>CAWUFW010009182.1:0-600000 GCA_963921515.1 Calotriton arnoldi
TTGGAGATGGCCCTTTATGCAGGGTTATCCCCAAACTTTTGCTTCTTCCTCCTAATTTTTCCTGACCTGCTGTTGTTGGTTTTAAGACTCTGGGCATTTTATCACTGCCGATCAGTGCTAAAGTGCATATGTTCTCTTGGTAAATTGTGTTATAGATTGGTGTTTCCATGATTGGCAAATTTGATTTACTTGTCAGTCCCTAGAAAAGTGCACTGAGTGTGCCAGGGCCTGTAAATCAAATGCTACTAGTGGGCATGCAGCACTGATTGTGCCACCCACAAGAGTAGCCCTGAAAAGGTAACTAAGACCTGCCACTGCAGAGTCTGCGCGCAGTTTGTAACTGCAATGTCGACTTGGCAAGTGCACCCACTTGCCAAGCCCCACCCTTCCCTTTTCTTACATGTAAGTCACCCCTAAGATAGGCCCAAGGTGCCCCTGTGGGCAGGGTGAAGTATATGTAAAAGGTAGGACATGCCCTAATGTGTGTGGCATGTCCTGATAGTGAAATACTGCCAATTTCATTTTTCACTATTGAAAGGCTATCTGGCCCATAGGAAAGCATGGGAGTTAATTTATAACATCTTATAAATATAACTTCTCATTGGGACCAGATGGAAAAATAAAGTTTAGTATGCCTGAACTCAGAATCTAAAGATGCATCTTTTAGTAAAGGTGATTTTTACATTCTGTGTTTGAAAATACTACTTTTAGAAAGTAGGTATTTTCTTGTTTAGCCATCCTGTGTGCCTGTGCTAGGATGTGTATTGACTGTCTGGCTTTGGAGTGACAGGGGGTGGGGAGGTGCATTCTCTCAGACGGCCACAGTGGGGTTGATGTGTGTCCTGCCTTTCCTTTATGAGTCAGGGCTGGGCTGAATAGACCTGGGCTGCATTCAGAGTAGTGGGAGGAGTTTTCACTAGCACCTGAATAGGCCTGGTCTGCATTTAGAGTGGTGGGAGGGGATTTCCCTTGCACCTGAATAGGCCCTGTCTGCCTCTGACAATGCCGTCTCCACCTCCTGCCAGGAAGCCACACCAGAGAGGGCAGAACTGGTTCTGGCTGGGCACAGACACTCTCTGCCTGAGAGGACAAAGGATTTTGGGCTATAAAAAGTGGGGCCCAAACCCCTGAACTTTAGAACTCTTTTGGACCAAGAAGACTGCCAAGAAGAAGAGCTGGAGAAGCGGTGAGGAGGAACTACCACTTTGCTGAGTGCTTTGCTGTGCTGGCCTGCAGTGGCTGCTTCTGTCTTGGGCAGTGAAAGGACTGGACTGAACTTTCTGCAACTTCTTTCTTTGAGTATCTCCAATGGCTTGAGGCAGAGCTTGCCCTCTGTTCAAGAAGTCTCAGGAACAGCAAAGAATTCAAGTTCTTCTGCCCTCAGCACTGGGGACTGTGTGTTTTGTGCTGCAACAGAAGAAAAAGCAACCCGACGCCGTGTACAGCGCTGCTGCCGACTCCATGTCCTGAAGGCACAGCAGAGGGTACCGCTGCAACGCCGCAACGCGACCCTGGTCTCACCGACGACACCATCTGACGCCGCCACCGAGCCGTTGCTCATACCGCAACCTGTAGGCACCGCACTCCGCACCGCCTCGCTTCATGACGCCGCCTTGGTATCCCCGAGGATGCTGCTTCACGCCAACATTGACGCCGCTGCTTGCACCATGGTTCGAAGGCACCGCTCGTAAAGTTATGACGCACCACCCTCATCCCGCAACGCAGCTGTGGCCTACCGACACAAGGGCCATCGACTCCAGTTTGTCAGCTGACGATAGCGCTTCAGCAACGACGACACCGCTGCTTGCACCGTGATCTGCCAGCACCGCGACGAGCACCGCTTCACTTCGCACCGTGACCCTGGTCTCACCAACGCCATCTGATGCCGCCACCGAGCCGCTGCTTGGACCGCGACCTGAGGGCATCGCACGCTTCACTGCTGCACTTTGTACCTCAGCATGCGACGCCCGCCGACGCCCGTGCTCTTGACTTCAATCGTGTGGAGTTTGATCTGCAACGCGAGTGACTTCGAGGGCCCGACGACTCCTGCACCGACCGCGGAACCGATGCCTGTGGATGCCGTGCTTTTGGAAGCTCAACGAGAGGTCGCCGACGCCCTGCATTTCCAAAGGTACTGTTTTGCGGGTCTCCCCGACACCGTAGCTGGCCCGCGACGCCGCGGTCAGCCAGAACTGTTTGGATTTGTTTGTTCACGATGCCGTGATAGCCCCGGACGGAGCTATCAACTTAAAGGAACTGTATTTCAAGGTTATTTTGATAACTGAAGATTTCTAAGTACAGTATTGTGGATTTTTATCGTTTTTGGTCTTGTCTTAAGTATATAAAAATATTGGATATTTTTCTAAACTGGTGTGGTGTCCTTTTGTAGTGCTTACACTGTTTTCTGTTGGTTATGTGCAAATGCTTTACACACTGCCTCTAAGATAAGCCTGACTGCTCGTGCCAAGCTACCAAGGGGGTGAGCAGGGGTTATTTTAGGAGTGTAACTCCTTAATCCTGACTAGAAGGAGGGGTCCCTACTTGGACAAGGTGCAAACCAACTAGAGACCCCCATTTCTAACATCGGTTGTCAGCGGTGAGGATAGGACTTGCGTTTGCACTTGACTTACAGTGATTGGTGTGCACTACTACCATATCGCAGACCATTACATACCACATACTGGGTTTTTCCTTTTTGATCTATTTTTGTCTTTCCCTATTTTTGAACTTGAACTTCCTACTGCATTATGTCTCAGTCAAGAGCATCGTCAGTTACATTCCTAGAATTGGTTTTTGAGGAGGATAGGTTGGGAACCTACACTATAAAGGAACTGAAGGCAGATGGCAAAAACATCAAAGTCCCATTTAGAGGTCTCACCAAAAAGGAGGGGCTACGAAAGGCGCTGAGGGCCTGGGTAGCAGCCAGGAATGCCAGTGGGCATCCTTTAGGATCCTAGTGTGGAGACCAAGGAGCCAATTCAAAAGGAAGATGTGCTGAGGGCTCTGGAGCTGTTAGGCGGGAAGGTACCCTCTGGGTCAGGCAGCAGTAGTCCCTCTCCAGGTCTATCTCCAGAGGAGCTGGAGAATAGGAGGAGAGCCAGGAGGCTCGAGTTGAAGCAGGTGAAAAGACAAATGAAGCTGATGGAAAGGGAAATGATTTTAGCTTACGAGCTTAAAGTAAGAGAGCTGGAGCTGGACTGGGAAGCCGGGAGGGTTAGGTCCAGCCCAGATGGTGGCAGCAAAAGTGTTAGGTCCAGTACTGAGGGTGAGGTACACACACACACACAGATTTGGTGCTGTGCATCAAGGAGGGGTTGACATACACCAGGGGGTTCAGGATTGTGAGGTTACTCCAGTGGTGCGCAGTGTCCCTGAGGTGGATTGGGTACCTAGCACAGGGGATCATATTCCTGGTAGTGGGAGGAACACTCTACTGACTCTAGATGAGAGGAGCAGGGAGAGGGGTTCCCCCATGATAGAAGCCCTGGTAAGTGAGTATGGAGACCAGCCAGGAGAGTATGGGTTAAGGGACAGCAACAGTCAGACACTGTCTCAGCAGTCTTGTGAGAATGATGTGGGGTACTTTTCGGAAGCACTGGATGGTTGGGTGAAGGGTAGTTTGGTTAACACCTATGTGGGGCTGTGTGATTCAATTGTTGGAGAGCATATTTTAAGTCCCTGTTTTCCAGAGCTATGCCAACACCCGGTGGAGTGTGAGTTCTCTAACCCCAGGGAGCTTGCACTGGAGGCAGACCTTTTGGTAGATTCCAGAGGGTCTGGAAAAGCATCTGGGGGTGATCCTGAAGGAGGTGGCTTGGGTTTTCCCCGACCAGGTTAGGAAGGGTAGGTTGGTAGTGACCCAGATAGGTCCCAGTGTAGTGGGATGGGTGAGGGGTCCCACGTCCTGTCTCTGAGGAGAGGGAGTGGGGGTGGGCTGAGTCCCAAGGTAACCGAGACCCCATACCAGGGCCTGGTTGGTTCCATGAGGGAACACCAGGAGGGGGGCCTAGTCTGTAACCAGTGGCCATTCCCTGAGGGGGATCCCAAGATGTCAGGTGAGCTGGGGGGTACGGCTGTAACCAGCGTGCCACCGGTTCTGGGGTCTGGCAGCACCGCTCCAATTGGGAGGGTGCATGAGTCCAGAGAAATGGGTGAGGGGGATGCCGTCCCCAGTGGAAGGACCAGTGGGTCAGGGGTTGACAGCTTTGAGGTCAGAGCACCCCAGGACTGACCCTGGTGAGGCCACTTCTGGCCTGGGGGGGTCTTCATGCTCTGTCAGGTGGACATGAGGCTGCAGACCTGCGCCAGGTAGACTCTCACACAGCTCATAAAGAGAGTGTTTCCCATGGGGGGGGTTGGTGTACTCCCCCGGAAGTCCTGGGTTGTCAGGCACAGGTCCAGCCTAAGGGTACAGACCCTGGGTTGGAGGACCAGGTTCAGGGTGTCCCCCCTGAACTGGAGGAAGGGGCGACTGCTCACAGTGCGCCTACCGGTTTGTCTTCTGGGGGTGCCGCTCCAGGTGGGAGGGTACAGAGCCCTAGGGAGGAGGGCCGTGTGTGGGAGAGACCACCCCAGTCCTTTGTCCAGCCTCTGGGTACAGACCCTGGGCTGGTGGACCAGTTGCAGGATAGCACCCCTGAACTGGTGGGAGAATTGTGCAGAACACCTGCCACAGGTGCCCTGACAATTCTGGAGTCGAGGGAGCTGCTGCTGATGGGGGGTATGCAGAGCTCCCGGGAGAGGGGACAGGGTGTGGGAGAGCCCACCCCTGTCTCCTGTCCAGCCACAGGGTACAGACCCTGGGCTGGTGGTCCAGTGTCAGGATGCCATACCTGACTTGGCAGGAGGGAGAGTGGAGAAAGGGTGCCAGGCAGCTGGGGCTACCCCCCCACTCTCTGACGCCACAGAGGTTAAATAAGGAGGCCTTAAAGGTATAAGGCCTGGCTCTCATCACTGGCAGCTGTGGCCACTGTGGCTTGCTGTCCTGGTGGACAGAGTTACCCCTGGGAGGGGGACAGGAGTCAAACCCTGGGGGTGGACTGGGCCACACCACTGTGTTGGCCATGTGGGTACTGTCTGCCCGTTGGCACACATCTGTGAGCAAAGTAAGTTTAGGCACTGCACAGATGGGGTCCACAGGTGAGGAGAAGGGTTCCCCATGGGTCAGCTTAGTGGGCCCTGAGAGTATGGATAGAGGGATCCAACTGGGTTCAGGGAGGCGCAGAACGGGAATAAAACCCTGCTGTTGCAGGCCAGGTTCCTTGTTCTATCGCCCCAAGCAGGGAAGCCCATCGAGGTATGGATTGGTCTACCCTGGCTTTAGGCTGGAAGGGGGTTGTGTTGGAGATGGCCCTTTTTGCAGGGTTATCCCCAAACTTTTTGCTTCTTCCTCCTTTTTTTTCCTGACCTGCTGTTGTTGGTTTTAGGACTCTGGGCACTTTATCACTGCTGATCAGTGCTAAAGTGCATATACTCTCTGGGTAAATTGTGTTATGGATTGGTGTTTCCATGATTGGCATATTTGATTTACTTGTCAGTCCCTAGTAAAGTGCACTGAGTGTGCCAGTGCCTGTAAATCAAATGCTACTAGTGGGCTTGCAGCACTGATTGTGCCACCCACATGAGTAGCCCTGAAAATGTAACTTAGACCTGCCACTGCAGAGTCTGCGCGCAGTTTGTAACTGCCATGTCGACTTGGCAAGTGCACCCACTTGCCAGGCCCTACCCTTCCCTTTTCTTACATGTAAGCCACCCCTAAGGTAGGCCCAAGGTACCCCTGTGGGCAGGGTGAAGTGTATGTGAAAGGTAGGACATGCCCTGATGTGTGTGGCATGCCCTGATAGTGAAATACTGCCAATTTCGTTTTTCACTATTGAAAGGCTATCTGGCCCATAGGAAAGCATGGGAGTTAATTTATAACAGCTTATAAATATAACTTCCCATTGGGACCAGATAGAAAAATAAAGTTTAGTATGCCTGAACTCAAAATCTAAAGAGGCATCTTTTAGTAAAGGTGATTTTTGCATTCTGTGTTTGAAAATACCACTTTTAGAAAGTAGGTATTTTCTTGCTTTGCCATCCTGTGTGCCTCTGCTAGGATGTGTATTGACTGTCTGGCTTTGGAGTGACAGGGGTTGGGGAGGTGCATTCTCTGAGACGGCCACCAGGGGGTTGATGTGTGTCCTGCCTTTCCTCAATGAGTCAGGGCTGGGCTGAATAGACCTGGACTGCATTCAGAGTAGTGGGAGGAGTTTTCACTACCACCTGAATAGGCCTGGTCTGCATTTGGAGTGGTGGGAGATTTCCCTTGCACCTGAATAGGCCCTGCCTGCCTCTGACAATGCCGTCTCCACCTCCTGCCAGGAAGCCAAACCAGAGAGGGCAGAACTGGTTCTGGCTGGGCACAGACACTCTCTGCTTGAGAGGACAAAGGATTTTGGGCTATAAAAAGTGGGGCCCAAACCCCTGAACTTTAGAACTCTTTTGGACCAAGAAGACTGCCAAGAAGAAGAGCTGGAGAAGCTGTGAGGAGGAACTACCACTTTGCTGAGTGCTTTGCTGTGTTGGCCTGCAGTGGCTACTTTTGTCTTGGGCAGTGAAAGGACTGGACTGAACTTTCTACAACTTCTTTCTTTGAGTATCTCCAAGGGCTTGAGGTAGAGCTTGCCCCCTGTTCAAGAAGTCTCAGGAACAGCAAAGACTTCAAGTTCTTCTGCCCTAGGCACTGGGGACTGTGTGTTTTGTGCTGCAACAGAAGAAAATGGAACCCAACGCCGTCTACGATGCCGCTGCCGACTCCGTGTCCTGAAGGCACAGCATAGGGCACCGCCACAATGCCGCACCGCGACCCTAGTCTCATCTGATGCCGCCACCAAGCCGTTGCTCTCACCGCGACTTGTGGGCAGCACACGCCGCACTGCTGCACTTTGCACCGCAGCACCCGCCGCCCACCGACACCAGTGCTCCTGACTTCAACCGCGAGGAGTTCGATCTGCAACGCGTGTGACTTCGAGGGCCCGACGACTCCTGCACCGACCTCCAGAACCGACGCCTGCGGACACCGTGCTTTTGGAAGCTCAACGAGAGGTCGCCGACGCCCTGCATTTCTAAAGGTACTGTTTTGGAGGTCTCCCCGACACCGTAGCTGGCCCGCGACGCTGCAGTCAGCCAGAACTGTTTGGATTTGTTTGTTCACTACGCTGTGATAGCCCCGGACAGAGCTATCAACTTCAAGGAACTGTATTTCAAGGTTAATTTGATAACTGAAGATGTCTAAGTACTGTATTGTGGATTTTTATCGTTTTTGGTCTTGTCTTTAGAAAAATAACTAATATTTTTATATACTAAACTGGTGTGGTATCCTTTTGTAGTGCTTACACTGTATTACTGTTGTTTATGTGCAAATGCTTTACACACTGCCTCCAAGATAAGCCTGACTGCTCGTGCCAAGCTACCAAGGGTGTGAGCAGGGGTTATTTTAGGAGTGTAACTCCCTTATCCTGACTAGAAGGAAGGGTCCCTACTTGGACAAGGTGCAAACCATTGCCAACTAGAGACCCCCATTTCTAACATTGCAGAAATGTTGGACCTGGGACTCATTGAAAGATCTCGTAATCCATTGTCTAGTCCTGTGATTCTAGTACCAAAGCAAGGGTCAAATGAGTTGCTTTCCTATGTGGACTACTGAGCCCTCAATTACCGTAACCAAAACCAATGCCCATCAAAACCCCAGAGCGGATAAGTTTGTGGATTGGTTAGGTGCTGCAAAATACTTGAGTACCTTGGATCTGATGAGTGGATATTGCTGGATTGCTGTGACACCAAGTACTAAGGAGAAGACTACATTTTCTATGCCAGAGGGGCTTTGTCAGTTTAAAGTGATGCCCTTTGTGTTGAGGATTGCTCTGACACTTTTCACCGCCTGGTGAACCATGTTCTTGCAGGGCTGGAAGAGTTGTGTGTGGCCTACTTGGATGATATTGCAGAATCCAGCAATTCATGGAAAGACCAGCTGAATCACCTGGAACATGTGCTGACCAGGATAGAGGAGGCAAAACTGACCATCAAGGCAACTTAGTGTCAGGTAGTAGACCTCTGTAGTCTATCTTAGGCATGAGGTGGCGAATGTGAATTTTTGCTCATTGGATACCAAGATTCAATCTGTGGCGGAATGGGAGGTACTTACAACCCATAATGAAGTGAGGCCCTTTTTAGGACTCACCAGGTATTACAGGAATATTGTTGGGAATTGTGGAAATATAGTTGCCCCATTCAATGATTTGACCTCTAGGAAGCAGCCCAGGAAAGTTATAAGGACTGCAGAGGGTCAAAAGGCATTTGAGAAACTCAAGAAGGCACTATGAACTGCACCGGTCCTGAAAGCACCTGACTACAGTAATCCTTTCAGTGTGCAGACTAAGGGTGGGCGGAATTTGCGTAGTCGCGTTACGCAAAATTCCACGAAACGGTAAAAAATCTCCGCGAGCACGCAGAATTCCGCGAGCACGCGGAATTGCTTGTTCCGCCCGTTCGCGATGCGTTTTTCCTGTTTGGGGAACGCTGTTTGCGTGCTCGGGGGGAAATATCTCGCGAACTTGCCCATGTGGTCACCAATTGGCGCGGCCATCTTGTTTCACTTGTCTCGCCCACTCGCGATGCGTGTTTCCTGTTCGCGAACGCAGATGTCCGATGGCGCGTCCGAATGACGTGTTCGCGATCGCACACTCTCGTGGGATCGCGCGAACGGATAGGAAAACTCGTCGCCGAACACAGGGATCCCGGTAAGTCGCTACCGTGTTCGCGAACACGCATTTTGAAAGCGCGATCAAGCGGATTGTGGAATTATCGGCAATTCCGCGTTCTTCGCGGAATTGCCAAAATTTCGCAAATTCCGCGAGCGGAACGGAATTTACCGCTCAGGCCTAGTACAGACAGATGCCTCTGACAAAGGAGTTGGAGCACTGGTAACTCAACATGATGGCAAAGATGGAGAGTGTCCAGTAGCCTTATTAGTATCCAGAGAGAAGAACTGGGTAGCTATTGAGAATAGTGGGCTATAATATGGGGTTTGCATGATTTCCACTCATAAATATTTGACACTAAGTTTGTGGTGCAAACAGATCATAAGCCACTGAAATGGCTGATGGCTATTATGGGAGAAAATCTCAAGTTGTTGAGATGGTCTGTTTCTTTGCAAAAGTTAGACTTTGTAGTGGAGCACAGAGGTGGATTGCGCCACAGGAATGCTGACGGACTTTCCTGCTGGTTTTGCCAATCTGAGCAGCGAACCTTCCCAGGTTAGGAATTGGTTTGGGGTGTTCTGATCTGGGATGGGTCTGTTATGATGGGAAAGTCCTTTGCATGGTAAATATGTCTAACCCTGCCCTGAGTGCCCGCCTGTACTGTTGTCTGGATCCCTAATGCTGCTTTTTTGTCATAGGTGAACACAAATCGAATGTGTGCACCATGACATAGGCCTGTCTCATGGATTGCTCTCTTGTTGGTGTTGCCCTCATATGGCGGAAGGCTACCGCCTGCACCAGGAGTTAAGCAGCATGAGCACGGTGGTGGCAGAATACCGAGTGGTGATCAGACATAGTGAACGGAACCTTTTTACCCTGCGACACTGGAGGCTCACTCACCTTTTTAAAAGTTCTGCTGCTGGGTGCTTAACTCACTATTGGCCTATATCAGGTAGATGTGGAATGCTGCATAAGCCAAAGAGTAGAGACTCTGCTTTACCTGCCTGGAAAGGGTACAATACAGGGATACAACAGTGCATTTGAGGTTAGTGTACGCACCCGGTGCATGTATGCCTGTGAGGAATACATAACATGAGAGATGTAGTGCTGTGCAGCGCATTCACAATGAAAGCATGGGCTGGGTGTATGTGTGCTTGTATGATGTACAATATATAATCAATCACACGTTTGTTAAGCGCTACTACTCACCCGTAAGGGTCTCAAGGCGCTGGGGGAGGGGGGGTTTCGCAGGTTCCAGTCCATCAAGGAGGGAGTCTGTCGAAGAGCCATGTTTTGAGGTTTCTTGTGAAGATGGGGAGAGATGTTGTCTGTCTGAGGTGGAGCGGGAGGGCGTTCCAGGCTCTGGACGCGAGGAAGGAGTGGCCACCTGATCTGGTCTTTCTGGTGCGGGGGACCACGGCGTAGGAGAGCTGGGCTGATCCTAGGGTCCTTTGGGGTGCGTGGAATTTGAGTCGGCTGTTCAGGTATGCTGGTCCGGTGTCGTGGAGGGCCTTGTGAGCGTGGGTGAGCATCTTGAAGGTGACTCTAGCTTCGATGGGGAGCCAGTGAAGCGTGCGCAGGTGCTGGGAGATGTGGCAGTGTCTTGGCAGGTTGAGGACCAGTCTTGCGTCGGCGTTCTGGATGTTCTGTAGCTTGCGTGTGAGGTTTTTGTTTATTCCGGCGTAGAGTGCGTTGCCGTAGTCGAGTCTGCTGGTGACCAGGGCGTGAGTGACGGTCTTTCTGTGTTCGAGGGGATCCATTTGAAGGTCTTACGTAAGAGGCGGAGGGTGTGGAAGCAGGAGGACGAGACGGCGTTGATCTGGCGGTCAATTTTGAGTTCGGAGTCCAGGATGATTCCCAGGTTGCATGCGTGGTCGGTGGGGGTGGGCGGACTTCCGAGAGCGGGGGGCCACCAGGTGTCGTTCCAGGCATCGGGGTGTGGGCCCATGAGGAGTACTTCTGTTTTGTTGGTGTTTAGTTGAAGGCAGCTGTTTTTCATCCATTTGGCGACAGCTTCCATGCCTTCTCGAAAGTTGTGTCTGGCGGTGTTGGGTTCGTTGGATAGGGAGAGGATGAGTTGGGAGAAGGGTGAAGTGTTGTGCAGCATGCACATGGTGATTGTGTGTGCTGGCCATGTGGGCGTTCGTAAATAGCACACCCTGAGTATATATAGAAAACCTTCAGTGCTAAACAGTGCGAACAGACTGAGTGTGTGTGCTGAATGAATGTGCACATGTAAGGGTATACTGCATTGAGCTAAGATGGACTGTAAGTGTGCTGTGGATGTTCACTGATTAAGCGTGCCTGCAATAGTACATTACATGGAGGTCCCTGGGTTACATTTTGGGAAGCACAGGCCTGCCCAGTGAAGACACGAGGAGGAGAGAAATCCCCCAGACAGATGTATGCATTCCTGTGATCTGGCTGGGACAAACACTTCGAGGGAAAAAAAGAAGGGACTCCCTTTACACTTTAAAAGACTGCTCTTTGATTCAGTTATAGATCACATGAAAGATGCTCAGACACATCTCAGGAAAGGAGATGGGGCTGAGAAGTGAATCATAAAGAGTGGGGCTAGTGTCTAGGATTAATCTTTTGATGTATATATCACTGTGGGTGACTTTCAGGTGTAAACGCTGGTCACTCCCATGAATTATGTTGTGGACAATCAGCTTTGGGGTCTTGCCTGCTGTGACAGACATCCTTTAAGGAGGAAAGAAGAAAAGGAGGAAGGTACACTACAGAAGAAGCTGAACCCCCAACATGAAACTTAAAAGACTGAGACCTTAAATTACATTTGGTGTCTGGGAAAGGACTATAAGAAGGGAAGGTTGAGACTTCATAATTTGTCATCTGCCAAGCAGCCAGACAGGCTGTGTGAGGAGGGGAAGCTCTATACACTTTCTGCCTGTGACCTGCCTTCTGCCTGGGGACCAAGGCCTGCTAATCTTCCTGCTGGCTGAGGGGCAATAACTCAGTGAAATACATTGATATTGGCAAGCAGGCATGTTTAGGGAGCACCGGTGCCTGCTTGCATGCCAAGACAAGTGTGCCCTGTGGGAAAGAGCATTGGAGGGAGCGTGGTCTTATGGGGAGCCCTATCGTGAGGACTTCCTGTCGAGGTGTGAGGATACACTCATTGGGCCAAAGCCCGTATGCAGGATTGTTCTTGGTAACCCCTGTATACCATGAGGGGGGCTGCAATAGACTGAACCAAGTTTTGAGCGCAGTGCAGAAGGTGTATAGGTCGCATGGCCTCGTTGAGGTAACCCCGTATGCCACAAGGGCCAGCGCTGAAGCAATTGGGCGACCACCATGCCAGGACTTGTGAACGCCTTAGCGGTGACTCTATATTCCAGGAGAGGCCGCCGTTGTGTGGGCAATTCTACCAGAGGAGTGTACATTGTGTCCGGAGATACCATGGCAACCCCATGTGGAAGGACTGCCAGGATCAAATCACCAAAGACATCGGGCCTTTGCCCAGGACTGGAGTGAGACTGCGACAAGCAGGTCTAGCCGCACTGTGAAATCTGTCCTGACTGATCGCTGAGAACCAGGAGGATGCCAAGGAGGACGAATCACACTTGCTGGACTCCAGTTGGGAGCTGAAGAATTGAATACCCACTGCTGGGGAGACACTGACTTACTGCCCCTTTGCGAGCTGGAATTTGCTCTGATCACTTTTGTACGGCCTATTGGCATGCATTTCCTGGATGCAACCACCAGTGAATTGGGAATAACCTGAACAAATTACAAGGTAGAGGGTGGGACAGGGAGTTACTGAAACTACTAGAACCTCAAGGGGAATATGTTATTGCCTATAAGTAACGTTGTTCCTTTGAATGCGTAGAGTTAGAAATAAAATATTTCTTCTTCTTATAAAAGTCAGTATTGGACTGGACATTGATTTATTTTCATGCTGTGTGAACTTTGAACTGGTTGTACGACGGTACAACGGAGGCAATTACTTTGCATGCCTTTGCCACACATTTTTTAGCACGCACGTTTTTACAGCGAATATGCATTTAAAATGCATACCAATACCATGCATTGTTTTTAGATTTAAAAACAATGTGTTTGTGGGGGAGATCCCCCCACCCCCTCAACCTACCTTAAATGCGTGGTATTGGCATGCGTTGTAAATGCATATTCGCAGTAAAAATATGCATGCTAAAAAATTTGTGGTAAAGGCACAACGAGGTAAAAACCTTGTTGTAAAGGCTGTTTCCCCTTTGAACTATGAGTTATGTTCACTTACCTGTATCTACAGTCCCCCTCCCCGAGGGAGCGTTTGACTGTTCGTTACACAGCTACCACTAAGAGTCAAGTGCAGAAGGAATACTTGGCCCAGTTGCTCAGGATCCATAGTAGGTGGAGCCCCACGACATCAGGAGTAAGAGGCCTCAACATCCATGGTTAAGTCCAGTAGCCCCTATGTGCCCTAGGGGCTTCTGAAAGGGGTTCTGACACTGGGCAAAGCTCAAATGGTCATTTTTAAGATAAGCACCACAGGAGAGTGATCTTTTCAGCTTTACAATTAATGAGGACAAGTGCAGTGCATCCAACCCCTGGCAGGCTCCATCCAATACTGAGTGCAGGTATTCTAGAACCTCCAACTCATAATGGAATACCACCAGAGTACATTTGTAAAACAACAGTATACTCGAAACTAAACCCTGCCTACATATTACGATTAGGAGACAACATATCTCCCTATCTAAATAACACACAAAAATCAGGTGACAATAACAAAGCACATTACATTTTAATTTCTTTTTAAATGCATATTGATGTCCCATTAAGGAACATAGATAAGTCCACAGTCCACTGAGGTCAACAGAGTTATAATTATGTAATTATCACCCACACACCTAATCTTTGTGCTAGAAAGGTTTTCTCTTTACACAGACACTTTTAGTCTTTATCTCTCTCAGATTGCTTTGGACCACACTATGTTTCGCATGCTTTTCTGACAAAACCCTATGTTCTAAGTAGTTGAATAGAGTTAATTTTCCTGCATTCTATTTTTTACCATCAATCAGCCTTACACTGTAGCCCTTCACCCCTTTTATTTCTTTAGGATCAGACCATTTAGAGCAATCCTTTCCCATATTGGAACCTAAATGTACTCTCACCCAACTGCCACTCCTGAATATGCATCTTTTTTTCCTTATGCCTTCATTGTGCCTTAGTTCATACTTTCTCTGATAATCCAATATCTTTTTCTCTAATTTAATTTTATCAACATCAGTACGGTCCGTTATGACCATTCATGCTGGAGTTATTTTAGCACATGCGTTTTTCTGCCTTTGAGTAAAAAACATGGTGTTTCACCAGTAACTGAGTGTTGGGTATTCCAGTACCTCCATTACATGTTTTTGACCACCTTTTTACAAATCGACACCTTCTTCCACGGCCAACTGCACACTCTCTTTCAACACACGGTTAAACTGTTCTATGAGACCATTCTCACTGGGATGATAAACCACTGTCGTGTGATGTTTCACACCTTAATTCCTCAAGAACTCCTGGAATTCTTCTGCCACAAACTTTGGACGATTATCGGATACCACCCATTCAGGACCACCCTCTCAACTGTCCTCACAAAAACTCAGTATAATCACAGCTCTGACCTCCTTCGCAAAGGCTACTTCTGGCCATTTGGAAAAGTAGTCCATTGAGACCACAGCATACTTTTCTTCCAAACACTTACAATGGAATGGCCCACACACATCCATTAGCAGTCTTTGTTATGCTTTTTCAGGTAATGTGGTTGGGTCAATGGGAGTTTCACTCACCACATGGAATTTGTCACTGCACATGCATGCAACACAGTTTTGTACAACCCTTTCAATCTCCTTGTCCATGCCAGGCCACCAAAAATCCATTCTAGCCTTCTTCATGGCTGACATTCCCCCATTACCTTCATGCAATAATTCATTCAGTCTGGCTCACATTTTCGCAGGCACCACTAGTCTTCCTTCTCTCCTCAGGATCCCATTCACTACAGACAATTCATACCACACCATTTTGTAATCACCAAGCTTATGTGTTTACTGTCACAAGATTTTGGACAAACACAGCATGACATGCTGCAACACTTCATCCGCCTCCAATGCTTGTTTCCACTCATCCTCCAGAGTGGAACCCTTATATGACTCACACTAACTACAACCCAATTCTCATCTTCATCATAATCTCCTTCACTCATGTCTGATAATGGCAATCGTGATAGACAGTCTGCATTTATGTTCTTCGTACGAGGAACATAATTGGTTTCAAAATGATATTCCTGTAAGCGTAAAGCCATTTGGCAATTCTTGAAGTAGCTCTTCAGCTCAGTTTGTGGAGAATATGTCAATATGTCCCTGATTGTGATATGTGCGTAGATCAAATGCAGTCCCCACACAAATGTTTTAAACCGCTGCATGCCATATCAACAGGCTTCATTCTTGATTACAGAATATGAACACTCTGCCCCTTTTAGTGCAAATGTGACTGCTCTTTCTTGGTTCTTTTCTCTCTATATTAACCCACCCCTAGGCCATAAGTGCTAGTGTCTACAATGATTATAGTTTTGTCTAGAGGATCAAATGATTTTGGAACCGTAGCTTTTACTGTTTGACATTGTCGAACGCTGTTTGACTCTCGCATGTCCACTAATAATGCACTCCCTTCTTCATTAGCAGTTGTAACACATGCACTTTATCGGCAAAGTGTTACACAAACTCGGAATAATACTCGGCCAAACCAAGAAAAGAAAGACCAAAGTTGCTCCCTATCATGCGGAGAAGGTGCTTTCTCCATGACTTCTACTAAATTCATCTTAGGTTTTATGTCATCAGCAAACAATGTATGCCCAACGTATTCTACCTCAGACAGAACAAATTTGCATTTAACAATTCCAACCTCCCAGCCAGCCATCACCAGTCTCCCAAATACTTCATTTAAAAATGCCTGCATACTTCTTGGCATCACTGCCCCACACCAGGATATAATCCTCAAAGAAAAGTAAGCTTGTTAATCCTTTTAAAACACTGCTCTTCACCCTCCGAAACACAGCAGATGCTGATGTCAGCCCGAGTGGCATCCACACAAATTGAAAGGCAACCTCAGGGGTTATGAAAGATGTCAGGTGTTTCAAATCAGGGTGTAACCATACCTGGTGGTATGCACTGGAATGATCCAATGATGACAAATATTTGCCATTTTTCACAATCATGTCATTTATGTGAGGTAGTGGATGGCAGTCAACCCAAATGCACTCATTTCGGTCTCGCAAATCCACACATATTCATAACTTCCCATTAGATTTACATGTTAACACTATAGGACTGAGCCATTCTGATGCCGCGATCAGTTCAACCACTCTTGTTTTACACAATCGATCAAGTTCCTCCTTAAGTTGTTCTCGAAGAGCCAGGGGAATGTTTCTCACCTTGTGCTCCTTGGGACTACTACCTGATCTGGGTATGATACAGCGCTCACATTTTTCCAAACACCCCAACTGTTCGACAAACAATTTGGGATATCTTGCATCCTCCTTTGTCCTGTTGGCATCTTCCATAATTAGAACCTGCTCTGGGTGATTGGGGTTAAGTACTATACCCAAAGAATTCTGTTCCTTCCAGCCCAGTAATGCTTTTCCTTCCCCTACTGCGTACACCTTAGCCATGGCCGTCTGATCCTTATATTCACTTATGCCCTCAAAATGCACCATGACAGGCAGTCTTCCACCAACAATATCCTTCAGGCTTAATGTTGGTAGGTAACAACTTGCAGCACTCAAACTTCTCCTAAGTAGTTCTATCTATTAGGGTGTACGGCGTGCATGAATAGGCCCACATGCAATATCTTCTCTCTGTTAATCTTTATGATGCACCTTGGAGGATGGTACACCTCCCGCACTTCACCTATCATGCTCTTAGTTACAACCAACAATTTGTTTGAATATGAGGTCCCCCACAAATAAGCCAACTGCTGGACCCTCTAGTGCTCAGGGACCCCTATAAGACGTATGTTATTTCTCCTTGACTGCTCTTTGAAGTCCTCCAGTTTAGCCTCCTGGGTATGGCAGTTGCACACAGCTCCTTAATCTGACTCTTCAGAGCCTTGCTGTCGATCTGTAGGGTGATGATGGACTCCTCCGTCTCCTTGACATGCCCCCCCTCCCCCATGTTGTGCAGGTCTGCTTGCATCAAGGTCACCTCAGTCGAAACCGAATCTATTTTGCATTTGAGAGCTGTGCTAATGCCTTTTATCACCGCCATTATGTCTGTAAGGATGGGCAGCTACTCCGCAGGGTGTGCCTGGGTACCAGGGGGGCCCGATCTTCCGCCATAGTTGTAGCAGTAGCTACTCGCTCCTGGGTATATTTGTCTAGCTTGGTCTGGTGTATGGTGAGGCCTGCCCTGCCGCCAGTAATCATCAAAGAGTCATGCTAAGCTCTTTCACGCTGCATATTTTTGGTGCTGTCAGCAGTGGGGCGGAGGTACTTTTTTAGTCGCCGCCACCTGCCCGGGACCCAATATGAGTCTACCCTGCAGCCTGTTGGTTTTCCCTTCTCCTCGCCCGGCCTCCTAAAGTGTTTGTGCTATGCAGTTGGGACCGCAGACACGGCAGTGTATGTCACGGACCACGAGGACAGCTAGAACGAGGACAGCTAGAGCCCACTAAATCTCTCTAAGATGCTCACCAGGAGGCAAGGCCGCCAGTCTCAGGAAGGCAAAAGCAGGGAGTCCCCTCTCCAAAGTCAATTGACAGAGAGTCAAATGAAGCCCTGAGGCTGGAATCACCCACCATTAGTGTTTCCTCTGCAGCTGAGTGGCATGTTTCAGAAATTCACGGGCACCACCTGTCAGCCATTATTGTCTTTCATTTAGGGTCTCAATGGCCCACTGAGGTGTATCTATGTTGAGTCTCCTGGGGAGGCACAACACTCCAGGTCTGACTGGTAGGCTCCCCTAGGCACCACAGTGGGACAGACTCCAAGTGAGAGAATAGAGGTGCGATGGTGTCAGTCCTCCTACCAGTTTTCCATTGGCTAGATGGGCCCAATATCGTCACTATCGACCCCCCCCCGGCATTGTCTCAAGCCTGCAGGTTGTCCTGAGAGGCCGCAATATTGTGCTGTGTGTTCATTCGGTGGCACCACGGCTGGCGCTGAGCTCATGGGCCTGCACTGAAGTGGGATAGGTCACTGCAGCAATGAGTCCACCACCGCACAGCAGATGGGTGAACTTCCCCCTTGGCATGCCATCTATTTATCACCTCTCCAACTCTAAGCCTCCAGTATTTCACTGAGCCCTCCGTGGCTCACCACTCCCAACAGATTAAAAAGGAAGGGAGGCTGCACTCCTCTTACGGCCATTATCTTTGGGTTGCACTGCGCCTCAGTTACCGGCCCCAGGGAGCACACCCAGCCGATGCCTATCCTGCTCCGTTCATTCCCAGCCACCTCTGACGCACGGCTCTCCCACCACAGCAAAGTATGCAAGTCTGCTGCTGAGCCCCGCCTCAAAGACTGCATCTCTGCCCTGAACAACGAGGTGGCTATAATCACCAGCAACTAACCCACCAGTACCCCAGAGTCAGTAGAGTACAAGCATCTGGTTTGTAGATGTGGTATTTGGATATTTGTGAGGATGATTGGGGAACACTGCGGGATGTGAAGGGAGCTGCTTCAGTGAGTGGCCATCTTCCTCAGAGGTTGGCCACTCCCCCGGCTTGGCATTTATTACGACCAAGTGCAGTACATCTATCCCCTGGCAGGCCTGCATCCAAGACAGAGTACAGGTATTCTAGAACCTCCAGTTCATAATGGAATCTCACCAGAGTACATTTATAAAAGAACTATGCACTCGTAAACAAACCTTGCTTATATATTACCATTAGGATACAATAATCATCCCTTCAGAGGAACAAAACACCTCCCCTAACCTACCACGTCTTTTGTCTCAGCCCTGGGAGCAGGTTCACACCACATCAAGGAGGCTAGTCAGCTCATAGGTGACAGTTGAAGCTCATGTAAATTGTCCTCCAGAGGCAGGAAAGGGTCAGTTTCTAAAAGTACATTTTACAAAATATTTATTACAAATCTGATTTCACCACTGAATTGGGCTTCAAATACATTTTTCAAAAAGTTTCAAAATGAAATTTGTAGGTCCTTCCTAGCTGGAGATAACATTATTAAACAGCTAGCCCTGCCATAATGAAAATAGCTTATGGGCTCCTTCCACTTTAGGGCTGTGTAACATCAAACTTTAATGTGTCCTACTTTTAAATACCATGTACCCAGTCTTATGGGCAGTGATGCCTACTTAGGAATGAAGTACTTATATTTAAAATGAAGTTTTAGGCCTGTGAAAATGGGCTATTTTGACGGGTCAAATTTGAAGTTAGGCTACACATGGTGGGCCTGCAGTCATGTTTACACTGTCACTGTAGTGGATGACACAATAGATGATGCAGTCTACTGGTTACATCTGACTTACAGGCCCTGTGTACATTTTGGTACTATATACTAGGGATTTATAGGTCAGTTAAATACGCCAAATACGCCAATCAGGATTTGCCAACATCATCATGTTGAAAGGAGGGGCACAGGCTTTTTACCTCTATTTAGCAGGGGTAAAGTGCACAGAGTTCTACAGCAAGCAAAAACAGTCAAGGCAAAACTCTGCGGGTGCAATATGCAAATTATGGTCATTTCAAGCAAGTGCCAACATGTTTCTTGCTCTTAAAACAGCCCATATAAGGTGTCAGGATTTTATTAGGTCTGATGGGATCTCTGTTGTTATGCTACAAGTATGTTTGTGCAGAGGTAAGAATATGTCTTATCTTAAAGCCAATAGTCTACCTTACCACCCTATCTTAGGGTTTGATCAGACATTATGGACTCCACAGAAGGGGACACTGTTTGTAGTCACTCATTCATCAAGAAGCATGTCCCTTGTTGTACCTAATAACCCTCGGAAAAGTCTGCACATGCTACATTAGATTGTTATTAATATAGCAGTTTTATAGCAACAATATATCCAATGTTCAAAATGTAAGTAATGTATTATTTAAAAAATATTAGCAAAATTATATCCCAGTTTCTTTGCAGTGTCATTACAATAAACTGCAGCTACAAGCAAAGAAGGACTGGGATGAGACCCGCTGGCAAGACATGCTTGCAGCCAGCAAGGGGAAAAATATGGTCCAATTCTGGCAGCTTGTCAAATGGGGTAGTGGCGAATCAATTCAGATACCTATCAATTACGTCGCTCCAGAGCAGTGGGCTTCGCACTTTGAGGCACAGTTTACTGCTACCAATTGTAGCAATGACTTATCCCCATGGCCTACTCCAACCACTACTCTGTGCTTTACCAGTCTTTAGGTCGAATCTGTATTAAGATCTATCCCGAGAGGCAGGGCCCCTGGTCCTGACTGTATACCCACGGATCTGTTTGTGTATGACAAAGAACATTGGGTAACCTATATAAAGATACTCGCCAACGCTATAGCTAGTGGTGCTCCCATTCCCGACACATGGTCAGGCGCTGAAATCTTACCCATATATAAAAAGGGTGATCGTTCACTACCTGGCAACAATAGGCCAATTAGCCTTATAGATTCCATCCAGAAGATTGTTGCCAGACTAGTCTTAGGTAGAGTCCAGGCCTGGATAGAAGAGACAGATATCCTGACACCACTCCAGGCAGGGTTTCGACCACACACTAGTACCCTAGATCAGGTTTTTAGGTTCGTGCTCATCTATTGGCGGGTATGCATTATTGGAGGGGGCTCAATCTACGCGGCTTTTATTGACCTTAAATCTGCATTTGATTTAGTCCCTCGTACCAAAATGTGGAGAGCTTTTGTGGATATGGGGATGCCACTGGAACTGTTGGCCATTTTAGTAAAACTGCATGATTCAAATTACGCACAGGTTCGCTGGGGAAAGCAGGGGAATGTCACAGATAGGTTCCCTGTTTCTAAGGGGGTTCGTCAAGGGTGTGTTCTAGCACCAACCCTGTTTTCTCTATTCATTAACAGGGTCGTTCAGTATTTTTCCACCCACCCTACTGATGCTCCAACATTAGCTGGCATGAAGATGCCCTTGCTCATGTTCGCGGACGACACCTTGATAATATCAAAGACCCAACAGGGTTTGCAGGCTGCTCTGTCCCACTTCGAGGTGTTTTGCCGGGACCATGAGCTAGTGATAAATGTGGAAAAAACAAAGTTTATGGTGCTCCACAAGCATAAAGCTATAAAAGGGAGAGTGTGTATGAACAATGTCCCCTTGAAACAGACTGACGTCTTTACTTACCTGGGGATAACATTAGGTAGGAAACTAAATTGGAAGCCCCAGATTGATATGCTGGCCCTCAAACATGCACAATTAGCTGGTGTTTTGATAAAAGAGCAGAGGCTCTCACAGACCAAGCCCATTGCCCCCGCCCTAAAGATCTACGACTCTAAAATCACCTCCTCAATACTATATGGTGCAGAACTTTGGGGCTTTGAGGACCTATGATCTTTGGCATTAGCCCAAAACAAATTTGTTAGAGCATTAATAGGTCTCCCGCAATCTACACCACTCATGCCCCTATACCTAGATTTGGGTTGCTATAATATAGAGGACTTAGCACGTTTTAGACCCTTAGCATTCTGGAGAAGGCTTTGGACTACTCCTCAGCTTTCCCTGTATGCGAAGGCTCTCCTTGAAGTAAGGGCGTTGGGTTGCTTAAGTAAGATCTCTTGGCTAAACAACATAAAAATTACCCTGATTAACATGGGGTTGAGCACCTTGTAGGAGGATCCAGCTATCAACCTATTTCCATCTAAAAAGGATTTTAAGGCAGCATACTGGAACATGGTAAAAACCAAGCGTTTCACATCCATTACGAGGCCCACTTTGGCAAGGGAATTTTTGGAGTTTAAACACGAGACCAAGCTTGAAACCTACTGGGACCTCATCACCAGACCAAATGATAGGAAATTGTACCACCAGTTTAGGGTGGGTTCACTTCCCATAAAAGCACTTACTAGCAGATGGTACCCCCCAACGGATGACAAATGTATTTCATGCCCAGCCCAATCAGAGTCATTAGCACACATCTTGTTTGTATGCCCAGCCTATAAGTCACCTAGGAACAAATGGCTCAAACCTATTTGTATGAATCTGGGCACAAGAATAGCTATGGAGGCTCTAAGGATTTTAAAGACAAACACTCAAGAATCCATTGTGATTGCCGTGGCAAAATTCTTGAGCTGGATGTGGATCATCCGAGCCAACAAGATGAGGGTATATTAATTCTGCCAGTTTTTTTGCATGAGGCTTTAGATATTATGGTCTGGTGTTGTAGTCCCATAATTTGTTTAGGTTTTGGTAATTGTCATCTAGGAAATGACCACCCGTTGTCCCTTGCCGAAACTTGGGCCCAGTATTACGGGCAAAAGATAGGAAGCACCTGTTTGTTATTTATTTATATCATGTTTTTTAAGTCTTTTGTATATTTTTATCAAATTATTTTAACTACGCTTCAACACTATGGGGCGATTCCGATCTCGGCCGGTAGGGCTCCGAATCGGATTCGGATTTACCGGATCTGATTCGGAGCCCTGTTTCCCGACCGAATCGTACGCGGGTCCGGCCGAGCGAGTACGATGCAGGCACCCGCGAAAACTCTGACCGACTCGAACGCGGCTTCAACACGCTCCGACCGAGTCGCATGGACACGACTCGCACCGCGCTATGGAGACGTTTCCCGGCCGGGTAAGTACGATGCGCGCCGCGAGCAGTCCGATCGACTCGCGCCGTCCGGCTCGAAAAAGCTGTCAGAGCCGGACTTTGGGGGTCCGCGTCGGACCCCACTGTACGCGTAGGCGCGCGAGTCGCACACAGGGGGGACCCATGGGTCCCCCCTACCTGTGCGTGTACGGCGCGAATCGCTTCGCCGCGTACACTCTGTAGGGGGCGCCCTTGTCCGCTTCGCACCCATTGAGTCAATGGGAGCCCGCGTACGCGTTGTACGACAGGCTCCCATTGACTTCAATGGGAGTCCGACCGACTCGAGTCCGATGGCATGCGTGCGCATCGTACTCGATCGGTCGGACTGCCAGAGTCCGATTCGGTCGGAAATCTCTCCGGGTCCAGCTCGGTCGGA
Source organism: Calotriton arnoldi (assembly GCA_963921515.1). NCBI lineage: Eukaryota > Metazoa > Chordata > Amphibia > Caudata > Salamandridae > Calotriton > Calotriton arnoldi. Next base: position 22,898 of record CAWUFW010009182.1, read on the forward strand.
GAGATTTCCGGCCCGAATCGGAATCGGCCCCAAAGTGTTTATAATATTGTGAACCTATCTTAACCAGTTTTTTAATATTATAAGTATATATAATAGTGGTTTTTACATAAGTCTAGATATTCGTGGATACACTAGAAAACTTTTGTATTATTAATTTTCCAAGTCAATTTTAATGGTAGATGTATTTTGTCTTTTATGATTGTGACAATCGAAATAAAGACTATATTGATTGATTGATTGAATATAGTAGTTTTATAGCAACAATATATCCAATGTTCAAAATCTAAGTAATGTATTATTTGAAAAATATTTGCAAAATTATATCCCAGTTTCTTTGCAGTGTCATTACAATAAACTGCAGCTACTCTCTTTAACCCTTTTGGTGCGTGCATCTGCCAATGGCCGATGCACGCATTACCTCTCTGATGCGCCCATCTGTGACGTCAGCGCGCCAAGAGGTGCGCTGAAGTCATAGTTTTCCTCTACCAGAGCTGAGGAAGCAGCAGGTAAGGCCGTGCTCGACTTTGGTGGGGAAAAAGCCCAAAAAGGCATACCCAGCTTTCAGGGAGGCCTCTTTTGAAAGGGAAGAGTCTCCCCTTTCACAACAAGTACTTCCTGAAAGGGTTTCCTGGTGGTGGATTGTGGCCGCACTGCGATCCATGGCCAGGAAACCCCACTAGTCACCAGGGATGTCATTAGTGGGTCCGCCCTCGTGGAAATGCCCCCCCTCCCTCCCCCCCCCGGGGCATTTATTTTTAAAAGAAAAATGTTGGATTCCCCTGGGGGGTGTGAGTGTCACCCCTTGGGGTTAAATATATATTTTTTTTAATTAAATAGCGAATTTGACCAGCAGGCCCTCCTGCTCACTGGCACAAATTTGCTACTACCTGGTGTACTTCATTTTAGTGCACTATATAGAGAGCTAGCTTCATTCATTTAGTGGATCAGTGGTGGGATCTAAGACTTTGCGTTTGCTGATACCACTTTATCAATAAGTGACCACATGAATAAATTCAAAAATTGTCTTTAACCTAGTTGTTTTTTTTTCAATTGGTCTATTTTTCCAAAATTTCTAAAATTAGCTGTTATAGCCTTGGTTAAGTCCCTTGAGTTTAAAAACTGTTTTGGAAATTAAAAATCTCTTACTATAGTCAGGACAAAAAGTAGATTTTTTATCTCTTTAAAAAGGTCCCAACTTTAGTAAGAAAGTGGGTGCTACAGAAGGCGTGGTTAAGGAGCTCAACCTCACCCCTTATTTGGAGTATAAGTACCCACATCTAAGGGCCCTATGTAAGTTTTAGAAAATCAACACTGGAGCTCATGCTACTACTGACCAGCTTAGGAGGTTTGTGGCAGAATATGAGAGAGATAATCTAGAGGATGACAATGGTTCCCAGGAGGATCCAGAAAAGCAGAAAATGAGGCTCAGGAGGTGGTTGACCCCTCTACCTTAGAAAGAGGAGCTCCCTCAGAGGAGGACCTGACTCTTGAAAGATTGTCCAAGAGGATAGCTAAAAAGCTCAACTCCTGGACCTAGACAAAGGAAAGAGATGGGCATAGGACCCATCTCTGGTGGCAGCAATATTAAAACTAGGGGGAGAGAGGATTCTTTTGACCCAAAACTCCCCAAAGGAGTTGTCCCTAAATATACAGACGATGATGATATCACCAAGTGGTTTACTGCTTTCGAGAGGAGAGGAGGCCTGTCTCAGTAGAAAGGTAGCCAAAAACACTGGGACTCACTCCTGGGAACTGTTCTCAGGTAAACGTAGGGATAGACTCCTAACATTGAATGAGGCAGATACTGAGCATTATGACCTCATGAAAGATACCCTTATTGAGGGCGTTGACTCACCACTGAAGAATATAGAATCCAATTCAGGGAGACTCGAAAAACCCAGTTTCAGTCCTGGATTGAGTTTGTAAACTTTTCAGTGAAAACACTAGGTGGCTGGTTGAAAGGTAACAATGTCCATAAGTATAATGGGCTTTATGACCTAAAGATAGAGGCCAAAAAGACCCCCTAAGGGAAAGATGGTGACGAAAACAAAAAACAAAGAGTCTACTAAAGGCCCACAAAAACCTATTCAGGAGGGTGGACCCCAAAACTCTTCACAGCCCAAGAATGGGTACCAGGGGAGGAACTGGGATCCCAAAAAGGCGTGGTGTCAATACTGTTAGGCTCTTGGACACCAAACTGGAGACCCTAGCTGTAAAAATAAAATGATGCCTCTAGTCCACCTGCAGTAAATGAAGTTGCTAATTTCCAGATGGAGTCCCAGGTGACCCCTTACTATGTCAAGGGGCTCACTGAGGCCATTCTAGTCTCAGAGGATGGGGAAGATGCAGCTGCCCTGGCTGTCTGGTCCACTAATATGAACACATACAGACAGCATCCTGTAATTAATGGGGTTAGAATAGAGGCACTGAGAGGTAGTGGTTCTAGTTTCACCATGGTGACTGAACATCTAGTGTCCGTAGACCAATACCTGATTGGAAAAACCAATCCAGTCACCAATGCTGACAATGTGAAACAAATCCACCCCATGGCAAGCAATTGTGTCCTTTGACTGGGGAGGGGTGGTTGGCCAAAAAGCTGTGGTCATGTCCCCATCCATTCCTTTCGACTGTTTGCCTGGAAACAATCTAGAAGCCTCAGCCTGTGCTGAGGTGAAGCTGAGGAACCATGCAGGTATGCTAGGGATGCCAGACTGGGTGTACGTAAAAATCAGAGCACAGAGTAGAACCCATAGTGAAAAAGCGGTGCTGGAGTCTGGAATAATGGCCCAGCCCTCCAAGAGAAAAGGCAAGAGAACGGGACCAGTTCCTCAGCAGACACCAGACCAGGACCCCTCTCCACATGGAAAGGACCTGTCAGCCCCAGAGGCAACTGAGCCCCAGGAGCTTGGGCCATACACGGCAGTGCTCTTAGGATCAGGGGGACCCTCTAGGTAGGATCTGTCCCAGGGGCATATGACTTGTCCCACTCTTGAAAGTGTGAGGCATCAAGCTGCTAATCAGGAAAAGCTAGATGTCAGTGGCTCCCACAGGAACTATTGGAAGGAGGGACTCCTGTACACTGAGGCCAGAGACCCCAAACCTGGTGCCACTAGGAGAGTGGTAGTGCCTCAGCTGCATAGATAATTTCTCCTCAAATTGGCCCATGGCATCCCCTAGCTGGACATCTTGGCCAGAACAAAACTTCTACTGGCCAGGTATGTACCAGAAGGTGAAAGAGTTTTGTAACTTCTGTGTCACTTGTCAAGCGAGTGGCAAGAAAGGTAGCCACCCAAAGGCCCCCTTAATTCCACTTCCAGTGATTGGGTTTTTCTTTGAAAGGGTAGGGGTTGGCATTGTTGGCCCCCTTGACCCTCAAACAGCATCAGAAAACTGATTTATACTGGCAGTAGTGGATCATGCTAGCAGGTACCCTGAAGCTATTCCCCTTAGATCTACCACTGCCCCTGCAGTGGCTAGGGCCTTCCTTGGTGTCTTTACAAGGGGTGCTTCCCTAAGGAGATACTATCAGACAGAGATACACATTTTATGTCTGCTCACCTAAATCATATGTGGCAGGAATATGGAGTGACCTACAGGTTCACTACCCCAAATCGCCCACAGACCAATGGACTTGTTGAAAGATTCAACAAGACATTGAAAGGTATGACTGGTGAACTCTCTGAAAAACTCAAAAGGAGATGGGATGTCTTACTACCATGCCAGCTTTTCGCCTACAGAGAAGTGCCACAGAAGGAAGTGGGGTTTTCACCCTTGAACTTCTGTTTGGTCATCCTGTAGGGGGACTATTATGTCTTGTGAAGGAAGAGTGGAAGAGACCTCTCAAAGAGCCTAAACAGGATATTTTGGACTATGTGCTTGGCCTTCACTCCAGAATGTCGGATTACATGGAAAAAGCAAACAAAAACCTTGAGGCCAGCCGAGAGCTCCAGAAGCTCTGGTATGATCCAAAGGCTGCCATGGTGGAGTTCTAACTGGGGCAGAAGGTGTGGATTTTGGAGCCTGTGGCTCCTTGGGCTCTCTAGAAAAACTGGAGTGGGCTCTACCCTATCCTTGAAAAAAGGGGAAGTAACTTATCTGACTGACTTGGTCAGGTGCAGGAACTCCAAAAGGGTCATCCATCTCAACCGCCTTAAACCCTATCATGACAGGGCTGAAGTGACCATGATCATGGATTCAGATGAGGATCAGGAAGCATAGAGTGTACCTATGCCTGACTTATACTCAAGACACCCTAAATATGGGCCTGTTGAAGGAGTGGTCTTTTCAGACACCCTCACTGACCAACAGCAGGCTGATTGCAGGCAAGTCCTTAATGAGTTTGCTGAGCTCTTCTCCTTGAGCCCTGGTCAGACTAACTATTGAACGCATGATGTGGACACTGGTGACAGCCTACCTGTCAAAAACATAATCTACAGGCAGTCAGATCATGCCAGGACAGCATCAAAGCGGAAGAAAGCAGGATGCTGGAATTGGGAGTCACTGAACCCTCTGAAAGGCCCTGGGCCAACCCTGTTGTCTTAGTCCCAAAGCATCATTCCCACAGTGGAAAGAAAGACATGAAGTTTTGTGTGGACTTTATGGGCCTCAATGCTGTAACCAAGACTGATGATAAATTAATTGACAGGTTAGGGGCAGACACATATCTCAGTACTTTTGATCTCATATCAGGGTACTGGCAGATAGGTCTGACCCCTGGAGCAAAAGAAAAATTTGCATTCTCGACCCCAGAAGGGCATTATCAGTACACTGTTATGCCTTTTGGATTAAAGAATGCCCCTGCTACCTTCCAAAGTTTGGTGAACAAAGTCCTTGCTGGACTGAAGTCCCATAGTGTAGCTTATCTTAAGGATTTTGCTGTCTTTAACTCCACCTGGTAGGACCACCTAATCCACCTCGGCAAGGTCCTTGAGGCTCTGCAAAGTGCAGGCCTCACTATCAAAGCCAGCAAGTGCCAGATAGGGCAGGGCACATTTGTATACTTGGGCCACCTTATAGGTGGAGGCCAAGTTCAACCCCTACAACCCAAGATCCAGACAGTTCTGAACTGTGTAGCTCCTACAACCCAGACTCAAGTCAGGGCATTCCTTGGCTTGACTGGGTACTACAGGAGGTTTGTGATGGGGTATGGGTCCATTGTGAACCCCTCACAGAACTGACCTCCAAGAAAATGCCCTGGAAAGTGAACTGGACAGTGAGCAGTCAAAGGTCTTTTGACACTCTGAAGGAAGCAATGTGCTCAGCATCCATCCTGAAAGCTCCAGATTACTCAAAGCAGTTCATAGTGCAGACAGATGCCTCTGAACATGGGATAGGAGCAGTCCTATCCAAAATAAATGATGATGGACATGACCAACTAGTTGCTTTATAAGCAGGAGGCTTCTCACCAGAGAGCAGAGTTGGAGTGCCATTGAGAGGGAAACCTTTGCTTTGGTTTGGTCCCTGAAGAAGCTGAGACCATACTTGTTTGCTTCTCACTTCCTAGTTCACACTGACCACAGGCCTTTCAGATGGCTCATGCAAATGAAAAGTGAAAACACCAAACTGTTCAGGCGGTCCATATCTCTATAGGAATGGACTTTGAAGTGTAATGCAGACCTGGGACTGACCATGCCAATGCAGATTGCCTTTTCTAGTTATTGGACTTAGATGATAAAGACTCTCTAAGGAAAGGTTAGTTTTATACTCTTTCGTTGGGGGGGGCTCATGATGGACATGGTTAGCCCCCACTTTTTGCCTGGTATTGATGTGATTTAGAATGAAAGTGCACTGAGTCCCTGCTAACCAGGTTTCCAAACTTTCACAAAGTTGTACCATTATTGGTTCAAATTCAGCAACCCCTGTAAGTGCACAGTAAATGGTACCCCTGGTTCCTAGGTTATGAGGATTAAAGAGGGTCCCCTTCGGGCTGCAGCACAAATCGTGCCACAGTAGGGACCACTCACCAAGACCATACAAACTATCATTGCAGGCTGCGTGTCTTGGTGCAGAGAAAAGTGAAGAGTCGGCATGGCACACAGCCTTGTGTGCCATGCCTAACAGCATTTCATGAGATATAGGTAAGCCACCCCTACTGCAGGCCTTATAAGTCCTTAGGCAGGGTGCACTATATCTAAGCCCATTCTTGGATATTGTAAGTGCCCAGAGAAGCCTTAGAGAGTACATGGTCTGACACATGTCATTACGAGTTCCCCAGCACCATGATGGCGTCACTGAACCCATGGATGTTTGGTACCAAGCATCTCATCTTAATAAATCCACACTGATGCCAATGTAGGAGTTATACATAAATGCACACAGAGGGCACCTTAAAGGTGCCCACTGAAAACCTACCAGCACTGGTGTGGTCTCTGACTAGCCTTAGCCAGCCTGCCATCACCAGACATGTTTCTGGCCCCATGAAGAGAGAGCTTTTGCTCTCATGGACCAGGAACACAGCCTGCTCTGGGCAGAGGTGATAACACCTTCCCCCAAGCAGGAATTGCATGCCAGAGTGGGAATCTTCAAAGGCGGTACCGCCTATGAAATGCAACCCAGCCCTCTACTGTTAGAAGCAAACGTAAACCCCCTTGTCCAGACCCCACTTTTGACGGGAAAATTAGTAAGATTAGGAGGTGTGCCCACTCCAAGACAGCACCACCACTCAGATGGGGCAGCTGAGGTAAGCACCCAAATTCAATTTCCTCCATCTGTTTTTGCGGCAAAATAGCCTATCAGGGTCAGGGTTGTGTCCACTTTCCACAGGGAGTGGCCATGTCGAGGGTGTAGTCGCCCTAAGGTAGGTGGCCCACTGGCTTCTACCTGGTACGCACCTTAACACTCCTGAATTCAGTATTTAGGTGGCATCCCTCGACCCAGAACTTAGATTCCCCAAACAAAAGAAGAAGAGGACGGAGAAAAGTTACTGTGTCCGAGAACAGAGTGACTGCTTCAGAAAATTGGCATGAACCCCTGCTGCTGCCTCAAGGACTTGACAATCGTGTTGTGTCAGCTTGTCCTGCTACTATGAGGCCTCCAAGAACCCCAGAGGACTTCTAGCCCATCGACAATCACCTGAGAACTTCCTTGGAGTAGAGGGGCTACTCCCCTGCAGCCACCGAACCAGCAGAATCCGGTTACCGACTTGCGCTGCCCGGCAACTCCTGAGACCCACTTCATGAGCGCCCCAGCTGTTCAGAAATGATCACTGCAATCTGCTTGTCCCTGACCATGAAAACCATCTTGATGCACAGAGCCCAGTCTACTTACTTGCTCTCCACCCAGCCCGCCCGGCCTCGGTAACGACGAACCAGCTGTCCTCTCATGGTCCTGTGGCCCTTGCAACCTGATGCCTCATTTGGGGTCCCCCGGACTTACCTTTGAGTCCCTCTGTGCAGTCTGTTTTGAAGTGGCCCCCCTTCTCTGTTGCACGCTTGCTACCAACAACCTCAACACCCTGCCCCTAGCCGAATGTGGGGTGCTCCTGGTGACCTGCTGCTGGAACATTGGACCTGCACTTGCTACTACCTTAAGTCCCAAAGGTGAAACCCAAGATCTAACTGTATGATTTTCCATGAACTTTTGTTCTTTTTCCCCATAGACTTCTATGGTGTGTAATTGTGCACATGCGAAATATTTTGTGAACTTTGAAAATCAATTTAAAAATAAGTACTTGCCTTTAAACTAAGTTCTTGGTCTTAAAAATTATATCAAAATATGTGTTATTTTTACAAATTGGTCTCAAATGTATTCTTGAGTTTGTGTCTCATTTATTGCCTCAGTGAGCACAATAAATGTTTAGCATGACCCTCTGAGAATCCTAACTGTTCGCCCACACTACCACAAAATAGAGAATTTAGTGTTATCTGTTTTGCCTCTGTATAACAATTGGGGATCCACTGGACTCTAAAAAGAGAGCCAGCTTCCTACACGTATTTTTCCACAGGGGTGCGATCCCATCAAACTACCAGTCACGATTTAGTAAGGTATTGGAAGTTGACCTCTGTTGGGTACGTCTTTCAGTGAATAGGGGAGCAGGTGATTATTATAATCATAATTTTTGGGACAAATTTTTAGTTTTATAAGCACCCTCCCCCTCACTCTTACTAGGATGTTTTGGACCTGGTGTGCTACCTTGTATGATACCTGTCAGTGCGCAGAAGCGTGGGAAGTGGGGCATGCGGTCGTTTAATGTTGCTGATGCCCCGGGATCATGTTTTTGGGTTTGTGCACCTCCTTACTCCTGGTTATCTAGCTCTAGTTGATCACGGCCCCACCTTCAATCTGGAAACCTCATTTTTGGGATAGCTTTGGGTGGTTTTTGTTTTAGGCACTTCCTTGCGTTGCATAATTTGTTGTCTCCTTCGACCCGCGGGGAGAGGGTCAGTGGCTGTTCTGTCATCCAAAACGAATACATTTTCCCGACGGCATGACAAGCCCAATCCCATCCCATAAATCATTTTAGGCTGACTCCTCTAATCATGGACATGTTGCATGATGACCGGGTCTCAGTGGCCTACCTAGCCCCCTATAATGTGCTTGTGGGATTGTACGTTAGGGTCTGTTGTATTCCCTGGGTTGTGCCTGTGATATTGGAGCAATGTGGGTGGACTCTGCTTTGCAGATTGAGTCTTCAGGTACTCTCTCTAAGGACTCGGCCTGAGACAGCCGGCCAAACCCTTTGTGCGCAGTGAAAGGAGTGCAGTACCACTCCCCCACCAGCAGCGTCATCCCCCTGGACCCGCCCCCAAGGCTTGTCTGAGTCCTTTGGGTGGGTCCAAAGGGATTAAAATAAAAGGATAATAAAATGGGTTTAAAACTTACTTTATTATCGTTTTATTGGAGGGTGGTGGCAGGGGGAGCGCCGCTCCTCCGTCCTAATGGAGGTGCCGCCACAGGGCTGCGTTAGAGGCACCTGGGCTCACCTGCTTCTGTTTTTTATCTGTCTTGGACCTGGCTGCCCTTCTTTCAGTGGGGGGCTCATCCGCTTCTACTATTGGTGGGTTGGAATGTCCAAATGCAGGGGGGAGCTGACGTGAGTACATTCATCCCTGCATATGGTTGGGGAGGTGCAGGTAACAAATTTATCATGAGAAACTAATGTGTTAAAGTTTAAAGATTAAAACATGAGGCACATGAGCAAACATTAATGTATTCATAATGTATTCTAATATATTCTATTCTCTTACCAGCGGCGGTTCCTCCATTAGAGCAGAGGATTGTCACCCCACTGCTGAGAGCCAGCAAACACAAGCATGAAAAATAAAATGATAAAACAATTTTATTATCATTTTATTTGTCGCCCTGAGGGTGCCAGCCAAGACTGAGAATCTCAGCCAGTCTTAGGGTGGGGCCATACTGATGACAAGGGAGGAGGAGTTGGGGGCACGGCAAGTGCGCAGGTTAGTTTGGCTGGCTAGCATAGGACGACCAAACCAGCATGCGCACTTAGCGGCCTCCAAGCTGGGCTGTGTTGCACAGCTGGGTGGGGAACAGGCACAGGCTCTTAGTCCCTGTGTGAGCGGAAAATCAGCCCGCCCATACCAATCCCGGCACTTCTCTCATGCTGGGTAATAGTGATGGAGCAAGGTCTCGTAAGAAAGAGACTTGCTCGAAGTCAATCCACTCGTTTAACTCATTAACCAGTAATTAATTATGTTTAGTGAATAACTAATACACACCACATGAACACGGGGTTAATGAAGCTTGCTTATGTGTGTACTAACGTGGATAACAATGAAAACGGACTAATACCGCTTTAAATGGGGAAACTGTTGTGCGCATGCGTCAACTGCATCTACGCAGAATGACGAGATAATGCTTGGAGGGAAATTCTAGCGCATGAGCAGAAGACACTAAAATGGAGTCTTGAAGACTCGCGTGCATGGCATCTGCTTAGCTGAAATTAAAACAAGTTATTTTACTAATGCTGATGCGGGAAAAGTATTAATAAGTAAACGGGAATAGAGTAGAGGTGGGAGGTATACAGTGAGACCATTTATTTTGTGAAAATAACATTTGTCTTTTGACTTCATTATTAGGGCGCATTTGGGCCTCTCTTGTATAACTGGACTGGATGAAATGATGCAATGCCTGCGCATGGTCATTGAATGAAGCCATGAAGGTCAATGACAGAACCCTTGAACAGAAGCCAAATTGGAGTGCCATACCCTGGAAACGGATGGTGAAAAGTTCAGCAATGAGATGTCCTATTCTTCATAGTGTCATTAATGTTTCAAATTGGATACATGTAGTGGATGGGAATAAAGTTATGAATAAAAATTAAGGGGATAGGTTTGCGAACAATGGTTTAACAGAATAAAGTGATATGTAAGCATGGTGTGATGATCATCCCCCCTTGCCTGACCAATTAGATTTCGTATATTTACGATATTGAAACTTTAGTGGGTGGAACGTGAAGAAACGAAGGTATAACTAAGGTTGCTTTAGTTAGTTATTTGGCAGAGCTCGGGATGCTGTTTGGGAGTCGGGATGCTGTTACTGGGAGAGATGCTGTGAGAGGCTGATGAAGAACTGAATGCAGAATCTGAAGCAGAGCTTACTATCCTAATTAATTGGGTTAGATCAGAAGATCGCGGAAGAATCTTGAGGAGGAAGAGAGTGTCAGAGAGGGGTGTGACGCAATCGTCGGTATTCTAGAGAGGTCAACTGTCCTGAATCCTGTCCTGAAGTCTGTGTCTCCTGACCTATCCTGGGAGACCCTTACCAGCCTTTTGGCCAGGGGCTTGGTCTTTCACACCATTCTTGTAAACTATAACTTCACGTTATTTGCATATGTTCTTTTCTCTCTGTCCTCTCCCTTTCTGAGCATTAATTATTGTATGAGTCCGAAATATATGCTTGATAATTAATCAAATTGAATTTTCTCTCCTAAGAATGATGGTGACTGCACTGTATTTTTGAAATGGTTTACATGCATTTAATTTAGATACAGATTTTAAACCTTCCTGAGTCTGTGATCATTTACTTCAAACAAAAGAATAGTTAAGGGTTAAGTTAATTATCACCATCAACTAGTTCAACTAATGGTCCATCGACCAGAGGAAAGAACTTTTTGATCAGTGAAAGGTTAGTTAAGAGAATTAAATAACTAATCTTGAATATTGTGAAGAATACATTTAAAACTTTGACAGACTCCAGCGGTTTACTCGATTTCTGTGTTTTATGGGCCCAGGTGAGTATATGGTAGTGGAGTATCTGTTGTTGGTATACCGCTGGATCAATAGTATAAGCAGGATGAGAGCAGCGTCTGGATTGGCCTAGGGAAGTCTGGAAGCCTGTGCAGTGCCGCCCCACAGACTGTCGGAACTCGGGGCAGGAGGAGAAGGGCGCTGAGGCGGCAGCCGCAGCAGGTAAGTAATCTTTCGTTTTCGTGCTGCACTTTGGAGTTTATCGCTTGAAGAATTACAATAAGATCATTGAATTTGCAGAATCCCGCGGCTGTGTAAATCACTCTCAGAGCGCCGTCCAGCCATTACATTTTTTAAAATACAAGCCAGGAATGGGTCCGGGCTCTAAGAACCTAGGCACGAGCCGAGCCTTCGAGAGAGCTGTCATGTTAATCACGAAACAAAAGGCATGGGAACGACAGTCATTTATTTAACGGATGGGTTTAGGTTTAATACATTAGATCATGTGACTGCATTGAGTGGCATTTATCGAAAGCGATGATTTCTACACAAAATTGCATTGGGGAAGGGAATAGGTGCGTGGCTTTGCTCTATTGCTTTCCAGTCCCCATGGCACGAGAGCGGAGCTAGAGCCAAATCTTTGGCTCGCGCCAGGCTTGAATCTTTGCTGGGCTTGCCCAACTCTAATGCAAATGGGTGAATTTTCTGCAGGCTAGCGCCTCGAAGTGCAGTGCCTGACGTAGCTGACCAGGCCCTGCACTGGCCTTTCAAAGGATTAGGCTGCTGCAAATTCGCCTCAGGAGAACTTCTGAAAACACGCAGCACAATTGAAACAAGCATTTACAATGCAATCGGTCTCGCCTTTGGGACCTTATAAGTATTTAGCCTTGCAGCACATTATTGTGGGTACAGCAACATTTACTGTTGTACTGTGTATGAAGCAGTGAAAGGTTGCAGTACCACAGGCTGTCACTATGTGTCCCTTGGAAGCTCTTTTGGCAACATAAGGTACTGCACCCTGCAACATGGTTAGAGACTGCCAGACAGAGCGAAAATTGCTTGCGTTCAATTGAGTGAATTATCCTTGCATGTATAGAAAGGGTGCGCCTGTCAGGACGTGATGTGCAAGAGCACCCTTTAAGCAAAGCCATTTGCATAACAGCTTCTACCATACAGGGACATCTAAAAAACTAGATGCCCTGTTCTCTTGCATGTTATTAACACACATCCATTCAATAAAGTGCAAAATGAACTGAATCTGTGTTCCCGAGAAGGAGGGAACTCTCTTTGTAGGTCAGATCACCAAATACCAAGGTAGCGGAAGTGATGTCACGCAGTTATTATCTTCCTTGTCCCTCCCTTGCCATGCAATTGTCTCCTGTTTGCTGCTGGGGTACTGCAGAAAGTACCTAGAGTGGAATCAAGAGAGAAAGTAAACACAGCTCTTCAAGGTTTGTTTTCTTTCTGTTTTTGCCAGTCCCTTTAGGGCCCCCTCGAGACATGGGGCAGAAAGGGTTTTGTTAAAGTACTAAATGGCTAGAAGCTGCTTCGCCTGATGGCCCCCAAATTTCCCTTCATGACGATCATTCCCATGTCAAGGTGGGTGGAGACATAAATGGTCCATTGATGCCACACTTCTACAAAGTACCATCGACCCAGGAATAAACATGTGCCAATCGACTGAGCTAGCTGTGCACTGGACAAAACTGCACCACCGTTGACAATTCAAAGAATGAGAAAAACTGCAAACGGCTCAACATAAATAAAAACTAATATTTTAAATTAAGTGTTAGAACTGGGGGTCTCTAGTTGGCTGAGGTAGGTACCTTAGTCCAAATAGGGACCCTGGCTTCTAGTCAGGGAAAGGAGGGACACACTCTTAGATAACCCCTTCTCACCCTCTGGTAGCTTGGCACGAGCAGCCAGGCTTATCTCCAAGGCAATGTGTAAAGCATTTGCAACCACACTCCCAGTAACACAGTGATAACACCACAAATGGACACCACACTGATTTTATAAGAATAGCGGTATCTTTATCAAAAGAAATACGATGAGACCAAACGATAGGAATCCAACATATGCGTATTCGTAATATTTCACTTTGCCGGTTATTAGGCCAACAATCAATTGTAGGTTCTTGCGGTATTAATTAGCAGTTCACGATGATCTGATGCAGTCCTAATGCAATGCTATGCAGTTAGTAATGCAAGAATAAAGTAGAAATAGGACAGTCCTTGTAGGAGAGTAGGATCTGCCTCTTATGTTGCCCCCACTTTTTTTCTGATGTTTACACTGGTTTCTGGCTATAGTCTGGCTGGGACCCTGCCAATCAGGGCCCCAGCCTCTCTGTTCTCTCTAAACAACTTGGAGTGCACTCTAGGTGCACTAGTGATTGGATACTGTGGTACCTTATGAGTCCCTAGTATATGGTACCTTAGGTACCAAGGGCATAGGTACTTCACAGGCCTACCAGGGGCTGAAGCATGTATTATGCCACCCCTGGGAAGCAGACTAAATCTGACACCCCAGGTCTGCTACTGCAGCCTGGGTAAGGTGGTGCATGCACCCCTTACTGTGATATAGGCTACCTATATCACTACATAGATACACACATATAAACCTATAAGTCACTCCTATGGCAGGCCTTATCAATCCTGAGGGCAGAGTGCTTGGTTCCTATGTGAGAGGGTGCCCCTGCATGAGCAGAGCCCCTCTGCAGCATTCGGAGACCCTTCTCTGAGGCTGTTTGTAGTGCAGCCTGACCATATACTGTTAAGCGCATTATAACCTCGCGCTAAATGCTAACTTTGGGATGGCTGCACGGAAACATGTCGTGTTTGGTGTCAAACATCTTGGAATACTGCCCCCCCGCCAGTTCTGGCGGCAGGGGTAGCATTCCACCCTTCTAGAGGGATAGACATGTAACTACTGTGGAAACGCGTTAGAATCCTGAAGAGCCCTGGCATCACAAAATGGATGCCACCAGTCACAGACACTGGGCTGCCCTCCTGCTGATGACCCACACTCGCAGTGGAGGAGGCCCAACAATAGGTATCCTGTCCCAAGGGGGTGTGACCACCTCCCAGACAGGGTTTAGTGTATTGGGGCTGGGTGGGTGCACTCCTAGAGTGCTTTGAAGTCCTGCACTGGGGGAGCAGAAGGCTCCTCTGTGCATATGCCAGTTCAAACCAGCTCAGGGGCTACCTGCCCCTGCTCTGGCGTGAAACTGGACAAAGGGAAGTGGGTGTAGCCACCCCTCCCCTGACCCTCCCATAGGTGGGGTCATAGAGCTAGTCCCTCCCTTCTTTTTAGTATAAGAGGGGAACCTGTGCATTGCAACCCAGATCTCCTGGACGATGCTCTTAAGAAGAATCCTGGACCTTCGACGTTCCACTACCTCTGGAAGACTGAAGAATCTCCCTTGGAGTCAAGGAGTGACTCCCCTGCTTGGCAGGCACCAAAAACTACAACGACGGTCGCAAACTACGCCACTCCCGCCGGAGCCCGAAGTCCCTGCAGCCCAGGAAGAGGATTTCCTGACTTCTCCAAGGCCATCGTGAGTCCCCAGCGAAGCTGAGGCAAGTGGACCCCACGAGCAACGAGGAACCGCAGACCCTGGGTACCGTGCACTATTGTCAAGTGCAACCCCTTCACGACGTTCTACGAACTTGTGCTTTGGACCACGTGTGGTCCCAGCCTCTAGCAGAGATCCCTCCCGAATTTAGAGGCCTACACCGTCCCGAGTGACCGTGGGCCCCTGTTGAGTGGATCCTCCAGAGGTGCCTTTGCGATCCCTTGCCAGCCAGCTTGTGGGTCCCCAGAAGACTTTCCAACAAAACCAAAGGGCTCCCCTGGTTGCTCCAGGACTGCCCTGACCTACCCTTGCTGGGTAAGTCCCCCAGACCTTTCTGGTCTGCACCATTGACTTTTCCTCATCACCATGAGACTTGCTTCTACCAAGGCTTGTTTGCTCCAATCGAGTCGCCGACACCTCAGTAAGCTGCAAACTTCGTGGGACACACCGAATCCAGCTCCTGGTCATCATCGACGCTGCCTGGACCACGTGGTCGAAGAGTCAAGACACCCATGAACGACCCGAAGCTGTCGACGACGGTGGGCATTCATCTTCCTTGCCCAGAGTCACTGCCAAGTGACTGTGAACACTGTCCCCTCTGCTTTCAGGTCTTCCTCCTTCCGAATCCAGGCTTGGATTCCAACGGACACTTCTTCTGTCGTCGCAAGCAGCAAGTCTTCATTGGTTCCCATTGAAAACGACGCCGCGACCCGACACCAAAGGACACCTATGCACCCGGCTCCCCTGGATGAGGTAACTTCAGCACTACGGTGCTCCTGTGGGTGTGGGCCCTAGAACTACTTACCCTGTAAGTGGCTTGCTTGTAGCTACCATAGAAGTGCCCTAAAAATCCTATTTTTCCCGTGCGATTATCGCACTGGCTCGTACAGGGCTCGCGTCTGTGTTAGACACATCGCGTCCAACTCCCTTGTAACTCTATCAGTATCCGCGTCCTTCGACTCGTACTGACCGATCGGTGTGTTCGCCTCGAACACGCCAGGGACCTGTAACATTGATAACTCAATCGCGTTCTCTCGCATAGACTCGTACAGGACTCGCACCAGTGTCTGAACACCGCGTCCGTCCCCTGTGGGTCTCCTACAACTACCTGGGGTGGTTCTTTGGGGTCCTCGATTCTATGTGCTCTAGACCACGGTCTAGCCAAGATAAGATTGTGATATTTACTTGTGCTAACTTATTTTGATAAAACATTGACTTGTACATATGTTCCTGACTTCTAATCTCATAAAGAGATTAGTAGAGAGTTGTTTATTAATAAATACATATATATTTGATATATATACCTGTGTGGTGTCTTTTCATTTGGTGATTCAAGAGATTGTGTGGTAAAACAAGCTGCTTTACATTCCTCCAAGACTTAGCCTGAAGGCTGCTCTCCACAGCTACCACTAGGATAGCTTTCTATAAAGGTTGTCTTAAACCTACCTACCATAAGAGTCGAATTGTACTGGTGCAAGGTGTCCACTTTAACTAGTGAACAGCATATACCAGGCCAACTTCTCACAGTCCTTAATGCAAGTACTAATGCAGTTCGTAAAGCAAGAATAATGCGGTTTGTAATGCAAGAATAATGCGGTTTGTAATGCAAGAATAATGCAGTTCGTAATGCAAGAATAATGCAATAAGCCAATCTGCGTGATCAGCTCGGGCACCATTACGCCCCAACAACAGAGAAAACGGTCGTAAGCTTAAAGGGGCGGCCCTGGTACTGCTGGGCAGGTACGGGCCGCTCGGGGACTCAGCGCGTCAAACGCGGTGCAGCGGGAGAGAGATCAGAGCACTCCAGTACTCCTCCTGCACGCCTCCCCAGCCACACACGCTTGCGGCTCCGACCGGAGTCCAAGCCTTACCTGGGGGGTGCGCTGCTTCGCTCTCTCTCTCTCTCTACCCGCTCGTCGGACGTCCTGCTGGTCGGCCCCGATGACGTTGCAGCTCTGTGGCTAGGCGACGCTGTAGCCGGACGGGTTACGGCGCTGCCTTCTCCTTCGTTGACGATCTTGGGCAGATTCCTCTTGACGAACCAACGATCACGATCCTTTTCACCTTGCAGCTTCCTTAGCTTCAAGAAATCCTTTAGCACGTTGCGGCTCGGGCCGGCGGCGGCGATCCTTACTCACAGCCTCAGTTACGATGACGGCTCGGGCCACAAACGGCAATGCAGCAGCGTGGACGATGTTTCATGCTGTGGGGGTAATGCGGTCACGGGGCACCTCGTAAACGGCACCACAGACCACACGGCAGTCTCAGGCGTGCAAAAGCACACGTACCAAGCGTTGCTAAGACACGGTTGGAAACTTTGATGTTCCTGAGTTTCCACAACAGTGGACCAGCTCTCCTCGGGCCCTTGGAGACAAGTTACTTCAGGACACAGCACACAGCAAATTCCTTTCAAGCAGGGGGACACAGCAAAGTCCCTTGTCCTCTCCTTAGTCAAATCAGCAAACTGCAGGCCAGCCCCAGAACACACAGCAAGGGCAGTCCTTCTCTTCAGTCGCTTCAGCTGTTCTTCTTTGGCAGAGGTTCCTCTTGATCACGAAGTAGTTTCAATCCTTTTTCAGTCTTGAATTCAGTCTTGAGTTCAGGGGTTTCAGCTCTCACATTTATACCCCTAAATGCCTTTGAAGTCTTTGTGTTCAGGGGGCTCTGAGCCCGGTCCAAACCAGTTGTGGGTGTCTTCCTGCCAGTGCACACCCTCTTCCTTTGATAGTGAGGGTCTGGGCCTCAGACGCTCCGCAGGAGGTGGAGCCATCCCTTTGTGGCAGCAGCACAGCCCTCCTCATATCCAGGGGGCTACTCCTCCCATCACACCAAATGCAGGCCCTGTCACATCCAAACCCAGACAGTCACTACACAACCAGGCAGAGGCACACAGGATGGTTTAAGACAAGAAACCAGCCACTTCTAAAAGCGTGGTTTCTAAACACACAATTTAAAAACCATCTTCATAAAAAGATGTGTTATTAAATTCTGAGTTCAGGCACACTAAACTCCATCTCTCCATCTTATGCCGATGGGAAGATATGCTGGAAGCATGAGACACAGCATTCCCCATTTTGTCCTATGGGCAAGATGGCCTTGCAACAGTGAAAAACGAAATTGGCAGTATTTCACTGTCAGGACATGGTACACACCTCAGTTCATGTCCTACCTTTCACATACACTGCACCCTGCCCAGGGGGATACCTTGGGCCTACTATAGGGGTGTCTGATGTGCATAGAAAAGGGAAGGGTAAGGCCTGGCAAGTGGGTGCACTTGTCAGGACAACAAGGCAGTTAACAAACTGCGCGCAGGCACTGCAGTGGCAGGCCTGAGATCTCTCTTTAGGGCTACTTATGTGGGTGGCACAATAGTGCTGCAAGCCCACTAGTAGCATTTGAATTACCAGCCCTGGCACACTTAGTGCACTTTACTAGGGACCTACTGGTAAAACAAATATGCCAATCATGGATAACCAATCACAATAACAATTTACCCAGAGAGCATATGCACTTTGGCACTGATCAGCAGTGGTAAAGTGCCCAGAGTCCTATAGCCAACAACCACAGGTCAGGAAAAACAAAGGAGGAAGAAGCAAAAAGTTTGGGGATAACCCTGCAAAAAGGGCAATTTCCAACATTAAGGATAAGAAATTAATGCAGCGATCTTGGAGGTGGGGGTGGGCAAGCAGTGTTGCGCGAGGGAGGCAGCGGTAAGGAGATTAAATGAGAGTACTACACTGAAAATCATGTGAAAATGAAGAACCAAACGGGGTGCAGGAAGGAGATTAGCAAAACGCCTATGAAGGTCCTCGCACTTTACAATGTGTTGTGCTGTTCTGAGAAACATGCAGCTTTCTCGCTTTACAGACGCAAAATAAATGAATAAGTACAAATAATCAAAGGGTCTTCGACAGGGGAGGTTGTGAAAACAGTTCACTTTTCTACTCAGCGGGTTCAACAACCAACTGTTTGAAGTAAAAAGCAACAAGAGGATTACTGCCATCAGCTTACAGAAAATACAACAAAGAATGAGATAAAAGGCTAACATCCTCCCCCCCAATGTAGGAAAAATAACTAACTAAATAAAACAGGACTTCGAGGCACCAATTCCTCTCTGTCTTTTATGTGAATTCTCGGGAAGCAGGATCAGCTGAAAGGTGGACTCCAAATTAAAAAGAACATATTACCACTAGGGTTCAAGGAAATAAAAGTCACACTCAAACATAGAGTTCAGCCAATCATTCCAAATGAGACAACAATAGTTCTGTAACACCACACGTCACCAATCCTCCATAACGTAATACAATCTTCTACTGTTCATAGTGAAACAGAATACACCATGATGTACAGAGTCAACTTAAGATCAAAATACAACCATATTTGACACACTTTGCACCACTTGTGCGGTTAACAGTCCAAACCTTGTGTGTTTTTAGGACAAAATGGGTTTGTAGATATATTTGTTGTGTGTTCCATGTTGCCTGACCTTTTCATAGTCACAAAACATTGCAGCCAGAGATTCAGCATAGTTCAGCAGCAATTCAAAAGGAACTGTGTGGAGATCCTCTGCTAATAAACCCACCAACCCCAGCCTATCAGGCCAAAATCACCTCCTTCTTACTTATTTAGGTTATTTATTCAGCAGACAACATTTTGAACAAGTACTACAGAAAAGTAGTGGTGCACAGAAGAGAAGGCAGATGGGTGATTGACAAGCACTAACTTTAGTTATAGTTAAAGATAATTGGTCTGTAGTGTGAACATAGACAGCAAAGGCACACTTCTTAATACATAACTTTAGCTGATATGAAACATTGGACGAAATCTGTACATTTACAATATTTTAAGGTTATGCCAGGTGCTAATTATCCTTGGTCTTCCAGTACCAGGAGATAAATCTTGAGCACTGTTATTAGACCTACTTTGACAGTATAGCAGTCTGCTGACCTACTGTTACCAATTCTTTAACATGTACATAGAATGGACTTTGACTCAGCCCAGAGGACTAACTCATTCACTTTATGCTTTTGGATTTTGGTGCATCATTCCTCTTCCAGGGTGTGTTTCAACTGGACTGCAGGAGGGGCTATTTTAAATCTGAGAAGGACACTCCATCATCACACTGTTTTTCATAATAATTTATTTACCTTTTACATGTATTCAATTCAGAAAGTAATTATTTGTGTACAATACTTTTCCAGAGCACTGGCAAAGTCAGTAGGCCTGGCTTTAATGTGATGAACAGCATTTCTGCAAGCAATGCAGGTAAATAAGATTTGTGGAATGTTTGTTTTTACATGTGTTGCGCATTAAAGCGAGACCTATTGGCTTTGTCAATGCTTCTTAATTTCGGGATTGATGGTTTGTCTGGCTTACTGCATGAGGTCATTGTTAAATCCAAGTTAGTGTAGATTATATCAGGCAACCTGGCTCTGCACTTGAAGGGTCTTTCACTGCCGAGGCAGCATGGTAATAACAGAGGACAGGAGACTGGGACCAACACTGGAGGGTTGGTGTTCGGGTGTGTTGCTTTACATGGATAGGATAAAACTACACACCACAGCAGTGCCTCTCCTCTGGTTAACAGTGTCTTGGACGGTGTGATCTCCACCTGGCTGTGGTTGCTCCTGGCTGTGTTCATGCCACACTAATGCAACCATTGTTCCCTGGGAAATCAGGGGCATGGCTATCAATGGTGCAGCAGATGCGATGGCACCGAGACACGTGGTTCTTAGGAACCCACTTTACCAGTGACTGTTTTTGATTGCAAAACTAGGCAACTGGGGCAAGTTTCCTAGCTTGCAGTCGGGGCACAGGGATCTGTACTGCTGCTTAAACCAGATACAGCTAAAAAAATCCCTTTCTGAACTTTTTCAGCTATAAAGAGGCCCTTCTGAAGGCTCCCAGGCAGACACTGGAGCAGGGACTCGGCCCTTGGTGGTGCAAGTTACATGTGCAGCGGCCAGGCATCCTGGCAGCAGGAAGACATTATTTAATTATCACTCACTACTCCGGTTCAATAGGCACCAGGAACTGGAAACAAACTTTAAAGGAAGAGCAATATTCCCGCCCCAGCGAGTTCTGAGGTAAAGAGTGACAGAGAGCAGATGTTAGACAAAGGGGTAACCGCAAGAACGAATTCACTGACAGGGCAACACGACCATACTGCATGGCACTGCGGTCACACCACACTGGAATACATGGTGGCACTGCACTGAACAATATGGCACCACAACAGACAAGACATCATATTAAACAACATAATGCAACATTAAAAAAATATGACGTAACACTGTGCAGTGCGGTACCACTGTGCGCACTGTGGCAGTTCAACAGAGGACTACACAACAGCACAACCAGGGCCGGCTTTAGCGCTGGTGGCGCCCGGTGCGACAATCACTTTTGGCGCCCCCACATCCCTTGACCGCCTCCTCTGATTCTCTCCCTACCACCTGCAAAAGTGCCCTCATCTCTCATATCATAAGATATTGCTAAACACAGCGCCCCCCTGAGGTCACAGAGCCCCCTCCACAGGTCAGCGCCCTGTGCAGCCGCACCAGTCGCACTGCCCTAAAGCTGGCCCTGAGCACAACACAAGATAACATGCAACATGGTGCTGTGCTGTACAACATGACACCAGAGCAGATACAATGCCATCACCCTAGATAACATGATACCACACTACACGAAACTAGACAACAGGGCAGCATAGCACCAAGGTCAACACCAGAGATCCAAGGGTGTAGAGAATCTTGTGATGACTGTTGCATGAATCCTAGAGTGGAAATATTTGCTGCGGTCTAATGCTGCAACCATGATGTAAATAAATAAATAAATAGTATTGCATGTGTAGTGGGCAGTAGTAAATTGTTGTTCTCAATTGAACTGCCCCGGTGTAATGTTGCATCATTTTTCTCTGGCTGAAGCAGTTTCAAACTATGTCTGCACTGCGTGGACCAGGAGGGCACGGAGATGGAGGGGTGGGGCATGCATAATGAAGGAGGGGAGGTGGGGGAAGAGAAGGGCAGGGACTAAAGAGGAAAGAAGGGGTGGTGTAGGAGGAGAGAATGACTACAGTGGGTAATGAAAGCGCAAGAGCGGTATTTTTTTACCATTCAAGTGGTATTACGTATAGGGTGACCAACCGTCCGTAAATTTCACGGACCGTCCGTAATTTGGATCTCTCGTCCGTTGTCCGTGATGATCCCTTTTACGGATGCCTTTTGTACGTAATTTTAGGCATTTCAGGGAACAGTGCTGTTTCCCTGCATGAAGTCTCAACTCCTTGATGGGGCCGCCTCGCACTCCTCCTTGGAGCACAAGAGCAGCCCCACCCTTCCCTTTGTCCTTCTGTATGCGGCTGATTGCAACATACAGAATGACAATGGGCCACTGTGATCTGCTAAGCATGTGGTGGGCCTCCCCCAGCCTCAGTCTAGGGCAGGGCATTCTGTCAGATGGAAGACGGTGAGTTCTTTCACAGTCTCATCATTTTAGAACTGATGCATTTTGCATATTATAGTCAACGAAGCCATGGTTGCTGCTCTTTTATTTTATGCAACTAACAACCATTGACAAAGCCAATAGTTCTCGCTTGTTGTAGGTGTAACGTTACTTGTTGTGTTATATATCTGAATACAACAGAAGAGGCAAAATACCAATCGGGAAGCACACTATACTAAGCACAGATTTTTAGCTTGGGTGTTTTAAGCCACGCCTTTAATTACATCGAACACCCCCTTTGGAGAGACCACCCCAGTTTTTTCATTCCACTTAAAGCCCTGGAAACAACACAATGTCACAGTCACCACATGGCCTGGCACTGTGCATCATGCATGACTCATGACTTCCACTTTTTCAGATTGCCTATGTGCAGGGGCATAGTGAACCCCACCCCCACCCCACCCCTTGATTTAGGAACTACAGCAAGGGTGAAATTCTTGATGGGCCTCTTCTGTCTGCAACTCTGCAGACAAAGGCCCAGCTCATAATTAATATGAAAAGGTGGGCGAGTGAGTAAGTGAAGGGATGGATGGATGGCTGGATGGATTAGTGAAAGGGTGAATGGATGAATGAAAGGGTGAATGGATGGATAATGAGAGAAAGGATAAATGGATGGATGAGTGAGTAGAAGGATGGATGAGAGAAAAGGTAAATAGATGGATGTATGGGTGGAAGGGTAGATGGATGGGTAAAAGGGTGGATGGATAAGTGAAAGGATGGATGGATGAGTGAAAGGGTGGATGATGGGTGGATGATGGGCGGGTGACTGGGTGGATGGATGAGTGAAATGATGGATGGGTTGATGAATTGATAAGTGAAAGGGTGAAAGGGTGAATGGATGGACAGATGAGTGAAAGGGTGGATGTAAGGATAGAAGAGTGAGTGAAAGGGAGGGTAGATGGACAAAAGGATGGATAGATGAGTGAAGGAGTGAAAGGGTGGATGAGTGATAGGGTCAATGGATGGATTCATGAGTGGAAGAGTAGATGGATGGATGGGTGGGTGGATGGAAGGAAGGATGGCTAAGTGAAAGGGTCGATGGAGAGAGAAAGGGTGGATGGATGGATGGATGAAGGAAAGGGTGAATGGGTGGAAGGATGAGTGACTGGGTGGATGGATGAGTAAGTGAAAGGATGGCTGGATGACTGAAAGGGTAAATGGCTAGATGGATGGGTGGAAGAGTGGATGGGTGAGTGTACGGATGGATAGAGTGAAAGGGTGGATGGATGGATCAGTGAAAGGGTGGATGGAGGGATGGATGAGTGAAATGATGGATGGAAGGATACATGATGGATAGGGTTGCAAATGGTTGAATATGTTTGGATATGGATGGGCTTACTTATATACTATTCCGCGACCTTCTCTGATGTGTCTGTAAAACGTACCTTTTGTCCCGAAGTTTTGTCCTGAATTTCGACCTCCTATCCTGAATTTTTGTCCTGAATTTTGACCCTTTGTCCTGAATTTTTACATTCCCCATCCTGAATTTGCACCCATGCCAGTTGGTCACCCTAATTACGTATGCAAAATGAAGACTCTGCTACTGTAGTTAAATGAAGCAAAGACATCTCTTTCTTCGGGGCAGGATAACAAAGCTGCAGAAGAGAAGTGCATATAAGCTGCTGCTAACCTGCTGCTCGCAGGGTGTCTCGGCTGCAGATGCCAAGCACTTCAGGGGTGGGCACCACGGCGGCTGCAGCAGCTCAAGGTGTGTTTTTTCCTGAATCACTTGAGCAGGGAACAGACTCGCAAGAGGCTCTGGAGGCACGGGACAGATTAACACCCCGTGTGTCCTCCCTGTAACCCATTCCAGTGCCAAGCAGACAAGCGGAAAAGAAAGTGAAATATTTTATTGTCTGTGTGCAGCGTAGGCTTGGCTCAGAAGGAGCTGCTGTGATCCGGGGCGATGTTTGTTTGTGACATATTCAACTGGGAAATTCCCTTCACTCCCCCTCACCAGGGACAAAGGCTGGCGCCGGTTAGGACATATAATTTGCTATTTCTTGCTGTCTAATTTACTAATCCCTGCCGCATAATTCTGATGCACAGTGATCACTAAACACAGATAGAGTTAACAGGTAGTGCGATGTGGTTTCTGTTTCGGTTTACCGGTCTCACAGCTTTTGACCCCGGCACATACAGCTCCTTGATGCAGCTCCCCCTTTAATGTATTATATTGTATTGTAATTGCATTTATATAGCGCTTACTACCCCTGACGAGGCGTTGAAGCGCTTTTCGGCAGTAGCACGCTACTCTGGAACCCAAAAGGACTAGTTGTGAATTAGTATAGTGAAATATGAAATTAATTTGTACGGTGGATATGTTGGTCTGGTATTGGATTGAGATGGATAGCAGAGGGATAGAAGAGGGACAGGTTTGCATTTATATAGCCTTTGCTACCCCTGATGAGGTGTTGAGGCTCTTTTTGGCGGGTAGCACGCTACTCCGGAAACCAAACAGGATTAGTGGTGAATTAGTCTAGGGAAATATGAAATTAATTTCAGCGGTACACATGATATTTGGATTGTAAAAGAATAGTGGAGGGATGGAAGAAGGAAGGGTTTGCATTTATATAGCGCTTAGGAGTTTGATGGTAAGTACTTGTGCTGCTTCTGTCACTGGTGGCGCTGGTAGGGGCAATTGGTATTACAAGCTGCAGTGGCCGCCTGACAAGGGCCCCAGCACTTATTTTTTCACAAATTAAGCACTGTATCCACTAAGAGACATCTTCAGTACCCTCATCTTTCAGACCTAGACTCTCCAGTGGTCTCACTCACTGACAATGTGTCCTAAGTGCCCAAACTCATGGACACTGCCTCTTCAGTGTCCTCATTTGCAGGTACACTTCTTCAATGCCTCACTCACAGACTCTGCCATGTCAATGCTCTCACTCAAAAACAAGGCCCCTTTGGTGCTCTTACTCATAGACACAGCCTCCTCATTGCCCTCCCTCACAGACACGGTCACCTTGGTGCACTGAATCATAAACATGGCCTGCTCAGTACCCTCACTCATCGACAAGGGCTTCTCAGTGCCATCACTCAGGCAGATTGTGTCCTCAGTGCACTCCACTGCGGACATGGCTTCTTCAGTGCCATTACTCGCAGACATAGCCTCATTGGTGCCTTCGCTCACTGACAATGCATCCTCAGGACTCTCACCTATGAACACTGCCTCCACGACGCCCTCCCTCACAGACACGGCCTTCTCGGAGACCTGCTCTCTTTGACAGGCATTCAGTGCCCTTATCTTGTAACATGGCCTCCTCTGTGTCCTAAATCACCGATAGCGTCCTCACTGCACTCACTTGCAGGCACTGCCTTCTCGCTGCTCCCGGGCATCTGTAGTGCCATCACTCGTGGAGTCGGCCTTCTCTGCGCACTCACACAGCCTCTTTAGAGACTCCACTGTTAACAGCTCCGGCAGGCTCTATTGACACGCCTGTCTGCCACGTGCCTGTCTTCACAGAAAGAGCCCAACACGGGAATAAGGAATTCTGCCAGTAGCATGGACTGTGTCTTCTCTTTAACAAAGTGACGTATGCGAAATCTGTGGACCCCGGGCACAGTAGCACAGGGCCCCCGGGCAGCCGACGGCCACTGTTGGAGCTTTAAACTCAAATTAACTTTCTTTCTGGGTTTCATTTTGGTGTAACCAGCAGTCGAACTCCACAAAGAAAAGTATGTGAACTATGACCACGAGTACAACGAGGGCTGGGTCACAAAGGTTACACTCAGTATAAATAGTCTGACGATAAAATTGCAAAAAGTGTGTGTTTAAATGTTTACAGTGCTTTCAGTATGCTGAAATTACGCTGGCTATGCCTACTGAAATGTGTTTCATAGGTTTCCATTAGAAGGACAAATCCCAAGTAGCTTTTACTTTTGTCGATTAACAAAATGCAAACATTTACATTTCTTTCAGGAGCAGGGACCCCGAAGAGAAGGCTCGCTCTTTCTTTACCTGCCTATCAAGTCACTTACTTCACAGCAGAACAGAGCCTTCTTCTCCTCTTTAAACCCAGCCCTGCCAAGTGTCACACATCTCGCGTTAAACTAACGCATTTTAAGTCACATTACCGCATGTAAAAAGATTGTCACGCAAATCAGCTTACAAAAAAGCTGTGTTTATTACCTGTTTTCATGCTTTGTAGAGTTGAATATTTCGTGGGGTTGTCGGTGGTGCACAGCAGTCGATGCACGTGCTGTTATGCTTTGCTGGGACCGGGCTGGTTATTGGACTGTGTTTTGTTTGTGTTGGTAGCGCAGGCTGACCTGTCTACCTCCCCCGGCACTAATTGGTTAGAAGTAGTGGGCACGTACGTGCAGCCATTTGGCCTGCCCACACAACGAAGTTTACTACTGCCAGGCAGTCCGTCAGTGTCAGTGCAGCTAAATGAAGATGTTCAGCAGGTGCCTCGTGTGGACTGACAGGGACTGAAAGGCTCCAGTCGGCGCAGGCAGGATGTTTTCACTTTCAAATTCCTGCTGCAGCCAGCCCGGGCAACCCAGAATTGCTGCTGCCAGAACACCAGAATTAAAATAAAGGACAAGGAGTGTCCTCGGCGGTATGTGCTGCCTTCCCATGCTTGTGTGTGGGGGCGGCCTTCTCCGGGGGCTGTGTCCAGTCACGGTGAGAGGAGGTGCTGACTAGGGCCTACAGGCTTTAAAGACAGCGTGCTACGCCATGCACTTTTCAAATGTGGTGAGAATTCCACGTTTGATTTCTGATCACTTTTTTAGATTAAGTGTCAAAATGCTGTGCTATAATGCAGTGCGACCCATCACTTGTACATTTTGCATAAATGAAGAGACATTCGAGATTAAAATTGTCGATCCTGCATTTATTAAAGCCTGTGCCAAAATGGGACTCTTGTTTAAACAAAGGAGTCGATAACAGAGATTCTCCCTAATTAATCTGGTCCAAACAGGTAGAGTAATGCTTAACTGTGAATGCACTAGACATTGAAACACATTTAGAAAATTCTGACCCTGGTCTGAATTAGAAAAAAACATGCTGTTCCTTCAAAGCTAGATTTAAAAATTCACAATCTACTACTCAAATGGGTGCAATTTCTGATGTTTCCCTCGTCTTCATTGCTCGATTTTGCTCCCGAGAAAGTGTCACTCATAGTCATTGAATGTCACTCATAATTTCACTGAAATATGAAAATGTCACACATAGGCAACCTGAAACCTTGGCAGCTATGTAAACTAGCTGCAATTACACCGTTCAGGGATGGTGAAATATCGAGTGTTTAGCCTTTTCAATGTTTCTAAAGGCACACAGGAAGGCGGCTGCAGTGTAAAGCGCGCTGATCAGGGTACTTTAAACGTGCAGTATGGCTGGGGGTATGAAAGGCGATGTAGGTACACAGGAACACCAACAACAAAGGCGTGCTGGAGTGCATGCCTGCTTGTGCCCCAGGGGGACCGTAGAGTACATCCTGATACAGGAGCACTCTAGTCGGTCCCTGCTTGTGCCCCAGGGGCACTGTAAAGTGCACGCTACAAAGGAATGCGGAAGAGACAGTCGCACGCTGGAAATGGAGAGACAGGGACTGCGTGCGCGTTTTTGCTCGTTCATGAGGCAATACTCCAGGGGAGTAAACTTTTAAAACAAGCATTTGCAATGCAATCGGTCTCGCCTTTGGGACCTTATATGTATTTCGCTATGCAGCACATTAGCCTGGGTGCTGAAACATCTACTGTTCTTTATCATGGAGGGAAAGTAAGCACCAAACTGCGTGACACACCATGTATGGGAACACATGGAGAGAAATATTGCCTTTCAGCAGGAAATGTTATAGTCCAAAGCTCTGTTTTTAATATAAAATCAGGGCCGTCAGTGGTCATATTACTGAAAACTATAAATAGAAGATTTGAAAAAAATATTATTGTCTACGGGTGCTCGTGGAAGACAATTTCTATGGACTGGAATCTAGAGAATGCTAAAGTGATTCTGGCATTTCACTGACCTCAGCTGGTCGTTTTCTATCAAGAAAGTTAAATAGAGGCAGTTGCCAGAAAAATAAAAAAAGAGTCTCTCAGCAGAAAGCAATTCTGGTATTTTACTGACCTCTGCTGGTCGCTTTCAATCAGGACAGTTAAATAGAGGCAGTTGAACAGAAAAAATGTCCCTAAGCGGAAGCAGACAAGTCCTAGGGCTGATCTCCAGACCCCACAAAGTACATACACATATTACATACACATATAAGTATATAATATGTATATACTAAAGTATATACAAGAGGTATCGAATGCTCGACCTAAAAAGGTGGGACATGCAACAGCCATTAGCCATTTGGAGGCTGCGATTTTTAGTTGACACAGGAAAAAAGCCAATCCAGAGAGTGGGAGGAGTCAGACCCCACAAAGTAAAGATAACAGATCGCCTACAGCGCAAGCGCTGTTTAGGCTCGACCTAAAAAAAGAGCATGCCTGGCCTAGGTACCTTTACGGGATGATTATTAAAAGGTATTTTTTGGGTGTGCGTTTGTTTTAAGGTAAAAAAAAAGAATGTGCACATTCCACCTGTGCAAAATGCATGAGATTCACAAAAGCAGAAAGGGTTGGGGCCTAGCCTTACGTGGGTGACTCTGGCCTCCTCAATCTGTGAGTAGATGCACACATGTTGATTTAAAAATGACTGTAACTACACACGGGCTGTAATTGCACCATAGCCTAATCTTCATATGCATTGATAGCTGACTCAGTTTGTCTATTAAGCTTGCTAGCTTCGCTCGCTTCATAAAAGTCATGGCCAACTTTTACACTACCGCTTTCAAATGTCACCAGCCACCACTGTCTCTTACTATGAAGACATTCATCCTTTGCAGTCTGGTTACTAACCTCTCTATCAAGAAAGGAGGAAGTGGACAGCATTACGCCACCGCCCCTACCTTTGACAGCATTTAATATCTGTGTTACCTGATGGAAACATCTGAGATCTCAGAACCAAGATCTATTTCATTTTAGGGGTATTTCTACTATCTTAACCCCTTAACTGCTGGGCCTTCCCCCAGTGCTGAGCCCTTTTTGGCTATTTGGGGTAGTTCGCGCTTAGGCCCCTCTAACTTTTTGACCACATAAGGTATCCATGCTAAATTTGCGTCCTTTTCTTCCAACATCATGGGGATTCTTAAGGTATCCAGGGTTTGTGGATTCCCCTGGAGGGGACCCAGATATTAGCCAAAATACAGCTATATTTTGGTTTTTTTCGTAAAAATGGGAAAAAATTGCTGCAAATGAAAGCATCTGTTTTTTTCTTGCAAATGGTATCAACAAAGGGTTTGTGGGGCTGAAATCACCATTTTCCCAGCTTTCAGGGACTGACAGACTTTTGTGAGGAAACCAACATTTTTTACCCAATTTTGGCATTTTACAGGGATATAGCCTAATTTTGCTATTTTTTGTGCTTTCAGCCTTCTTCCAGTTAATGGTAGAGATGGGTATGAAAGCAATAATGGATCCTGGAAAGCTATACATTTTAGAATAGTAGACAAAATTCTGAATCCAGCAAGGGTTCATTTCTGTAGATCCTTCAAGGTTTCTTTATAGAAACTAACAGTTGAATATAGGAAAAATTGAAAATTAGTTGAAAAAAACAGCTATTTGTGCCAACGTTTTCACCTGTAACTTCTTCTAATTATGACAGCTGTTTGAAAGCAATATAGCGTTACATCCGCTAGGTGTTTCTGGTTGTGGGGATATATAGGACTTGTAGGTTCACCAAGAACCCGATGAACCCAGAGCCAATACCTGAGCAGCGTCTTGCAATGGCTTTTTATTATGTACCGGGTATATAGCAATCAATTTGGAAAAATATATACATGGAAAAATCAGTATGAAAGACACCTATGTATTTCTGAAATTGGAACAAAATATAGAGTTTAGAAACAGTAGATATTTGCACATTTCCGAAACTGTGAGTACCCATACTAGCATGAGAATTATAGGTCATTTTTCAAAATGACTTCTTTTTTACACATTATCTTTCATTTGGAAGGCAGAAATGCATCGAAAGTCAATAGGTAATAACAGTTGCTCTACAATTCTGTGTTACCCTAAGACTCCCGATAAAAATGGTACCTCACTTGTGTGGGTAGGCCTAGTGCCCGCGACAGGAAACGGCCCAAAACGCAACGTGGACACACTTTATTTTTACAATGAAAACTGACCCTTTTTTTGCAAAGTGCCTAGCTATAGATTTTGAACCCTAGCTCTGCCGGCACCTAGGGAAACCTAGCAAACCTATACATTTTTGAAAATTAGACAACCAGGGGAATCCAGGATGGACGCACTTGTCGACAAGCTATCCTTGCATCTATGGATCCGGACAATCCACTGCTTTATATCCGATTCACCAAGTTTGTCACAAGAGCAGTAAAAAGACTTATAAACTGCGAGAGCCAGCAAGCTAAAAACTGCTAATCCATCAATCAATCAATCAATCAATCAGGGGTTTGTTAAAGCGTGACTACTCACCCGTAAGGGTCTCAAGGCGCTGGGGGGGGGGTGCAGGTTCCCTCCATCAAGGAGGGGGTCTGTCGAAAAGCCAGGTTTTGAGGTTTCTTGCGAAGATGGGGAGCGATGTTGTCTGTCTGAGGTGGAGCGGAAGGGCGGTCCATGCTTTGGCCGCGAGGAAGGAGAAGGAGCGGCCTCCCGATCTGGTCTTTCTGATGTGGGGGACCACGGCGTAGGAGAGCTGGGCTGATCGTAGGGTCCTTTGGGGTGCGTGGAATTTGAGTCGGCTGTTCAGGTATGCTGGTCCGGTGCCGTGGAGGGCCTTGTGTGCGTGGGTGAGCATCTTGAAGGTGATTCTCACCTCGACAGGGAGCCAGTGGAGTGTGCGCAAGTGCTGGGAGATGTGGCAGTGTTTTGGCAGGTTGAGGACCAGTCTTGCGGCGGCGTTCCATAACGGGGAGAACTAAGCCTGGTGTTGTTTTGTCGATCTTCTCACTTCACTGTACTACTTAACAGCAGTGGAATATGGCTCTTTGCACATTGTTTACTTACTGTTCTCTGTCTTGTGTGCCCTTGGAACTTTTAAATTATTGCATGTAGGGGTTTTACTTTACAAATAGAATTGCACTATTAGCGGTTTAGCTATTAGCTTTTTAATAATGACTAATGTCTTGCCCTGTGGCCTTAGTTGATGCCAAATTAGAACGGACCACCACGGCCCTCAACTGCTTCTTAACTGTTTCTTAAAAAGGCCCAATTGTCTAGATGAAGTTTACATTTTAACACCATGAATAAATATAGATTGTTAGGTTTTTAACTATTTATTGTTGAACTTTACATCTTTCTATTTGCTTGTGATGGTATTAATGCATTAAATGGACGCATTTAGGCGGATTTTAAAAAGCAAGAGGAAATAATGTAAGCAAAAACACAGGATTTAGTTAACGCTTGTTTACTACTTTACGTGTAAATATTTTAGCAATTGTTCGACATACATCTTTTTTTATCATTGATGCACGCCCACTATTGTAATGATTTTTATTAATCAAACAATAAAGTATTCTGTATACATTTTTGAAAACTAGACAACCAGGGGAATCCAGGATGGGGTGACTTGACTGGCTCTCACCAGGTTCTGTTACCCAGAATCCCTTGCAAACCTAAACATTTGTCAAAAAAACACATTTTCCTCACATTTCTGTGGTGGAAAGTTCTGGAATCTGCATGGATCCACACAATTCCACCCACCCCGCGTTCCCCAAAGTCTTCCAAGAAAAATCGTGCCTCACTTGTGTGGGTAGGCCTAGTGCCCGCGACAGGAAACGGCCCAAAACGCAACGTGGACACACCACATTTTCACAGTGAAAACTGACCCTTTTTTTCGAAAGTGCCTAGCTGTAGATTTTGAACCCTAACTCTGCCGGCACCTAGGGAAACCTAGCAAACTTATACATTTTTGAATACTAGACACCCAGGGGAATCCAGGATGGTGTGACATGACTGGCTCTCACCAGGTTCTGTTACCCAGAATCCCTTGCACACCTAAAAATTTGTAAAACAAAACACATTTTCCTCACATTTCTGTGGTGGAAAGTTCTGGAATCTGCGTGGATCCACAAAATTATACCCACCCCGCATTCCCCAAAGTCTTCCAAGAAAAATGGTACCTCACTTGTGTGGGTAGGCCTAGTGCCAGCGACAGGAAACGGCCCAAAAAGCAACATGGACACACCACATTTTCACAGTGAAAACAGACCCCTTTTTTGCAAAGTGCCTACCTGTAGATTTTGAACCCTAGCTCTGCTGGCACTTAAGGAAACCTAGCAAACCTATACATTTTTGAAAACTAGATACCCAGGGGAACCCAGGATGGGGTGACTTGACTGGCTCTCACCAGGTTCTGTTACCCAGAATCCCTTGCAAACCTACAAATTTGTCCAAAAAACCACATTTTCCTCACATTTCTGTGGTGGAAAGTTCTGGAATCTGCGTGGATCCACAAGATTCCACCCACCCCGCGTTCCCCAAAGTCTTCCAAGAAAAATGGTACTTCACTTGTGTGGGTAGGCCTAGTGCCCGCGACAGGATACGGCCCAAAACGCAGCATGGACACACCACATTTTCACAGTGAAAACAGACCCTTTTTTTTGCAAAGTGCCTAGCTGTAGATTTTGAACCCTAGCTCTGCCGGCACCTAGGGAAACCTAGCAAACCTATACATTTTTGAAAACTAGACACCAAGGGGGAATCTAGGATGTGGTGACTTAACTGGCTCTCCCCAGGTCCTAGTACCCAGAACCACTTGCAAACCTAAAAAATTGTCAAAAAAACCACATTTTCCTCAAATTTCTGTGGTGGAAAGTTCTGGAATCTGCGTGGATCCACAAAATTCCACCGACACCGCATTTCCCAAAGTCTTCCGAGAAAAATGGTACCTCACTTGTGTGGGTAGGCCTAGTGCCCGCGACAGGAAACGGCCCAAAACGCAACGTGGACACTCCACATTTTCACAGTGAAAACGGACCCTTTTTTGCAAAGTGCCTAGCTGTAGATTTTGAACCCTAGCTCTGCACGCACCTAGGGAAACCTAGCAAACTTATACATTTTTGAAAACTATACACCCAGGGGAATCCAGGATGGGGTGAGTTGGCTGGCTCTCCCTAGGTTCTGTTACCCAGAATCCCTTGCAAACCTAAACATTTGTCCAAAAAAACCACATTTTCCTCACATTTCTGTGGTGGAAAGTTCTGGAATCTGCGTGGATCCACACAATTCCACCCACCCTGCGTTCCCCAAAGTCTTCCGAGAAAAATGGTTCCTCACTTGTGTGGGTAGGACTAGTGCCCACGACAGGAAACGGCCCAAAACGCAACGTGGACACACCACATTTTCTCAGTGAAAACGGACCCTTTTTTTGCAAAGTGCCCAGCTGTAGGTTTTGAACACTAGCTCTACCGGCACCTAGGGAAGCCTAGCACACCTATACATTTTTGAAAACTAGACACCCAGGGGAATGCAGGATGGGGTGAATTGACTGGCTCTCACTAGGTTCTGTTACCCAAAATCCCTTGCAAACCTAAGAATTTGTCAAAAAAACACATTTTCCTAACATTTCTGTGGTGGAAAGTTCTGGAATCTGCATGGATCCACAAAATTCCACCTACCCCGTGTTCCCCAAGGTCTTCCAAGTAAAATGGTTCCTCACGTGTGTGGGTAGGCCTAGTGCCCGTGACAGGAAATGGCCCAAAACGCAACATGGACACACCACATTTTCACAGTGAAAACGGACCCTTTTTTTGCAAAGGTCCTTGCTGTAGATTTTGAACCCTAGCTCTGCCCGCACCTAGGGAAACCTAGCAAACCTGTACATTTTTGGAAACTAGACACCCAGGGGAATCTAGGATGGGATGATTCGACTGGCTCTCACCTGGTTCTGGTACCCAGCATCCCTTGCAAACCTAAAAATTTGTAAAACAAAACACATTTTCCTCAAATTTCTGTGGTGGAAAGTTCTGGAATCTGCGTGGATCCACACAATTCCACCCACCCTGCGTTCCCCAAAGTCTTTCAAGAAAAATGGTACCTCACTTGTGTGGGTAGGCCTAGTGCACGCAATAGGAAACGGCCCAAAATGCAACATGGACACACTACATTTTCACAGTGAAAACGGACCTTTTTTTTGCAAAGTGCCTAGCTGAAGATTTTGAACCCTAGCTCTGCCGGCACCTAGGGAAACCTAGCAAACGTATACATTTGTAGAAAAGTAGACACCCAGGGCAATGTAGGATGGGGTGACTTGTCTGGCTCTCACCAGGTTCTGTTACCCAGAATCCCTTGCAAACTTCAAAATTTGTCAAAAAAACAAATTTTCCGCACATTTCTGTGGTGGAAAGTTCTGGAATCTGCATGGATCCTCAAAATTCCGCCCACCCCGTATTTCCCAAAGTCTTCCGAGAAAAATGGTACATCAGTTGTGTGGGTAGGCCTAGTGCCCGCGACAGGAAACAGCCCAAAACACAAGGTGGACGCACTTCATTTTCACAGTGAAAACTGACCCTTTTTTGCAAAGTGCCTAGCTTTTGATTTTGAACCCTAGCTCTGCTGGCACCAAGGGAAACCTAGAAAACCTATACATTTTTAAAAATTAGACACCCAGGGGAATCCAGGATGGGGTGACTTGTCTGGCTCGCACCAGGTTCTGTTACCCAGAATCCCTTGCAAACCTCAAAATCTGTAAAAAAACAAACACATTTTCCGCACATTTCTGTGGTTAAATGTTCTGGAATCTGCGTGGATCCTCAAAATTCCACCCACCCCGTGTTCTTCAAAGTCTTCCGAGAAAAATGGTACCTCACTTGTGTGGGTAGGCCTAGTGCCCGCGACAGTAAACGGCCCAAAAAGCAACGTGGACACACCACATTTTCACAGTGAAAACGGACCCTTTTTTTGCAAAGTGCCTAGCTGTAGATTTTGAACCGTAGCTCTGCCGGCACCTAAGGACACCTAGCAAACCTATACATTTTTGAAAAATGGATACCCAGGGAAATCCAGGTTGGGATGACTTGACTGGCTCTCACCAGGTTCTGTTACCCAGAATCCCTTACAAAACTAAATATTTGTCAAAAAAAATACATTTTCCTCACATTTCTGTGGTGGAAAGTTCTGGAATCTGCGTAGAGCCACAAAATTCCACCGACCCCGCGTTCCCCAAAGTCTTCCAAGAACAATGGTACCTCACTTGTGTGGATAGGCCTAGTGCCCGCGACAGGAAACGGCCCAAAATGCGACGTGGACACACCACATTTTCACAGTGAAAACTGACACTTTTTTTGCAAAGTGCCTAGCTGTAGATTTTGAACCCTAGCTCTACCGGCACCTAGGGAAACCTAGCACACCTATACATTTTTGAAAACTTGACACCCAGGGGAATCCAGAATGGGGTGACTTGATTGGCTCTCGCCAGGTTCTGGTACCAAGAACCCCTTGCAAACCTAAAAATTTGTCTAAAAAACACATTTTCCTCATTTCTGTGCTGGAAAGTTCTGGAATCTGCGTGGATCCACAAAATTCCACCCACCCCGCGTTCCCCAAAGTCTTCTGAGAAAAATGGTACCTCACTTGTGTGGGTAGGCCTAGTGCTCGCGACAGGAAACAGCCTAAAACACAACGTGGACACGCCACATTTTCACAGTGAAAACGGACACTTTTTTGCAAAGTGCCTAGCTGTAGATTTTGAACCCTAGCACTGCCGGCACCTAGGGAGACCTAGCAAACCTATTTATTTTTTAAAACTATACACCCAGGGAATCCAGGATGGGGTGAATTGACTGACTCCCACTAGGGTCTGTTACCCAGAATCACTTCCAAACCTAAGAATCTGTAAAAAAAAAAAACTTTTTCCTCACATTTCTGTGGTGGAAAGTTCTGGAATCTGAATGGATCCACAAAATCCCACACACCCCGTGTTCCCAAAGTCTTCTGAGAAAAATGGTACCTCACTTGTGTGGGTAGGCCTAGTGCACGCGACAGGAAACGGCCCAAAAGCAACGTGGACACACCACATCTTCACAGTGAAAACGGACCCTTTTTTGCAAAGTGCCTAGCTGTAGATTTTGAACCCTAGCTCTGCCGGCACCTAAGGAAAATTAGCAAACCTATACATTTTTTAAAAATAGACACGCAGGGGATGGGGTGACTTGACTGGCTCTCACCAGGTTCTGTTACCCAGAATACCTTGCAAACCTAAACATTTGTCAAGAAACCCACATTTTCCTCACATTTCTGTGGTGAAAAGTTCAGGAATCTGCGTGGATCCACAAAATTCCACCCACCCCGCGTTCTCCAAAGTCTTCCGAGAAAAATGGTGAGTCACTTGTGTGGGTAGGCCTAGTGCCCGCGACAGGAAACAGCCCAAAACGCAACGTGGACACGCCACATTTTCACAGTGAAAACGGACACTTTTTGCAAAGTGCCTAGCTGTAGATTTTGAACCCTAGCACTGCCGGCACCTAGGGAGACCTAGAAAACCTATTTATTTTTTAAAACTATACACCCAGGGGAATCCAGGATGGGGTGAATTGACTGACTCCCACTAGGGTCTGTTACCCAGAATCACTTCCAAACCTAAGAATCTGTAAAAAAAAACACTTTTTCCTCACATTTCTGTGGTGGAAAGTTCTGGAATCTGCATGGATCCACAAAATCCCACACACCCCGTGTTCCCAAAGTCTTCCGAGAAAAATGGTACCTCACTTGTGTGGGTAGGCCTAGTGCACGCGACAGGAAACGGCCCAAAAAGCAACGTGGACACACCACATCTTCACAGTGAAAACTGACCCTTTTTTTGCAAAGTGCCTAGCTGTTGATTTTGAACCCTAGCTCTGCCGGCACCTAAAGAAACCTAGCAAACCTATACATTTTTGAAAAATAGACACGCAGGGGATGAGGTGACTTGACTGGCTCTCACCAGGTTCTGTTACCCAGAATACCTTGCAAACCTAAACATTTGTCAAGAAACCCACATTTTCCTCACATTTCTGTGGTGAAAAGTTCAGGAATCTGCGTGGATCCACAAAATTCCACCCACCCCGCGTTCTCCAAAGTCTTCCGAGAAAAATGGTGAGTCACTTGTGTGGGTAGGCCTAGTGCCCTCGACAGGAAATGGCCCAAAACGCAATGTGGACACACCACATTTTCACAGTGAAAACGGACCCTTTTTTTGCAAAGTGCCTAGCTGTAGATTTTGAACCCTAGCTCTGCTGGCACCTAGAGAAACCTAGCAACCCTATACATTTTTGAAAACTAGACACGCAGGGGAATCCAGGATGTGGTGACTTGACTGGCTCTCACCAGGTTCTGTTACCCAGAATCCCTTGCAAACCTAAAAATCTGTCAAAAAAAAACACATTTTCCTCACATTTCTGTGGCGGAAAGTTCTGGAATCTGCGTGGATCCACACAATTCCACCCAGCCTGCGTTCCCCAACATCTTTCGAGAAAAAGGGTACCTCACTTGTGTGGGTAGGCCTAGTGCCCACGACAGGAAACGGCCCAAAACGCAAAATGGACACACTACATTTTCACAGTGAAAACGGACCTTTTTTTGCAAAGTGCCTAGCTGTAGATTTTGAACCCTAGCTCTGCCGGCACCTAGGAAATCCTAGCAAACCTGTACATTTTTTAAATTTAGACACCCAGGGGAAAACAGGATGTGGTGACTTGACTGCCTATCACCAGGTTCTGGTAATCAGAATCCCTTGCAAACCTAAAAATCTGTAAAACAAAAACACATTTTCCGCACATTTCTGTGGTGGAAAGTTCTGCAATCTGCATGGATCCACAAAATTCCACCCACCCCGCATTCTCCAAAGTCTTCCGTGAAAAATGGTACCTCACTTGTGTGGGTAGGCCTAGTGCTCGCAACAGGTAACGGCCCAAAACGCAACGTGAAGCACCTGATTTTCACAGTGAAAACGGACCCTTTTTTGCAAAGTGCGTAGCTGTAGATTTTGAACCCTAGCTCCGCCGGCACCTAGGGAAACCTATCAAACCTATACATTTTTGAAAACTAGACACCCAAGGGAATCCAGGATGGGGTGACTTCTCTGGCTCTCACCAGGTTCTGTTACCCAGAATCCCTTGCAAACCTCAAAATCTGTAAAAAAACAAACACATTTTCCGCACATTTCTGTGGTGGAAAGTTCTGGAATCTGCGTGGATCCACAAAATTCCACCAACCCCGCATTTCCCAAAGTCTTCCGAGAAAAATGGTACCTCACTTGTGTGGGTAGGCCTAGTGCCCGCGACAGGAAACAGCCCAAAACGCAACGTGGACACTCCACATTTTCACAGTGAAAACGGACCCTTTTTTGCAAAGTGCCTAGCTGTAGATTTTGAACCCTAGCTCTGCACGCACCTAGGGAAACCTAGCAAACTTATACATTTTTGAAAACTATACACCCAGGGGAATCCAGGATGGGGTGAGTTGACTGGCTCTCCCTAGGTTCTGTTACCCAGAATCCCTTGCAAACCTAAACATTTGTCCAAAAAAACACATTTTCCTCACATTTCTGTGGTGGAAAGTTCTGGAATCTGCGTGGATCCACACAATTCCACCCACCCCGCGTTCCCCAAAGTCTTCCGAGAAAAATGGTGCCTCACTTGTGTGGGTAGACCTAGTGCCCACGACAGGAAACGGCCCAAAACGCAATGTGGACACACCACATTTTCTCAGTGAAAACAGACCCTTTTTTGCAAAGTGCCTAGCTGTAGGTTTTGAACACTAGCTCTACCGGCACCTAGGAAACCTAGCACACCTATACATTTTTGAAAACTATACACCCAGGGGAATCCAGGATGGGTGAATTGACTGGCTCTCACTAGGTTCTGTTACCCAGAATCCCTTGCAAACCTAAGAATTTGTCAAAAAACACATTTTCCTAACATTTCTGTGGTGGAAAGTTCTGGAATCTGCATGGATCCACAAAATTCCACCTACCCCGTGTTCCCCAAGGTCTTCCAAGTAAAATGGTTCCTCACTTGTGTGGGTAGGCCTAGTGCCCGTGACAGGAAATGACCCAAAACGCAACATGGACACACCACATTTTCACAGTGAAAACGGACCCTTTTTTTGCAAAGGTCCTTGCTGTAGATTTTGAACCCTAGCTCTGCCCGCACCTAGGGAAACCTAGCAAACCTGTACATTTTTGGAAACTAGACACCCAGGGGAATCTAGGATGGGATGATTCGACTGGCTCTCACCAGGTTCTGGTACCCAGCATCCCTTGCGAACCTAAAAATGTGTAAAACAAAACACATTTTCCTCAAATTTCTGTGGTGGAAAGTTCTGGAATCTGCGTGGATCCACACAATTCCACCCACCCTGCGTTCCCGAAAGTCTTTCAAGAAAAATGGTACCTCACTTGTGTGGGTAGGCCTAGTGCACGCAACAGGAAACGGCCCAAAACGCAACATGGACACACTACATTTTCACAGTGAAAACGGACCTTTTTTTGCAAAGTTCCTAGCTGAAGATTTTGAACCCTAGCTCTGCCGGCACCTAGGGAAACCTAGCAAACGTATACATTTTTAGAAAAGTAGACACCCAGGGCAATGTAGGATGGGGTGACTTGTCTGGCTCTCACCAGGTTCTGTTACCCAGAATCCCTTGCAAACTTCAAAATTTGTCAAAAAACACATTTTCCGCACATTTATGTGGTGGAAAGTTCTGGAATCTGCATGGATCCACAAAATTCCGCCCACCCCGCATTTCCCAAAGTCTTCCGAGAAAAATGGTACATCACTTGTGTGGGTAGGCCTAGTGCCCGCGACAGGAAACGGCCCAAAACACAAGGTGGACGCACTTCATTTTCACAGTGAAAACTGACCCTTTTTTGCAAAGTGCCTAGCTTTTGATTTTGAACCCTAGCTCTGCTGGCACCATGGGAAACCTAGAAAACCTATACATTTTTAAAAATTAGACACCCAGGGGAATCCAGGATGGGGTGACTTGTCTGGCTCTCACCAGGTTCTGTTACCCAGAATCCCTTGCAAACCTCAAAATCTGTAAAAAAACAAACACATTTTCCGCACATTTCTGTGGTTAAATGTTCTGGAATCTACGTGGATCCACAAAATTCCACCCACCCCGTGTTCTTCAAAGTCTTCCGAGAAAAATGGTACCTCACTTGTGTGGGTAGGCCTAGTGCCCGCGACAGGAAACGGCCCAAAAGCAACGTGGACACACCACATTTTCACAGTGAAAACTGACCCTTTTTTTGCAAAGTGCCTAGCTGTAGATTTTGAACCCTAGCTCTACCGGCACCTAGGGAAACCTAGCACACCTATACATTTTTGAAAACTTGACACCCAGGGGAATCCAGAATGGGGTGACTTGATTGGCTCTCGCCAGGTTCTGGTACCAAGAACCGCTTGCAAACCTAAAAATGTGTCTAAAAAACTAATTTTCCTCATTTCTGTGCTGGAAAGTTCTGGAATCTGCGTGGATCCACAAAATTCCAGCCACCCCGCGTTCCCAAAGTCTTCTGAGAAAAATGGTACCTCACTTGTGTGGGTAGGCCTAGTGCTCGCGACAGGAAACAGCCCAAAACGCAACGTGGACACGCCACATTTTCACAGTGAAAACGGACCCTTTTTTGCAAAGTGCCTAGCTGTAGATTTTGAACCCTAGCACTGCCGGCACCTAGGGAGACCTAGCAAACCTATTTATTTTTAAAACTATACACCCAGGGGAATCCAGGATGGGGTGAATTGACTGACTCCCACTAGGGTCTGTTACCCAGAATCACTTCCAAACCTAAGAATCTGTAAAAAAAAAAAAACTTTTTCCTCACATTTCTGTGGTGGAAAGTTCTGGAATCTGCATGGATCCACAAAATCCCACCCACCCCGTGTTCCCAAAGTCTTCCGAGAAAAATGGTACCTCACTTGTGTGGGTAGGCCTAGTGCACGCGACAGGAAACGGCCCAAAAAGCAACGTGGACACACCACATCTTCACAGTGAAAACTGACCCTTTTTTGCAAAGTGCCTAGCTGTTGATTTTGAACCCTAGCTCTGCCGGCACCTAATGAAACCTAGCAAACCTATACATTTTTGAAAACTAGATTCCCAGGGCAACCCCAACATCTTTCGAGAAAAAGGGTACCTCACTTGTGTGGGTAGGCCTAGTGCCCACGACAGGAAACGGCTCAAAACGCAAAATGGACACACTACATTTTCACAGTGAAAACTGACCTTTTTTGTAAAGTGCATAGCTGTAGATTTTGAACCCTAGCTCTGCCGGCACCTAGGAAAACCTAGCAAACCTGTACATTTTTAAATTTAGACACCCAGGGGCAAACAGGATGTGGTGACAGGGAAGAGGTGTGACGCCGCAGTCAGGGCGACTGACGCTGGAATCTGGGGCTCACGGTTCGATCCCCAGCACCGGCGGCAGGTCAGCCCAGCACCATGTGACTCTGGGCAATAGCTTGCTTAATCTTCCCGACGGCCCCCAGCGCCGGGATGCCTTCGGGTAGCTGTTCGCGCTTTACAAATACTGGATTTACATTTACTTGACTGCCTATCACCAGGTTCTGGTAATCAGAATCCCTTGCAAACCTAAAAATCTGTAAAACAAAAACACATTTTCCGCACATTTCTGTGGTGGAAAGTTCTGGAATCTGCGTGGATCCACAAAATTCCACACACCACGCGTTCCCCAAAGTCTTCCGAGAAAAATGGTACCTCACTTGTGTGGGTAGGCCTAATGCCCGCGACAGGAAACGGCCCAAAAAGCAACATGGACACACCACATTTTCACAGTGAAAACGGACCCTTTTTTTGCAAAGTGCCTAGCTGTAGATTTTGAACCCTAGCTCTGCCGGCACCTAGGGAAACCTAGCAACCCTAAACATTTTTGAAAACTAGACACCCAGGGGAATCCAGGATGTGGTGACTTGACTGGCTCTCACCAGGTTCTGTTACCCAGAATCCCTTGCAAACCTAAAAATTCATCAAAAAACATATTTTCCTCACATTTCTGTGGTGGAAAGTTCTGCAATCTGCGTGGATCCACAAAATTCCACCCAACCCGCGTTCCCCAAAGTCTTCCAAGAAAAATGGTACCTCACTTGTGTGGGTAGGCCTAGTGCCCGCGACAGGAAACGGCCCAAAACGCAACGTGGACACACCACATTTTCACAGTGAAAACGGACCCTTTTTTTGCAAAGTGCCTAGCTGTAGATTTTGAACCCTAGCTCTGCCGGCACCTAGGGAAACCTAGCAACCCTAAACATTTTTGAAAACTAGACACCCAGGGGAATCCAGGATGTGGTGACTTGACTGGCTCTCACCAGGTTCTGTTACCCAGAATCCCTTGCAAACCTAAACATTTGTCCAAAAAAACCACATTTTCTTCACATTTCTGTGGTGGAAAGATCTGTAAT
This sequence comes from Calotriton arnoldi, assembly GCA_963921515.1. Taxonomy (NCBI): domain Eukaryota; kingdom Metazoa; phylum Chordata; class Amphibia; order Caudata; family Salamandridae; genus Calotriton; species Calotriton arnoldi. Next base: position 65,533 of record CAWUFW010009182.1, read on the forward strand.
CTGTGTGGATCCACACAATTCCACCCACCCCGCGTTCCCCAAAGTCTTACGAGAAAAATAGTGCCTCACTTGTGTGGGTAGGCTTGGTGCCCGCGACAGGAAACGGCCCAAAATGCAACGTGGACACACCACATTTTCTCAGTGAAAACTGACCCTTTTTTGCAAAGTGCCTAGCTGTAGATTTTGAACCCTAGCTCTACCAGCACCTAGGGAAACCTAGCACACCTATACATTTTTAAAAACTAGACACCCAGGGGAATCCAGGATGGGGTGCATTGACTGGCTCTCACCAGGTTCTGGTACCCAGAATCCCTTGTAAACCTAAAAATTTGTAAAATAAAACACATTTTCCTCACATTTCTGTGGTGGAAAGTTCTGGAATCTGCGTGGATCCACACAATTCCACCCAGCCTGCGTTCCCCAACGTCTTTCGAAAAAAGGGTACCTCACTTGTGTGGGTAGGCCTAGTGCCCGCAACAGGAAACGGCCCAAAACGCAACATGGACACACTACATTTTCACAGTGAAAACGGACCTTTTTTGCAAAGTGCCTAGCTGTAGATTTTGAACCCTAGCTCTGCCGGCACCTAGGAAAACCTAGCAAACCTGTACATTTTTTAAATTTAGACACCCAGGGGAAAACAGGATGTGGTGACTTGACTGCCTATCACTAGGTTCTGGTAATCAGAATCCCTTGCAAACCTAAAAATCTGTAAAACAAAAACACATTTTCCGCACATTTCTGTGGTGGAAAGTTTTGCAATCTGCATGGATCCACAAAATTCCACCCACCCCGCATTCTCCAAAGTCTTCCGTGAAAAATGGTACCTCACTTGTGTGGGTAGGCCTAGTGCCCGCAACAGGTAACGGCCCAAAACGCAACGTGAAGCACCTGATTTTCACAGTGAAAACGGACCCTTTTTTTGAAAAGTGCGTAGCTGTAGATTTTGAACCCTAGCTCTGCCGGCACCTAGGGAAACCTATCAAACCTATACATTTTTGAAAACTAGACACCCAAGGGAATCCAGGATGGGGTGACTTGTCTGGCTCTCACCAGGTTCTGTTACCCAGAATCCCTTGCAAACCTCAAAATCTGTAAAAAAACAAACACATTTTCCGCACATTTCTGTGGTGGAAAGTTCTGGAATCTGCGTGGATCCACAAAATTCCACACACCACGCGTTCTCCAAAGTCTTCCGAGAAAAATGGTACCTCACTTGTGTGGGTAGGCCTAATGCCCGAGACAGGAAACGGCCCAAAAAGCAACATGGACACACCACATTTTCACAGTGAAAACGGACCCTTTTTTTGCAAAGTGCCTAGCTGTAGATTTTGTACCCTAGCTCTGCTGGCACTTAAGGAAACCTAGCAAACCTATACATTTTTGAAAACTAGATTCCCAGGGCAATCCAGGATGGGGTCACTTGACTGGCTCTCACCAGGTTCTGTTACCCAGAATCCCTTGCAAACCTAAAAATTCATCAAAAAACATATTTTCCTCACATTTCTGTGGTGGAAAGTTCTGGAATCTGCGTGGATCCACAAAATTCCACCCACCCCGCCTTCCCCAAAGTCTTCCAAGGAAAATGGTACCTCACTTGTGTGGGTAGGCCTAGTGCCCGCGACAGGAAACGGCCCAAAACGCAACGTGGACACACCACATTTTCACAGTGAAAACGGACCCTTTTTTTGCAAAGTGCCTAGCTGTATATTTTGAATCCTAGCTCTGCCGGCACCTAGGAAAACCTAGCAACCCTAAACATTTTTGAAAACTAGACACCCAGGGGAATCCAGGATGTGGTGACTTGACTGGCTCTCACCAGGTTCTGTTACCCAGAATCCCTTGCAAAACTAAACATTTGTCCCAAAAAAACATATTTTCCTCACATTTCTGTGGTGGAAAGTTCTCGAATCTGCATGGATCAACAAAATTCCACCCACCCCGCGTTCCCCAAAGTCTTCCGAGAAAAATGGTGCCTCACTTGTGTGGGTAGGCCTAGTGCCCGCGACAGGAAATGGCCCAAAACGCAACGTGGACACACCACATTTTCACAGTGAAAACGGACCCTTTTTTGCAAAGTGCCTAGCTGTAGATTTTGAACCCTGGCTCTGCCGGCACCTAGGTAAACCTAGCAACCCTATACATTTTTTAAAACTAGACACGCAGGGGAATCCAGGATGTGGTGACTTGCCTGGCTCTCACCAGGTTCTGTTACCCAGAATCCCTTGCAAACCTAAACATTTGTCCAAAAAAAACACATTTTCTTCACATTTCTGTGGTGGAAAGATCTGTAATCTGTGTGGATCCACACAATTCCACCCACGCCGCGTTCCCCAAAGTCTTCCGAGAAAAATAGTGCCTCACTTGTGTTGGTAGGCCTGGTGCCCGCGACAGGAAACGGCCCAAAACGCAACGTGGACACACCACATTTTCTCAGTGAAAACTGACCCTTTTTTTGCAAAGTGCCTAGCTGTAGATTTTGAACCCTAGCTCTACCGGCACCTAGGGAAACCTAGCACACCTATACATTTTTAAAAACTAGACACCCAGGGAATCCAGGATGGGGTGAATTGACTGGCTCTCACCAGGTTCTGGTACCCAGAATCCCTCGCAAACCTAAAAATTTGTAAAAAAAAACACATTTTCCTCACATTTCTGTGGTGGAAAGTTCTGGAATCTGCGTGGATCCACACAATTCCACCCAGCCTGCGTTCCCCAACGTCTTTCGAGAAAAAGGGTACCTCACTTGTGTGGGTAGGCCTAGTGCCCGCAACAGGAAACGGCCCAAAACGCAACATGGACACACTACATTTTCACAGTGAAAACGGACCTTTTTTGCAAAGTGCCTAGCTGTAGATTTTGAACCCTAGCTCTGCCGGCACCTAGGAAAACCTAGCAAACCTGTACATTTTTTAAATTTAGACACCTAGGGGAAAACAGGGTGTGGTGACTTGACTGCCTATCACCAGGTTCTGGTAATCAGAATCCCTTGCAAACCACAAAATCTGTAAAACAAAAACACATTTTCCGCACATTTCTGTGGTGGAAAGTTCTGCAATCTGCATGGATCCACAAAATTCCACCCACCCCGCATTCTCCAAAGTCTTCCGTGAAAAATGGTACCTCACTTGTGTGGTAGGCCTAGTGCCCGCAACAGGAAACGGCCCAAAACGCAACATGAAGCACCTGATTTTCACAGTGAAAACGGACCCTTTTTTTGCAAAGTGCGTAGCTGGAGATTTTGAACCCTAGCTCTGCCGGCACCTAGGGAAACCTATCAAACCTATACATTTTTGAAAATTAGACACCCAGGGAATCCAGGATGGGGTGACTTGTCTGGCTCTCACCAGGTTCTGTTACTCATAATCCCTTGCAAACCTCAAAATTTGTAAAAAAACACATTTTCCGCACATTTCTGTGGTGGAAAGTTCTGGAATCTGCGTGGATCCACAAAATTGCACACACCACGCGTTCCCCAAAGTCTTCCAAGAAAAATGGTATCTCACTTGTGTGGGTAGGCCTAGTGCCCGCGACAGGAAACGGCCCAAAAAGCAACATGGACACACCACATTTTCACAGTGAAAACTTACCCTTTTTTTGCAAAGTGCCTAGCTGTAGATATTGTACCCTAGCTCTGCTGGCACTTAAAGAAACCTAGCAAACCTATACATTTTTGAAAACTAGATTCCCAGGGGAATCCAGGATGTGGTGACTTGACTGGCTCTCACCAGGTTCTGTTACCCAGAATCCCTTGCAAACCTAAACATTTGTCCAAAGAAAACATATTTTCCTCACATTTCTGTGGTGGAAAGTTCTGGAATCTGCATGGATCAACAAAATTCCACCCACCCCGCATTAGCCAAAGTCTTCCGAGAAAAATGGTACCTCACTTGTGTGGGTGGGCCTAGTCCCGCATCAGTAAACGGCCCAAAACGCAACGTCGACACACCTCATTTTCACAGTGAAAACGCACCCTTTTTTGCAAAGTGCCTAGCTGTAGATTTTGAACCCTAGCTCTGCCCGCACCTAGGGAAACATAGCAAACCTGTACATTTTTGGAACCTAGACACCCAGGGGAATCCAGGATGGGGTGACTTGACTGGCTCTCACCACGTTCTGGTACCCAGAATCCCTTGCAAACGTAAACATTTGTAAAAAAAACACATTTTACATTTCTGTTGTGGAAAGTTCTGGAATCTGTGTAGATCCACAAAATTCCACCCACCCCACATTCCCCAAGGTCTGCCGAGAAAAATGGTACCTCACTTGTGTGGGTAGGCCTAGTGCCCACGACAGGAAACGGCCCAAAAAGCAACGTGGACACACCACATTTTAACAGGGAAAACTGACCTTTTTTTTGCAAAGTGCCTAGCTGTAGATTTTGAACCCTAGCTCTGCCGGCCCCTAAGGAAACCTAGCAAACCTATACATTTTAGAAAAATAGATACCCAGGGAAATCCAGGATGGGGTGACTTGACTGGCTCTCACCAGGTTCTGTTACCCAGAATACCTTGCAAACCTAAAAATTTGTCAAAAAACCCACATTTTCCTCACATTTCTGTGGTGAAAAGTTCAGGAATCTGCGTGGATCCACAAAATTCCACCCACCCCGCGTTCCCCAAAGTCTTCCAAGAAAAATGGTGCCTCACTTGTGTGGGTAGGCCTAGTTCCCGCGACAAGAAATGGCCCAAAATGCAACGTGGACACACCACATTTTCACAGTGAAAACGGACCCTTTTTTTGCAAAGTGCCTAGCTGTAGATTTTGAACCCTAGCTCTGCCGGCACCTAGGGAAACCTAGCAACCCTATATATTTTTTAAAACTAGACACGCAGGGGAATCCCGGATGTGGTGACTTGACTGGCTCTCACCAGGTTCTGTTACCCAGAATCCCTTGCAAACCTAAACATTTGTACCAAAAAAACAAATTTTCTTCACATTTCTGTGGTGAAAAGTTCTGTAATCTGTGTGGATCCACACAATTACACCCACCCCGCGTTCCCCAACGTCTTTCGAGAAAAAGGGTACCTCACTTGTGTGGGTAGGCCTAGTGCCCGCGACAGGAAACTGCCCAAAACGCAACATGGACACACTACATTTTCACAGTGAAAACGGACCTTTTTTTTGCAAAGTGCCTAGCTGTAGATTTTGAACTCTAGCTCTGCCGGCACCTAGGAAAACCTAGCAAACCTGTACATTTTTTAAATTTAGACACCCAGGGGAAAACAGGATGTGGTGACTTGACTGCCTATCACCAGGTTCTGGTAATCAGAATCCCTTGCAAACCTAAAAATCTGTAAAACAAAAACACATTTTCCGCACATTTCTGTGGTGGAAAGTTCTGCAATCTGCATGGATCCACAAACTTCCACCCACCCCGCATTCTCCAAAGTCTTCCGAGAAAAATGGTACCTCACTTGTGTGGGTAGGCCTAGTGCACGCAACAGGAAACGGCCCAAAACAGTGAAAACAGACCCTTTTTTTGCAAAGTGCCTAGCTGAAGATTTTGAACCCTAGCTCTGCTGGCACTTAAGGAAACCTTGCAAACCTATACATTTTTGAAAACTAGATTCCCAGGGGAATCCAGGATGGGGTCACTTGACTGGCTCTCACCAGGTTCTCTTACCCATAATCCCTTGCAAACCTAAAAATTTGACAAACAAACCACATTTTCATCACATTTCTGTTACCCAGAATCCCTTGCAAACCTAAACATTTGTCCAAAAAACATATTTTCTTCACATTTCTGTGGTGGAAAGTTCTAGAATCTGCGTGGATCCACACAATTCCAGCCACCCCTCATTATCCAAAGTCTTCCGAGAAAAATGTTACCTCACTTGTGTGGGTAGGCCAAGTGCATACAACAGGAAACGGCCCAAAACGCAACGTGACGCACCTCATTTTCACAGTGAAAATGGACCCTTTTTTTTTAAAGTGCCTAGCTGAAGATTTTGAACCCTTGCTCTGCTGGCACTTAAGGAAACCTAGCAAACCTATACATTTTTGAAAACTAGATTCCCAGGGGAATCCAGGATGGGAGTCACTTGACTGGCTCTCACCAGGTTCCCTTACCCATAATCCCTTGCAAACCTAAAAATTTGACAAAAAAACCACATTTTCATCACATTTCTGTGGTGGAAAGTTCTGGAATCTGCGTGGATCCACAAAATTCCACCCACCCTGCGTTCCCCAAGTCTTCCAAGAAAAATGGTACGTCTCTTGTGTGGGAAGCGTAGGTAGGCCTAGTGCCCGCGACAGGAAACGGCCCAAAACACAACGTGGACACACCACATTTTCACAGTGAAAACGGACCCTTTTTTTCCAAAGTGCCTAGCTGTAGATTTTGAACCCTAGCTCTGCCGGCACCTAGGGAAAGCTAGCAACCCTATACATTTTTGAAAGCTAGACACCCAGGGGAATCCAGGATGGGGTGACTTGACTGGCTATCACCAGGTTCTGGTAATCAGAATCCCTTGCAAACCTAAAAATCTGTAAAACAAAAACACATTTTCCGCACATTTCTGTGGTGGAAAGTTCTGCAATCTGCATGGATCCACAAAATTCCACCCACCCCGCATTCTCCAAAGTCTTCCGAGAAAAATGGTACCTCACTTGTGTGGGTAGGCCTAGTGCACGCAACAGGAAACGGCCCAAAACAGTGAAAACGGACCCTTTTTTTGCAAAGTGCCTAGCTGTAGATTTTGAACCCTAGCTCTGCCGGCACCTATGGAAACCTAGCAACCCTATACATTTTTAAAAACTAGACACCCAAGGGAATACAGGATGTGGTGGCTTGACTGGCTCTCACCAGGTTCTGTTACCCAGAATCCGTTGCAAACCTAAACATTTGTCCAAAAAACATATTTTCCTCACATTTCTGTGGTGGGAAGTTCTAGAATCTGCGTGGATCCACACAATTCCACCCACCCCTCATTCTCCAAAGTCTTCCGAGAAAAATGGTACCTCACTTGTGTGGGTAGGCCTAGTGCACGCAACAGGAAACGGCCCAAAACGCAACGTGACGCACCTCATTTTCACAGTGAAAACGGACCCTTTTTTTGCAAAGTGCCTTGCTGTAGATTTCGAACCCTAGCTCTGCCGGCACCTAGGGAAACCTAGCAAACCTATACATTTTTTAAAACTAGACACCAAGGGGAATCCAGGATGGGGTGACTTGTCTGGCTCTCACCAGGTTCTGTTACCCAGAATCCCTTGCAAACCTTAAAATCTGTAAAAAAAACATTTTCCTCACATTTCTGTGGTGCAAAATTCTGGAATCTGCATGGATCCACAAAATTCCACCCACCCCCCATTAGCCAAAGTCTTACGAGAAAAATGGTACCTCACTTGTGTGGGTAGGCCTAGTGCCCGCGACAGGAAATGGCCCAAAACACAACATGGACACACCACATTTTCACAGTGAAAACGGACCCTTTTTGCAAAGTGCCTAGCTGTAAATTTTGAACCCTAGATTTGCACGCACCTAGGGAAACCTAGCAAACCTATACATTTTTAAAAATATACACCTAGGGGAATCCAGTATGGGGTGAATTGACTGGCTCTCACTAGGTTCTGTTACCCAGAATCCCTTGCAAACCTAAAAATGTGTCCAAAAAAACATTTTCCTCACATTTCTGTGGTGGCAAGTTCTGGAATCTGCATGGATCCACAAAATTCCACCTACCCCGCGTTCCCCATAGTCTTCCAAGAAAAATGGTACCTCACTTGTGTGGGTAGGCCTAGTGCCCGTGACAGGAAACGGCCCAAAACGCAACGTGGACACACCACATTTTCACAGTGAAAACGGACCCTTTTTTGCAAAGTGCCTTGCTGTAGATTTTGAACCCTAGCTCTGCCCGCACCTAGGGAAACCTAGCACACCTATACATTTTTGGAAACTAGACACCAAGGGAAATCCAGGATGGGGTGACTTGACTGGCTCTCACCAGGATCTGGTACCCAGAATCCCTTGCAAACCTAAAAATGTGTCCAAAAAAACAAATTTTACTCACATTTCTGTGGTGGAAAGTTCTGGAATCTGTGTGGATCCACAAAATTCCACCCATCCAGCGTTCCCCAAAGTCTTCCGAGAAAAATGGTACCTCACTTGTGTGGGTAGGCCTAGTGCCTGTGACAGGAAACGGCCCAAAAAGCAACGTGGACACACCAAATTTTCACATTGAAAACGAAACTTTTTTTTGCAAAGTGCCTAGCTGTAGGTTTTGAACCCTAGCTCTGCCGGCACCTAGGGAAACCTTGCAACCCTATACATTTTTGAAAACTAGACACCCAGGGGAATCCAGGATGTGGTGACTTGACTGGCTCTCACCAGGTTCCGTTACCCAGAATCCCTTGCAAACCTAAATATTTGTCCAAAAAAACCACATTTTCCTCACATTTCTGTCATGGAAAGTTCTGGAATCTGTGTGGATCCACACAATTCCAGACACCCCACATTCCCCAAAGTCTTCTGAGAAAAATGGTGCCTCACTTGTGTGGGTAGGCCTAGTGCCCGTGACAGGAAACGGCCCAAAATGCAACGTGGACAACCTCATTTTCTCAGTGAAAATGGACCCTTTTTTTGCAAATTGCCTAGCTGTAGATTTTGAACCCTATCTCTACCGGCACCTAGGGAAACATAGCACACCTATACATTTTTAAAAACTAGACACCGAGGGGAATCTATAATGGGGTGACTTGACTGGCTCTCACCAGGTTCTGGTACCCAGAACCCCTTGCAAACCTAAAAACTTGTAAAAAACAAACAAATTTTCCTCACATTTCAGTGGTGGAAAGTTCTGGAATCTGCGTGGATCCACAAAATTCCATGCACCCCGCGTTCCCCAAAGTCTTCCGAGAAAAATGGTACCTCACTTGTGTGGGTAGGCCTAGTGCCCGCAACAGGAAACGGACCAAAACACAACGTGGACACTCCACATTTTCACAGTGAAAACGGACACTTTTTTGCAAAGTGCCTAGCTGTAGATGTTGTACCCTAGCTCTGCACGCACCTACGGAAACCTAGCAAACCTATACATTTTTGGAAATTATACACCCAGGGGAATACAGGACGGGGTGAATTGACTGGCTCCCACTAGGTTCTGTTACCCAGAATCCCTTGCAAACCTAAAAATTTGTCAAAAGAAACACATTTTCCTCACATTTCTGTGGTGGAAAGTTCTGGAATCTACATGGATCCACAAAATTCCACCCACCCCGCGTTCCAGACAGTCTTCTGAGAAAAATGGTACATCACTTGTGTGGGTAGGCCTAGTGCCCGCGACAGGAAACCGCCCAAAAAGCAACATGGACACACCTCATTTTCACTGTGAAAACGGACCATTTTTTTGCAAAGTGCCTAGCAGAAGATTTTGAACCCTAGCTCTGCTGGCACTTCAGGAAACCTAGCAAACCTATACATTTTTGAAAACTAGATTCCCAGGGGAATCCAGGATGGGGTCACTTGACTGGCGCTCACCAGGTTCTCTTACCCATAATCCCTTGCAAACCTAAAAATTTGACAAACAAACCACATTTTCATCACATTTCTGTTGTGGAAAGTTCTGGAATCTGCGTGGATCCACAAAATTCCACCCACCCCGCGTTCCCCAAAGTCTTCTAAGAAAAATGGTACCTCTCTTGTGTGGGAAGCGTAGGTAGGCCTAGTGCCCGCGACAGGAAACGGCCCAAAACGCAACGTGGACACACCACATTTTCACAGTGAAAACGGACCCTTTTTTTGCAAAGTGCCTAGCTGTAGATTTTGAACCCTAGCTCTGCCGGCACCTAAGGAAAATTAGCAAACCTATACATTTTTTAAAAATAGACACGCAGGGGATGGGGTGACTTGACTGGCTCTCACCAGGTTCTGTTACCCAGAATACCTTGCAAACCTAAACATTTGTCAAGAAACCCACATTTTCCTCACATTTCTGTGGTGAAAAGTTCAGGAATCTGCGTGGATCCACAAAATTCCACCCACCCCGCGTTCTCCAAAGTCTTCCGAGAAAAATGGTGAGTCACTTGTGTGGGTAGGCCTAGTGCCCGCGACAGGAAACAGCCCAAAACGCAACGTGGACACGCCACATTTTCACAGTGAAAACGGACACTTTTTTGCAAAGTGCCTAGCTGTAGATTTTGAACCCTAGCACTGCCGGCACCTAGGGAGACCTAGAAAACCTATTTATTTTTTAAAACTATACACCCAGGGGAATCCAGGATGGGGTGAATTGACTGACTCCCACTAGGGTCTGTTACCCAGAATCACTTCCAAACCTAAGAATCTGTAAAAAAAAACACTTTTTCCTCACATTTCTGTGGTGGAAAGTTCTGGAATCTGCATGGATCCACAAAATCCCACACACCCCGTGTTCCCAAAGTCTTCCGAGAAAAATGGTACCTCACTTGTGTGGGTAGGCCTAGTGCACGCGACAGGAAACGGCCCAAAAAGCAACGTGGACACACCACATCTTCACAGTGAAAACTGACCCTTTTTTTGCAAAGTGCCTAGCTGTTGATTTTGAACCCTAGCTCTGCCGGCACCTAAAGAAACCTAGCAAACCTATACATTTTTGAAAAATAGACACGCAGGGGATGAGGTGACTTGACTGGCTCTCACCAGGTTCTGTTACCCAGAATACCTTGCAAACCTAAACATTTGTCAAGAAACCCACATTTTCCTCACATTTCTGTGGTGAAAAGTTCAGGAATCTGCGTGGATCCACAAAATTCCACCCACCCCGCGTTCTCCAAAGTCTTCCGAGAAAAATGGTGAGTCACTTGTGTGGGTAGGCCTAGTGCCCTCGACAGGAAATGGCCCAAAACGCAATGTGGACACACCACATTTTCACAGTGAAAACGGACCCTTTTTTTGCAAAGTGCCTAGCTGTAGATTTTGAACCCTAGCTCTGCTGGCACCTAGGGAAACCTAGCAACCCTATACATTTTTGAAAACTAGACACGCAGGGGAATCCAGGATGTGGTGACTTGACTGGCTCTCACCAGGTTCTGTTACCCAGAATCCCTTGCAAACCTAAAAATCTGTCAAAAAAAAACACATTTTCCTCACATTTCTGTGGTGGAAAGTTCTGGAATCTGCGTGGATCCACACAATTCCACCCAGCCTGCGTTCCCCAACATCTTTCGAGAAAAAGGGTACCTCACTTGTGTGGGTAGGCCTAGTGCCCACGACAGGAAACGGCCCAAAACGCAAAATGGACACACTACATTTTCACAGTGAAAACGGACCTTTTTTTGCAAAGTGCCTAGCTGTAGATTTTGAACCCTAGCTCTGCCGGCACCTAGGAAAACCTAGCAAACCTGTACATTTTTTAAATTTAGACACCCAGGGGAAAACAGGATGTGGTGACTTGACTGCCTATCACCAGGTTCTGGTAATCAGAATCCCTTGCAAACCTAAAAATCTGTAAAACAAAAACACATTTTCCGCACATTTCTGTGGTGGAAAGTTCTGCAATCTGCATGGATCCACAAAATTCCACCCACCCCGCATTCTCCAAAGTCTTCCGTGAAAAATGGTACCTCACTTGTGTGGGTAGGCCTAGTGCTCGCAACAGGTAACGGCCCAAAACGCAACGTGAAGCACCTGATTTTCACAGTGAAAACGGACCCTTTTTTTGCAAAGTGCGTAGCTGTAGATTTTGAACCCTAGCTCCGCCGGCACCTAGGGAAACCTATCAAACCTATACATTTTTGAAAACTAGACACCCAAGGGAATCCAGGATGGGGTGACTTCTCTGGCTCTCACCAGGTTCTGTTACCCAGAATCCCTTGCAAACCTCAAAATCTGTAAAAAAACAAACACATTTTCCGCACATTTCTGTGGTGGAAAGTTCTGGAATCTGCGTGGATCCACAAAATTCCACCAACCCCGCATTTCCCAAAGTCTTCCGAGAAAAATGGTACCTCACTTGTGTGGGTAGGCCTAGTGCCCGCGACAGGAAACAGCCCAAAACGCAACGTGGACACTCCACATTTTCACAGTGAAAACGGACCCTTTTTTGCAAAGTGCCTAGCTGTAGATTTTGAACCCTAGCTCTGCACGCACCTAGGGAAACCTAGCAAACTTATACATTTTTGAAAACTATACACCCAGGGGAATCCAGGATGGGGTGAGTTGACTGGCTCTCCCTAGGTTCTGTTACCCAGAATCCCTTGCAAACCTAAACATTTGTCCAAAAAAACACATTTTCCTCACATTTCTGTGGTGGAAAGTTCTGGAATCTGCGTGGATCCACACAATTCCACCCACCCCGCGTTCCCCAAAGTCTTCCGAGAAAAATGGTGCCTCACTTGTGTGGGTAGACCTAGTGCCCACGACAGGAAACGGCCCAAAACGCAATGTGGACACACCACATTTTCTCAGTGAAAACAGACCCTTTTTTTGCAAAGTGCCTAGCTGTAGGTTTTGAACACTAGCTCTACCGGCACCTAGGGAAACCTAGCACACCTATACATTTTTGAAAACTATACACCCAGGGGAATCCAGGATGGGTGAATTGACTGGCTCTCACTAGGTTCTGTTACCCAGAATCCCTTGCAAACCTAAGAATTTGTCAAAAAACACATTTTCCTAACATTTCTGTGGTGGAAAGTTCTGGAATCTGCATGGATCCACAAAATTCCACCTACCCCGTGTTCCCCAAGGTCTTCCAAGTAAAATGGTTCCTCACTTGTGTGGGTAGGCCTAGTGCCCGTGACAGGAAATGACCCAAAACGCAACATGGACACACCACATTTTCACAGTGAAAACGGACCCTTTTTGCAAAGGTCCTTGCTGTAGATTTTGAACCCTAGCTCTGCCCGCACCTAGGGAAACCTAGCAAACCTGTACATTTTTGGAAACTAGACACCCAGGGAATCTAGGATGGGATGATTCGACTGGCTCTCACCAGGTTCTGGTACCCAGCATCCCTTGCGAACCTAAAAATGTGTAAAACAAAACACATTTTCCTCAAATTTCTGTGGTGGAAAGTTCTGGAATCTGCGTGGATCCACACAATTCCACCCACCCTGCGTTCCCGAAAGTCTTTCAAGAAAAATGGTACCTCACTTGTGTGGGTAGGCCTAGTGCACGCAACAGGAAACGGCCCAAAACGCAACATGGACACACTACATTTTCACAGTGAAAACGGACCTTTTTTTTGCAAAGTTCCTAGCTGAAGATTTTGAACCCTAGCTCTGCCGGCACCTAGGGAAACCTAGCAAACGTATACATTTTTAGAAAAGTAGACACCCAGGGCAATGTAGGATGGGGTGACTTGTCTGGCTCTCACCAGGTTCTGTTACCCAGAATCCCTTGCAAACTTCAAAATTTGTCAAAAAAACACATTTTCCGCACATTTATGTGGTGGAAAGTTCTGGAATCTGCATGGATCCACAAAATTCCGCCCACCCCGCATTTCCCAAAGTCTTCCGAGAAAAATGGTACATCACTTGTGTGGGTAGGCCTAGTGCCCGCGACAGGAAACGGCCCAAAACACAAGGTGGACGCACTTCATTTTCACAGTGAAAACTGACCCTTTTTTTGCAAAGTGCCTAGCTTTTGATTTTGAACCCTAGCTCTGCTGGCACCATGGGAAACCTAGAAAACCTATACATTTTTAAAAATTAGACACCCAGGGAATCCAGGATGGGGTGACTTGTCTGGCTCTCACCAGGTTCTGTTACCCAGAATCCCTTGCAAACCTCAAAATCTGTAAAAAAACAAACACATTTTCCGCACATTTCTGTGGTTAAATGTTCTGGAATCTACGTGGATCCACAAAATTCCACCCACCCCGTGTTCTTCAAAGTCTTCCGAGAAAAATGGTACCTCACTTGTGTGGGTAGGCCTAGTGCCCGCGACAGGAAACGGCCCAAAAGCAACGTGGACACACCACATTTTCACAGTGAAAACTGACCCTTTTTTTGCAAAGTGCCTAGCTGTAGATTTTGAACCCTAGCTCTACCGGCACCTAGGGAAACCTAGCACACCTATACATTTTTGAAAACTTGACACCCAGGGGAATCCAGAATGGGGTGACTTGATTGGCTCTCGCCAGGTTCTGGTACCAAGAACCGCTTGCAAACCTAAAAATGTGTCTAAAAAACTAATTTTCCTCATTTCTGTGCTGGAAAGTTCTGGAATCTGCGTGGATCCACAAAATTCCAGCCACCCCGCGTTCCCCAAAGTCTTCTGAGAAAAATGGTACCTCACTTGTGTGGGTAGGCCTAGTGCTCGCGACAGGAAACAGCCCAAAACGCAACGTGGACACGCCACATTTTCACAGTGAAAACGGACCCTTTTTTGCAAAGTGCCTAGCTGTAGATTTTGAACCCTAGCACTGCCGGCACCTAGGGAGACCTAGCAAACCTATTTATTTTTTAAAACTATACACCCAGGGGAATCCAGGATGGGGTGAATTGACTGACTCCCACTAGGGTCTGTTACCCAGAATCACTTCCAAACCTAAGAATCTGTAAAAAAAAAAAAAACTTTTTCCTCACATTTCTGTGGTGGAAAGTTCTGGAATCTGCATGGATCCACAAAATCCCACCCACCCCGTGTTCCCAAAGTCTTCCGAGAAAAATGGTACCTCACTTGTGTGGGTAGGCCTAGTGCACGCGACAGGAAACGGCCCAAAAAGCAACGTGGACACACCACATCTTCACAGTGAAAACTGACCCTTTTTTTGCAAAGTGCCTAGCTGTTGATTTTGAACCCTAGCTCTGCCGGCACCTAATGAAACCTAGCAAACCTATACATTTTTGAAAACTAGATTCCCAGGGCAACCCCAACATCTTTCGAGAAAAAGGGTACCTCACTTGTGTGGGTAGGCCTAGTGCCCACGACAGGAAACGGCTCAAAACGCAAAATGGACACACTACATTTTCACAGTGAAAACTGACCTTTTTTTGTAAAGTGCATAGCTGTAGATTTTGAACCCTAGCTCTGCCGGCACCTAGGAAAACCTAGCAAACCTGTACATTTTTTAAATTTAGACACCCAGGGGCAAACAGGATGTGGTGACAGGGAAGAGGTGTGACGCCGCAGTCAGGGCGACTGACGCTGGAATCTGGGGCTCACGGTTCGATCCCCAGCACCGGCGGCAGGTCAGCCCAGCACCATGTGACTCTGGGCAATAGCTTGCTTAATCTTCCCGACGGCCCCCAGCGCCGGGATGCCTTCGGGTAGCTGTTCGCGCTTTACAAATACTGGATTTACATTTACTTGACTGCCTATCACCAGGTTCTGGTAATCAGAATCCCTTGCAAACCTAAAAATCTGTAAAACAAAAACACATTTTCCGCACATTTCTGTGGTGGAAAGTTCTGCAATCTGCATGGATCCACAAAATTCCACCCACCCCGCATTCTCCAAAGTCTTCCATGAAAAATGGTACCTCACTTGTGTGGGTAGGCCTAGTGCCCGCAACAGGTAACGGCCCAAAACGCAACGTGAAGCACCTGATTTTCACAGTGAAAACGGACCCTTTTTTTGAAAAGTGCGTAGCTGTAGATTTTGAACCCTAGCTCTGCCGGCACCTAGGGAAACCTATCAAACCTATACATTTTTGAAAACTAGACACCCAAGGGAATCCAGGATGGGGTGACTTGTCTGGCTCTCACCAGGTTCTGTTACCCAGAATCCCTTGCAAACCTCAAAATCTGTAAAAAAACAAACACATTTTCCGAACATTTCTGTGGTGGAAAGTTCTGGAATCTGCGTGGATCCACAAAATTCCACACACCACGCGTTCCCCAAAGTCTTCCGAGAAAAATGGTACCTCACTTGTGTGGGTAGGCCTAATGCCCGCGACAGGAAACGGCCCAAAAAGCAACATGGACACACCACATTTTCACAGTGAAAACGGACCCTTTTTTTGCAAAGTGCCTAGCTGTAGATTTTGAACCCTAGCTCTGCCGGCACCTAGGGAAACCTAGCAACCCTAAACATTTTTGAAAACTAGACACCCAGGGGAATCCAGGATGTGGTGACTTGACTGGCTCTCACCAGGTTCTGTTACCCAGAATCCCTTGCAAACCTAAAAATTCATCAAAAAAACATATTTTCCTCACATTTCTGTGGTGGAAAGTTCTGCAATCTGCGTGGATCCACAAAATTCCACCCAACCCGCGTTCCCCAAAGTCTTCCAAGAAAAATGGTACCTCACTTGTGTGGGTAGGCCTAGTGCCCGCGACAGGAAACGGCCCAAAACGCAACGTGGACACACCACATTTTCACAGTGAAAACGGACCCTTTTTTTGCAAAGTGCCTAGCTGTAGATTTTGAACCCTAGCTCTGCCGGCACCTAGGGAAACCTAGCAACCCTAAACATTTTTGAAAACTAGACACCCAGGGGAATCCAGGATGTGGTGACTTGACTGGCTCTCACCAGGTTCTGTTACCCAGAATCCCTTGCAAACCTAAACATTTGTCCAAAAAAACCACATTTTCTTCACATTTCTGTGGTGGAAAGATCTGTAATCTGTGTGGATCCACACAATTCCACCCACCCCGCGTTCCCCAAAGTCTTACGAGAAAAATAGTGCCTCACTTGTGTGGGTAGGCTTGGTGCCCGCGACAGGAAACGGCCCAAAATGCAACGTGGACACACCACATTTTCTCAGTGAAAACTGACCCTTTTTTGCAAAGTGCCTAGCTGTAGATTTTGAACCCTAGCTCTACCAGCACCTAGGGAAACCTAGCACACCTATACATTTTTAAAAACTAGACACCCAGGGGAATCCAGGATGGGGTGCATTGACTGGCTCTCACCAGGTTCTGGTACCCAGAATCCCTTGTAAACCTAAAAATTTGTAAAATAAAACACATTTTCCTCACATTTCTGTGGTGGAAAGTTCTGGAATCTGCGTGGATCCACACAATTCCACCCAGCCTGCGTTCCCCAACGTCTTTCGAAAAAAAGGGTACCTCACTTGTGTGGGTAGGCCTAGTGCCCGCAACAGGAAACGGCCCAAAACGCAACATGGACACACTACATTTTCACAGTGAAAACGGACCTTTTTTTGCAAAGTGCCTAGCTGTAGATTTTGAACCCTAGCTCTGCCGGCACCTAGGAAAACCTAGCAAACCTGTACATTTTTTAAATTTAGACACCCAGGGGAAAACAGGATGTGGTGACTTGACTGCCTATCACTAGGTTCTGGTAATCAGAATCCCTTGCAAACCTAAAAATCTGTAAAACAAAAACACATTTTCCGCACATTTCTGTGGTGGAAAGTTTTGCAATCTGCATGGATCCACAAAATTCCACCCACCCCGCATTCTCCAAAGTCTTCCGTGAAAAATGGTACCTCACTTGTGTGGGTAGGCCTAGTGCCCGCAACAGGTAACGGCCCAAAACGCAACGTGAAGCACCTGATTTTCACAGTGAAAACGGACCCTTTTTTGAAAAGTGCGTAGCTGTAGATTTTGAACCCTAGCTCTGCCGGCACCTAGGGAAACCTATCAAACCTATACATTTTTGAAAACTAGACACCCAAGGGAATCCAGGATGGGGTGACTTGTCTGGCTCTCACCAGGTTCTGTTACCCAGAATCCCTTGCAAACCTCAAAATCTGTAAAAAACAAACACATTTTCCGCACATTTCTGTGGTGGAAAGTTCTGGAATCTGCGTGGATCCACAAAATTCCACACACCACGCGTTCTCCAAAGTCTTCCGAGAAAAATGGTACCTCACTTGTGTGGGTAGGCCTAATGCCCGAGACAGGAAACGGCCCAAAAAGCAACATGGACACACCACATTTTCACAGTGAAAACGGACCCTTTTTTTGCAAAGTGCCTAGCTGTAGATTTTGTACCCTAGCTCTGCTGGCACTTAAGGAAACCTAGCAAACCTATCCATTTTTGAAAACTAGATTCCCAGGGCAATCCAGGATGGGGTCACTTGACTGGCTCTCACCAGGTTCTGTTACCCAGAATCCCTTGCAAACCTAAAAATTCATCAAAAAAACATATTTTCCTCACATTTCTGTGGTGGAAAGTTCTGGAATCTGCGTGGATCCACAAAATTCCACCCACCCCGCCTTCCCCAAAGTCTTCCAAGGAAAATGGTACCTCACTTGTGTGGGTAGGCCTAGTGCCCGCGACAGGAAACGGCCCAAAACGCAACGTGGACACACCACATTTTCACAGTGAAAACGGACCCTTTTTTTGCAAAGTGCCTAGCTGTATATTTTGAATCCTAGCTCTGCCGGCACCTAGGAAAACCTAGCAACCCTAAACATTTTTGAAAACTAGACACCCAGGGGAATCCAGGATGTGGTGACTTGACTGGCTCTCACCAGGTTCTGTTACCCAGAATCCCTTGCAAAACTAAACATTTGTCCCAAAAAACATATTTTCCTCACATTTCTGTGGTGGAAAGTTCTCGAATCTGCATGGATCAACAAAATTCCACCCACCCCGCGTTCCCCAAAGTCTTCCGAGAAAAATGGTGCCTCACTTGTGTGGGTAGGCCTAGTGCCCGCGACAGGAAATGGCCCAAAACGCAACGTGGACACACCACATTTTCACAGTGAAAACGGACCCTTTTTTGCAAAGTGCCTAGCTGTAGATTTTGAACCCTGGCTCTGCCGGCACCTAGGTAAACCTAGCAACCCTATACATTTTTTAAAACTAGACACGCAGGGGAATCCAGGATGTGGTGACTTGCCTGGCTCTCACCAGGTTCTGTTACCCAGAATCCCTTGCAAACCTAAACATTTGTCCAAAAAAACACATTTTCTTCACATTTCTGTGGTGGAAAGATCTGTAATCTGTGTGGATCCACACAATTCCACCCACCCCGCGTTCCCCAAAGTCTTCCGAGAAAAATAGTGCCTCACTTGTGTTGGTAGGCCTGGTGCCCGCGACAGGAAACGGCCCAAAACGCAACGTGGACACACCACATTTTCTCAGTGAAAACTGACCCTTTTTTTGCAAAGTGCCTAGCTGTAGATTTTGAACCCTAGCTCTACCGGCACCTAGGGAAACCTAGCACACCTATACATTTTTAAAAACTAGACACCCAGGGGAATCCAGGATGGGGTGAATTGACTGGCTCTCACCAGGTTCTGGTACCCAGAATCCCTCGCAAACCTAAAAATTTGTAAAAAAACACATTTTCCTCACATTTCTGTGGTGGAAAGTTCTGGAATCTGCGTGGATCCACACAATTCCACCCAGCCTGCGTTCCCCAACGTCTTTCGAGAAAAAGGGTACCTCACTTGTGTGGGTAGGCCTAGTGCCCGCAACAGGAAACGGCCCAAAACGCAACATGGACACACTACATTTTCACAGTGAAAACGGACCTTTTTTTGCAAAGTGCCTAGCTGTAGATTTTGAACCCTAGCTCTGCCGGCACCTAGGAAAACCTAGCAAACCTGTACATTTTTTAAATTTAGACACCTAGGGGAAAACAGGGTGTGGTGACTTGACTGCCTATCACCAGGTTCTGGTAATCAGAATCCCTTGCAAACCACAAAATCTGTAAAACAAAAACACATTTTCCGCACATTTCTGTGGTGGAAAGTTCTGCAATCTGCATGGATCCACAAAATTCCACCCACCCCGCATTCTCCAAAGTCTTCCGTGAAAAATGGTACCTCACTTGTGTGGTAGGCCTAGTGCCCGCAACAGGAAACGGCCCAAAACGCAACATGAAGCACCTGATTTTCACAGTGAAAACGGACCCTTTTTTTGCAAAGTGCGTAGCTGTAGATTTTGAACCCTAGCTCTGCCGGCACCTAGGGAAACCTATCAAACCTATACATTTTTGAAAATTAGACACCCAGGGGAATCCAGGATGGGGTGACTTGTCTGGCTCTCACCAGGTTCTGTTACTCATAATCCCTTGCAAACCTCAAAATTTGTAAAAAAAACACATTTTCCGCACATTTCTGTGGTGGAAAGTTCTGGAATCTGCGTGGATCCACAAAATTGCACACACCACGCGTTCCCCAAAGTCTTCCAAGAAAAATGGTATCTCACTTGTGTGGGTAGGCCTAGTGCCCGCGACAGGAAACGGCCCAAAAAGCAACATGGACACACCACATTTTCACAGTGAAAACTTACCCTTTTTTTGCAAAGTGCCTAGCTGTAGATATTGTACCCTAGCTCTGCTGGCACTTAAAGAAACCTAGCAAACCTATACATTTTTGAAAACTAGATTCCCAGGGGAATCCAGGATGTGGTGACTTGACTGGCTCTCACCAGGTTCTGTTACCCAGAATCCCTTGCAAACCTAAACACTTGTCCAAAGAAAACATATTTTCCTCACATTTCTGTGGTGGAAAGTTCTGGAATCTGCATGGATCAACAAAATTCCACCCACCCCGCATTAGCCAAAGTCTTCCGAGAAAAATGGTACCTCACTTGTGTGGGTGGGCCTAGTCCCCGCATCAGTAAACGGCCCAAAACGCAACGTCGACACACCTCATTTTCACAGTGAAAACGCACCCTTTTTTTGCAAAGTGCCTAGCTGTAGATTTTGAACCCTAGCTCTGCCCGCACCTAGGGAAACATAGCAAACCTGTACATTTTTGGAACCTAGACACCCAGGGGAATCCAGGATGGGGTGACTTGACTGGCTCTCACCACGTTCTGGTACCCAGAATCCCTTGCAAACGTAAACATTTGTAAAAAAAAACACATTTTACATTTCTGTTGTGGAAAGTTCTGGAATCTGTGTAGATCCACAAAATTCCACCCACCCCACATTCCCCAAGGTCTGCCGAGAAAAATGGTACCTCACTTGTGTGGGTAGGCCTAGTGCCCGCGACAGGAAACGGCCCAAAAAGCAACGTGGACACACCACATTTTAACAGGGAAAACTGACCTTTTTTTTGCAAAGTGCCTAGCTGTAGATTTTGAACCCTAGCTCTGCCGGCACCTAAGGAAACCTAGCAAACCTATACATTTTAGAAAAATAGATACCCAGGGAAATCCAGGATGGGGTGACTTGACTGGCTCTCACCAGGTTCTGTTACCCAGAATACCTTGCAAACCTAAACATTTGTCAAAAAACCACATTTTCCTCACATTTCTGTGGTGAAAAGTTCAGGAATCTGCGTGGATCCACAAAATTCCACCCACCCCGCGTTCCCCAAAGTCTTCCAAGAAAAATGGTGCCTCACTTGTGTGGGTAGGCCTAGTTCCCGCGACAAGAAATGGCCCAAAATGCAACGTGGACACACCACATTTTCACAGTGAAAACGGACCCTTTTTTGCAAAGTGCCTAGCTGTAGATTTTGAACCCTAGCTCTGCCGGCACCTAGGGAAACCTAGCAACCCTATATATTTTTAAAACTAGACACGCAGGGAATCCCGGATGTGGTGACTTGACTGGCTCTCACCAGGTTCTGTTACCCAGAATCCCTTGCAAACCTAAACATTTGTACCAAAAACCAAATTTTCTTCACATTTCTGTGGTGAAAAGTTCTGTAATCTGTGTGGAGCCACACAATTACACCCACCCCGCGTTCCCCAACGTCTTTCGAGAAAAAGGGTACCTCACTTGTGTGGGTAGGCCTAGTGCCCGCGACAGGAAACTGCCCAAAACGCAACATGGACACACTACATTTTCACAGTGAAAACTGACCTTTTTTTTGCAAAGTGCCTAGCTGTAGATTTTGAACTCTAGCTCTGCCGGCACCTAGGAAAACCTAGCAAACCTGTACATTTTTTAAATTTAGACACCCAGGGGAAAACAGGATGTGGTGACTTGACTGCCTATCACCAGGTTCTGGTAATCAGAATCCCTTGCAAACCTAAAAATCTGTAAAACAAAAACACATTTTCCGCACATTTCTGTGGTGGAAAGTTCTGCAATCTGCATGGATCCACAAACTTCCACCCACCCCGCATTCTCCAAAGTCTTCCGAGAAAAATGGTACCTCACTTGTGTGGGTAGGCCTAGTGCACGCAACAGGAAACGGCCCAAAACAGTGAAAACAGACCCTTTTTTTGCAAAGTGCCTAGCTGAAGATTTTGAACCCTAGCTCTGCTGGCACTTAAGGAAACCTTGCAAACCTATACATTTTTGAAAACTAGATTCCCAGGGGAATCCAGGATGGGGTCACTTGACTGGCTCTCACCAGGTTCTCTTACCCATAATCCCTTGCAAACCTAAAAATTTGACAAACAAACCACATTTTCATCACATTTCTGTTACCCAGAATCCCTTGCAAACCTAAACATTTGTCCAAAAAACATATTTTCTTCACATTTCTGTGGTGGAAAGTTCTAGAATCTGCGTGGATCCACACAATTCCAGCCACCCCTCATTATCCAAAGTCTTCCGAGAAAAATGTTACCTCACTTGTGTGGGTAGGCCAAGTGCATACAACAGGAAACGGCCCAAAACGCAACGTGACGCACCTCATTTTCACAGTGAAAATGGACCCTTTTTTTTTAAAGTGCCTAGCTGAAGATTTTGAACCCTTGCTCTGCTGGCACTTAAGGAAACCTAGCAAACCTATACATTTTTGAAAACTAGATTCCCAGGGGAATCCAGGATGGGGTCACTTGACTGGCTCTCACCAGGTTCCCTTACCCATAATCCCTTGCAAACCTAAAAATTTGACAAAAAAACCACATTTTCATCACATTTCTGTGGTGGAAAGTTCTGGAATCTGCGTGGATCCACAAAATTCCACCCACCCTGCGTTCCCCAAGTCTTCCAAGAAAAATGGTACGTCTCTTGTGTGGGAAGCGTAGGTAGGCCTAGTGCCCGCGACAGGAAACGGCCCAAAACACAACGTGGACACACCACATTTTCACAGTGAAAACGGACCCTTTTTTTCCAAAGTGCCTAGCTGTAGATTTTGAACCCTAGCTCTGCCGGCACCTAGGGAAAGCTAGCAACCCTATACATTTTTGAAAGCTAGACACCCAGGGGAATCCAGGATGGGGTGACTTGACTGGCTATCTCCAGGTTCTGGTAATCAGAATCCCTTGCAAACCTAAAAATCTGTAAAACAAAAACACATTTTCCGCACATTTCTGTGGTGGAAAGTTCTGCAATCTGCATGGATCCACAAAATTCCACCCACCCCGCATTCTCCAAAGTCTTCCGAGAAAAATGGTACCTCACTTGTGTGGGTAGGCCTAGTGCACGCAACAGGAAACGGCCCAAAACAGTGAAAACGGACCCTTTTTTTGCAAAGTGCCTAGCTGTAGATTTTGAACCCTAGCTCTGCCGGCACCTATGGAAACCTAGCAACCCTATACATTTTTAAAAACTAGACACCCAAGGGAATACAGGATGTGGTGGCTTGACTGGCTCTCACCAGGTTCTGTTACCCAGAATCCGTTGCAAACCTAAACATTTGTCCAAAAAACATATTTTCCTCACATTTCTGTGGTGGGAAGTTCTAGAATCTGCGTGGATCCACACAATTCCACCCACCCCTCATTCTCCAAAGTCTTCCGAGAAAAATGGTACCTCACTTGTGTGGGTAGGCCTAGTGCACGCAACAGGAAACGGCCCAAAACGCAACGTGACGCACCTCATTTTCACAGTGAAAACGGACCCTTTTTTTGCAAAGTGCCTTGCTGTAGATTTCGAACCCTAGCTCTGCCGGCACCTAGGGAAACCTAGCAAACCTATACATTTTTTAAAACTAGACACCAAGGGGAATCCAGGATGGGGTGACTTGTCTGGCTCTCACCAGGTTCTGTTACCCAGAATCCCTTGCAAACCTTAAAATCTGTAAAAAAAAAACATTTTCCTCACATTTCTGTGGTGCAAAATTCTGGAATCTGCATGGATCCACAAAATTCCACCCACCCCCCCATTAGCCAAAGTCTTACGAGAAAAATGGTACCTCACTTGTGTGGGTAGGCCTAGTGCCCGCGACAGGAAATGGCCCAAAACACAACATGGACACACCACATTTTCACAGTGAAAACGGACCCTTTTTTGCAAAGTGCCTAGCTGTAAATTTTGAACCCTAGATTTGCACGCACCTAGGAAAACCTAGCAAACCTATACATTTTTTAAAAATATACACCTAGGGGAATCCAGTATGGGGTGAATTGACTGGCTCTCACTAGGTTCTGTTACCCAGAATCCCTTGCAAACCTAAAAATGTGTCCAAAAAAAACATTTTCCTCACATTTCTGTGGTGGCAAGTTCTGGAATCTGCATGGATCCACAAAATTCCACCTACCCCGCGTTCCCCATAGTCTTCCAAGAAAAATGGTACCTCACTTGTGTGGGTAGGCCTAGTGCCCGTGACAGGAAACGGCCCAAAACGCAACGTGGACACACCACATTTTCACAGTGAAAACGGACCCTTTTTTGCAAAGTGCCTTGCTGTAGATTTTGAACCCTAGCTCTGCCCGCACCTAGGGAAACCTAGCACACCTATACATTTTTGGAAACTAGACACCCAGGGAAATCCAGGATGGAGTGACTTGACTGGCTCTCACCAGGATCTGGTACCCAGAATCCCTTGCAAACCTAAAAATGTGTCCAAAAAAACAAATTTTACTCACATTTCTGTGGTGGAAAGTTCTGGAATCTGTGTGGATCCACAAAATTCCACCCATCCAGCGTTCCCCAAAGTCTTCCGAGAAAAATGGTACCTCACTTGTGTGGGTAGGCCTAGTGCCTGTGACAGGAAACGGCCCAAAAAGCAACGTGGACACACCAAATTTTCACATTGAAAACGAAACCTTTTTTTGCAAAGTGCCTAGCTGTAGGTTTTGAACCCTAGCTCTGCCGGCACCTAGGGAAACCTTGCAACCCTATACATTTTTGAAAACTAGACACCCAGGGGAATCCAGGATGTGGTGACTTGACTGGCTCTCACCAGGTTCCGTTACCCAGAATCCCTTGCAAACCTAAATATTTGTCCAAAAAAACCACATTTTCCTCACATTTCTGTCATGGAAAGTTCTGGAATCTGTGTGGATCCACACAATTCCAGACACCCCACATTCCCCAAAGTCTTCTGAGAAAAATGGTGCCTCACTTGTGTGGGTAGGCCTAGTGCCCGTGACAGGAAACGGCCCAAAATGCAACGTGGACACACCTCATTTTCTCAGTGAAAATGGACCCTTTTTTTGCAAATTGCCTAGCTGTAGATTTTGAACCCTATCTCTACCGGCACCTAGGGAAACATAGCACACCTATACATTTTTAAAAACTAGACACCGAGGGGAATCTATAATGGGGTGACTTGACTGGCTCTCACCAGGTTCTGGTACCCAGAACCCCTTGCAAACCTAAAAACTTGTAAAAAACAAACAAATTTTCCTCACATTTCAGTGGTGGAAAGTTCTGGAATCTGCGTGGATCCACAAAATTCCATGCACCCCGCGTTCCCCAAAGTCTTCCGAGAAAAATGGTACCTCACTTGTGTGGGTAGGCCTAGTGCCCGCAACAGGAAACGGCCCAAAACACAACGTGGACACTCCACATTTTCACAGTGAAAACGGACACTTTTTTGCAAAGTGCCTAGCTGTAGATGTTGTACCCTAGCTCTGCACGCACCTACGGAAACCTAGCAAACCTATACATTTTTGGAAATTATACACCCAGGGGAATACAGGACGGGGTGAATTGACTGGCTCCCACTAGGTTCTGTTACCCAGAATCCCTTGCAAACCTAAAAATTTGTCAAAAGAAACACATTTTCCTCACATTTCTGTGGTGGAAAGTTCTGGAATCTACATGGATCCACAAAATTCCACCCACCCCGCGTTCCAGACAGTCTTCTGAGAAAAATGGTACATCACTTGTGTGGGTAGGCCTAGTGCCCGCGACAGGAAACCGCCCAAAAAGCAACATGGACACACCTCATTTTCACTGTGAAAACGGACCATTTTTTTGCAAAGTGCCTAGCAGAAGATTTTGAACCCTAGCTCTGCTGGCACTTCAGGAAACCTAGCAAACCTATACATTTTTGAAAACTAGATTCCCAGGGGAATCCAGGATGGGGTCACTTGACTGGCGCTCACCAGGTTCTCTTACCCATAATCCCTTGCAAACCTAAAAATTTGACAAACAATCCACATTTTCATCACATTTCTGTTGTGGAAAGTTCTGGAATCTGCGTGGATCCACAAAATTCCACCCACCCCGCGTTCCCCAAAGTCTTCTAAGAAAAATGGTACCTCTCTTGTGTGGGAAGCGTAGGTAGGCCTAGTGCCCGCGACAGGAAACGGCCCAAAACGCAACGTGGACACACCACATTTTCACAGTGAAAACGGACCCTTTTTTTGCAAAGTGCCTAGCTGTAGATTTTGAACCCTAGCTCTGCCGGCACCTAGGGAAACCTAGCAACCCTATACATTTTTAAAAACTAGACACCCAAGGGAAATCAGGATGTGGTGGCTTGACTGGCTCTCACCAGGTTCTGTTACCCAGAATCCCTTGCAAACCTAAACATTTGTCCAAAAAAACATATTTTCTTCACATTTCTGTGGTGGAAAGTTCTAGAATCTGCGTGGATCCACACAATTCCACCCACCCCTCATTCTCCAAAGTCTTCCGAGAAAAATGGTACCTCACTTGTGTGGGTAGGCCTAATGCACGCAACAGGAAACGGCCCAAAACGCAATGTAACGCACCTCATTTTCACAGTGAAAATTGACCCTTTTTTTGTAAAGTGCCTAGCTGAAGATTTTGAACCCTAGCTCTGCTGGCACTTAAGGAAACCTAGCAAACCTCAGAATCCCTTGCAAATCTAAAAATTTGTCAAAAAACCCACATTTTCCACACATTTCAGTGGTGGAAAGTTCTGGAATCTGCGTGGATCCACAAAATTCCACCAACCCCGCGTTCCCCAAAGTCTTTAGAGAAAAATGGTACCTCACTTGCGTGGGTAGGTCTAGTGCCCGCGACAGGAAACGGCCCAAAACGCAACGTGGACACACCTCATTTTCACACTGAAAACTGACCCTTTTTTTGCAAAGTGCCTAGCTGTAGATTCTGAGCCCTAGCTCTGCCGGCACCTAGGGAAACCTAGCAAACCTATATATTTTTGAAAACTAGACACCCAGGGGAATCCAGGATGGAGTGATTTGTTTGGCTCTCACCAGATTCTGTTACCTAGAATCCCTTGCAAACCTTAAAATCAGTAAAAAAAAAATACATTTTCCTCACATTTCTGTGGTGGAAAGTTCGGGAATCTGCATGGATCCACAAAATTCCACCCACCCCGCATTAGCCAAAGTCTTCCAAGAAAAATGGTACCTCACTTGTGTGGGTGGGCCTAGTGCCCGCATCAGTAAACGGCCCAAAAAGCAACATGGACACACCACATTTTCACTGTGAAAACGGACCCTTTTTTTGCAAAGTGCCTAGCTGTTGATTTTGAACCCTAGCTCTAATGGCACTTAAGGAAACCTAGCAAACCTATACATTTTTGAAAACTAGATTCCCAGGGAAATCCAGGATGGGGTCACTTGACTGGCTCTCACCAGGTTCTATTACCCAGAATCCCTTGCAAACCTAAAAATGTGTCCAAAAAAACACATTTTCCTCAAATTTCTGTGGTGGAAAGTTCTGGAATCTGCGTGGATCCACAAAATTCCACCCACCCTCCCCGCGTTCCCCAAGTCTTCCAAGAAAAAGGGTACCTCACTTGTGTGGGTGGGCCTAGTGCCCGCATCAGTAAACTGCCCAAAACACAAGGTGGACGCACTTAATTTTCACAGTGAAAACTGACCCTTTTTTTGCAAAGTGCCTAGCTGTAGATTTTGTACCCTAGCTCTGCCGGCACCAAGGGAAACCTAGAAAACCTATACATTTTTAAAAATTAGACACCCAGGGGAATCCAGGATGGGGTGACTTGTCTGGCTCTCACCAGGTTCTTTTACCCAGAATCCCTTGCAAACCGAAAAATCTGTTTATAAAAAACACATTTTCCGCACATTTCTGTGGTGGAATGTACTGGAATCTGTGTGGATCCACAAAATTCCACCCATCCCGCATTCTCCAAAGTCTTCCGAGAAAAATGGTACCTCACTTGTGTGGGTAGGCCTAGTGCCCGCGACAGGAAACGGCCCAAAACGCAACATGGACACACCTCATTTTCACTGTGAAAACGGACCCTTTTTTTGCAAAGTGCCTAGCTGTAGATTTTGAACCCTAGCTCTGCCGGCACCTAGGGAAACCTAGCACACCTATACATTTTTGATAACTAGACACCCAGGGGAATCCAGGATGTGGTGACTTGACTGGCTCTCACCAGGTTCTGTTACCCAGAATCCCTTGCAAACCTCAAAATTTGTAAAACAAAACACATTTTCCGCACATTTCTGTGGTGAAAAGTTCTGGACTCTGCATGGATCCACAAAATTCCACCCACACCGCATTCCCAAACGTCTTCCGAGAAAAATGGTACATCACTTGTGTGGGTAGGCCTAGTGCCCGCGACAGGAAATGGCCCAAAACGCAACATGGACACACCACATTTTCTCAGTGAAAACGGACCCTTTTTTTGCAAAGTGCCTAGCTGTAGATTTTGAACCCTAGCTCTACCAGCACCTAGGGAAACCTAGCACACCTATACATTTTTGAAAACTAGACATCCAGGGGAATCTAGAATGGGGTGACTTGACTGGCTCTCACCAGGTTCTGGTACCCAGAACCCCTTGCAAACCTAAAAATCTGTCCAAAAAACCACATTTTCCACACATTTCAGTGGTGGAAAGTTCTGGAATCTGCGTGGATCCACAAAATTCCATGGACCCCGCGTTCCCCAAAGTCTTCAGAGAAAAATGGTACCTCACTTGTGTGGGTAGGCCTAGTGCCCGCGACAGGAAACGGCCCAAAACGCAACATGGACACACCTCATTTTCACACTGAAAACTGACCCTTTTTTTGCAAAGTGCCTAGCTGTAGATTTTGAGCCCTAGCTCTGCCGGCACCTAGGGAAACCTAGGAAACCTATACATTTTTGAAAACTAGACAGCCAGGGGAATCCAGGATGGGGTTATTTGTCTGGCTCTCACCAGGTTCTGTTACCTAGAATCCCTTGCAAACCTTAAAATCTGTAAAAAAAAAAAAAGAAAAACACATTTTCCTCACATTTCTGTGGTGGAAAGTTCGGGAATCTGCATGGATCCACAAAATTCCACCCACCCCGCATTAGCCAAAGTCTTACAAGAAAAATGGTACCTTACTTGTGTGGGTGGGCCTAGTGCCTGCGTCAGTAAACGGCCCAAAACACAAGGTGGACGCACTTCATTTTCACAGTGAAAACGGACCCTTTTATTGCAAAGTGCCTTGCTGTAGATTTTGTACCCTAGCTCTGCCGGCACCAAGGGAAATCTAGAAAACCTATACATTTTTAAAAATTAGACACCCAGGGGAATCACGGATGGGGTGACTTGTCTGGCTCTCACCAGGTTCTGTTACCCAGAATCCCTTGCAAACCTAAAAATCTGAAGAAAAAAAAACACATTTTCCCCACATTTCTGTGGTGGAATGTACTGGAATCTGTGTGGATCCACAGAATTCCACCCACCCCGCATTCTCCAAAGTCTTCCAAGAAAAATGGTACGTCACTTGTGTGGGTAGGCCTAGTGCCTGCGACAGGAAACGTCCCAAAATGCAACGTGGACACACCTCATTTTCACAGGAAAACGGACCCTTTTTTGCAAAGTGCCTAGCTGTAGATTTTGAACCCTAGCTCTGCAGGCACCTAGGGAAACCTAGCAACCCTGTACATTTTTGAAAACTAGACACCCAGGGGAATCCAGGATGAGGTGACTTGTCTGGATCTCACCAGTTACTGTTACCCAGAGTTCCTTGCAAACCTCAAAATCTGTAAAAAAAAAACACATATTCCGCACATTTCTGTCGTGGAAAGTTCTGGAATCTGCATGGATCCACAAAATTCCACCCACCCTGCATTCTCCAAAGGCTTCCAAGAACAATGGTACCTCACTTGTGTGGGTAGGCCTATTGCCCGCGTCAGTAAACGGCCCAAAACGCAACGTAGACACACCTCAATTTCATAGTGAAAACGGACCCTTTTTTTGCAAAGTGCCTAGCTGTAGATTTTGGACCCTAGCTCTGCCGGCACCTAGGGAAGCCTAGCAAACCTATACATTTTTGAAAAGTAGACACCCAGGGCAATCTAGGATGGGGTGACTTGTCTGGCTCTTACCAGGTTCTGTTCCCCAGAATCCCTTGCAAACCTCAAAATTTGTAAAAAAAACCCACATTTTCCGCACATTTCTGTGGTGGAAACTTCTGGAATCTACGTGGATCCACACAATTCCACACACCCCGCGTTCCCCAAAGTCTTCCGAGAAAAATGGTGCCTCACTTGTGTGGGTAGGCCTAGTGCCCGCGACAGGAAACATCCCAAAAAGCAACATGGACACACCACATTTTCACAGTGAAAACGGACCCTTTTTTTGCAAAGTGCCTAGCTGTAGATTTTGAACCCTAGCTCTGCTGGCACTTAAGGAAAATTGGCAAACCTATACATTTTTGAAAACTAGATACCCATGGGAATTTAGGCTGGGGTGACTTGACTGGCTCTCACCAGGTTCTGTTACCCAGAATCCCTTGCAAACCTAAAAATTTGTCCAAAAAAACAAATTTTTCTCACATTTCTGTGGTGGAAAGTTCTGGAATCTGCGTGGATCCACAAAATTCCACCCACACCGCATTCCCCAAAGTCTTCCAAGAAAAATGGTACCTCACTTGTGTGAGTAGGCCTAGAGCCCGCACCAGGAAACGGCCCAAAGAGCAATGTGGACACACCACATTTTCACAGTGAAAACTGACCCTATTTTTGCAAAGTGCCTAGCTGTAGATTTTGAACCCTAGCTCTGCCGGCACCTAAGGAAACCTAGCAAAACTATAAATTTTTGAAAACTAGACACTAAGGGCAATCCAGGATGTGGTGACTTGACTGGCTCCCACCAGGTTCTGTTACCCAGAATCCCTTGCAAACCTAAAAATTTGTCAAAAAAACCATATTTTCCTCACATTTCTGTGGTGGAAAGTTCTGGAATCTGCATGGATCCACAAAATTCCACCCACCCCGCATTCCCAAAAGTCTTCTGAGAAAATAGTACCTCACTTGTGTGGGTAGGTCTAGTGCCCGCGACAGGAAACGGCCCAAAACGACACACCACATTTTCACAGTGAAAACGGGCCCTTTTTTTGCAAAGTGCCTAGCTGTAGATTTTGAACCTTAGCTCTGTCGGGACCTAGGGAAACCTAGCAACCCTATACATTTTTGAAAGCTAGACACCCAAGGGAATCCAGGATGGGGTGACTTGACTGGCTCTTACCATGTTCTGTTACCCAGAATCCCTTGCAAACCTAAAAATGTGTAAAAAAAAACACATTTTCCTCACATTTCTGTGCTGAAAAGTTCTGGAATCTGCGTGGATACACACAATTCCACCCACCCCGCGTTCCCCAAAGTCTTCCTAGAAAAATTGTGCCTCACTTGTGTGGGTAGGCCTAGTGCCCGCGATAGGAAACGGCCCAAAACACAACGTGGACACACCACATTTTCACAGTGAAAACGGACCCTTTTTTTGCAAAGTGCCTAGCTGTAGATTTTGAACCCTAGCTCTGCAGGCACCTAGGGAAACCTAGCAACCCTGTACATTTTTGAAAACTAGACACCCAGGGGAATCCAGGATGAGGTGACTTGTCTGGATCTCACCAGTTACTGTTACCCAGAGTTCCTTGCAAACCTCAAAATCTGTAAAAAAAAACACATATTCCGCACATTTCTGTCGTGGAAAGTTCTGGAATCTGCATGGATCCACAAAATTCCACCCACCCTGCATTCTCCAAAGGCTTCCAAGAACAATGGTACCTCACTTGTGTGGGTAGGCCTATTGCCCGCATCAGTAAACGGCCCAAAACGCAACGTAGACACACCTCATTTTCATAGTGAAAACGGACCCTTTTTTGCAAAGTGCCTAGCTGTAGATTTTGGACCCTAGCTCTGCCGGCACCTAGGGAAACCTAGCAAACCTATACATTTTTGAAAAGTAGACACCCAGGGAAATCTAGGATGGGGTGACTTGTCTGGCTCTTACCAGGTTCTGTTCCCCAGAATCCCTTGCAAACCTCAAAATTTGTAAAAAAAAACACATTTTCCGCACATTTCTGTGGTGGAAACTTCTGGAATCTACGTGGATCCACACAATTCCACACACCCCGCGTTCCCCAAAGTCTTCCGAGAAAAATGGTGCCTCACTTGTGTGGGTAGGCCTAGTGCCCGCGACAGGAAACATCCCAATAAGCAACATGGACACACCACATTTTCACAGTGAAAACGGACCCTTTTTTTGCAAAGTGCCTAGCTGTAGATTTTGAACCCTAGCTCTGCTGGCACTTAAGGAAACTTAGCAAACCTATACATTTTTGAAAACTAGATACCCATGGGAATTTAGGCTGGGGTGACTTGACTGGCTCTCACCAGGTTCTGTTACCCAGAATCCCTTGCAAACCTAAACATTTGTCCAAAAAAAACAAATTTTTCTCACATTTCTGTGGTGGAAAGTTCTGGAATCTGCGTGGATCCACAAAATTCCACCCACACCGCATTCCCCAAAGTCTTCCAAGAAAAATGGTACCTCACTTGTGTGAGTAGGCCTAGAGCCCACACCAGGAAACGGCCCAAAAAGCAATGTGGACACACCACATTTTCACAGTGAAAACTGACCCTATTTTTGCAAAGTGCCTAGCTGTAGATTTTGAACCCTAGCTCTGCCGGCACCTAAGGAAACCTAGCAAAACTATACATTTTTGAAAACTAGACACCAAGGGCAATCCAGGATGTGGTGACTTGACTGGCTCCCACCAGGTTCTGTTACCCAGAATCCCTTGCAAACCTAAAAATTTGTCAAAAAAACCATATTTTCCTCACATTTCTGTGGTGAAAAGTTCTGGAATCTGCATGGATCCACAAAATTCCACCCACCCCGCATTCCCAAAAGTCTTCTGAGAAAATAGTACCTCACTTGTGTGGGTAGGTCTAGTGCCCGCGACAGGAAACGGCCCAAAACGACACACCACATTTTCACAGTGAAAACGGGCCCTTTTTTTGCAAAGTGCCTAGCTGTAGATTTTGAACCCTAGCTCTGCCGGGACTTAGGGAAACCTAGCAACCCTATACATTTTTGAAAGCTAGACACCCAGGGGAATCCAGGATGGGGTGACTTGACTGGCTCTTACCATGTTCTGTTACCCAGAATCCCTTGCAAACCTAAAAATGTGTAAAAAAAACACATTTTCCTCACATTTCTGTGCTGAAAAGTTCTGGAATCTGCGTGGATACACACAATTCCACCCACCCGCGTTCCCCAAAGTCTTCCTAGAAAAATTGTGCCTCACTTGTGTGGGTAGGCCTAGTGCCCGCGATAGGAAACGGCCCAAAACACAACGTGGACACACCACATTTTCACAGTGAAAACGGACCCTTTTTTTGCAAAGTGCCTAGCTGTAGATTTTGAACCCTAGCTCTACCGGCACCTAGGGAAACCTAGCGCACCTATACATTTTTGAAAACTTGACACCCAGGGGAATCCATAATGGGGTGACTTGACTGGCTCTCACCAGGATCTGGTACCCAGAATCCCTTGCAAACCTAAAAATGTGTAAAAAAAACAAATTTTCCTCACATTTCTGTGGTGGAAAGTTCTGGAATCTGCGTGGATACACACAATTCCACCCACCCCGCGTTCCCCAAAGTCTTCCAAGTACAATGGTACCTCACTTGTGTGGGTAGGCTTAGTGTGCGCAACAGGAAATGGCCCAAAACGCAACGTGGACACACCACATTTTCACATTGAAAACGGACCCTTTTATTGCAAAGTGCCTTGCTGTAGATTTTGTACCCTAGCTCTGCCGGCACCAAGGGAAATCTAGAAAACCTATACATTTTTAAAAATTAGACACCCAGGGGAATCACGGATGGGGTGACTTGTCTGGCTCTCACCAGGTTCTGTTACCCAGAATCCCTTGCAAACCTAAAAATCTGAAGAAAAAAAAACACATTTTCCCCACATTTCTGTGGTGGAATGTACTGGAATCTGTGTGGATCCACAGAATTCCACCCACCCCGCATTCTCCAAAGTCTTCCAAGAAAAATGGTACGTCACTTGTGTGGGTAGGCCTAGTGCCTGCGACAGGAAACGTCCCAAAATGCAACGTGGACACACCTCATTTTCACAGGAAAACGGACCCTTTTTTTGCAAAGTGCCTAGCTGTAGATTTTGAACCCTAGCTCTGCAGGCACCTAGGGAAACCTAGCAACCCTGTACATTTTTGAAAACTAGACACCCAGGGGAATCCAGGATGAGGTGACTTGTCTGGATCTCACCAGTTACTGTTACCCAGAGTTCCTTGCAAACCTCAAAATCTGTAAAAAAAAAACACATATTCCGCACATTTCTGTCGTGGAAAGTTCTGGAATCTGCATGGATCCACAAAATTCCACCCACCCTGCATTCTCCAAAGGCTTCCAAGAACAATGGTACCTCATTTGTGTGGGTAGGCCTATTGCCCGCGTCAGTAAACGGCCCAAAACGCAACGTAGACACACCTCAATTTCATAGTGAAAACGGACCCTTTTTTGCAAAGTGCCTAGCTGTAGATTTTGGACCCTAGCTCTGCCGGCACCTAGGGAAACCTAGCAAACCTATACATTTTTGAAAAGTAGACACCCAGGGCAATCTAGGATGGGGTGACTTGTCTGGCTCTTACCAGGTTCTGTTCCCCAGAATCCCTTGCAAACCTCAAAATTTGTAAAAAAAACCACATTTTCCGCACATTTCTGTGGTGGAAACTTCTGGAATCTACGTGGATCCACACAATTCCACACACCCGCGTTCCCCAAAGTCTTCCGAGAAAAATGGTGCCTCACTTGTGTGGGTAGGCCTAGTGCCCGCGACAGGAAACATCCCAAAAAGCAACATGGACACACCACATTTTCACAGTGAAAACGGACCCTTTTTTTGCAAAGTGCCTAGCTGTAGATTTTGAACCCTAGCTCTGCTGGCACTTAAGGAAAATTGGCAAACCTATACATTTTTGAAAACTAGATACCCATGGGAATTTAGGCTGGGGTGACTTGACTGGCTCTCACCAGGTTCTGTTACCCAGAATCCCTTGCAAACCTAAAAATTTGTCCAAAAAAAACAAATTTTTCTCACATTTCTGTGGTGGAAAGTTCTGGAATCTGCGTGGATCCACAAAATTCCACCCACACCGCATTCCCCAAAGTCTTCCAAGAAAAATGGTACCTCACTTGTGTGAGTAGGCCTAGAGCCCGCACCAGGAAACGGCCCAAAGAGCAATGTGGACACACCACATTTTCACAGTGAAAACTGACCCTATTTTTGCAAAGTGCCTAGCTGTAGATTTTGAACCCTAGCTCTGCCGGCACCTAAGGAAACCTAGCAAAACTATAAATTTTTGAAAACTAGACACTAAGGGCAATCCAGGATGTGGTGACTTGACTGGCTCCCACCAGGTTCTGTTACCCAGAATCCCTTGCAAACCTAAAAATTTGTCAAAAAAACCATATTTTCCTCACATTTCTGTGGTGGAAAGTTCTGGAATCTGCATGGATCCACAAAATTCCACCCACCCCGCATTCCCAAAAGTCTTCTGAGAAAATAGTACCTCACTTGTGTGGGTAGGTCTAGTGCCCGCGACAGGAAACGGCCCAAAACGACACACCACATTTTCACAGTGAAAACGGGCCCTTTTTTTGCAAAGTGCCTAGCTGTAGATTTTGAACCCTAGCTCTGTCGGGACCTAGGGAAACCTAGCAACCCTATACATTTTTGAAAGCTAGACACCCAAGGGAATCCAGGATGGGGTGACTTGACTGGCTCTTACCATGTTCTGTTACCCAGAATCCCTTGCAAACCTAAAAATGTGTAAAAAAACACATTTTCCTCACATTTCTGTGCTGAAAAGTTCTGGAATCTGCGTGGATACACACAATTCCACCCACCCCGCGTTCCCCAAAGTCTTCCTAGAAAAATTGTGCCTCACTTGTGTGGGTAGGCCTAGTGCCCGCGATAGGAAACGGCCCAAAACACAACGTGGACACACCACATTTTCACAGTGAAAACGGACCCTTTTTTTGCAAAGTGCCTAGCTGTAGATTTTGAACCCTAGCTCTGCAGGCACCTAGGGAAACCTAGCAACCCTGTACATTTTTGAAAACTAGACACCCAGGGGAATCCAGGATGAGGTGACTTGTCTGGATCTCACCAGTTACTGTTACCCAGAGTTCCTTGCAAACCTCAAAATCTGTAAAAAAAAAACACATATTCCGCACATTTCTGTCGTGGAAAGTTCTGGAATCTGCATGGATCCACAAAATTCCACCCACCCTGCATTCTCCAAAGGCTTCCAAGAACAATGGTACCTCACTTGTGTGGGTAGGCCTATTGCCCGCATCAGTAAACGGCCCAAAACGCAACGTAGACACACCTCATTTTCATAGTGAAAACGGACCCTTTTTTTGCAAAGTGCCTAGCTGTAGATTTTGGACCCTAGCTCTGCCGGCACCTAGGGAAACCTAGCAAACCTATACATTTTTGAAAAGTAGACACCCAGGGCAATCTAGGATGGGGTGACTTGTCTGGCTCTTACCAGGTTCTGTTCCCCAGAATCCCTTGCAAACCTCAAAATTTGTAAAAAAAAAACACATTTTCCGCACATTTCTGTGGTGGAAACTTCTGGAATCTACGTGGATCCACACAATTCCACACACCCCGCGTTCCCCAAAGTCTTCCGAGAAAAATGGTGCCTCACTTGTGTGGGTAGGCCTAGTGCCCGCGACAGGAAACATCCCAATAAGCAACATGGACACACCACATTTTCACAGTGAAAACGGACCCTTTTTTTGCAAAGTGCCTAGCTGTAGATTTTGAACCCTAGCTCTGCTGGCACTTAAGGAAACTTAGCAAACCTATACATTTTTGAAAACTAGATACCCATGGGAATTTAGGCTGGGGTGACTTGACTGGCTCTCACCAGGTTCTGTTACCCAGAATCCCTTGCAAACCTAAACATTTGTCCAAAAAAAACAAATTTTTCTCACATTTCTGTGGTGGAAAGTTCTGGAATCTGCGTGGATCCACAAAATTCCACCCACACCGCATTCCCCAAAGTCTTCCAAGAAAAATGGTACCTCACTTGTGTGAGTAGGCCTAGAGCCCACACCAGGAAACGGCCCAAAAAGCAATGTGGACACACCACATTTTCACAGTGAAAACTGACCCTATTTTTGCAAAGTGCCTAGCTGTAGATTTTGAACCCTAGCTCTGCCGGCACCTAAGGAAACCTAGCAAAACTATACATTTTTGAAAACTAGACACCAAGGGCAATCCAGGATGTGGTGACTTGACTGGCTCCCACCAGGTTCTGTTACCCAGAATCCCTTGCAAACCTAAAAATTTGTCAAAAAAACCATATTTTCCTCACATTTCTGTGGTGAAAAGTTCTGGAATCTGCATGGATCCACAAAATTCCACCCACCCCGCATTCCCAAAAGTCTTCTGAGAAAATAGTACCTCACTTGTGTGGGTAGGTCTAGTGCCCGCGACAGGAAACGGCCCAAAACGACACACCACATTTTCACAGTGAAAACGGGCCCTTTTTTTGCAAAGTGCCTAGCTGTAGATTTTGAACCCTAGCTCTGCCGGGACCTAGGGAAACCTAGCAACCCTATACATTTTTGAAAGCTAGACACCCAGGGGAATCCAGGATGGGGTGACTTGACTGGCTCTTACCATGTTCTGTTACCCAGAATCCCTTGCAAACCTAAAAATGTGTAAAAAAAACACATTTTCCTCACATTTCTGTGCTGAAAAGTTCTGGAATCTGCGTGGATACACACAATTCCACCCACCCCGCGTTCCCCAAAGTCTTCCTAGAAAAATTGTGCCTCACTTGTGTGGGTAGGCCTAGTGCCCGCGATAGGAAACGGCCCAAAACACAACGTGGACACACCACATTTTCACAGTGAAAACGGACCCTTTTTTTGCAAAGTGCCTAGCTGTAGATTTTGAACCCTAGCTCTACCGGCACCTAGGGAAACCTAGCGCACCTATACATTTTTGAAAACTTGACACCCAGGGGAATCCATAATGGGGTGACTTGACTGGCTCTCACCAGGATCTGGTACCCAGAATCCCTTGCAAACCTAAAAATGTGTCCAAAAAAACAAATTTTCCTCACATTTCTGTGGTGGAAAGTTCTGGAATCTGCGTAGAGCCACAAAATTCCACCCACCCCGCGTTCCCCAAAGTCTTCCAAGTACAATGGTACCTCACTTGTGTGGGTAGGCTTAGTGTGCGCAACAGGAAATGGCCCAAAACGCAACGTGGACACACCACATTTTCACATTGAAAACTGACACTTTTTTGCAAACTGCCTAGCTGTAGATTTTGAACCCTAGCTCTGCCGGCACCTAGGGAAACATAGCACACCTATACATTTTTGAAAACTAGACACCCAGGGGAATCCAGGATGTGGTGACTTGACTGGCTCTCACCAGGTTCCGTTACCCAGAATCCCTTGCAAACGTAAACATTTGTCCAAAAAAACCACATTTTCCTCACATTTCTGTCATGGAAAGTTCTGGAATCTGTGTGGATCCACACAATTCCAGACACCCCACATTCCCCAAAGTCTTCCGAGAAAAATGGTGCTTCACTTGTGTGGGTAGGCCTAGTGCCCGTGACAGGAAACGGCCCAAAATGCAACGTGGACACACCTCATTTTCTCCGTGAAAACTGACCCTTTTTTTGCAAATTGCCTAGCTGTAGATTTTGAACCCTATCTCTACCGGCACCTAGGGAAACATAGCACACCTATACATTTTTAAAAACTAGACACCGAGGGGAATCTATAATGGGGTGACTTGACTGGCTCTCACCAGGTTCTGGTACCCAGAACCCCTTGCAAACCTAAAAACTTGTCAAAAAAAAAAAATTTCCCTCACATTTCAGTGGTGGAAAGTTCTGGAATCTGCGTGGATCCACAAAATTCCATGCACCCCGCGTTCCCCAAAGTCTTCCAAGAAAAATGGTACCTCACTTGTGTGGGTAGGCCTAGTGCCCGCAACAGGAAACGGCCCAAAACACAACGTGGACACTCCACATTTTCACAGTGAAAACGGACACTTTTTTGCAAAGTGCATAGCTGTTGATTTTGTACCCTAGCTCTGCACGCACCTACGGAAACCTAACAAACCTATACATTTTTGGAAATTATACACCCAGGGGAATACAGGACGGGGTGAATTGACTGGCTCTGACTAGGTTCTGTTACCCAGAATCCCTTGCAAACCTAAATATTTGTCAAAAGAAACACATTTTCCTCACATTTCATTGGTGGAATATTCTGGAATCTACATGGATCCACAAAATTCCACCAACCCTGCGTTCCCCAAAGTCTTCCAAGAATAATGGTACCTCACTTGTGTGGGTAGGCCTAGTGCCCGTGACAGGAAATTGCCCAAAAAGCAAAGTGGACACACCACATTTTCACAGTGAAAACGGACCATTTTTTTGCAAAGTGCCTTGCTGTAGATTTTGATCCCTAGTTCTGCCCGCACCTAGAGAAACCTAGCAAACCTGTACATTTTTGGAAACTAGACACCCAGGGGAATCCAGGATGGGGTGACTTGACTGGCTCTCACCAGGTTCTGGTACCCAGAATCCCTTGCAAACGTAAACATTTGTCAAAAAAAACACATTTTCTATTTCTGTGGTGGAAAGTTCTGGAATCTGCGTGGATCCACACAATTCCACCCACCCTGCGCTCCCCAAAGTCTTTCAAGAAAAATGGTACCTCACTTGTGTGGGTAGGCCTAGTGCCCGCGACAGGAAACGGCCCAAAACACAACATGGACACACTACATTTTCACAGTGAAAACTGACCTTTTTTTTGCAAAGTGCATAGCTGTAGATTTTGAACCCTTGCTCTGCCAGCACCTAGGAAAACCTAGCAAACCTGTACATTTTTTTAATTTAGACATCCAGGGGAATCCAGGATGTGGTGACTTGACTGCCTCTCACCAGGTTCTGGTAATCATAATCCCTTGCAAACCTAAAAATCTGTAAAACGAAAACACATTTTACGCACATTTCTGTGGTGAAAAGTTCTGGAATCTGCATGGATCCACAAAATTCCACCCACCCTGCATTCTCCAAAGTCTTCCGAGAAAAATGGTACCTCACTTGTGTGGGTAGGCCTAGTGCACGCAACAGTAAACGGCCCAAAACGCAACGTG
Source organism: Calotriton arnoldi (assembly GCA_963921515.1). Lineage (NCBI taxonomy): Eukaryota > Metazoa > Chordata > Amphibia > Caudata > Salamandridae > Calotriton > Calotriton arnoldi. The sequence continues at coordinate 105,797 of CAWUFW010009182.1, forward strand.
ACGCACCTCATTTTCACAGTGAAAACGGACCCTTTTTTTGCAAAGTGCCTAGCTGTAGATTTTGAACCCTAGCTCTGCCGGCACCTAGGGAAAGCTAGCAAACCCATACATTTTTAAAACTAGATACCCAGGGGAATCCAGGATGGGGTGACTTGTCTGGCTCTCACCAGGTTCTGTTACCCAGAATGCCTTGCAAACCTCGAAATTTGTCAAAAAAACCATTTTCCGCATATTTCTGTGGTGGAAAGTTCTGGAATCTGCGTCGATCCACAAAATTCCACCCACCCCGCGTTCCAGACATTCTTCTGAGAAAAATGGTACATCACTTGTGTGGGTAGGCCTTGTGCCCGCGACAGGAAACCGCCCAAAAAGCAACATGGACACACCTCATTTTCACTGTGAAAACGGACCCTTTTTTTGCAAAGTACCTAGCTGAAGATTTTGAACCCTAGCTCTGCTGGCACTTCAGGAAACCTAGCAAACCTATACATTTTTGAAAACTAGATTCCCAGGGGAATCCAGGATGGGGTCACTTGACTGGCGCTCACCAGGTTCTCTTATCCATAATCCCTTGCAAACCTAAAAATTTGACAAACAAACCACATTTTCATCACATTTCTGTTTAGAAAGTTCTGGAATCTGCGTGGATCCACAAAATTCCACCCACCCCACGTTCCCCAAAGTCTTCCAAGAAAAATGGTACCTCTCTTGTGTGGGAAGCGTAGGTAGGCCTAGTGCCCGCGACAGGAAACGTCCCAAAACGCAACGTGGACACACCACATTTTCACAGTGAAAACGGACCCTTTTTTTGCAAAGTGCCTAGCTGTAGATTTTGAACCCTAGCTCTGCCGGCACCTAGGGAAACCTAGCAACCCTATACATTTTTAAAAACTAGACACCCAAGGGAATACAGGATGTGGTGGCTTGACTGGCTCTCACCAGGTTCTGTTACCCAGAATCCCTTGCAAACCTAAACATTTGTCCAAAAAAACATATTTTCTTCACATTTCTGTGGTGGAAAGTTCTAGAATCTGCGTGGATCCACACAATTCCACCCACCCCTCATTCTCCAAAGTCTTCCGAGAAAAATGGTACCTCACTTGTGTGGGTAGGCCTAATGCACGCAACAGGAAACGGCCCAAAACGCAATGTAACGCACCTCATTTTCACAGTGAAAACGGACCCTTTTTTTGTAAAGTGCCTAGCTGAAGATTTTGAACCCTAGCTCTGCTGGCACTTAAGGAAGCCTAGCAAACCTCAGAATCCCTTGCAAATCTAAAAATGTGTCAAAAAACCCACATTTTCCACACATTTCTGTGCTGGAAAGTTCGGGAATCTGCATGGATCCACAAAATTCCAACCCACCCCGCATTAGCCAAAGTCTTCCAAGAAAAATGGTACCTCACTTGTGTGGGTGGGCCTAGTGCCCGCATCAGTAAACGGCCCAAAAAGCAACATGGACAACCCACATTTTCACTGTGAAAACGGACCCTTTTTTTGCAAAGTGCCTAGCTGTAGATTTTGAACCCTAGCTCTGATGGCACTTAAGGAAACCTAGCAAACCTATACATTTTTGAAAACTAGATTCCCAGGGAAATCCAGGATGGGGTCACTTGACTGGCTCTCACCAGGTTCTATTACCCAGAATCCCTTGCAAACCTAAAAATTTGTCAAAAAAAACACATTTTCCTCAAATTTCTGTGGTGGAAAGTTCTGGAATCTGCGTGGATCCACAAAATTCCACCCACCCTCCCCGCGTTCCCCAAAGTCTTCCAAGAAAAAGGGTACCTCACTTGTGTGGGTAGGCCTAGTGCCCACGACAAGAAACGGCCCAAAACGCAACGTGGACACACCACATTTTCACAGTGAAAACGGACCCTTTTTTTGCAAAGTGCCTAGCTGTAGATTTTGAACCCTAGCTCTGCCGGCACCTAGGGAAACCTAGCAACCCTATACATTTTTGAAAACTAGACACCCAGGGGAATCCAGGATGTGGTGACTTGACTGGCTCTCATCAGGTTCTGTTACCCAGAATCCCTTGCAAACCTAAACATTTGTCCAAAAAAACCACATTTTCCTCACATTTCTGTGGTGGAAAGTTCTGGAATCTGCATGGATCCACACATTTCCACCCACCCCGCATTAGCCAAAGTCTTCCGAGAAAAATGGTACCTCACTTGTGTGGGTGGGCCTAGTGCCCGCATCAGTAAACGGCCCAAAACACAAGGTGGACGCACTTAATTTTCACAGTGAAAACTGACCCTTTTTTTGCAAAGTGCCTAGCTGTAGATTTTGTACCCTAGCTCTGCCGGCACCAAGGGAAACCTAGAAAACCTATACATTTTTAAAAATTAGACACCCAGGGGAATCCAGGATGGGGTGACTTGTCTGGCTCTCACCAGGTTCTGTTACCCAGAATCCCTTGCAAACCTAAAAATCTGTTTATAAAAAACACATTTTCTGCACATTTCTGTGGTGGAAAGTTCTGGAATCTGCGTGGATCCACAAAATTCCATCCAGCCCGCATTCTCCAAAGTCTTCCGAGAAAAATAGTACCTCACTTGTGTGGGTAGGCCTAGTGCCCGTGACAGGAAACGGCCCAAAATGCAACATGAACGCACCTCCTTTTCACAGTGAAAACGGACCCTTTTTTGCAAAGTGCCTAGCTGTAGATTTTGAACCCTAGCTCTGCTGGCACCTAGGGAAACTTCGAAAACCTATACATTTTTGAAAGCTAGACACCCAGGGGAATCCAGGATGGGGTGACTTGTCTGGTGGGTACTTGGGCCTCCCACACGAGTGATGCACCATTTTTATCGGGAGACCTGGGGGAACGCTGGGTGGTAGGAAATTTGTGTCAGCCCGGTGATCCCACAACTTTCCCACACAAAAATATGTAGAAAAAGTGATTTTTTCAGCTAAATTTGAGGTTTGCAGGGCATTCTGGGTACGAAAACGTTGGGGGATCCACACAAGCCATACCTCCCTGGAATCCCCCGGGTGTCTAGTTTTCATAAATGTGTGGGTTTGGTAGGTTTACCTAGCTGGCCGCCGAGCACGGGGCCAAAAACCCAGGTGACCCCCCTTGCAAAACCAGGTCGTTTTGTGATAGGCAATTTTAATGTCTCCTCAATACGTTTTGGGCCTTTGCCTGTTGTGGGTACTTGGGCCTCCCACATGAGTGAGGCACCATTTTTATCGGGAGACCTGAGGGAACGCTGGGTGGTAGGAAATTTGTGTCAGCCCAGTGATCCCACAACTTTCCCACACAAAAATGTGTGGGAAAAGTGCTTTTTTCAGCTAAATCTGAGGTTTGCAGGGGATTCCGGGTAAGAAAACGTTGGGGGATCCACGCAAGCCATATCTCCCTAGAATCCCCCGCGTGTTTAGTTTTCAGCAATGTGTGGGTTTGGTAGGTTTCCCTAGCTGGCCGCCGAGCACGGGGCCAAAATCCCAGGTGACCCCCCTTGCAAAACCAGGTCGTTTTGTGATAGGCAATTTTAATGTCTCCTCAATACGTTTTGGGCCTTTGCCTGTTGCGGGTACTTGGGCCTCCCACACGATTGAGGCACCATTTTTATCGGGAGACCTGGGGGAATGCTGGGTGGTAGGAAATTTGTGTCAGCCCGGTGTTCCCACAACTTTCCCACACAAAAATGTGTGGAAAAAGTGATTTGTTTCCGCAAAATTTGAGGTTCGCAGGGGATTCTAGGTAAGAAAACGTTGGGGGATCCACGCAACCATACCTCCCTGGAATCCCCCGTGTGTCTAGTGTTTAGAAATGTGTGGGTTTGGTAGGTTTCCCTAGCTGGCGGCCGAGCACAGGGCCAAAAACCCAGGTGACCCCCCTCGCAAAACCAGTTCGTTTTGTGATAGGCAATTTTGATGTCTCCTCAATACGTTTTGGGCCCTCGTCTGTCACGGGTACTTAGGCCTCCCACACAAGTGAGGCACCATTTTTATCGGGAGACCTGGGGGATCGCTGGGTGGTAGGAAATTTGTGTCAGATCAGTGATCCCACAACTTTCCCACACAAAAATGTGTGGAAAAAGTGTTTTTTTCAGCTAAATTTGAGGATTGCAGGGCATGCTGGGTAAAAAAAAAACAGTGAGAGCCACGCACTTCATTCACCCTTGTAATTCCCCCTTTGTCTACTACTCAAAAATGTGAAGGTTTGCCTAGGTGACGACTGAGCTAGGGCACAAAGTCCCCTGCTACCCATATTGACAAAAAAAAAATCTAACAAAAGGCCATTAAACCGCCACAAATATAAATCTAACACTAATTTGATAAAGCTAATCCACCACTTACACTGGTTGGTTTTAGCACCTCCAGAAACGCTGGCTTCAAAGCACAAATACTTATCAAAGTATATACATATTGAAGCCAAGCCTTCTGAAGGGGAGCCATGAAGCCACTTCACAGCACCAACCACTTTATGGTCCATTCACACGCCATTCACACACCACACACAAGACTTCCATACTGCCAGCCACGGGCCCAAACAACCAGATCACTTGCACTCACACAAACATACCGCCGCCATGCAAGGCCCCATCACATTCATATGCCACAAGACATAATGAGTTTGACTACATTTTACCACCTGTCAAGTCTCCCCCTCCTTCTTCCTGAACGTTACCGAACGCATGCCGAGTGAACCTTTACTAATGGCTTCCATGACAGCCACATGAGGCTCAGGAAGACATGTCTTTCATGTGCCTTTAGCGCACTCACTATGCTAAATCCAACTCCTTCCAGTTTGTGGATGCAAGTTGGGGGGTGCCCGAGTATGCCGCAAAGCCATTCCTCGAGCTGAGCAAGCATATCTACCTTTGAAACTAAGGCAAACATGCTGGAAATTTTCAAAAGATAACATCATAAACTATGAAGAACGGATGAATGTGAAACACGGCTAGTCCGTGACAACGTAGCATATGTCCAATCCACCGTTATGTGCAGTGACTGTAATGCACTTATCATACAGCAAACTGACCACCTACTAAGTTTTAAAGGAGGATGAACATGGCAAGCAGCATTGACCCATAAGTACTATAGTAAATTCAGTGCGAGAGTGGCTGCAATGGATTTGAATCCATAGGTGAAAATGAAGTCATGACATGTATCTATACTACCTTTACTGCCTTCTACCTTTGCAATATTCCTCGGAAAGTGCATCTACCATAAGCTGTTCTAACCCGTTCGTGTGTCTGTCCTCATCAGAGTCCTGACTAATCCTGTCTAATTGTCAAGAGACCCTATACTAATGCCTTCCATCTCTAGCTACTTGAAGCTTGAGAAAACATTTCTGTCATGTGCTATCAATGCTCTCACTATGCTAAATCCAACTCCTTCCAGTTTGTGGATGCAAGTTGGGGGGTGTCCGAGTATGCTGCAAGCCATTCCTCGAGCTGAGCAAGAATATCTACCTTTGAAACTAAGGCAAACATGCTGGAAATTTTCAAAACCTTTCTAAAGCGAACATCATAAACTATGAAGAACGGTTGAATGTGAAACACGGGTACTCCGTGACAACGTGGCGTATGTTCTGTCTACCAGTATGTGCAGCGTGGGGACTATAATGCACTTGTCAATTGGCGAACAGCACAACTACCACGTTCTCAAAGCAGATAAAGGTGTTGAGAAGTCCATGATTTCCTGAAGTAGAGGAAGAAATATTCTGCAGCTGCTTGCGTATTGAAGGAGTGGCCCACAGACAGTAGGTATCCATTCACACCAATTGAAAGGTTTACCTATTGGCAGCTCCACCTCAGTCAATTACCCAGTATTTTGCTTTAGTGTGATACAACATAAAGCAAGTAGGAAAACAGAAGGCAGGCTTTCTTGGGCACTGGGGACAGTAAACACAAGTCTCCTGCTTCTTTCCCTGCATCGAGCACACTTTACAACAACGACATGGTCGCTCCTTTTTGGGTGTTGCAGGAATTTTATCAGCAAAGTGTCGCTCCTGCTGCCTTGCCACATCCTCCAGAACACATGAAGTGGAGGTTGCTGCTTCTGTAGCAGTGAGACTTTCAATCACAGACAACTGAAAGTCAAGGAAAGACATGAGTCTTCCTGTGGTGGTCTGACGATAAACAACATACGCATTCTATGTTGCCATCTGGATCAGGTGAGTAAACAGTTTCTTATACCAAGTGCGAGTTTTATGCTCGCATTGTATGGCTGAAGAACCTGGCCGTTCTTGTCCACTCCGCCCATGTACTTGTTGTAATCAAGTATACAGGTGGGCTTGTGGACTTCGGCCATCTGACCCCAAACCGTGACAGGGGAAGTGCTCTCATCATGAATTGTAGTGAGCACGTACACATCACGCCTATCTGAGAACTTGACTGCGAGCAGTTCGCTGGAACGCAACGCAGTGCTCTGGGATTTCTGTAGCTTCTTGCAAACAAGCTCCTGCGGGAATCCTTTGCGGCGACAACGAATTGTACCGCAAGTCACGGTGCCACCATTGTAGAGCTCACTGAACAGCTCTACTCCTGTATAGAAATTGTCCACATAAAGGTTATAACCTTTGTGAAAAAGTGGCTGGACAAGCCCCCATACGATCTTTCCTGTGACCCTTAGCGTGGGAGGGCAACCTACAGGGTTAAGAGTTGTGTCCTTCCCTGTATACACTCTCAAGCTGTACACATAGCCAGTCGAGCTCTCACACAGCATGTACAGCTTGATGCCATAGCGAGCGCATTTGCTCGGAAAGTACTGCCTAAACAGCAGCTGCCCTTTATACAAGATCAAGGACTCATCAATGGCTATATTCTTTCCAGGAGTATAAACCTCTGGAAACCTGGTCAACAAATGTTCCACGACAGGCCGAATTTTGAACAACCTGTCATGGTCTGGATGGTCCCGGGGCAATGCAGCAGAATTGTCATTGAAATGCAGCATGCGCTGCAATAGCAAAACACGATCTCTGCTCATGTATGGTGCGAAGATGGGGGTTAACCAAACCGTGCGAGTAGACCAGTAGGATAGCAAGGTTGGTTTATGCACTACCCCCATTTTAAGCATGAGGCCCAAAAATATCATCAACTCCCCAAAAGAAGTGGGCGTCCACTTGCGTGCCCTAGAATGAGGCCCAAGAGTGCCTGCATGCTCCCTCAGAAATTGTTCGGCACGCAAATCTGTTTGCTGCACAATTTCGTCAAGGAAGTCAACATCCAAAAAGAGATGGGCGTAGTCAATTGGCAAAAAATTTGCTGTATCGACTTCGACATCCAGCGTCACCAGTGAAAGGCGGAATTTGAGGCTGAACTAAATTGGGAGGCTGCCAAGACAGCGCTCCGTCTGTGCTTGCGGCCGCACGTGCCTGCTCTCTGGGTTGCTCTAACCTGCTACTGGTGTCCCGCTGCACAGACTGTGCTGGCAAAGGGACAGCACGACTGACATCGTCTCCTTCAGAATCGCTGGAAGATGAGTCATCAGATGGAACTGCGCCGACTGAAAAATCACTCCCAGATTCTGCTCCATTGTCCTCTCCCTCAGATGCTGTCTCAGTATCTGATGTATCAGTCTCTGATCCTGCCTCAGAGCTGGACTCCAGAACCAGACTTAGGGCCTGGGCAGCATTCATCCAACGATACGCCATCTCTGCTAGTGCCTAAAACTATCCTTTTAAAACACTATCCTACGTAGAAGGCAGATAGGTTGTTGGTTTCAAAGTGTAGGTGGGTGTGTGCGTGAAGTGTTTAACAGTCACTAATGACGAAGTCACCTTACCTTTCCTTTGCGAAATCCGTACGCTCTCCAAAAAGACAAAGAAAGAGAGAAAAAAGACACAGGGGTCGATTCCGATTCGGGCCGGAAATCTCTCCGACCGAGCCGGACCCGGAGAGATTTCCGACCGAATCGGACCCGTGCAGTCCGACCGAACGAGTACGATGCGTCCGTATGTTATCGGACACGAGTCGGTCGGACTCCCATTGAACTCAATGGGAGCCGGTCGTACAACGCGTACGCGGGCTCCCATTGCCTCAATGGGTGCGAGGCGGACAAGGGCGCTCCCTACAGCGAGTACGCCGCGAGCGCGTCGCGGCGTACACGCACAGGTAGGGGGGACCCATGGGTCCCCCTGTGTGCGCCTCGCACGGGTACGCGTACAGGGGGTCCGACACGGACCCCCAAAGTACGGCTCCGACAGCGAGTTCGAGTCGGACGGCGCGAGTCGGTCGGAGCGGTCGAGGTGCGCATCGTACTTACCCGGCCGGAAAACGTCTCCATTGCGCGGTGCGAATCGGGTCCGAGCGAGTCGGTCGGAGCGGTACGATCCGGGTACGAGTCGGTCGGAGCGGTCGGGTCGCCCGGACGAGTCGGTCGGCGACTCCGCATCGTACTCGCTCGGCCGGACCCGCGTACGGTTCGGTCGGGAAACAGGCTTTCGCATGGCTTTTTTCCCGACCGAATGGTATTGGGTGCGCCTCCGACCGAGATCGGAATCGGCCCCCCAGTATTACTTTATCTTGCCACATACCCATCATCGGAGCCTTTTAGCGCTGGTGGAAGCCAGTGCGACCATCATTTTGGCGCCAAGATGCCTACGGGTGAACGTGTGCTTTACAATTGCACACTATGACCTCCTTTGATTCCCTCACTTCCATCCTTGCAAACGTGCCCCTCATCTCTCCATAGCCCCTCTCTCACATACAATTCATCTGTTTTAAAGTGTTTCTAATGCGTCTCTTTACTAATCCACTAAGGTATCCACATAATACAGACCTGTTCTTTCCAGCATGCCCTTTATGGCGTCAAAACTGCCACTAGACAAAAGTCAGATATCTCTATCTAGCAGGAATTGTTTTGTGTACTCAACAGCAGTACCACACTTTACTGCCTTTCATGTCACTTCAAAGAGACTCATTTTAGTTCTTTCACAGTCTCATATTTTCAGCACTGAGAAATCTCTCTGTAAATGTATATATATATATATATATTACCTACTGGCGGTCGCCAGTAGGTAGTTATAGTTAGGACCTCGTTTCTATTCAAAAGCGTTTTCTCTTTTGCCAATATCTTTGGCGTCGTTTGACGAATCTTTGCGAAATTTTCAAAACTAATGGGGCGCTCCGGTCAGCTCTTGTCTTGAAAGTTTCGCTGTGATTTGTGAAGCGGGGGCCGAGAACAAAGGGGGGTCCCAAAACACGTTTTCCCCATGTTAATTTCCATAGGAAATTTTAGACACGGCTACAGCCCGAACTGCTGAACGGAATTACACCAAATTTGGCAAAAAGGTAGCCCTTGGTTCAGACAGCGACCTTTTCTTTAAATGGTGTAAATCCGTTCAGTAGTTCCTGAGAAAATAAAAAAAGAAAATATCGATATCTGAGCCCCGAGGAGGGCTAGCGAACCCTCCCGGGCACGAGCTTCACTCTGATTGGCTGTCAACACTCCAAACCAGAATGTGTTGGCAGCCATCTTGTGACTCGGTAACCGAGTGACAAGAAAACAGTGAAAAAAACATAAAAAAACAAGAAAAGGGGGCAGGGTAGAAATATCCTGACCCCCTATGTTTGCTGAGGGGGTCCCACAGGGACCATTAGGGCCAAAAAAGGCATTTAAAAAAAAAAAAAAAATGGCAGAAGTCGCGCTGGGTTTGCAAATCCAGACGAGAATTTTTTTTTTAAAACGAAGCGCTTTGTTTTCTATAAGCCCCCGGGTGGGCCAGGTCCCGGGGGTAATCCGTTTTTAATTTGCGGGGGCCCCCACAGCCCCTGGGACCGGCACCTCCCCGGGGCATTTGTAATAGAAAGGGGGGGCTCGCTGCTCCCCCCACGCCCCAGGGACCACCACCTCCCTGGCTATGTAAATGAAGTGAGGGAGAGCCCTCGATGGCCCTGGGGACCGCCACCCGCAGGGCCGGCTCCTGCAAGGTCCCATGGTGCCCACCCCTGGGACATTGCTGTTTGCAATGACCTGTCATTGCAAACACTGCTTTGCTTCTTGGAAGCGAGAGCAGGAAACCTGCTCTCGCTTCCAAGAAGCAAAGCAGTATTGCTTTTGGGCAAGGGGAGCTGCATGTTAGCAGGTCCCCTTGCCCAAAAGCAATGCCGGCTTCCGCAGGAGGCGAAGAGCCGGCTGGGACCGTGAGGGCATTGGGGCTCCCCCCACGGTCCCCAAGGGTATGCCTCAGGGGATGGGGTCCCTGAGGCAGAATTAAACAATATAGAATAGAGGGCATTTTTTTTTCTTTCGCACGCTTGGAGTCACGATTCCATTGCGTCCAGTGCGGCCCCCCCATGTAAAAGCGATGGGTTCGCGACTCCAAGCAAAGTTGTACAAAAAAGAATATGTATGTTTTTAATATGTAAGATTCACTGTTGGGTTACAGGGTGGCTCTAAAAAGAGCCCTTGTGTTTATTATGAGTTTGTTGTAGCTACATGTAAGTGCGGATGCAGAGCTTTAGGTTGTTGAGAAAGACTCTGTTTCCATCATCTGTAAAGTGCACTCCGTCACTCCTGTAGATGCCCTCCATATGAAAACGTAGATTGTTGTTATATATGGAGCCCATTCTATGGTCTCTAAGATAAGCAGAAACTGTTTTATTGACATTTTTTCCAGCTTTCTCAATCTGTGGACAGAATTGATTTGACCACTTCCATTTCTGGCTTTGGCATATGTTAGAGTATACAAAGACAGTTTGAGGTAAAAGCAACATCAATTGTGCAAAGGTGTCCTTCATTAGCATTTCCAGACCTACCCCAGTCAATGTGCCTAGGTCATTGCCACCACAGTGCACAATCATGAGGTCAGGGGGTTGGAGATGTAAAAAGGTTTTAACCAAAGGCATCAATTGGTGCCACTTTAATCCTCTCTGTGCAATCCATTTAATGTCCACATTTTGCAAAGCTAGGTCTTTGTCAATACCTCTGTGTTCTGCATACCTTTTGCACCAGAAAACATAGCTGTGTCCAACAATCCACACTGAAAGCATCTTGAAGGGGTGTGGAAGTAATGAAAAGATGTCTGTAGCTGAGGTAGTCAGTTGGTAAAATGAGAGGTATGTAAAATGGTGGACAAGATGCTGTTTTTTGAAAAGTAGAGAATTGATTGGCTGTTTAAGAACATTGCACATTCGAAAATAGGGTGCATTTAACTTTTTTTTAAAGCATATTTCTTATTGGTTAGTAAAAAATATTTGAAAGGTACAATAGAAAGGATAAGGTAATTTTTGTAAAGAAAACCACACCTGCTGTTTGCATTTGCAACATTGTGTGGTGAACTTGTAAATATGGTGAACTTGTGACCTGTCAGTTAAGTTCAGTGTTCCATGAACAGTTACTATGGAAACTGGCATTATGCAAAATGGGGGTAGGGTTGAAACTTAACTGTGGCATATAAATGTGAATTTGTAATTTATATATAAGTAATATGTTATTACAGTGACATTTCCCAAGTCAGTACTATCTTTAGAAGTGGTGTGTTATTTAAAAATAGTGGTAAATTTATTTGTAATATGTTTTTGAACTCCCGTATGGATTCGCGGTTCTATCGCGTTGGTGCACGGTGGAATCGCGATTCCCAAAAATTCCAGAAGCAGTTTGGGTACTTTTAGAAGTCAGTTGGTAAGGGTTAATATGTCTAACCAATAGAACTGTGTTTTAGAATTTGAAATAATGTAGGAAGCAATGTGATTTGTTACTTACATGTATTTGTGTGGAGAAAGAGAGGGAAAGTTTGCCATTACTGGTTTTGCCTTGCTGAGAGCAATGCATTATATTGATTGTGTGCATAAGAAAATCCTTTGTGAGTTTCTGAAATTTCATATTCTACAAATCAATTTGGAAGGTGAGTTATAATTTTTGAGGTGTATTATGTGTTAGCTTTATTTTTAAAGGTAAAACATTATTCATAAACTTTGATGTTTGAAATATATTATTAAATGTAGAGATGTTTATTATAGTTTGTTTTATTGTAGTTAAATGTTGTTTGAAATAGATTTTGTATAGTATTATGTGTATATTGGAATATGGATTACTGATTATGGTAGTTTCTTTTAGAGTGTGGATATGTATATTTGAAGTATACCGCGTAATTTTAGCTGTTCCTTTAAATTTGGAGGTAGACTCTGTCAAATATTAAGGTGTGCATGGACTTCTGTTTCATGTATCTTTCTAGTTGTATATGTATTTTCATATGTGTTATAAATTTTAAGGTGCATGATGTATAACAAAGAGCTGTTGTTGCTTTTTATGTGGTAGGGCCAAGAGTGTGAGTACTAGTAGAATGGTGAAGATGCAGCACAAAACTGTGCTTTGAAGGATGCTCACATAAGGTATTATTAATTAGGCTTCTTTTTTCTAGTTTGTACAAAGGTATCGTTGAATGATGCCGCATGATTTTAGATAGAATGGTGAAGATGCTGCACAAATGTGTGCTTTGAAAGATGCCCATATAAGGTGTTATTAATTAAGCTTTTTTTTCAAGTCTGTACAAAGGTATAGTTGAATAATGCTGCATAATTTTAGATAGAAAGGTGACGATGCAGCCCAAAAGTGTGGTTTCAAATATGGTCATATAAGGTATTATTAATTAGGCTTCTTTTTTCTAGTCTGTAGAAAGGTATAGTTGAATGATGCCGCTTAATTTTAGATAGATTTGTGAAGATGAAGCACAAATGTGTGGTTTCAAAGATGATCATATAAGGTGTTATTAATTAGACTTCTTTTTTCTACTCTGTACAAAAGTATAGTTGAATGATGCCGCATAATCTTAGATAGAAAGGTGAAGATGCAGTATAAAAGTGTGGTTTCAAAGATGCTCATATAAAATGTTATAAAATAGGCTCCTTTTTTTTTAGTCTGTTGAAAGGTATAGTTGAAAGATGCCGCATATTTTTAAATGTTTGGTTGAAATTGTAAGTTTGTTCTTTGAATTTCTAAAGGTTTGGATAGTGTTATGATACAGATATATTTATGTATGCTTTTAGTAAGATGGTGAAACTTTTACTAAATATATGGGAAGAATTCCTTATTTGTGTTTGGGTATAATGTACCTCAGTAGTCCTGCAATCACGCAAGAAGCACACATGCACTTATAAAATCACCCAGTCACTTGCTATGTAGTCATGTAAATCCCCAGACATTATCCCTGCATGCATGCAATCGCCGACGTGTTACTAATGTAGTCCTTTAATTCACTTGTACTGTTTCAATCACATACGTACTTTTCTTGTACTTATGTAATCATTCAGCCAGTACTCATGAACTTATAAAATCACCCACTCACTTGCTATCTATTTCAGAAATCCCCCAGATATTACCCTTGCAGGCATGTAATCATCCAGGGTCTAGTTATGTTCTTTCCCTACAGTCATGCAATCATGCAGGCTGGACCTATGCAGTCATGTAATAACCCACACACTACCCTTGCAGTCGTAGAATCACCCATGCCCTTCTCTTGTATTCATCTATTCGCCTAGGCAGTTGTCAATGACTTATCGATCCCATCAGGTGCTATTTATACACTTATGCATGCTGTCAATGTGTATGTTTGCACTCATGTAATTAGCTAGTCACTATCCATCTTCTCCTGCAATTATCCAGTGACTACCCTTGCACTCATACAATCACCCAAGCACTACTCACAGAGAGTTTTGGAATCACTCATGCAGATCTAGTACATGTGTCAGTTTCTAGGTCTTACTATATTTCAGAAATATTGTAAACATATTTGTTTTAGAGATCATGATGATTTGGAAAGGTAGACACATATGTATGCATGCTTTTAACAATATGGAGAGACTTATAGTTGGGTTATGTAATAGTGTGCGTCTTTATATTTGGCGAGGCCCAACTGTCATGCAGTTATAAAAACACCCAAGTAGTCGCCATGCAGTCTTACAATGATGCAGGCAATACATATGAAGTTTCAATCACATATGCACTTTTCTTGTACTTATGTAATCACTCAGCCACTAGTCATGTAGTTTTAAATTCACCCAGTCACTACCTTTCCACACCAGTAATCACTGAGGCAGTATCTTACTAGTTCGGTAATCACCCAGGTGGTTCTGATGAACTTATAAAATCACCCACTCACTTGCTATCTACTTCAGTAATCCCCCAGATATTACCCTTGCAGGCTAGGAATCACTTGGGGTCTAGTTACGTACTGCCCCTACAGTTATGCAATGATGCAGGTTGTTGCTGTGCAGTCATCTCATTACCTACACACTACCCTTGCAGTCGTCAAATGTGTATGTTTGCACTCATGTAATTAGCTAGTCACTATCCATCTTCTCCTGCAATTATCCAGTGACTACTCTTGCACTCATACAATCACCCAAGCACTACTCACAGAGAGTTTTGGAATCACTCATGCAGATCTAGTACATGTCAGTTTCTAGGTTTTACTATATTTCAGAAATATTGTATAGATATTTGTTTTAGAGATCATGATGATTTGGAAAGGTAGACACATATGTATGCGTGCTTTTAACAATATGGAGAGACTTATAGTTGGGTTATGTAATAGTGTGCTGCTTTATATTTGGATAGGCCCAACTGTCACACAGTTATAAAAACACCCAAGTAGTCGCCATGCAGTCTTACAATGATGCAGGCAATACATATGAAGTGCTGTAATCACTCAGGCATTACTTCAGCACGGATACAATCATTTAGGCACTATCTATGCACTTATGCAATCACTAAGGTATAACTCATGTAGTTATATAATCACCCAGGCACTACTGCTGCACTCCTTGAATCACGGAGGCACCACCTTTCTACTATTGTAATCACTCAGCCAGTAGTCATGCTGTTATGAAATCACCCAGACACTACTTTTGCAGTCTTTTATTTACTCAGGCTCTACCTCAGTAGTCTTGCAATCACCCAAGAAGTACCCATGCACTTATAAAATCCCCCAGTCACTTGTTATGTAGTCATGTAAATTCCCAGACATTATCCCTGCAGTCATGCATTCGCGAAGTGTTACCTATGTAGTCCTTTAATTCCCTTGTACTGTTTCAATGGCATACGCTCTTTTCTTGTACTTATGTAATCACTCAGCCACTAGTCATCTAGTTTTAAAATCACCCAGTCACTACTTTTCCACACAAGTAATCACTCAGGCAGTATCTTACTAGTTCGGTAATCACCCAGGCGGTACTGATGAACTTATAAAATCACCCACTCTCTTGCTATCTACTTCATTAATCCCCCAGATACTACCCTTGCAGGCTAGGAATCATCCAGGGTCTAGTTATGTTCTTTTCCTAGACTCATGCAATCATGCAGGCTGGACCTATGCAGACATGTAATAACCTTTACACTACCCTTGCAGTCGTCAAATCACCCATGCCTTTCTGTTGCATTCATGTATTCACGTAGGCAGTACTCAGTGACTGATAAATCCCTTCAACTGCTATTTATACACTTATCCATGCACTGAATGTGTATGTTTGCACTCATGAAATTAGCCAGTCACTTTTCATGTTATCCTGTACTTACCCAGTGACTACCCTTGCACTCATACAATTACCCAAGGAGCACCCATTGAGTGTTGCAATTACTTAGTGAGATCTATTACGTGTCTCAGTTTCTAGGTTTCAACATATTTCAGAAATATTGTATACATATTAGTTTTATATATATCATGATGATTTGATAACGTAGAGAGATATGTATGCGTGCTTTTAACAATATGGAGACACTTATAGTTGAGTTATGTAATATTGTGCTGCTTTATTTTTGGGTAGGCCGAACTGTCATGCACTTATAAAAACACCCAAATACTCACCATGCAGTCTTACAATGATGCAGGCGCTACATATGCAGTGCTGTAATCACTCAGGCATTACTTCAGCACTGATTCATTCATTTAGGCACTATCTATGCACTTATGCAATCACTAAGGTATAACTCATGTAGTTATATAATCACCCAGGCACTACTGTTGCACTCCTTGAATCACGGAGGCACCACCTTTCTACTCTTGTAATCACTCAGCCAGTAGTCATGCTGTTATGAAATCATCCAGGCAGTACTTTTGCAGTCTTTTATTTACTCAGGCTCTACCTCAGTAGTCTTGCAATCACCCAAGAAGTACCCATGCACTTATAAAATCACCCAGTGACTTGCTATGTAGTCATGTAAATCCCCAGACATTATCCCTGCAGTCATGAAATTGCCGACATGTTACCCATGTAGTCCTTTAATTCCCTCGTACTCTTTCAACCACATACGCACTTTTCTTGTACTTATGTAATCACTCAGCCACTAGTCATGTAGTTTTAAAATCACCCAGTCACTACCTTTCCACCCCAGTAATCACTCAGGCAGTATCTTACTAGTTCGGTAATCACCCAGGCTGTACTGATGAACTTATAAAATCACCCACTCACTTGCTATCTACTTCAGTAATCCCCCAGATATTACCCTTGCAGGCAAGGAATCACTCGGGGTCTAGTTACGTACTACCCCTACAGTTATGCAATCATGCAGGCTGTTGCTGTGCAGTCATCTCATTACCTAAACACTACCCTTGCAGTCGTCAAATCACCCATGCCTTTCTGTTGCATTCATGTATTCACGTAGGCAGTACTCAATGACTCATGAATCCCTTCAACTGCTATTTATACAGTTATCCATGCACTAAATGTGTATGTTTGCACTCATGAAATTAGCCAGGTACTTTTAATCTTGTCCTGTACTTACCCAGAGAGTACCCTTGCAGTCATACAATTACACAAGGACTACCCATTGAGTGTTGGAATTACTTAGTGAGGTCTATTACGTGTCTTAGTTTCTAGGTTTCAAAATGTTTCAGAAATATTGTATACATATTTCTTTTACATATCATGATGGTTTGATAACATAGAGAGATATGTATGCATGCTTTTAACAATTTGGAGATACTATGGGGCCGATTCCGATTTGGGCCGGAAATCTCTCCGACCGAGCCGGACCTGGAGAGATTTCCGACCGAATCGGACTCGGGCAGTCCGACCGATCGAGTACGATGCGCACGCATGCCATCGGACTCGAGTCGGTCGGACTCCCATTGAAGTCAATGGGAGCCGGTCGTACAACGCGTACGCGGGCTCCCATTGACTCAATGGGCACGACGCGAACAAGGGCGCCCCCTACAGCAGGTACGCGTCGATGCGCATCGCGGCGTACATGCACAGGTAGGGGGACCCATGGGTCCCCCTGCGTGCGACTCGCGTGCCTACGCGTACAGGGGGTCCGACGCGTACCCCCAAAGTCCGGCTCCGACAGCTTTTTCGAGCCGGACGGCGCGAGTCGATCGGACTGCTCGCGGCGCGCATCGTACCTTACCCGGCCGGGAAACGTCTCCATAGCGCGGTGCGAGTCATGTCCATGCGAGTCGGTCGGAGCGTGTTGAAGCCGCGTTCGAGTCGGTCGGAGATTTCGCGGGTGCCTGCATCGTACTCGCTCGGCCGGACCCGCGTATGATTCGGTCGGGAAACAGGGCTCCGAATCGGATCCGGTAAATCCGAATCCGATTCGGAGCCCTACCGGCCAAGATCGGAATCGGCCCGTTATAGTTGAGTTATGTAATAGTGTGCTGCTTCATTTTTGACTAGGCCCAACTCTAATGCAGTTATAAAAACACCCAAATACTCACCATGCAGTACCTCACTTGCCTCTTTTCCACCTATATTGCCTGTTTCTGCAGTTCTCTTGTATCCTTCTGCACTTCACTTGCCTCTTTCTGTAACTGTCTTGCCTTTTTCTGCACCTCTCCTACCCCTTTCTGTAGTGCTGTTACCTATTTTCCACCTCTGATGCTTCTTTCTGCACCTCTTTTGCTTCATTCTGCTCTTCACTTGCCTTTTTCTGTACTGCTCTTGCCTGTTTGTGCACCTATTTTGGTTCTTTCTGCACTACTCTATCTTCTTCCTGCACCTCTGTTCCAAATTTTTTCATTTCTTTTTCCTTTTTTCTGCACCTGTCTTCCCTCTTTCTGCACCTCTTTTGCCTCACTCTGCCCACCTGTTCCTCCTTTCTGTACGTCTTTTGCCTGCTTCTGCAACTCTCTTGCCTCTTTCTGCACCTCTGTTGGTTCTTTCTGCACTGATCTGCCTTCTTCCTGCACCTCTGTTTCAAATTTCTTCATCTCTCTTGCCTTTTTTTGCACCCCTCTTCCCTCTTTCTGCACCTCTCTTGCCTTACTCTGCTCACCTGTTTCCTCTTTCTGTACCTTATTTGCCTCTTTTTGCACCTCTGTTGATTCTTTTGCACTACTGTTGCTTCTTTCTATCACCTCTCTTGCAAATTTCTGTACCCCTCTCATACAGTTATAAAAACACCAAAGTAGTCACCATGCAGTCTTACAATGATGCATGCACTAGATATGTAATGCTGTAATCATTCCGATATTACTGTTGTATTTTTTTTTCTGCACCTCTTTTCACTTATTGTGCAGCTCAGGTGTAATTGTTACCATATTCAGAAAACCATATATGCATTTCTTTGTAGCTTTTAAATAGAAAGTGTTTCTTTAGTAATAGATAAGTATATATGTATATAATTATTTTAATAATATTAAATTATTTTTTAAATTATTTTTTTTCAGATATTCTGCATTATTATTAAGAAAGAATAACCATGACAAAAAAAGCGCAAAGGAAAAAACAACAAAAAAAACAGTACTATTTAAAGCAAAAAGAAACGCCTGAATTAGATGAACTACAACGTGTGGCAAAAAAGAAAAAGTCTTGTGGTAAGAGAACAAAATAATTTATTAAAAGAATTTCAAGGAGAGGAAAGGATTTTGGGAATGATGAAAATAGAAAGAATACTTGTAGAATGAAAAAGAATGAAATGAAAAAAGGACAAATTAATAGAAATTCAGGAAATGAGAAAAAAATCTATGTTGAAAGAAGGATAAAACAATTTTATGATATTAGGAAACGTATGTATAAAAGTAGAGTACTACAACATTTGTTGAAACATGGCAAGAAATATAAAAGAAGATCTGCATTTTATAAAAAGAAAAAAAGATTGAAAATATAGTCGAAAAGGCTTTTGAATTGAAAAGAAGATTGTTCATTTTAGTTTTAAAGAGAATGCGAACATTAGATAAACCAATGCATTCTATGAAGAACAAAACTAAAAGGAAAAGACTAATCAACAGAACTAACTTTTGTAAATGTTTTTGGGGTGAATGGAAGCATACTTCTAGTTCAGAACCTTTTTTAATGAAGTTCTCACAGTTGATACCAGTGGTCGTGCTTATGAAGTGAAGAACGGTTGTGCAATTGAAAAAGAAAAGATGGTTCCTAGAAATGTGGAAGAAGTGATAGCTGAAGAAGTTCAAGGGAGTCGTACACAAGCTCCAGTGTATACGTGGGATTGTAGTAGTATTTGTAGTATATGACAGGAGTATATTGATATTTTACGAAATTTCTTACGAGAGTATACTAAAAAAGTATTAAACAAAAGATTAAGATGTTGCAAGGACTAGATCCTTGTAAAGTCTTAAAAGAAATACTGGCTTGCAAGGTCATTCGGCTTGTCTTTCTAGAAAAGTGTGTCAAAGTGTTTTTCATCATTTGAGAATGTTAGCAGTACATCACTCTGCAATGCGGAAGTTAGTAAGAAGATTGTACTATGTAAAAAGTCCTGCATTATTTTTAAGTGAAATAAACACTGCTCTTTTGCATGGGATAGTATCGGATGTAAAAAAAAGTTTGTGATGATATAAAGTTTTGTTTCTTTAGTACTGGAGAAGAGTGTACACAAAGTGAGAGTTTGAGAAGTGTAGGTGTTGGAGAGGAGGTGGAAGATAGTACTACTGAGAAGTTTGTAGAAGAAATTACAAAGTTTAAGGTAATTTGTTCTGAAAAACCAAACTATATTAGTATTTGTTGTCGACGTACTGACTAGAAATCAAACAAAGAATGTTGATCTGTATTTAAAAAGTGAAAAGGAAAACAATGATAAGTGGCAGGAATTTGGTGCTTATTTGTTAGTGGAAGGTCGTTTTGAGTTGGGTAGTGATCAACGTATTTGTAAATATTGTTACAGCAAACTAGAAGAGAACAAAATGCCAGCTAGAGCTGTACATAATAACCTAGAGTTGGTAGCTATTCATGTAGAACTGGTAGATTTAAATATGTATGAGTCCATTCTGATTCAATCTGTGCACCCATTTCAGGCTATTGTTCGTATGGAGCCTAAAACAGGTAAGCTGCCTCCATCAGATTTACAAAGAGGCTTAAAAAGAAGTGTTGTGTATTTACCTTTAGATTTAAAGAAAAATATTGAAACTATTGGTGTAGAGAGAGAGGAAACTGAACCTGTAGTTATTCTAGTTAATGGTGTTCCAACAAAGAGTCGGAAAATATGGCAAGAGTAAGTAGATGTCAGCAAAGTTCAAAAGGCTACGTTATATCTCATAAAAAGCCATCTTTATTATAAAAATGTATATCTGGAAGAAGAAGAAATAGTCTTAGGAGATGATAGCGAAATTTCAAGTGGACAAATCGAAAAAGTGGACATGTCCAGGAGTGAAGAAATTTATGAACATTATAGTGTACATCCTTTACATTCAAAGGAAGTGATTGGAAATACTATTGAATTATTCCAAATGAAGAAAGTGAAGGGAACTCCTAGGAGTGTTTGGGAAAGAAGTTTAGAAGCCCGTTGTTTTCCACAGCTCTTCCCCACTGGAAAAGGTGGACGATATGATGAACGACCCGTACAGATTCCTGCTTCAGAATATCATACAACAAGATTGTACTCAGAAGATTCAAGATTTCGACAATGTATTCTGTTGGACTTGGCCCTTTTTGCAGGGTCATCCCTAAACTTTTTGCCTTTCTCCTAGCCATTTTTCTGACATGGTGTTGGTGGTTTTAGGACTCTGGGCACTTTAGCATTGCTGTTCAGTGTAAAGTGCGTGTGCTCTCTGTGATAAGCATGGTAAGATTGGTCTACACCTGTTTGGCCTATTTAATTTACCTGTCAGTCCCTTGTAAAGTGGTATCTCATACACCCAGGGCTGGTAAATTAAATGTTACTGGTGGGCTTGCAGCGCTGATTGCGCCACCCACCAAAGTAGCCTTTCAAACCTATCTCAGGCCTCTGCCATTGCAGGGCCTGTGCGCGCAGTGTTACTGCCGCTGTGACGTGGCACATAAAGTGTGTGCCATGTCCGTGACCCCCTTTTAACTGCATATCAGTCACCCCTAAGGAAGGACCTAGCTAGCCCTATGGGCAGGATGCATTGTAGGTAAAAGATAGGACATGTACCTTAAGTGTGTGACATGTCCTGGTAGTGACAAACAGCCATTTTGGTTTCTCACTACTGTGGGGCTGCCCTCCCATAGGAATGCATTGGGGATTCCCTGATAAGTGGTTCAGTGGTAATTCCTGATATGAGAGGCGCAGCGTGGTCAAGTTTGGTATATTTGGAATAGTGATAATAAATGCAGCGCAATGGTGTGCGCAGATTTATTATAACTATTTTAGAAATGCCACTTTTAGAAGTTGGCATTTCTGTGTGCTATGTGTCTGCCTGCCTGATGTGAATTGCATGTCTGGCTTGTGAGTGACAGGGGCTGGGAGGTGTGTGTGGCTCCAGGAGGGGCAGAGTGAGTCAGCACTAGGCTGAATGGGACA
Source organism: Calotriton arnoldi (assembly GCA_963921515.1). NCBI lineage: Eukaryota > Metazoa > Chordata > Amphibia > Caudata > Salamandridae > Calotriton > Calotriton arnoldi. Next base: position 127,412 of record CAWUFW010009182.1, read on the forward strand.
TCAGTGCTGGGAGTAGTGGGAGGAGTAATCCCCTGACCCTGAATCAATCAATCAATCAATCATATCATTTGTAAAGCGCAATACTCACCCGTGAGGGTCTCAAGGCGCTGGGGTGGGGAATGCTGCTACTGCTCGAAAAGCCAGGTCTTGAGGAGTTTTCTGAAGGTCATCAGGTCTTGGGTCTGCCATAGGTGGATGGTGAGGGTGTTCCAGGTCTTGGCGGCGAGGTGGGAGAACGATCTGCCACCGGAGGTCGCTCTTCGGAAGCGGGGGACAGTGGCGAGGGCGAGGTCGGCGGAGCGGAGCTGGTGGGTGTGTAGAAGCTGAGTCGTCTGTTGAGGTACGTTGGTCCGGTGTTGTGGAGTGCCTTGTGTGCGTGGGTGAGGAGTTTGAAGGTTATCCTCTTGTTGACCGGGAGCCAGTGCAGGTCTCTCAGGTGGGGTGTGATGTGGCTGCGGCGAGGGATGTCGAGGATCAGGCGTGCAGAGGCGTTCTGGATGCGTTGGAGCCGTCTCAGGAGTTTGGCCGAGGCTCCTGCGTAGAGGGCGTTTCCGTAGTCCAACCTGCTGCTGACGAGGGCCTGGGTGACCGTTCTTCTCGTTTCAGTGGGGATCCACTTGTAGATCCTGCGGAGCATGCGGAGGGTATTGAAGCAGGCGGAGGAGACGGCGTTGACCTGTTTAGTCATGCAGAGGGTGGAGTCGAGGATGACCCCTAGGTTGCGTGCGTGGTCGGTGGGTGTTGGGGCGGTTCCCAGTGCGGTCGGCCACCAGGAGTCGTCCCAGGCCGAAGGGGTGGATCCGAGGATGAGGACCTCCGTCTTGTCCGAGTTCAGCTTTTCCTCATCCATTCAGCGACGGCCTTCATTCCTTCATGAAGGTTGGTTTTGGCGGTGTGGGGGTCCTTGTTGAGGGAGAGGATCAGCTGGGTGTCATCGGCGTAGGAGATGATGTTAAGGTTGTGCCGACGGGCGACGTGGGCGATCGGTGCCATGTAGATGTTAAACAGAGTTGGGCTGAGGGAAGAGCCCTGGGGTACGCCGCAGATGATCTCGGTGGCTTCGGAGCAGAAGGGGGGAAGGCGGACGCTCTGTGTTCTGCCGGAGAGGAAGGAGGTGGTCCAGTCCAGGGCCAGTCCAGGGCCTTCTCTTGGATCCCGGCGTTGTGGAGGCGTGTACGTAATGTGTGGTGGCAGACCGTGTCGAAGACGGCTGACAGGTCCAGGAGGATGAGGGCCGACGTTGCTCCGTTGTCCAGCAGGGACTTGATGTCATCGGTGGCGGCGATGAGGGCAGTCTCGGTGCTGTGGTTGCTGCGGAACCCGGACTGGGAAGGGTCCAGGATGTTGTTCTCCTCGAGGTAGGACTGTGCCCAGCCTGTACAATGCTGGCTCCACCCCCTGTGGTGTGTCTGATCACTGAGCCCCCACCTGACAAAGGGGAAGAGGAGCTTGGAAAACAAAGTGCTCCAAATCCCCCCTGAACCAGTTGCATCTGGTTCCCCCATGCCCTGCACTGCAGACAAAGGAATACCTGGTATAAATGTAGGGGCTGTGACCCCATGAAATTGTTCTTGTTCTGTACTTTGAAGCTGTTCTTGGACCTTGGGGGGGTTGCTGCTGCTGGGGCCCAGCAGGAACTGCTATGGGGGCTTACCTCCCTGCTGGAGGGCCCTGCGTGCTGGCCTCCCTGGGCCCAGCTATGCCCCCTAAACCTGGAGGAACTTTTTGGCTTGGACTCTCTGTGATTCTAGCGCCTTGTGAGCGCTGTGCTTTATTCCTTTAATTGCCCAAGAAGAGAAGCGCGTGGGCTTTGCAGCGCTAAGCTGCGATCATTTCCGAGGGAATCCCGACATGGGGATTCCCCCACAGTGCGTGGGAAGAGCGGGTGCCCACCCCGCGTTTTGCCTGTTCTGCGCGGGAGCCTACCCCGCGTTATGCTTTTTTAAAAGAAGCGGGTGCCCACCCCGCTTCTCTGCCTTTTTCTTTTTGTACTCCTAGCGGGTGCCCACCCCGCAATTGCCGTAACCTGAAGCGGGAGCCCACCCTGCGTTTCATTGTAAGGAATCACCGCCGCGGCCCGGGGAGCACCAAAAGAGGAAGTCAGGCACGTCTGCCTGGCCTGGGGCGGGGCCTAAGGCTGGAAGGGAAGCGCCGGCCGGAAGTCCCAGGCGGGAGCCCACCCCGTGCTGGGACGTGCACAGAAGAAGGCTGGAGCCTCGCGAATCCCACATGCAAGTCCCGGGTCCCAGGAGGGGGCCCGGGTGAAGTAAGAAGAGTGCGGCGGGTCAACGGGGCTCCCGTGAGCGTGAGGGAGCCCCGCGTGCAGCAACATTGTGGCCAGAAGCCAGGCGGGGCTCTCATGAGCAAAGAGAGCCCTGCCATGGAGAAGGGAAGACCCGAGCCCTGAGAGGAGGAGCGACCAGAGCCCCGAGAGGTTCCAATACAGCTTTTCCTTTGCGTGTACCGGAGGAGCGAAGAGAGGAGACAGAGTCCCCTGCAGAGAGCCCGGTGAGTGGGGCTCAGTTGTATACTGGTTGGGGGGGGTGTCGGGGCACATTGCCAGTGCCCGCCCCCCCTGTGGTAGTGCTTAGGGCACCATGAGTACTGTGCTGATTTCCAAGCTGCCCCGCCTGGCAGGGGGCAGCTGCCCCAGTTACCTTCACAGCTGCCCAGCAATTAGTGGGCAGCTGCAACGTTTAGGCCAAAGCAGTTGATAGGAGTCCCAGTGGGGACCCAGGAGGCACAGTGGGGCCAGTGCATTTGCGCACTTGGTGTTTGCTGCTGAGGCAGCCAGGAGGTCCCTCTTAGAGCCCTGTCTTTCTGGACATAGGGCATTTGAGCCCTCTGAGAAGGCCAGTTGGCCTGGGGGTCATTTCAGTGTTTAGGCTCCTGAGGGTTAGGATAATGTGTTTATGCCTAATGCGATATTGCGTAATGTGTTTATGCTAAGGAGGTTGGGGGCCTAACGTGTTACTGCCTAATGTCATGTTATGATGTTTGGGGGAGTACCTATTTGCGTAAGGTGTTTATGCTCTTGAGGTTATTGCATAATGTGTTTATGCTGGTGAGGCCCATTGCGTAATGTGTTTATGCTGATGAGGTTTGGGCCTAATGTGGGTTTATGCTAATATGATAATGCTGAGGTCATTATTGTACCAGTAGTTACTGGTTGTGTTTTATATTTGCATTTACTTACCTGTTCTGATGGTTCTGACCGTGGCCCGATTGGCCTGGTCCTGTATATAATTCCCCTGTGAATATTGCCCGTGCCAGTTGGCACAGTGTAAATGTGTGATTATGTTTCTAATGTGTTTATGACAATACAAAGGCTATTTTTTACATAACCTTGTGTGGAGTTCCTTTTGTGGTGTGCCTAGTGTGTTGCTGCTGTGTGTGTGTGTGTTGCGCAAACGCTTTACACATTGCCTCTGGGATAAGTCTGACTGCTCGTGCCAAGCTACCAAGGGGGTGAGCAGGGGTTATCATCAGTGTGTAACTCCCTTGCCCTGACTTGAGTGGTGGTTTCTGCCTGGCTTTGGCGCAAGCCTTAGCCAACCAGAAATCCCATTTCTATCATATTCCATATATATTTCATCTTTTGTTTGAAAGTGACTTGTCTGGACTTTCATATGCAGTAAACCATATATTAAAAACAGGAGTTCATCTTCAACATGTTTCTGCAAAGGAATTTATGGACAAAGTACAACAGAGTGACGATCATTTAGAATCTCAATTGATTAATTTGATGGCGTGTCAACATGGTACTAATGAGTATTGGTATCGTCGTCACGGAGAACTTAAATGTATGTTAAGGAACTTAGGAACCCCTACATGGTTTGTTACAATAAGCTGTGCTGAATGCGCATGGGGCGATTTACTTGAATTTCTACGAGAAGCAAATTCAAATATTAAAAACATTGAATTCAAGACAGCTGGAGAACTGTGTTCCTTGGATCCTGTAAACGTGTGCAGATATTTTAATCATAGGTTTCAAGCTATGATGTCTTTTATCTGCAATAAAAACAACCCACCTCTTGGAGAAGTTATTGATTTCTTTTGGAGAAAGGAGTACCAAGCAAGAGGTGCTCCTCATATACATATGCTTTTATGGATCAAGGATGCACCTAAATTTGGAACTGATTCTGATGAGACTGTTTTATCTTTCATTGAAGACTATGTTACATGTGGAATTCCAAAAACAGGAGAAGAAAATACCTTAAGTGAACAAGTTTTTATGGTTTCAAACTCATTGATGTGGGAAATATTGTCGACGGAAATACAAGTCAAAGGAAACATTTTATACAAAATGTCGTTTTGGATTCCCACCTCCAGTAATTTCCAAAGGAAGAGTCAACAGTTTCATGTCAGCAGTGAGGCATACTATAACTCGAAAATGTCATTTGAGATGTCATCAGTGATGTCATCCGTGATGTCACTGACCATGTCATGAGTGATGTAATATGTGACATCATCAGCAGTACATTGCGGGGGCCCGAGTTATAGTTAGCTCAACTAACTACAACGGCCGAATTTCTCCGGTTTTGTACAAGTTAAATGTCCAACTAACTATAACGTCCCTGAAACCTATGGTTTTTTCAGTGAATATATATATATATTCCACCAAATGCACCCTTTTGCTTCCTACCGGCGAGTAAAGAGAGCACGAACTCCACTTGTAGTAGTGCGAATTTCTTTATTTTCTCATAGTTTCTTCGTCATTATATATATATATATATATATATATATATATATATATATATATATATATATATATATATATATATATATATATATATATATATATATATATATATATATATATATTACAACCAATTAATTCCTAATGTCAGCGCGCACAATACCTGGTGCAGGCGGCAACGCGTAGAATCCTTACCCGATATCTAAATTCAGAAACACAAAGGATGCCGCACTCCAGAGACAGGTTTCAGAGTTGCTTTTTTTCACTACCACTACCATCAGTCGTGGCGAAAATAAAGCAACTCTGAAACCAATCTTTGGAGTGCGGCATCATTTGTGTTTCTGAATATATATATATATATATATTCCAGCAAAGTCAGTAAGCGCGCTCTCAGGGTGTAGAAACACTCGGACCCAGTGATAAGTTGCAAAACTGTTTTCTACACAGTGTAGTAAACAGTTTTGCAACTTATCACTGGGTCCGAGTGTTTCTACACCCTGAGAGCGCGCTTACTTTGACTTTTGCTGGAATTTGTTTGCCGGGATGCATTGCCGGCGTGCGCGCCAATTTCCATGGGTCCCGACGTTCCGGAAAGAGCAACGAGGTATGGATATATATATATATATATATATATATACACACACACACACACACACATATATATATATAAGATGTTATCTCTACATATATTTATATATATATATATATATATGTAAAGCGGCTGGTGTCAGCCTTTGGTGATTGGCATATGATTAAGGCACACATGCCGAAACGCGTCATGCCTCCTGTGTTGCAATAAAGCTGGTCTTATTGGTCCCCCGCTGTGTCCCTCCGGTTCTTTCCTTGGTGGGGAGGAATCTTCTTGTGGATATTTCCGCGCTGGCTCCAGGCGCGGTTGGGGGACTTGTCTCGTTTGTGACCGGAGCTTCATGGGCGCTGCTGTTCTCCTTTCAGCTGTTTCTTTTTCCAAGGGATTGGATTGCTCTGGCCCCCGCATCCGGGAACAGTGTATTTTCGCTGTGATAGCAGTCTGTGACTGCACGGAGAGGCTAGCTCATTGTAGCTGAGTCTCCAAAGACACAAGAACCTGGGCCATGCGGTGATACGTCTGGGGGGGCCAAGGAGAGGTGCTTTGTGCTGCAAGGACACTGAGACAATTTTTTTAAAACTGCACCTATTCACGCTTTGCATTGATCACCAGCACTCACTATGGGTTACAAAGGGGCGACAGCATAACGTTTACCTGATGGCCGGGATGGTGCCTTCTGGGAATCGTGGTCTGCCGAAGGAGGCTACATCACGGCGTTCGAGATAATAATCGTCTCAGCTGGGCTTCCACCAATGGAAGCGAGATGGAACATTTGTAAAGCGACTTTGTGTATAAGTGGCTGCATGGGTTGGTGAGTAGCTACATGAGTGTCTATATGGGTTATTAGTTGGTTTTTTGAGTATCAGTATGAGTCTCTGAGTGTCTGTATGGTTCGGTGGGGGGTATTACTTAGTGCATAGATGCATGAATGAGTGACTCACTGTTTGTATGTGTTGAAGACAGCATGTGTGCAGGACTGTATAGGTGGATGAGTATGTGTATGGGTGTGTTAGTGAGTGAATGACTGTCTCAATAGTGTCTTTATGAGTAACTACATATGTTTTAAACTAGTATATGTGAGTATTGGTGTATATAAGTGAGTATATGTGAGAGTGAGAGATTGGAAGAGTTCCTGTACAAATAAGTAGGTATTTCTATAAGTGATTGTTTAAGAGAGTAAGTATGTGTAAGTTTCTGTAGAAGTAAGTGTGGTAGTGTGTGTATAACTGTATATGCAAGTAAATGGATGTTTTATACTGTTTGCATGTGTGACTATGTGTGTGAGTAACTCTATGGATGAGTGGCGGTGTGTAACAGGATGTATAGGTGTATGAGTACATATGATGAGTGAGTACATGTATGAGTGACTGTATAGGGACTGTTGGTGAATGGATGTGTGTGTAGATCTTGGAATTACTGAATAGGTGTGTTGTAACTGGTATTGGTATGTCCATTGTTTTGAAAATGTTAGTTTGTATTTTTGAGTGTATCAAAGGTTATATTAGGGTGAGGGGAGGTCTGCCACTCTATCACAAGGATGATGTCATCAGTGATGTCATTTGAGATGTCATCAGTGATGTCATGAGTGATGTCACTGACCATGTCATGAGTGATATAACGGGGACATTTCTATGGTTTTGTACGAGTGAAATGTCCAACTAACTATAACGCCCCTGAAACCTATGGTTTTTTCAGTGAATTTCTAAGGTTTTTTAAATGCTAATTTCTAACTATAACGTGCTGAAACCTATGGTTTTTTCAGTGAATTTCTAAGGTTTTTTAAATGCTAATTTCTAACTATAACGTGCCTGAAACCTATGGTTTTTTCAGTGAATATATATATATTTATTATACTATGTATACATGTGAAAATGTCTCGGTCCCCTGTTTGCCTCGGTGGCACGGAAAAAATGGGTGGAACTGACGTCAGCACGCCGACAAGGTCCTCTTATGGCTCCGATGACGTCATACGGTGTCGCGAGCGGAGCCGTGCTCGTTGACGTGGGAGAGCTAGGAAAGAATTTCCGTGGAATGCTGGTGCAGGGGATATTCACCTAAGTGTTCAGGCTAGTCCTTTGGGAGCAACTGTTTATGTTGCCACTCCAGAAACCGAAACCAGTGATCCGAGGGCAGAGGCCCTGCAGATGGCACACGAGGTGGGGTGCCCAGTCGTGTGCACCGGCGGGGCAGCGAAGTGACAAGCACCACAACCCACAAAAAAGGTAACGAGGGCACTGAATAACACAGGATCTTCTCTTTGTATCTGGCAGGAACAACGAAGTTAAAATGCCCTAGTACCAAAATGTAGAATTAGTGCTACAACGGTCTTCAAGAGGACCTGCGATGCCGCTTCTGCCTCTCGTACCCTGGAGGCGGCACATGGGTCACGCGGTACGGTCATACTGCGGTGGGACGCACACTCGTTGACCTCTCATGGCACTGCTCCACACTTCAGGGAGGACGCTTTCCATTAGCTATGTTTTCTGATGACATGTTGCGCCGGCCCCGTCCAACAACAGAACTCCTTTAGATCCAAACAGACTCTTCCACTCTCTCACCGGAAGTGAAACCAGGCCACGCGGATACTTTCACTATACAACAGCCGGGAATGCACTTTTCGGTCAAAAAACCACATTCCTTCCTCCTAATTAATCAAATAAACGTCTCACTGAAGAACAGGGGCCAGCTTCGATCGGTAAACAGCCGTTACAACGACTTTTTTACTTTGCGATACCATTACAACGCATGCATTATCACGCATGCGTTGTACATCACAAAGTCATTACTACGCATTTTTAGAACGCATGGTCATTTACCACGCATGCCTTTACAACGAATTTTGTTGTAAAGGTATGTATGGTAAATGACCATGCGTTCTAAAAACATGTAGACGATCCATGTCGTTGTAAGGAAACAGAGGCTGTTCCGTTTCCTCACAATGACGTGCACAGCCCCTCAGAGATGACGTGAAGCAGGAACCACGAGGAGAGAGGAACCATGAGGAGTGAGAGGTAAGGGGGATTGGGCATGGGGTGGGGGTTTCTTTTCTAGGGTTTAGGGTAGTGCAGTGGTGTTTGGGTGGTGTAGGGGGTCGTGCTGGGGTAGTGTTTTAGGGTTTAGGGTAGTGCAGTGGTGTTTGGGTAGTGTAGGGGGTCGTGCTGGGGGTAGTGTTTTAGGGTTTAGGGTAGTGCAGTAGTGTAGGGGGTCGTGCTGGGGGTAGTGTTTTAGGGTTTAGGGTAGTGCAGTGGTGTATGGGTAGTGTAGGTGGTCGTGCTGGGGTAGTGTTTTAGGGTTTTGTGTAGTGCAGTGGTGTTTGAGTAGTGTAGGGGGTCATGCTGGTGGTAGTGTTTTATGGTTTAGGGTAGTGCAGTGGTGTTTGTGTAGTGTAGGGGGTCATGCTGGGGGTAGTGTTTTATGGTTTAGGGTAGTGCAGTGGTGTTTGGGTAGTGTAGGGGGTCGTGCTGGGGGTAGATTTAGGGTTTAGGGTAGTGCAGTGGTGTTTGGCTAGTGTAGGGAGTCGTGCTGGGGGTAGTGTTTTAGGGTTTAGGGTAGTGCAGTGGTGTTTGTGTAGTGTAGGGGGTTGTGCTGGGGGTAGTGTTTTAGGGTTTATGTTAGTGCAGTGGAGTTTGGGTAGTGTAAGGGGTAGTGCTGGGGTAGTGTTTTAGGGTTTAGGGCAGTGCAGTGGTGTTTGTGTAGTGAAGGGGCTCATGCTGTGGGTAGTGTTTTAGGGTTTAGGGTAGTGCAGTCGTGTTTGTGTAGTGTAGGGGGTCGTGTTTTAGGGTATAGGGTAGTGCAGTGGTGTTTGGGTAGTGTAGGGGGTCATGCTGGGGTTAGTGTTTTAGGGTTTAGGGTAGTGCAGTGGTGTTTGGGTAGTGTAGGGGGTCGTGCTGGGGATAGTGTTTTAGGGTTTAGGGTAGTGCAGTGGTGTTTGTGTAGTGTGGGAGGTCATGCTGGGGGTATATTTAGGGTTTAGTGTAGTGCAGTGGTGTTTGGGTAGTGTAGGGAGTCGTGCTGGGGTAGTGTTTTAGGGTTTAGGGTAGTGCAGTGGTGTTTGGGTAGTGTAGGGAGTCGTGCTGGTGGTAGTGTTTTAGGTTTAGGGTAGTGCAGTTATGTTTGGGTAGTGTAGGGTGTCGTGCTGGGGGTAGTGTTTTAGGGTTTAGGGTAGTGCAGTGGTGTTTGGGTAGTGGAGGGGGTAGTGTTTTAGGGTTTAGGGTAGTGCGCCCAACCAGCCACAATATCCGTGGACAAAGGGGATCCTGACTCTTTGGAACGCTCCGTCAATTGAATAATTTGGGTCAAGGGCCCTACCACGTCCAAGACCTATCAATTCCTTTCTTGGGATCCCTCATATACTTGGAGAAAAAGGTACATGGTTTCTCATCAATTTCAGGCGTGTGTGCCACCTTCCCCTTCAGTGAGGGCCTGGGGCATTCTCCCCTCATCCTATTCCTGACTTCCCTTTCAAGGGGTTGATGGATTTTCCCCACCACATACTCTGCCACTTTGGCGTCAGGTGTCCACTCTGCCGACCTAGGATGGTAAATTTGGGTAGGCTCGAACATGTCCGAGTGGACCCCATCCCCAACCGGGGACTGAGAGGAGTGGGACTCTGGACGCCAGGGACGCCCGAGTCCTTATCCTCATCAGAGGAGAAATCGTCCTCCGATACACCCTCTCCCTCTAAGGGAAACCCGCCGTCGGGGTCTACAATAGTGGTGACAGTGTCGCAATTTTCTCCGGGCCCCTCCTCCTCCCGGCAGGGTGCATGTTTTAGCGTTCGCGCACTCTTGAGGAAGGTCTCCGTAAGTTTATCAAATCCTTCCAAGTGCCCCGTGTTATGCTTAACGGCCCTTTTATTCCCCATCTGGGAGCTACTTGGACCCGCCACCACCAGATCTGGGTCACTGAACACCCCAGGGATGCTTTTCGCCAGCTTATCAACCTGATCCCTAAGAGGAGCCAGCGCCCTAGAAATAGCCAGAGAGAGGGCTTGGTCCACTGCTGGAGGGAGAAGTTGGGGGCCATTCCTCCTCCACTTCCTGGTAGGAGGAGTAAAAATGGTCTTCTGGAGAAGACATGATAGCAGAGGGTGTGAGCACAGAACAAATGCCCTTAAAATCCTTAAGACAGCCCCCTTGCCGGTGATCCAACAGCTGGGCTTTCCCCGAAGCTGTTATAAGAATAGACTGAGGCGCAATACCAATTACCACCACCGGTCACTAACGTGGCCGTGTGGGGAAATCACTGCGTAGCGGTGTCAAAATTAGGCGAGGGTTGGTCGGGAATCAAGCGGACACTAAAGGAGTGACCGGATTCCCAAACGTGCGTAAAGACCAGCGGGAGCGCTCGACGGAGCTGCCTCGCTCGGACCAGACGCGCCTGACAGGATCTCACCGCGCGCAGAGCACACAGCGGGAGAAACTGCGAGGGGGAGAACGCGCTCGGGCAAGAGCCTGCTGCGCAGGGAATATGAAACAATACCAAGGCAATAATGCTAATAACGTGCACAAGAAACCGCTATACAAACAGCAACAACGTCAGATTAAGCCAAGAATGTAAGGAATGCACTTAACTGACGAGCAGTGAAGAAAGAGGAAGCGGAAGGGACGTCACGATATTATATACGATGGACTGTGATATGATTGGACTATAGTTGCCTTGGAGACTACCCCCTAATGGTTCATGGGTTGTGTAGTCTTTTGTTTAATGATTGTTGTGTTACGTTTTCTTTGAACTGCTATGCAAATAAAGTGAGGAAAGATATGCATAATCCTCGCCTCCGTCCTGCCATAGAATTCATTAAACTTTATTTGATCTGATTTAGAAACATAGATCATAAAAGTGTACATAAAAACAGTAAATCCTCTTTCCTAATACAATACAGTGAGAATTAATTAAAACCAGTAGGTAAAAACGGGTGTTACAAAGCCCGGTTCAGAGCAACTTCAGGTTAACAGAATCGTAAAGTTCAATCTCATGTACTTCGTGCAAAATACGCAATAAGGGGTCCAAGTAAGATGTAACGCTCCAATACCTGACCAGTTTGCACTATATAAAACTGCAGAAAAACTAAAAATAAAAAGTGTTTTGCACACTTCTGTCATTGGGCTATATGTGGGCTACATCTGGGTGATATTTGTGCTACATTTGGGCTCTTTTTTCTCTGGTGGCCATCTTGGGAGACTTCTTTGTTATGAAGTTTCCTAATTTCGTCATTTACTGCAGTCTCCTCAGTAGGAAATGCTTTCAGTTTTTTACTTTGATTCCATCAAGAAGGCATTCAGATGTGTCACACATTTGCATTAAATTCAGAATGTTAGCACTCTAGTTGTTCATTAGATCACTGTAGTAAAGCTACTGCTCACCAGGGAGTTAACTGGAAGTCTACTGCTGGTATTGAAAGTGATTGTTTCAGTCTGCATGTCAGAATGTTCTAATGAAATAGAAGAGGATTTGAGATCGCACTTAAAACATGTCCTAAATTTTCTTTCTGCAGCACTAACCATAATTTCTATGGCAAAATGAACCCCCTCATTTTGTTCCTTTTTAAATTAAATGTTTTAGGTGTTACCAGTTTATTCCAATCAAGATGGCTTCAGGTGTGCCATACTTTTGTCATAAGTAAGACTGTTAGCGCTCTAGTTGTTCTTTAGAACACTCTGGGAAGCTGCAGTAGAACACAAAGGCATCAACTGACAGGCTGCTCCTGTTGAAATATAACAGGAAGATATTTGAGATCACACTTTAAACATGTCCTAATTTTTCTTTCTACAGCACTAACCATAATTTCTATGACACAATGAACCCCATCATTTTGTTCCTTTTTAAATTAAATGTTTTAAGTGTTACCAGTTTATTCCAATCAAGATGGCTTCAGGTGTGCCATACTTTTGTCATAAGTAAGGCTGTTAGCACTCTAGTTGTTCTTTAGAACACTCTGGGAAGCTGCAGTAGAACACAAAGGAATCAACTGACAGTCTCTGCCCTTGTTGGATGTACATGTTTTACTGAGAATGTCAGACTTCATTCTCACATGACTGAGAAAGATAATGTGAATTTACAGAAAAAATGCTCTCATTTTAGCTTCTGGAGCACCTTCCAAAACTGTATGGGACAAGCATGTGAAAATAGTTTTCTCTCAAACATGATTCATGATATCCCAGCAGAAGGTTTTTCACAGGGTAAAATCACCTTAGAACACACCACAATTCCTGAAATTAGTATGGTACCATCAACAAATGAATTCTAATGTAACTAAAGTCTGTTATCACCCTTTATAGTTCTCCTTTTGGTAACCCTCAAAATCTTCGATTCACTACAATGCATTTCAATGGGGTACTATCATTTATATTGGTCCCAAGATGGCTGCCAGCAATTCCAGGATGAAGTGCTGACAGCCAATCAGATCTCACGATGACATGTGTGGTTAAGCTCCGCCCAGATATATATGTGTTTTCTTTTTCAAATTTCTCAGGAACTACTGAACGGATTTACACCATTTAACCAAAAGGCACGACTCTGAACCAAGGGCTACCTTTTTGCCAGATTTGGTGTAATTCCGTTCAGCAGTTCGGGCTGTAGCTGGGATGAAAGGTTCCTATGGAAAATTGCATGGGGAAAACACGTTTTGGGACCCCCTTTTTCTCGGCCCCCACTTGACGAATCACCCCGAGACTTTCAGGATAGGAGCGGACCGGAGCGCCCCACGAGTTTTGAAAATTTCGCGAAGATTCGTCAACCGGCGCCAAAGTTATTTCAAATAGAATGTTGCGGATTTCCTATGGAAAATAGGTCCTAACTATAACTATCTACTGGCGACCGCCAGTAGATAATATAAATATATATACATATATATGTGTATATCGATACATATATATATCTTTCTCTCTGTAGATGACTTATGTATATATATGTATCTAGATACATATATACATATATCATCTACAGAGAGACTCTCTCTCTCTCTCTCTCTCTCTATATTATCTACTGGCGGTCGCCAGTAGATAGTTATAGTTACAACCTATTATCCATAGGAAATCCGCGACATTCTATTTGAAATAACTCTCTTGCCGGTTGACGTATCTTCGCAAAATTTTCAAACTTTGTGGCCCGCTCCGGTCCGCTCCTACCCTGAAAGTCTCGGGGGATTCGTCAAGCGGGGGCCGAGAAAAAGGGGGGTCCCAAAACGCGTTTTCCCCATGCAATTTTCCATAGGAAACTTTAGACACGGCTACAGCCCGAACTGCTGAACGGAATTACACCAAATTTGGCAAAGAGGTAGTTCTTGGTTCAGAAAGAACCCTTTTTGTTAAATGGTGTAAATCCGTTCAGTAGTTGCTGAGAAAATCAAAAGTAAAAAGATAGGTATATCTAGGGCCGCGGATCCTCCCGAGCACGAGCTTTATGTTAATTGGCTGTCAACACTCCAAATCAGGAAGTGTTGGCAGCCATTTTGTCCCTCGGTAGAACCGAGGGACAGAAACAAGTGCGCAAAGCGCACAAAGGGGGCAGGGTAGAAACACCCTGGTCTGCTCAGGGGTCCCACAAGGACCCCTGGGCAAAAAAAAAAATGTTTTAAAAAAAATCGGCAGGATGCGCTCAGGGAGCGCGAACCCTGCAGAAAAAAATCGAAGCGCGGTCTCCCGCGCTTTGATGCTAATTGGCCCCGGGTGGGCCAAGTCCCGGGGGCATGCTGGGGGGTTAATTTTATGTGTGGGGGCCTCTAAGGGCCCCCAAGCCCCGGGGACCACCACCCCCGGGGCTTTATGGATAATGGTGCGGGAGGGCTCTGAGCCCTCCCGCAGCCCCGGGGACCACCACCTCCCCGGGGCTTCTTTTTTATATTTGAAAAACCTGTGTGGGGGCTCCAGCCCCCACACGCCCCGGGACCACCACCTCCCGGGGCACTAAGAAAATGAAAATGGGGGTCCGTTTTGGACCCCCAAGCCCCGTGGACCACCACCTCCCGGGGCTTTCTCGATGTGGGGGAGGGGCCGCGCGGCCCCCTCCTGGAGCCCTTGATGGCCCTGGGGACCGCCACCGCCCAGGGCCGGCTCCTGCAGTGTCCCAGGGTGCCTACCCCGGGACACTGCTGTTTGCAATGACAGGACGGGAGCCTCGCGGCTCCCGTCCTGTCATTGCAAACTTGCTTTGGATATTGGAAGAGAGAGCAGGAAACCTGCTCTCTCTTCCAATATCCAAAGCACATTGCTTTCCACATGGGGAGCAGCATGTTAGCTGCTCCCCATGTGTAAAAGCAATGCCGGCTCCCGTAGGACACGGGGAGCCGGCGGGACTGTGGGGGTTTGGGGACCCCCCACAGTCCCCAACGAGAGGCCAGGCTCCGGGGGATGGGGTCCCCGGGGCCATAAGAGGCCACGGAGGGGGCCATGCAGCCCCCTCCCCAAAGTAACAAAATGAAAAAAAAAAAAAAAAAAAGTGCAAGGCCGGCCCCGGGGATGGGGTCCCCGGGGCCTTAAATGGCCTGAGGAGGGGGCCACGCAGCCCCCTCCAAATAAAAACAAAGAGGCCATGCCCCGGGGGATGGGGTCCCCGGGGCCAATACAGGCCCAGGGAAGGGGGCCACGCGGCCCCCTTCCCGTTTTTTTTTTTAATTTTAATTTTAAAAAGGGGTAAGGCCCTGGGGGATGGGGTCCCCAGGGCCTAAAAATAGGAAAAAGGAAGGGGGGCCACACGGCCTCCCTTCAGGGGAAAAAAAAAAACAAAAACGATTGGGCCCGCAGGCCCCGCCCCCTTCCTTCACCACTCTGCAAACGCGCCCCTGGCGCGTTTGCAGAGGGGAACGAATTCCCTTGAATACTGGGGGTCCTTGGGGCCAACTAGCCCACCAGGAACCTCCAGTATGCGCCAGGGGCTGCCTTGCAGAGAGGTGTACAGAGGCCACGCCCCTTTTACACCTCTCTGCAACGCAGCTCTGTGGCGCTTTTGGAGGAACATGGTGGGCTAGTTGGACTCCAGGGACCCTCAGGATTCAAGGGGAGTTAATCCCCCGACTTAAAACGCGCCACGGGGCGCGTTTGCACAGTGGTGAAGGGAGGGGGCGGGGCTTCAGGTGACATGTGTGCAAACAGGCCCCGTGGCGCGTTTTAAGATGGGGAATTAAATCCTCTTCAATCCTGAGGGTCCCTGGGGGCCAACTAGCCCAACAGGTACGTCCAGAAAGCGCCACAGAGCTGCGTTGCAGAGAGGTGTAAAAAGGGGTGTGGCCTCTGTACATGTCTCTGCAACGCAGCCCCTGGCGCATACTGGAGGTTCCTGGTGGGCTAGTTGGCCCGTAGGGACCCTCATGATTCAAGGGGACTTAATCCCCCAACTTAAAACGCGCCACGGGGCGCGTTTGCACAGATGTCACCTCAGGCCCCGCCCCTCCCTTCACCATTGTGCAAATATTCCTCTAAAATCAGCCGAAATACGAATTCCGATTTACTCACCTGTTATCAGGAGAGACCTCAGTGCTGCATCTTTCAGCCCAGTACTGATCCTCAAAAGTAATTTTAACCGTACTTACCGGTAACTTGAATTTCCTTCATAGGCTAACATTGACTGGTTTCACTTGGAAATTCTTCTAAGTGTGGAGTTTTGGAACTTTAAAATATTCCTCTAAAATCAGCCGAAATACGAATTCCGATTTACTCACCTGTTATCAGGAGAGACCTCAGTGCTGCATCTTTCAGCCCAGTACTGGTCCTGAAAAGTAATTTTAACCGTACTTACCAGTAACTTGAATTTCCTTCCATAGGCTAACATTGACTGGTTTCACTTGGAAATTCTTCTAAGTGTGGAGTTTTGGAACTTTAAAATATTCCTCTAAAATCAGCCGAAATACAAATTCCGATTTACTCACCTGTTATCAGGAGAGACCTCAGTGCTGCATCTTTCAGCCCAGTACTGATCCTCAAAAGTAATTTTAACCGTACTTACCAGTAACTTGAATTTCCTTCCATAGGATATCATTGCCTGCTTTTTGCTGAAAAAGTTTGTGTTGATTTTTGAAACATACAAATATTCCTCTAAAATCAGCCGAAATCCGAATTCCGATTTACTCACCTGTTATCAGGAGAGACCTCAGTGCTGCATCTTTCAGCCCAGTACTGATCCTCAAAAGTAATTTTAACCGTACTTACCGGTAACTTGAATTTCCTTCATAGGCTAACATTGACTGGTTTCACTTGGAAATTCTTCTAAGTGTGGAGTTTTGGAACTTTAAAATATTCCTCTAAAATCAGCTGAAATACGAATTCCGATTTACTCACCTGTTATCAAGAGAGACCTCAGTGCTGCATCTTTCAGCCCAGTACTGATCCTCAAAAGTAATTTTAACCGTACTTACCGGTAACTTGAATTTCCTTCATAGGCTAACATTGACTGGTTTCACTTGGAAATTCTTCTAAGTGTGGAGTTTTGGAACTTTAAAATATTCCTCTAAAATCAGCCGAAATACGAATTTCGATTTACTCACCTGTTATCAGGAGAGACCTCAGTGCTGCATCTTTCAGCCCAGTACTGATCCTCAAAAGTAATTTTAACCGTACTTACCAGTAACTTGAATTTCCTTCCATAGGATATCATTGCCTGCTTTTTGCTGAAAAAGTTTCTAAGTGTCGATTTTGAAACATACAAATATTCCTCTAAAATCAGCCGAAATCCGAATTCTGATTTACTCACCTGTTATCAGGAGAGACCTCAGTGCTGCATCTTTCAGCCCAGTACTGGTCCTGAAAAGTAATTTTAACCGTACTTACCGGTAACTTGAATTTCCTTCATAGGCTAACATTGACTGGTTTCACTTGGAAATTCTTCTACGTGTGGAGTTTTGGAACTTTAAAATATTCCTCTAAAATCAGCCGAAATACGAATTCCGATTTACTCACCTGTTATCAGGAGAGACCTCAGTGCTGCATCTTTCAGCCCAGTACTGATCCTCAAAAGTAATTTTAACCGTACTTACCAGTAACTTGAATTTCCTTCCATAGGAATCCATTGTCTGGTTTTCAGCAGAAAAGTTTCAAAGTGTCGATTTTCACAAACTACAAATATTCCTAAAAAATCGCCTGTATGACTTAAACGCATTCTTTCAACTGTTTACAGGAGATGCACCAGTGCTGGATCCAGGATCCAACACTGAGTAAGAAAAAGTAACGATAACAGTTTTTAACTTCTAAGTGAATTTCCTTCCATAGGATAACATTGGTGATTCTATGAGAAAAAGTTTCTAAGTGTGAACTTTTAAAGTACAATAATATTCCTTAAAAATCACGACTGTAACCAAAACGCTTTTACTCAACTGTTTACAGGAGATGTCCCAGGACTGAATCTAGGATCCAGTAATGTGGTTAGAAAAGTAATCCATAAAGTAACTAATTGCATTTAACTAGAAATTCACATTGAGCTGAATGTTGCATTGTGTTTGAAAATGTGTTGCCCATTGCAACAACTGTAACTACTGTACTTAAAAGTCTATTGCCTATGTGCAAAGTAATTAAACTAAAGTAATTCATTCTGAGAAAGTATTTTTTGTAATGTAATGTATAATGTAATTACAATGTAATTTAAAAAATAAAATATGTAAAAAAAAATTGTTTCTAAAAAATTTGGAAATCAGTATGAAAAAAATGTATATAACAATTAATACATTTAAAAATTGTCATTTACAAAACCTTTGAAATTCACTGAAAAAACTGTAGGTTTCAGACATGTTATAGTTACAAATTAGCATTTAAAAACCTTTGAAATTCACTGAAAAAACCATAGGTTTCAGGGACGTTATAGTTACAGATTAGCATTTAAAAAACCTTTGAAATTCACTGAAAAAACCATAGGTTTTAGGGACAGTTATAGTTAGTTGGACATTGCACTCGTACAAAACCCGTGAAATTCCCCCGTTATAGTTAGTCCAGCTAACTATAACTCGCGCCCCGCAATGCACTGCTGATGACGTCACATATTACATCACTCATGACATGGTCAGTGACATCACTGATGACATCACTGATGACATCTCAAATGACATCACTGATGACATCATCCACGTGATAATCTGATGCACCTCCTCACACTCTAATATAACCTTTGATACACCCACTCTAAATTACAGACTGCCATTCGCAAAACCATAGACACTCCAACACCAATAACGACATACCCACTCACTGATTCTTAGGTCTACGCACACATCCACTCACTCACCCGTACAGTCACTCATACTTACTGTCACTCAGTACAGGACTATCATATGCACTCATACTCCTATATAGACACTCAAACACCGCCACTCATCCATAGAGGTACTCACACACCTAGTCAGTCATGCAAATAATTAAACACACTACCATTTACTCACCTATACAGTTATACACACACCAGCTCACTTACTCATACAAATAGTAGCACATTCTTACGCTCTTATACAATCACTGATACAAGCACACACTCATCCATACAGCCACTATCACAATCACTCACTCTCGCTTATAGCTATTTATATACTCCAACACACATATATACTGCCTTTCACATATGTAGTTACTCACACATGTACCACTGGGACATACATTCACTCACTAACACACTCTTACACACACTTACCCACCCATACAGTCTATCACAGTTGCACTCTTGAAACCATCCACCCAGTGAATCACCCACTCACACATCTATGCACAGAGTTGCACACACCCCTCCCACATAAACACTCAGGCACCCATACAGATACTCAGACAAGCATTCAATAACTCATATAGACACTCATGTAGCTATTCACAAACACATGCAGCCACTTACACAGCAACAGACAGACGGATACAGACATTCACCCAGTTTAGTCACTAACCCATGCATTCAGTAAGATACGTTAAATCACTCACTTATAGAGTCAGTCACGCACCTACTAAATCATCCATACAGACACTTACACACCCACTCATTCTTCAATACGTCTTTTCCTATATATATAAAAATATTTAAACTTTACAGAAACACACAGTCACTGGATGATGTCATCAGTGATGTCATCAGTGATGTCATTTGAGATGTCATCAGTGATGTCATCAGTGATGTCACTGACCATGTCATGAGTGATGTAATATGTGACGTCATCAGCAGTGCATTGCGGGGGCTCGAGTTATAGTTAGCTGGACTAACTATAACGGGGGAATTTCACGGGTTTTGTACGAGTGCAATGTCCAACTAACTATAACTGTCCCTAAAACCTATGGTTTTTTCAGTGAATATATATATATATATATAGAAAGAAAGAGATATCTCTCTTTCTCTATTTTTTTTTATAGCTATGGCTTCCCTGGGGGCCGATTGTGGCCCTCACGGAAAGCACATGGCTTTAAAAATAAAAATTGCCCCCACAGGGGGTCGGCCACTGAGCAGGAGGACCGACCACCTGCCATTATCGCCGCCATTTTTTTTTTAAACACTGTTTTTACCATCTTTTTTTTTATTTTGGGGGGGGCGATCGCACCCCCCAGGGAAAGCCAAGTGTTTTAAAATGAATTGAGGGGGGAGGGGACGACCCATTCCCACAAGGGCTGACCCCCCCAAAGACATCCCTGGTGTCTAGTGGGGTTTCCTGGCCGTGGATCACAGCGCTGCCGCGATCCACGGCCAGGAAACCCTTTCAGGAAGGCCTCGTTTGAAAGGGGAGACTCTCTTCTTTCAAATGAGGCCTCCCTGAAAGTTGGGGAGGCCGTTTTCGGCCTGATTTCCCCATCGGAGTCGAGCGCGGCCTTACCTGCGGCTGTCCTCGGCTCCGGTGGGGAAATCAATGACGTCAGAGCGCCTCACGGCGCGCTGACGTCACAGATGGGCAGGAGGAGGGGCGGGGGGAGACGCGGAAAACCTTCTGTGTCTCCCCCAGGGGAAATTTAAAAAAAACAATCTCCGGTGCAATCTCCGGAGGTTTAAAGGGGGCCCTCCCTGGTGACGGCCAATGGACGTGCGGCGCACCAGGGAGGTAGTGCTTGAGTCGGCCAGTGGCCGATGCAAGCACCAAAAGGGTTAACCACTGAGATACTTCAATTTGGTAACCAGAGGACCAAGTCTGCTGCCCAAAGTTCAGTCTGTAACATATGTTTTCCCTTAGGAAAAGCTGCGTTGTCTGAAGTCTCCAAAATCTGCTTAACCGTATGGCAACATCCTCTGTCCAAAGTCTGCGAGATCTGGGTGCCAACAGGGACAGCTCTGTTCTCTTGTTGGAACACTCTGAGGTAGGCCTGGGCCTGAGCATTTGAAACTATGTTTGGACATTTGAACAAATGCATGAATATATGATGACTGTGCATAGCCATTATAGGCTACAACTGGTTATATAAAAATGTACTTATGCATGCGATTGCTACACTGGTGTATATGATGGCTGACCGGGGCATGGTCTTGCATTCCATTAATTGATATGTGGTTGCAAATCAAAATACACTCTCACAAGCTTTCAGAACGTTCTAGTGATTTTATTGATCCTGCACTTGTAATTTACTTCACCTGAGTGTCTTCAAGTGCAAGGTCATGTGATATAATTGCCTGTTGTAGCAAGGGGGGAAGGGACTTGTGATGTCACCTCCTGCAATGTCATCAGGGGGTGATAGGGCATGTGATGTCCCTTCCTGTGATGTCATCAGGGGAGAAAGGGCATGTGTTGTCACTTTTGCTCCCCCTGGCATTTTGGTGAATGGACGCCCATGAAGCCCTCGATAATGTATAATTTGCCATACCCCTTTCAGAGACCCCCACTTTTTTCTTCCCACTTCAAGCACTGAGAGAAAGGATCCAGGGTAGCTGGGCACTCTTCAATTTAAAACTGTGTACTAGCACCGTGGGTCCTTTCTTGTCATCCACTGCCTGCCTCAGAGAGAACGACTCAACTAGCCTGCCCCGAGAGGGGTTGCAGGCCACATTAATCTTTGTGGAGGGTCTCGGGAAACACTGCAGTAGAAGTCAGGTATTTCCCTCTGTGTCACCAGCAGGAGTGTCTCTAACCTGTGTGCCGGTGTTGCCAGTGACCTTTGTCGCACTTGGGTGCAGTCACAATACTTCACTTCAGCAAGTTGTGAGCAGGTTTTAGTCAGTCAGTGTCCGAAGCACTGCCTTGTGTGCCACCCATCGCTATATTTTTCACGAAAGTGAAGGGGCCTGTGTGGTGATTCCAGTCAGATACATAATCTCAGTGCACCATTGTTAAGCCTGATCTCACCTAGAGGTAGGTGCACTTTTATTCAAAAGCCACCATATTGTTTTAGCAGTAGTCCTACATGCTGTGCCATTCTGAACTGCTGTAAATAATGGGGGTTCTTGGTGCTCAATAACTCTGGTGGTTACCACACTTGCTGAAAGCAGAGTTCTCTTTAGTCTCTGGTCAAAGGTTTGAATGAATGCTGCTCACGAGCAGCACTTGTGTTGCAAGTAAGATAGCTCAAAAGGTAAATGGTTTTGTTGCAGAGATCCCTGTGTACTCTGTGGATCACAAGTTACAGTTCTGGTAAAACACCTCTGAGTTAAGGAACCAGTGCAAACAGCTGTTTGTAACATGAAGGACATCCTTTGAATCCTTGAAGGATTTTCTGCGGTTTATAAATCTGGTTCCATTGAGTGGTAACAAAACTTCATGAAGTGCCACAAATTTGGCAACTTTTGTGCTATATAAAAGATCATTAGTGAAATAACTCACAGTCAAGTTGATAGTGCCAGCTGGTCAGTTTCTTTGCCGGGCCTGCTCCTGCCTCATATTGCGTCTGCCTGAGGGCCTGTATCGGTCAACACTTGAAGGAGTGAGAAGCATATGATTGGGTTTCACCCTCTACTTCCCAAAATTGTATCAGTTTATGCGACTAGAGAGGGTTACCCTTGCTTTCTGAATCCCGTTTTCATCCACAAGATTTTGCATGGCCCAACGTATATCTCATCAAAGTGTAAGATCTATACCCAGATACATCGGTGTGATCAATACACCTTTTAGGATATTTAGTTGGGTCCTCACCCACAGGTTCCACCTGTGGCCTGCTTCATCATCGGACCAACGTCCTACTCACCTAGTGTGGGCGGACTTGGTATGTTTGTAAGCGGAGAGCTTAATCTACTGCTTAGGGATTGCACTTATGATTGAAATTGCCTTCAGGATCCTATTATATTTTTATTCGGTTGGTCCTTTGGCAAGGTTACAAACAATGCGATGTCATAAAGGTATAGTGGCCCCATACATCTGTGCTCGACATGTTTCAGCCATTTTAAATGCCCTATGGGTCAATCGGCTTTCTTCAGGACCGTTATTTGTGATTATCCCTATTTATTATGGTTGCTTTTTGCATTCATTATTCCAAGCTTCATACATTTATGTGGTAGAAAACATACAAGCAACTTATACAGGCCACTTGTTCAGACCCTTTCCTTTGTTATGGTCTTAAATAAAATGGAGAGAAAAGTGGATATCATTGAACAAATCTCATATGCATTTTCCATGTTTTAATGCATTGTCTCCCATGCAATTGTGATGCTCTGCATGCACTCATGTGTTGAGGTCCCTCAATCTCTATTATTATGTGCCATTAAAAACATTAAAAGGCACAGTAAACAAACAGTGAATGACATTACATACAGTTGCTATACAACATGCATTGGTTTACATGAATGACAGTCAGAATGCACTACACCTACATGGCCTTAATTTCAGTTAGGAATCATAAGGTTATCAGACCATCCTTGTAGTCACACTCTGTCAGAAAAAAGAATGAAGAAAATCTAAGTTTAAGCCATGTTCGATTCATAGCGCTCACGTTTTACAGCCAGAGTTTAGCTTTGCGCTGCCTACTTCGTCAAAGGGCTGCGCCTGTGTCCTCACCTAGTTTGTTTCCCATAATGCTGGATGTTAAGGCTTGGCCCGCTGAGTCGCTAATTTAAATGAAAAAGTATTTTCTGTCACGTGACGGTGAAGCGGTCATGTGACTCGTATCACATAATCCCTTCTCATAGTGCGATTGTGTGGTAATCTTAAATTTACTACTTTATTGTTCTCTTGAAAAGTCGCCGCAGTGCGGGTCGATGTTGTCTCTCTGCGGCAAGGCGTTTGGCTGTCTCTTTATTCGCCTGCCATGGGATAGATCGGAAATGAAGTTCCACCTTCAGTTGAAAGAACTACAAAAACGTAGGACTTGAAGTTCCTTCTGGGGTGTATCTCTGGTTTCCAGTGGTAGGATAAGTTTTTTTAGAGAAACTTGTGTGTGTGTGGCATACCAATAATATTACTTATTAGTAGTTGTGGTCTGGATCTATTTAGTGTAAATTGGCTATGTGTCAAGGTATATGTTTGCAAGATGCATACCGCGAATTGTACTTCCGTTTCTTGTGGCTATTGGCAATCATATGTGGGCATCTGGGACTGGTAGTTCTTTTATCAATACATTTCTCGTTCTCAGGCAAGATATTTAAGTAAGGTTATCAGTTGGATTAATCATCGATTTGGTTTTTTCAGTGAATTTTTATGATTTGTTAACTAGTAGTCGCGTTTGCAGAGTGGTGGAGAAAGGAGGCGTGGCCTTTCATGACCTCTCAGCAATCTACCTCTGTGGGTCTTACTGAAAGTGGGATGGGTATGCTCAGACGTGGGTCCCTTGCTCATTGTGCCACTGGATTCAAGCTAGCCTGGCTGAAGAAGGGTGACATACCCTCAAACCGGTCCCAGGATGCTTGTTTCCGGTCCAGGGAGGACCTGGCCTGGCAGTTCGGTCTGGACTGTTCCCATGGGGCACAGGGTCAAGACTGATTTGCATATGGCTGGGTCCAAACTGGGAGTGGCGTAGTGGGCAAAAGAACGATGGATTTAACCCAGATCTTTTGACTGGGGAGAATGTTTGCATTGTCAGCATTCCGTCCATCATTTGTTTGCTGTAACACTTTTCACCCTAAGTAATGTAATGTAATGTAATGTAAAATATATTTATACCGCGCAGCTGTCACCCCAAGGGTATCCTGGCGCTGAGACTGACCAGAAGATGTATGGATGCAAAACAGACGGACAAATAGCCCAGCCTGCAATGAGTGATAGCTCAGAATTAATCCTCCCTTGGGAAAAGCCATGTCTTCAGCTTTTTCCTGAATGGTAGTAGTTCCTGAGTTTGTCTAATGTCTACAGGGAGGTCGTTCCAGAGCTTTGCCGCCGCAACGCTAAAGGCTCTCCCGCCAGTTCTTGTTTTTTTGTATCTCGTCATAATCACCAAATTGGTGTTTGCTGACCGGAGATTCCTTTTTGGAGCGTACCATTTAAATTTATCTTGCAGAGGTTTCGGGCCTAACCCATGGATTGCCTTAAAAACTATACATAGTGATTTAAACCTAATCCTCTGGCCAATTGGCAACCAATGAAGGTACTTCAAAGCCCTCGATGTAGATGACCTACGATGCTTATTGAGAGCCAATTTGGCAGCTATAGTTTGGAACCTCTGGAGCTTCAAAATCAGTGAGTTTGGAGCCCCCAAGTAGAGAGAGTTACAGTAATCCAATCTACTCAGTATCACTGCTCTCACCACCTCTGACCTAGTGTTAGTAGGAAGGAGTGGAAGGATTGTGCGTAATGCTCTGATCAGGGAGAGACAGGTGCCCACTAGCTTATTAACCTGACTCTCCAGCTGAAGGTCCTCATCCAGCATAACTCCCAAGTTGCGCACTGTTTTGTTTGGTGTCAAAGGTTTATCAGTAGGAGAGAGCCTAAATTCCGAGTGAAGTGGGCGAGCAACTTTGGCAGTGGAACAAACTACCATCTCGGTCTTATCTCCGTTAAATTGCAGGGAGTTATGTCTGAGCCATTTTGTGGTACTCTGCATACATGCCTGAAATTGATCCATTGATACTGCCTGGGCTCCTTCTAGGGAAAACACCAATTGCGTATCATCAGCATAATTAATCAAGTCAATACCAAAGGACTTTATAATCGGTATAAGCGGGCGCAGATAGATGTTGAAAAGTACTGGGCTGATTGCGGAGCCTTGTGGGACCCCTTGTAAGACCGAGGTCTTGGGGGATGTGAATGGCGGAATAGTCACCACTTGTTGTCTGCCATTCAGATATGACCGTAGCCATTGTAGTGCCAGCCCTTTCACTCCCAGCTTCTCCAGTCTCATCAGCAGAATAGCATGATCCACCGTGTCAAATGCTGCGGACATATCGAGTAGTATCAGAACTGTTACCACCCCATTGTCGGCTCTCATTCTTAGGTTGTCAAGTGCCGATACCAGGGCTGTTTCTGTACCATGCCCTGGGCGGAAGCCGAATTGTGCTTCGTCAAGCAGATGGTGCTCCTCCAAGTAATATGAAAGAGATTTGCTGACCGCTCTCTCCAAGATTTTTACCGGGTAGGGCAGCAGCGATATGGGCCTAAAATTATCTGGACACGTAGGATCAAGAGTCGGTTTTTCAACAGTGGGGTCACCATTGCCTGCTTCCAGCAGTCAGGGACCATGCCTTCGTCCAAGGATTGACGGCAAATCTGCCACAGCCGGGGAAAGATTTCCAAATGAAATTCTTTCCACAATTTCTGCGGGAGGGGTCCAAAGGTGAACCTGAGGAGACCTTCAAGGCTAGGTTGTTAAATATTTCCAAATTGGAAATGTGAAATGAGTCCAATGTTACTAATTGAGCATTGGCATTACTTTCTACCAATTGTTCCAAATCTGCTATGGTGTTACAATCATTAGCCCCTCCTGAGTGATCTTTAGGTTAAGGCCCTCAATAATCCTGCTGATTTTCAGATTAAAGTGCGCAGCAATATCATTGCAGAGTCCTTGTGATGCCTCAACCCTATTGCTCATACAAGCAGGGTTGGATAGATCCTTCATTATTGTGAAGAGGGCTTTTGAACTATTAGGTGACTGCAAAATCTTATTGGCATAATGTTCAGCTTTAGATTTAACAATCATCTCCTTATAAAGGTTCAATAGCTGTTTCCAGATTTTTTATCTGCATCCTCATAAAGCTTGCGCCACTTTCTCTCAGCCTGTTTGCACTTTAATCGCAAATTTTTCAATTCTGCGTTGTACCAAGGGGCTGATGGTTTCTTCTTATTACTTATGTCTTTAACCGGAATGTGCAAATCTAACGAGTGGTTGATTTGATCACACAGGGCCTGGTAATTGTCGCTCACCGATTTGTTGGAGGAAAAGGTATCCTTTCCTGGTAGCAGTGGCCTTTTATCATCTTTTATTAGTTTGAACCATTCTCTACCTCGGTAAAGCGCTGCAGTTCTAATTGGCTTATTTTTTAAGCCGGGTATGGACAGCCAGAACTGGACTAAGAAATGGTCAGTCCATGCTTGAGGCAGTATCTCGGCCACCGTTGCCTCTGTGCAATTGGCGAAGATAAGATCTAACGTATGGCCTGCTTGATGAGTCGGTAGAAGAACTAACTGTTGTAGATTTATGCTCTCACACGATTGTGTCAACTCTTTAAAAGCCGGGCTAAGGCCTCCATTATCCCAGAGATTAAAGTCGCCCACCACAATCAGTCTTGAATGAGTAAGCGATAAATTAAAAATTGTGTCAATCAATGACTGAATGTGTAGGGTTTGGCTGCCAGGAGGCCTATTGCATACTATCCCTGACATCAATTGTCCCTCTGCTTCCTTCAGTGAAAAGCCCAGTATTTCAGTTCCCTCGACTGCATCAACGTGAAGGGGCATGAAGTCCCATTTGTCTTTAAATATTACTCCCACTCCGCCCCCTCTCCCTGTCGGCCGTTGTTTATGAAGGATTTTATATCCTGCTGGGCAGGCTTGCCCTATTACGACCACGGAGTCGGTTCGTGCCCAGGTTTCAGTCATAAATAATACGTCTAAGTCCATATCTTCCAGCATTATATGGACTTCCTGATAGTGTTTAATAAGGGATCTAGTGTTAATTAGTCCGCAATTCAATTTCTCGTGTTTGTGCCCTCCTTTGCAACTGACTTTATTCCTTGCATCTATATGTGCCCCCCTGCCCACAATCTTACCTATGTGCATAAGTTGTTCTTTGGAGTAGCACATTCTAGTTTCGCCTGGAGTGGAAGTGGCAGCATGGCTGGCGCTGTGCGCCGCTGGTGCGCTGACGGGCGCAGACGGGCTTGCCTCTGGCGCGCCCACTGCGCGCGCGCTGCGCGCTTGCATCACCCTTCCTAAATAGGAGGCGTGTGCAGATTGCAGGAAAGCTAGAGCGCTGAAGTGGGATGGGTATGCCCAGACGTGGGTCCCTTGCTCACTGTGCCACTGGATTCAGGTTAGCCTGGCTGAAGAAGTGTGACATACCCTGAAACCGGTCCCAGGATGCTTGTTTCCGGTCCAGGGAGGACCTGGCCTGGCAGTTCGGTCTGGACTGTTCCCATGGGGCACAGGGTCAAGACTGATTTGCATATGGCTGGGTCCAAACTGGGGTGTCATAGTGGGCAAAAGAACAATGGATTTAACCCAGATCTTTTGACTGGGGGAGAATGTTTGCATTGTCAGCATTCCGTCCATCATTTGTTTGCTGTAAGGTCTTACTGAAAGTAACAGGAGGGCTAGTTGGCCCACAAGTATCCTCGAGAGCCAAGGGGACTTCATCCGCAAACTGGTAGTGTTGCTAGCTGGTGCGTTTGCAGACTGGTGGAGAAAGGGGGCGTGGCATTGCATTGCAGGGGCGCGAGCTATAGTTAGCTCAGCTAACTAAAACTGTTGAATTTCTCTGGTTTTGTACTAGTGAAACCTGAGCCTTACTATAATGTCTCTGTAACGTTTGGTTTCTTCAATGAGTATATATATATATATATATGTGTGTTTGTGTATGTATGTATATATGTGTGTGTGTGTGTATATATATATATATATCCCAACAAAAAGAGTTTGCCCCGATGATGGTGCCCACACGGGTGAGTATTTCTGTATTCATTTATTGAAGACTGCAGCGTTAAACAGAAGAAAGGCCAACAGCAATAGTCTCTAGCCGATGTGTTTCGGGCCCCCGCCCTTAGTCACTGGCTCAGTTCTACAGCTGTGCACTCGCCATTAGTGCGCCCTTATT
This sequence comes from Calotriton arnoldi, assembly GCA_963921515.1. Lineage (NCBI taxonomy): Eukaryota > Metazoa > Chordata > Amphibia > Caudata > Salamandridae > Calotriton > Calotriton arnoldi. The sequence goes on from CAWUFW010009182.1 coordinate 155,739, forward strand.
TCATCAAGTACCTGCCTCAGTGGGCGTGGCTGCTCCCGCGGCCCTCTGGTATTTGTGGTGCTTACACTTGTATTCCTCTAGTGAGTTGGCGTGCAGGCTGTGATAAAAATTATAAAATACCACAGTGGGTTGCTGCGACCTTGTTGCTTCTGCTCTGTTGTCATACTCAGCCTCCAAAACAGCACCTGTCCCGTAATCGGTGTACCGTTCTGCTAACTATAACTGGTGAATTCCCAAGTTTTTTTTAGTTCAAATCATTAATGTTGTCACTGAGTAACATACCTGTACTTATTACAATGCCCATGTGCATTTTCTAGTGCGCAATGAATCTGCACAGGATGCAAGTCAGTACCCCTTTTTATAAGAGATTTAACAATATCGCGTCTTACAGAAAATCAGAAGCGCCTCGAGAGGGTCATAGAAGGATAAAACAATGATCAAAATTAATTAGCTCTGGACGTTATGGCAGAAAGTACAAACAACTGCACAAGTTATTAGAGTCCAAACCGCTGTAGCCAAAATATGACAGGGCAAGGTGAGGGAGTATTCTGGAGGTTAATATCCCATCCTAGTTGACCCCAAATGAATGTCCAGTACTGTACAATATCTGTCAGGTGCACAGGATAAGGTTCAGGTCACTGCAGGCAGCATCACATCGCCAGCACAAGTGAAGGGGTAGAAGTTTTTCCCTAGAGAGTTATCAGGTGGTTCTGTACCTCTCTTGCAGGATTTGATGTAGAGGAATTTCAGCCAGGATTCCCTAAGGGCCCTGTCTTCCAGGAAGTATGCAGTCCCCAGGAGAGGCTGCCAGAAAAGTCTGGTAGCTGAAAGGGATGGATGAGAGGGATAACATTTACTGTGAAGCGCACAGAAGCCAGACACCAATTCCCTAAACCAGCTAAGGATTTAGAGATACTAGAGTATGGGAGACAGGGGCTGCTCCATAAACCATGCGGAGGCAGCGGGACAGTTGCTGAAAGTGCCAGGAGTCCTATGGTTGGAGCCCAAATTCTGTTCACAAAAGGTCAAGGGATTTGAGCCTGCCTCATTCTAGGAGGTAGTCGAGGCACAGTATACCGCAGTCTTTCCTGGTCGCCCAGGAAAACAGGTGTTTACCAGTATGAAGGGAAAAGTTGTGCCAAAGGGGGGCCTTTTGGAGTGAGTAGGAAGTAGGATGGGGGGGTCGTACAGGGTACAGCTAGCATGGGTGATATAAGCCCCTGTTGGGGGGGGAGGGTCCAGACTAAGAGTATGAAGATGCCCCCCAGGTCACCTAGACTTGAGTGGTATGGCAAGCGTCCAGGGTTGCAGGGGGGGCATCTGGTGAGTATAGCTCATCTGACAGGATAGAAGGGCTGCGGGTAAAAAGTGATAAAGGCAGCTCTATCACCCTTTCTATGGACTCAAACACCTCATAACCACAAAAAAAAAAACACTCAAATTTAATAGAAATCTAAGGCAGGCAAAGAGAAAACATACAATCAGTCCTCTATGGTGTCTCCATCTACTCCAGCCGGTTGCTTCTGCAGGGAGCGAGATTTATCTCAGTCCCTGTCCTTATGGAGCTCCTCCACCTCTTAATGGAGCCCAGATCTGTACCATTCCCTTCTGGGGGTCACACCGAATCAAAGGTGCTGGAGTAGATATCAGGGGTTTTCCAAGTAGGGAGCGAGTCATATTGGTTGGTGCTGTCTTTAGGGTCTGATGAGGCCATGTCCATGGCAGACTCCTCTGGCGAATCCAAAATTGCTTCGTCATGGTCTGAAAACTCCCAGGCCCACCCATGAAAATTCACTTTCATCCTAGCAAGCTTTAGAAGTCCATATTTTTTATCTTGATGTCTCGTCCCAGAGCGGAGTTTCAGGAACCTTCTTCCCTACGCATTGATTTCTGCTGAGAATTATTCTGCCAATGAGGTCCTGTTGTAGCTGATGAGGAAGGCTCTGATGACTTTCTGGTTGAAAGTAGGATTGATCATGTATGCTGGTGGTGGAGTGCACAGGTGATGATTGGGCAGGGGTGTTTGTGTCAGAGGCAAGGCGGGAGTGGACTCGGTGGAGGGGGTCTGGGATCATGGATGCTAGATAAGTGATCATATCTGATTTTTCTGGAACCATATACATCCAGAAGTTACCTCTTTTCACTCCATCCTCCACGTCACTTTCCAGTATAGAACCTGGATGTCTCATCCTCAGTCTCTGAGGCTGACGTGCTGGGCTTTGATGGCATCCAGCCGGTTATCCACCCCATTTAGTCACATGCGGATTGTAGGCATATCCTGCCGGATTGTCTTGGCCTCTGATGTGAGATTAAACATATTAGTGTCCATCGCTATGAGGGTGAACCTGATGGACGAGATTTCCTTAAGAAGCCGCTTACTGTCTGGTCCAGTTGGTAGAGGCAACTGGACCAGAGGAGGAGTCACCTTCAGGGATGCATGGGAGCCTCTAACTTCTTCCAATAAGAGCAGCTCGCAGGCAGGTTGCCAAGGGGTTGACATGTTGGGGGGGACAGATGAAAGAAAAACAAGTAGGTTCTGGGTCCCGGGCACCAGAAAAGAAGGGTGGAGCGCCTCCTTTGTCGCGATCAACAGCTCCCCCTGTGAGTGGGTGAGCAAGATATTGGTTGGGTGGAGCCTCCACACACCAGGGCACCCCCACCTCCACCGCCAGGCTGTTCTGGAGCCCAAGCGCCTGCAGTGTCTGGGCATGCTGGTAAGTGGAGGTTGATGAAACTGAAGGGACCTCCCTTTCCTTGTTTCATTAAAGAAAACAATGTAAAAAAAGAAGATGTCTAGGGAAGGTGGCAATATAAAGAGTCACAGTTGGGGATACAGACCCATCATAAGACAAGATTTTAAAGAAAGTCTTCGTAAGTATAGTTAGAAATAGAAATAAGGGAGTTACTGGTTGGAAAAAGCAAGATTTAGATAGGGATATCTTTATATTTGTTCCTACTTCTAATACTTACCTGTTTTTGTCCCTGTCAGATGACGGCTGTGATAAAGAAAGCCAGAGTGGATTTCCTCTTGACAAAAGAGTGGGACAAAAATGGACTTGTGAGGAATTTGTTTCCTCTGGAGAAAGTCTTGATAACTATTGGTTACATTTATAGAATTAAACATTTTTTTTTATTTTCATTGGTACTTAATTCCACCATCACATACAAATGATTGTATCTCCAAAGCACTGCTAAGAGTTGGCAAGAGATTTGGGATTCTACATAAATTTTAAAATCAGGCTATTTTCTTTCATTCCAGTATTTCCAAATAGTGAAGACATGCTGTCCTGTACAATGTGAAAGGTACAAGTTCAGCTAGCAGCAAGGCCAGTGGTGATTGATGACCAAGCATTATGAAGACATGTCCTGGCTGGCACAAGATATATGTGTCTCATTACATTTGGCGCATGGAATTCCACTTTGAGGCTTCTGAAGTGGAACTGAATGTCATTTATTAAAAGATTATGAAATAGTATCCATTATTTTTTTTTATTATTTGTCTAGCACTTTGACTAAGTGCTGGGAAGGAAAAGTCCTCTGAATGGTAAAGGATGTGTCCCCCTGCCCTGAGTGCCCAATTGCAATGTTGTCTGGATCCCTAATGCTGATTTTTTTGCCATAGGTGAACACGAAACATTTGTGTGCACCATGACATAGGCCTGTCTCATGGATTGCGGTGTTGTTTGACCATGAGGGACACCCAAAGCACTGCCCAAATAGTGGTGGAAGGCTGCTGCCTTCACCAGGAGTTAAGCAGCATGATCTCTGTGGCGGCAGCATACCATGTACTGATCAGTATTAGTGTACAGGTCCTTATTACGCTGTGTCACTGGAGTGAGGCCTACAGGTTCAGTCACCTTTTTAATAGTTCTGCTGCTGCGTACATAACTCACCCATGGCCTGCATCAGGTAGGATGTGGAATGCTATGCAGCACCGGAGTAGTGACTCTTCGTTGGTTGTATGTGGGCCTGGGAATTATACAGTACAAGGATGGAGCAGTACTGTGTTGTGCATGTGTGTTTAGTATATGTGCTGGGTGTATTTATGCTTGGGAGAAATACATTACAAGAGAGGTGTAGTGCTGTGCAATGCGTGCACAGGGAAAGCATGTGGTGGCTGTATGTGGGCTTTTGTGAAGTACAATACATGATGGGTAAAGTGTTGTGCAGCACCGTCACAGTGAGTGTGCTTGATGGCAGTGTGCGTTTGTAAATACCACACCCTGGTTAAAGATAGAAAAGTTTCAGTCCTGAACAGTGCATGCAGATTGAGTGTGTATTGAAATCATAGGTACATGCAAGGTACAATGCATAGAAATAACAGTGCTGGATCCAAAGTGCATGGTGAATGAACACTGAGTAAATGTGCCTGCAAGGGTGCATTGCATGGAGGACCCTGGGTTCCATTTTAGGAAGGCCAGGTCTACCTGGTGAAGACATGAGGAGGAGAGGGATTCCCCCAAATAGATTTGTGGATCACTGCATTCCTGTGTGCTATGGGGGTGAATGCACGGAAGGGAAATGGAAGAGTCTCCATTTTCACTTCTGAAGATTGCTTTTTGATTCAGTGATAGATCGCAAGGTAGGGGTATGGACACATCCCAGGAAGGGAGATGAGGCTGATAAGGGAACCATAAACAGTAGGACTGGGGGTCTGGGATTAACTTTCTGATGTACATATCACTTTGGTTGACATCCAGGTGTGAACTCTGGTCGCATGCATGAATTTTTTTGTGGACAATCAGCTTCGGAGTCATACCTGCTGTGACAGACTTCTTTCCTGGAGAATGACGAAAAGGAGAAGTGCCCACTTCAAAAGAAGCAGAACACCAACATAGATCTTCAAAGACACAGCCCTTAAGTCACATTTGGTGTCTTGAAAAGGACTATAAGAAGGGGATGTTGAATCCCCAAAAATTGGTAATCTGCAAAGCAGCCAGACGGGCTATGTTAGAAGGGGGAAATCTGCAAGACTATTGCCTCTGACCAGGATGGGGGGCCAAGGCCTGCTAGTCTTCCTGGTGGATGAGGTGACATCACCCAGGGAAACCAAGACCACATGCCCTGGAGCCTGGTGCTCCAGCACCTGTCTGCTTGCCAAGAACAGTGTGCCCTGTGAAGAAAAAGAAAGCGCTGGAGGGAGCGAGGTCCAGTGGGAAGCCCTACTGTGAGGACTCCCTATGCGAGTGTGAGGATTCGGCTGCTCACCGATCGGGCCATAGCCCATGTCCAAAACTGTTCTCAGTGACACCTGTGTGCCAGAAGATGGACGCCATTGACTGAGCCAAGAATTGAGCGCTGTGCTGACGGTGCCAAGCTCACACTGCCTCATTGCAGTGACCCCATAAGCCAGAGGTGACCACCACTGACGTAGTTGTGTGACCAACGTGCCAAGGCTCGTGAACGCATGAGTCAAAACCCCATATGCCGGGAGGGTCTGCCGTGGTGTGGACAATTGCACCTGAGGAGTTTACGAGCATCCTGAAGCTACTCCGACAACCCTGTGATCCAGGAGAGGCTATCAGGACCAAGTCATCAAAATCTTCAGGCCGTCGCCCGGGACTGGAGTCAGGCTGTGAGCGGCGGGTCTAGCCACACCAAAGGATCAGCCCTAACTGACCCCAGTGTACCAGGAGGACACTGAGGAGCAAGCCAAAGGACTGAATTTCCCCTGCTGGGGATAACTAGAGTTACTGTATTGCTGACATCTTGAAGCAGCTCTGATTGCTGGGGAGAGTGGCCACGCTACTCTGGAGAGTGAGACTGCATTCGCTTGATTCTGCTGGATGTACCATGAGCAGCCCGACTTCTCTGAGGAAGATCTGATCTCACAAGTACCTGCACTGATGGCAACTGCTGTAACGCTGAACACTTCCGTGCTGCAGGAGTGGTTAAGACTTGAACTAGTGCCTTAAGGGCCCTGGGGGGAATACTTGCTGAAGGTGCTGTGGCACCACTGACACTTTTGACTACAATTCTGAAGAGTCAAAGGAACTCTTGAGTATTGCTGAATAGTTTGCATTCCCTGATGCTGCCACCAGTGATTGGGGAATAACCCTGAACACGTTACATGAAGGAGGGAGGGACAGAAGTTGGACCTCAAGGAGGATTGTGTTTTTGCATTTGAATGTCCTCTCTCTTTGCATGTGCAGAATTAGAAATAAAATATGACTTGTTCTTATAAAAGCAAGTATTTGGCTGTACATTGTTTTATTGTTCATGCTGTTTGCACTTTGAGTTATGAGACATGTTCACTGACCTGTATCTACATCCCCCCCAAGGGAACCTTCACTGTTTGACCACAGCTACCATTAAGAGTCAAGTGCAGAATCAGTACTTGGCCCAATTGAGTGGGATCCATAGTATGTCGGGTCCAGGGCATAAGAAGTAAAAGGCCTCATCCACCACGATTGGGCCCAGTAATCTGTGCATGCCGCATGGTCCTCTGAAAGGGGTTCACTTCTAACACTAAGTATGGTGCAATAAAAATGGTGAAGCATGGATGGAACTGGTAGACGCAAAAGCAAGAAAAACACGAACTGAAGCAGAAGAGACAGAGCAAGAAGACGGCGTCTTAAGTGACCGGACAGAATAGGTTGAAGGTGCATAATATACACCAACCAGAAATGAGTTCTAAGGTTTCCAGCCCTAGAAGGGGGAAGAAAAAAGGGTGAGGCTGGGAATGAGGCAGCAACTTCAAGGAAAAACTGGGGAGCAGAGCAAAAGGTGTATTTTAGAACTTGGAGATAGTAGAACACAAGTAAGAAGAGGTCATGCCAATGAAGCATTTAACATACACAAAGGTGATGAGAGAAATGCTTGCAATATTTCTAACCACTGGCAATTGCTTGCGGTAGCATTCCAAGCCATCGTCCTTTTGCTCATGATGCCATTATATATTGGACCCAGCCATATACAAATCCGTCTTGACCCTGCTCCTTTAGGAACGGTCTAACCCAAACTGCCAGGCCATGTCTTCCCTTAACTGGAACACAAGCAACCAAAGAGCAGTTTCACCTGAACTACGACTCATCAGTTGGATATAGCTGGATTCCAGTGGCATAGGGAGCATGGACCCATACCCTTGCCACTTGCGTACATCAAACAGACAAAAGGTGATGAGAGGAATGCTTGTAATTTGTCTAATTACTGGCAATCACTCGGGTAGCATATCAACGTATTGTCCTTTTGTTAATGCAGCCTACTCGCAAAGACATTCTGGCGTATGTAAAGTGGTACTACTGTAGTACTCTTTTAGGTACTCCTACATGCTTTAGGGAAATGGCCCTCGAAGCATTTGGAATGGGAATGAAATGGGAATATTGATATACAATTGAGAGGACTGTACACTCTTTGTACTTTTACTAAAAGAGAGTTACACATCTTGGGGGTCGATTCACTAAGGCATGTAAGAGGCAGGTAAGAATGGTGCATGTTTATTTTACTGTTTATAATGGTAAAAGAAAATGAAGCAAATTTGTTTAGACATGGGCTAAGTCAGTAATTACCCACAGCCCCCATCTTCCAAAGGTGTCCTGGAAAAGTGAGTGGGACTGTCAAAAGTGCTAATATTAAAAATAGCTTATTTTTCTAATTTGACAACTGAGTATGCTTACCTGAAACTTTGTGTGCATGCCTGGCCTGCTCAGTCTAAATCTTTCTGTGTCTCTCGCCTTGCTTCAATTCACCTTATCAATATGATTATTCATTTCACCTCTCCCATCTCTTAACTTCACTTCCTCTCTTTCGTGGCCCTCTCTACCTCACCTTCCTCTCAATTTACCCAATATACCTCACCTGACCCTAATCTATCTCTAGTACACTTGCCTCTCTATTGCTATCTGCGTCTACCACTATATCTATTACTCTAGTGTCAGACTCAACGCCAAGTGAATTGCGCAGGAGCAGACTGACGCTAGTTCCCAACTCCCCTATTCACTTTCCCAGCCAAACACCTTAATAAGTAATTGGGCTGAAGAAACTAAAAGGGGGAAAGGGGTAGGGGTAGGGGACAAGAAGAGACAGCTACACTTCTTCCAGGTTCTCTTAGTTGTTTCTTGCGTATTTCTTTTACATGTGTGAACTGCAAGAAAAAACCTAAATGTTTCACTGTTTTAAAACACACAATATTATTTACAACAATATCTTATTACTCTATTTATCCTCTGATATTCTTACCCTGTTCGCAAGTAGCTATTGCCTCTCTTCTATATATTTGCATAGCATGTAAATCTTCGTTTTGAGTAAAACTCTTTTCTCTCCTTACAGGAAGGCTTCTAGATGAAGGTGCCGCATCACTTCGTGCCAGCAGGTGGTGGTGTTTGGTAAGTATAATATATGTGCACTAATTCACCCTAAGACTTGGTGTAAGGAAATAACTCTTTCAATGTACGATATCTAAATATTCTGAAAACGACAAGTAAAGGCTGAGGAATAGCCTTTTGAACAAGTATTCTCTTAAACTGTCAAGCAACGAGCAATGTCTGGAAATTTACCCTCCTGACTGAAAGGTTTTAACACAAGCGCTTGTATTCAGAATTACGCGCTCTACACTGAACGAATAAGGTTCAGTAAAGAATTTAACCTTGGGCAACTCAAGAATACAGATTCTCAGTAGAGAGTATTGAATTAAATGACCCTGAACAGCTGAGGCAAGCGCAACGAGCGCTCTCAATGCTAATGCCTCAGAGCTTCGATAGTTATGCGAGCTCTAAACGAAAACGAGTGAAATACTCAAAATGCTCCCAATTCAGCTCTGAGCTTCAAAAGAACAATGTGCATAAACGCGGTGGAGAATTAGACTCTGTAATGATGAAGTCCGTAGCCAAGATGTAGTTTCATGTAGATTTATTGAGTTCAGTTACAGGTAGTTGAGTTGTAGAGATTCAGCCCCACCAGGAGCAGTCTGTCTGCTGCTCAGCCCATACTCCAACTGACACACTCCAGCATCCAGGCACCCAAACATTCCATTCAAGACTCTCACACCAACATTCCATGCATCACATTCACACTGGCTGAGCAGCTAGGGAGAAAGTAACCAGATAAATGCAAAACAGGTTACAACAGACTCCCACTAAACTCGTGACACCTGAGACAAGACTTTTAAGTATGCAGTTCCTTAATAACCTGCTCACTAAATGCAGCAATACAATATATGTAATTCTAACACGCCGCAACAATAACAATGCGACGGACCTAGGCGTCGGGCACTACCTTAACTAGCTAACGCGCCGCTAGTTCACAGAAAAACTTCCATTACCTCCAAAATCCTCAGGTGAAGTGCGAGGATTTCAATGCCACAGCTGTCAAAATTCCATCTCTGCCTTCAATCACAGGAACCACTAGAACGCTAAGTGGGACCTTTCCCTGTCCTTCTGGCGACCATCTTAGGGTTCTTCCAGGAGTGGAATCTGAACCTAGCTACGCCATTTCTGACCTTGCTTAATGCCTGATGCCTGACTACATTGACAGACAACCTCACTTTTGCGGAATCTGGTTGAGTTCTGACAGTACCCCACCGCAAGGGTGAGCCTTCCAAACCAGTTCTTTTTGCATTCCTCTTTAGGAAGAACTTCACTAATTGAGGTGCATGCACATCAGAAGCTAACACCCAAGACCTTTCTTTGGGCCCATAGCCTTTCCAGTCAATCAAATAGTACAAGAGATCCTTCTTCACCTTGGAATCTAAGATCTGTTTTACCTCAAATTCTTCTCCCTCCTTGGTCTGAATGGGTTTTGGGGGTAACATGACTAACCCTGGGCGGTGAACTACGCTACGCTCGCGGAATTTGCGAAGTTTCGGTAACTTCGCGTTTCGCGTAGAACGCGAAGTTACCGTGCACTACGCAATTTGCGGCGTAGCGTAGCTGTTTTTCTTCTTCGCGCGCTCAATATACGTTCTCGCGCGCGCAGTAACGACCTACCATGATTCTGCGTTCGCCGACGCGACTTCCTATCCGTTCGCGGGCGCCACGAGATTTGGAATCCGGCCGCACGTTCCCGCGAGAGTGTGCGAACGCGAACACGTCATTCGGACGCGCGATCTGACTTCCGGTGGCAGTGTTGGTAAGATCGCGATCCCGAACACGAAGAAACTACAATCTGGCGAAGAATATATCTCGAGCATCATAAAACCTTCTCGAAAATGATGAATTAGTTCATTTTGCACAAAAACTGCTCAGGTTGTCATTTAGAGATGTAGTTTGGTGAGCAAGGAGTCCTTTTTCTTTTTTCCAAGAGGAAGGAAGTGCCCCTGATTCTCAAACTTCCTGTTCCTGTCCAGCAGGCTCCTCCCAGTGTTTTGTCCATGTGCTGTTCACTTTCATTTGGATTTGGAGCTGGAAGGATCACTTTTTGTGTCTGTCTGCTGCATCATATCATTGGATTGGATTTGAGGACTCTTGGATTTGAGATTTTACAAGTAAGTTGGAGAATTGGTGTACTTGCTTGTTTGATTGGGGCTTGTTTGTACCTACATTTTTTGGGGGATTTCCATAGTTTTTAAAATGTATTGTTGTGGCCTGTAATTTCGGCAGGGGCCTAGTTGTTTTTCTTTGATTGGAATTTCAGCCAGTAGGCCCGGACTAGAGCCAGAGGTACCCATGGGTGTATGTTTCTGTGGTGTCTGTTGAATTTAAAGTTTAAACATCATGTAGGGCATGCATGGATGGCATTGGATTGAATTGGTAAAAGTGGTTTTGGGGTGTATTTCATTTTTGGGTGTTTGTTAAATAAATAGGCCTTTTCAGCCAGTAGGTAACCCTGGGCGTTCAGCTCGCGAACTTTGGGCAAGTCCGCACTGCGCGACAACGCGGACTTACACTTTTTATCTTCTTCGCGCGCTCAATGTACGTTTTCCCGCGCGCGATAACGACTTTTTGTGACGATCGCGATGCCGAACACGCAGAATTTACAATCTGGCGAAGAATATCTCTCGAGCATCATAAAACCTTCTCGAAAATGTTGATTTAGTTCATTTTGCACAAAAAACTCCTCAGGTTGTCATTTAGATGTAGTTTGGTGAGCAAGGAGTCACTTTTTTTGTTTTACAATTTTTTTCAAGAGGAAGGAAGTTGCCCAGAGTCTCCAACTGCCTGGTCCTGTCCTTTGTCTTCACTTTTTTGTTATTTTGGGTGTCCTGGCCATGTGGGTGGCGGCCATTTTGTAAAGCCAGGCATTGTGCTTTTGCCATAGGCCTGCATTGTCTGTCTTGTGTTCCTTTTCTTGTTGTTCTGGGTGGCCTGGCCATGTGTTGGTGGCCATTTTGTGTGAACAGCCACTGTGCTTTTGCCATAGGCCTCCAAGCTTGCGGCCTAGTGTGCCAGTAGGCCCGGAGGTAGTCATCCTCATGGGTGCATAAAAACTGTTTCTGTGTTGTCTGTTGAATTGTAACCTAATTTAGGCCATGGATGGCATTGGATTGATTTGCAAAATGTGGGTTTTGGGGTGGTATTTTATTTTTTTGGGTGTTTGTTAAATAAATAGGCCTTTTCAGCCAGTAGGTAACCCTGGGCGTTCAGCTCGCGGACTTTGGGCAAGTCCGCACTGCGCGACAACGAGGACTTACACTTTTTATCTTCTTGCACGCTCAATGTACGTTTCGCGTGCGCGATAACGACTTTTGTGACGATCGCGATGCCGAACACGTAGAATTTACAATCTGGCGAAGAATATAAAACCTTCTCGAAAATGTTGATTTAGTTCATTTTGCACAAAAACTCCTCAGGTTGACATTTAGATGTAGTTTGGTGAGCAAGGAGTCACTTTTTTTTTGTTTTACAATTTTTTTCAAGAGGTAGGAAGTTGCCCAGAGTCTCCAACTGCCTGGTCCTGTCCTTTGTCTTCACTTTTTTGTTATTTTGGGTGGCCTGGGCATGTGGGTGGTGGCCATTTTGTAAAGCCAGGCATTGTGCTTTTGCCATAGGCCTGCATTGTCTGTCTTGTGTTCCTTTTCTTGTTGTTCTGGGTGGCCTGGCCATGTGTTGGTGGCCATTTTGTGGGAACAGCCACTGTGCTTTTGCCCTAGGCCTCCAAGCTTGCGGCCTAGTGTGCCAGTAGGCCCGGAGGTAGTCATCCTCATGGGTGCATAAAAACTGTTTCTGTGTTGTCTGTTGAATTGTAACATAATTTAGGCCATGGATGGCATTGGATTGATTTGCAAAATGTGGGTTTGGGGTGGTATTTTTTTTTTTTTTTTGGGTGTTTGTTAAATAAATAGGCCTTTTCAGCCAGTAGGTAACCCTGGGCGTTCAGCTTGCGGACTTTGGGCAAGTCCGCACTGCGCGACAACGCAGACTTACACTTTTTATCTTCTTTGCGCGCTCAATGTACGTTTCGCGCGATAACGACTTTTTGTGACGATCGCGATGCCGAACACGCAGAATTTACAATCTGGCGAAGAATATCTCTCGAGCATCATAAAACCTTCTCGAAAATGTTGATTTAGTTCATTTTGCACAAAAACTCCTCAGGTTGTCATTTAGATGTAGTTTGGTGAGCAAGGAGTCACTTTTTTTGTTTTACAATTTTTTTCAAGAGGAAGGAAGTTGCCCAGAGTCTCCAACTGCCTGGTCCTGTCCTTTGTCTTCACTTTTTTGTTATTTTGGGTGGCCTGGCCATGTGGGTGGCGGCCATTTTGTAAAGCCAGCCACTGTGCTTTTGCCATAGGCCTCCAAGCTTGTGGCCCAGTATGCCAGTAGGCCCAGAGGTAGTCACCATGGGTGCATAAAACTGTTTCTGTGTAGTCTGTGGAATTTTGACATCATTTAGGCCATGGATGGCATTGAATTGATTCAATTGAATTGCAAAATGTGTTTTTTTTGGAGGGTCTGACTATTTCACTTTTTGGGTGTGTTAAATAAATGCCTTTTTGCGTGTGTACTGTGTAATTATAATTGTGTTGTAGTGGTTGTCTAACTTTCAAAAGTGTTTTTAGCCATGTGGATTTTAGTTTTTGCATTAAAGCTGTGTGTGTTTTATAAGGCATCCTTTGTCTGCCCATATATAGGCCTGCTTGAGTTCATTGTTTGCCGTGCCTTGTGCCTGTGAGTCACCATGTTTCTGGGGGCCATTTTGTTGTGGTAGTTATTAGTGTGCTGTTTATGCCACATAGGCCTGCGTGTCTTTCCATTGTTCCTCTTGTCTTACTGCTTCCAAATCCATCCCCATTGCCAGCTGCAGCTCCCTGATGCTGCTATATAATACATCCCACGTGATGCACAAATTTAGGCCAAACATGCTCCACTACATTTTAGTTTTTGTTCTTTACTATTCTTATTCTTCCAGAGTGTACACTAGCACTACACAGTAGCCAGGAAAGCCCTGGCCTTGTTGTCAACGTCTCATAAATGGCTAGACTGTGTGTTGTTGTTCACAGAGTTTCTGAAATTTAATAATTGAGGCCACCACACACTAAGTTCTATATTCTATTTGTTTGATTTGTGCTATGTTTGACTGATGTTCTGGCTTTTTTGCTTTTAGGTGCACAAAGACTGAGGAGGAGGTGTGTCTCTCATCATTGCCCGTTGCACTTCCAGACAGACATCCTGCTGCTGTACACACAACACAACTTGACGTGTGACCTGACCAGACATCTCTGCAACTGAGTGCTGCTGACATCTGAAGAAGATGGGCCCAAAGAAAGCAGGTACCAGGTCCTCCAGTACCAAGAAAGTTGCTATTGAGAAGAAGAAGGAACAGAAGAAGGAAGTGACACTTAAGTCTGGTGTGCCGGCCAATACCTTTTTGGGAGAAAAAAATTGCGCCTGCAGCAGCGGTGTCCGGGGGCAAGCTGGGGGCAGCACCTCCGCATCAGTGGACCCAACCCACCAACCCAGGCCCAAGCACATGAGTGTGGAAGAGGTAGCCAGCCTAATGGTGGAAAGCAGTGATGCTGAGCCTGAGATAAACTTATCGCTATCTCAAAGTAGTACCCAATCAACGCAGGAGGAAACACAGCAGGTAAGTGGTCAACAACAACAGCCGCAACCACCGCCCGCAATAGTAGTTGTTGTTCCTCCTGAAGTAGGGGCAGTTCAGGAAATTGAGCCTCATGCAGAGGTAGAAGAAGAAGCCACTCATTCAGAAGATCCATTGTCTTCCAAATCCCCAGCAAGGAAAAGGAGGGGTAGTCCATCAAGTTCTTCACCAAGCCCCCCTTCTGATGATCTAGATGCCACTTGGAAGCCACAAACTGAGTCTGAGAGGGAGCCACGTTCCAAGACTAAGCTAGGGAAAAGGAAGGTTCCGGAAAGCCTTACACTTATGGAGGTCGATGTAGAACAGCAAGATGATGATGATGACGAGCCAGTCATCACGAACATCACTCCCGGCCCTGAGGAGATGGAGACCAACATTATTACCCTATCCAAAATCGCTGCGAGGGATGTAGCATGCATACCTCCACAGGTAACACCAACACGACCTACAGCTTCCATATTTGCATTAGCAAAGGCCCGGCAGCGACCTACATCCAGCACAACCACCACCTCAGTAGGAGTAGGTAGTGGTACAGCAGTACAGAGTCAAATTCAACTCACACCCTACAGATCATCCGGCATTGGAAGTGGCACCTCCAGCAGGAGGCCAAAGTTAAGCTCCCCAGTTTGGGACTTTTTTACGGTTAGCGAAAAGGAGGAGAACATTGCTATATGCTCCATTTGTAATACCTCTGTTAGTCGTGGTAAGCTTGGTACAAACTATGGTTCCGGAGGCCAAATGACCCATCTGAAAAAACACCACTTGATCAGCTGGGAGGACCACCTTCACAGCAGAAAAAAAACTGCAACCATTGGTGTTGGTGGGGATAAAGGAGTAGAAGAAGAAGATCCGATCACGGTGGAAGAGGAAGGACAGGGAGACATTCTCTCTGGTAGTGGTACACAAGGTGTCCCTGACCCCAGCAGTGCAGTCTTAACGTTGCACACATCTTCAGCAACATCTCAGTGGCACAAGAGTAAGAGTCAGCCGGAGACACCAAGAAGTACCAGGTCCGCACTACCAAAAAGTGCGTTGAGCCTAAGAGAAAGGAAAACCATGCAGCCTACCATTATCAGCATGTTTGGGGGTGAGGGGCAGTACGAACGCAACCACCCAATAGCACGTTTGTACAATGCGAAGCTGGCTAAAATGTTAGCACTGGACCTTCTCCCTTTTTCTTTTGTTGAAGGGGTGGGTTTTCTGGAATTTGTGTCAACCATCTGCCCAAAATGGCATGTTCCCAGCCGCTACTATTTTGCCAGAGTTGCAGTTCCAGCACTACATCACGACATGCTGGAATTGCTAGCAAAGGCCTTGAAGCAGAGTGCTGTTCACAGTATCCACCTGACTACAGACATGTGGACCAGTTGCCAAGCCACAGATTACATGTGCATCACTGCACACTGGATCTGTTTTGCGGGGTTAGAGAACAGATATCTGCTGGTGTTGATACTGCAGAGATTTTTCATGCCACTCGCAAACATGCAACTGTAGCCATGTTTGCCATGGAGAAATCTCATACTGCTGCAAACATTTTGGAAGAGTTTAACACCAAGGTCTTTGAGTGGCTGCGCCCAAGAGGGCTTACGATTGGTTTTGTTGCCACGGACAACGGCAGTAATGTAGTTTTGGCCATGCGCAATGGTGGCTATTTCAGGGTCCCGTGTTTGGCACACTGCATTAACATTGTTGTTCAAGACTTTTTGAAAAATGAATCCAAAGTCAGCAACTTACTGGTCACCTGCAGAAGAATATGCACACATTTCAGCCATTCTTTTAAAGCCCGGAAGCAGCTGAGGGTCATTCAACGTAGCATAAAATGCCAGTCAAAGCGCTCATCCAGGAGGTGCCAACACGTTGGAACTCAACTTATTACATGCTTGATCGTCTGTTTGAACTGTACATACCACTCAATGCTTATGTCATGCAAAGATTAGGGAACCTACTGTGAGAGGCATGACCGTTGAGATGGCTCAATGGGACCTCATTAAATGCCTGACTGAGATGCTACTTCCTTTTGAGATCTTCACACGTGAAGTCAGCAGGGAGGACTGTACTATGGGCCAAGCTATCCCATTGTTGCACATGCTAGAGCAACAGCTGAAGGATGTGTCTGAAACGTACGCAGGTGTGGATGACAAACAAGACGCATATCATTTGGCGGAGACCTTAGCCGCTCGCTTATCGGAAAATACAAGGATTAAAAATAAAATTTTGTCACAGCCACATTACATTAGTGCCACAATTTTGGATCCACGGTACAAAGTATTTCTGAACAGCAAGGCAGTAATTCCTTTTCGGAAGTGGATGTTGCCAACTACAAAACTTTGATAGCTAAGGAAGCCACTATTTTCGAAGCGAACAGCTGTTAATTACAGGCCCCCACCCCAGGCCATAACCAGTACTACAGGGCATCCAGAGTCAAGTTCTACTTCGGAGCCTGAGGGCAGTGCATTTGCCTCCCAGCAGTCACCTACACCAACAATAACATCAAGAACAGGATCATCCACAGCACAATGTGCAACTGATTGGTTTCTACAGCAGGGGTATGGTAAGTCCAGTGCTGATGCAAAGGCAAAACAGGCCGAGCACATCGGAGCACCCCTGAACATTGAGCGGATGGTCCAGGCCTATCTGGATGACCCAACAGAGGTCTTCATGGATCGAAACCCATTGGTGTATTGGTATGGGAAAAGAAGCCAATGGACAGTGCTCAGCAGGCTGGCGATAAAGTATCTGGCTTCCCCTGTCGCAAGTGTCTCTTCTGAGCGTGTTTTCAGTGCTGCTGGTGCCATTGTAACTTCGAAAAGGACCAGTCTCTCGGCCCAAAGCGTGGAGAGGTTAACCATGATCAAAATGAATCAGCACTTTATACCGCCGGATTACAAAATACGTGAATCACAGCAGGAAGAGGAGAGCGACTTGGATGACGTAAATAGTGCGTTACAGGACCTACTTCTGTCCGAACCACCAGAGTTTGAGGACGAGCTCCTCTTCCCTGACAACTAGGCTTTCAAATTGTTACTTTCTTCCTTCCTTTATGTGTCTGTGTATCTGTCTTTCTGGTTCAAATCACAACAAATCCATCACCACCGTCTTCTCTTTTTATTTCCCTATTGGAGTTGGATGTCTGTGCATTTAACTGTCCACTCTTCAGAGTCCTGCTTCATCTTCCTGTCTCGCACAAGTACATTTCCATCAAGCCAGACATTAGTACAAGAAATGTTGCCTTTACCAGTCCCGCCTCCATAAGAAGTGAAACGTGACTATAGCTATCCTCCGTTTTGTTTTCGAGCCGAAACTCATCAGTGTCCGAAGGCTACAGCCTCAGCAGGCATCCAAAGGTCCTCACTGTCAGGACAGAAGGTACTTGGCAGAGAAAGACAAGAGACTCTTCGAAGAAACTTGCTGACATTTGTGCAAACTCAAATGACCATCAATGAGCGCTACCCAGGCCGCGGCCCATCATCACAGTGCTGACCATGGGAAGCAACTAAAACTGTGACAAAGTGCCACAGAAGAATAAGACGAAAACTGAAACAGCGACTAACACTCAAAATGAATGTGGACTGGAGTAATGATGAGGCCACTGCCCCGTAAAAAAAAAATAACAACTGTCAGAACTAGGCATCTGATGATCTGACAGCCAAAGAGAAGAGCAAGACAGGTAATGATGGAATGCATTGGATGCTTGCAGACTCTGAGCGATTGCTGTTGTTTGTTGTTGATGTTGTGCATGAAGTCGAACTCTACTCTACTAGTTAATCTACAAAGTGACTCAAGTCAGTGACAGTCAATGTTTCCCTTCTTGTTGTTTAATAACCAAATTGTACTCCTACTACTGCAGGTGCAGGCCAATATCTGTTGCAATTTTTAATATGGAATATGGACTTAATCGGAGTCACTACAGACTGAGTTGTAGTTGGACAACACGTACCACACCATGATGATGACCATACTATCTTTGCACGCAGTCATTCAGTTGGATCGGAGATGATTCAAGGAATAACTGCATTTCATGAAGTGGCATAAGGTAAACATAAACACAACAATTCAACAAGAAAGTAAACACAGCAGACCTACATGTCCATGTAGTGGTGTGTAGTCGAGTGTAGTGATGACTGACAGCGGCGCATTGATTTTGTCACTTAATTAGGAAAATGCTAAGTTGCTGTGTATGCCTTTTGTCTGGCTATGTCAAAAATTAAGGTAAATGGAGGTTGGGTCACGGGCTGGTGCTGTGGTGGGCCTGTTCTGTCCTGTTGTTGTTGTAGCTTAATGCTGTAAACAGAATCTACAGATATATCCAAGCCGCCTCACTCTGAAAGTGTTCTCTCTTCTCTTCTTGGAGTCCACCGTAATTGATGTTTTTTTTTATTCATTGATTTTTCAATACCCCTTTTGTTTTTCCATCTAGACGTTACAGGCCGGCCTTTACCCTGTGCTTGCTATACTGGGAGACACAACTCACATTTACCTTACCAATCGGCATCAGGAAGGCCACCAAGATTGATGTGCGGAGCATCCATGGAAGATAGGACCAAGAGGAAGGACGAGATTCAACTCCACAATTAGAGCATGATAATACAGTAACTTTAGTATCATTCATCATTCATCTTTTAATTAATTTGAATCCTTTTTTCTCTTCAATCATTAGGACTGTGTGTTGTGTGTTGTTTGTTTGCTAATTGATCCCTACAACTGTGTGTTAATTGTCTTTGCTATCTTTACAAGTAAGCCCAGTACAACATGGAATTTGGGTCTCTGAGGGCATATTACAGGCAAGGCAAATTGCAAAGAATATACTGCTGCCCTGTACTGTCTAATTGTCTAGTAGGAGTTATTAAGTACTACTCATTAACCATCAAGTTATCTTCATCATCATGCATGCATTTCCCTTTTCTCCCTTTATAGTTTTTTTGTATAAGATCATGGTCGTCTGCCAAGATTGCGCTTTGCTTTTGTTGTCCATGCGTACTGTTTTTCATTCTCAAACCTTTCCCCAAACCCCCCTTCCCATCCATTCATCAAACCCTAACCCTCTTCCCCCGGGCTGTGATTTATATTGAGGTGTGATGTGACTACATAAAATGTACACCAATTGATCACACGCTTGCTGGGGCAGATGTGGTGAAAGCAACCCTAATTCAATTGCAAGGCAGGGCGAGGAGCTTCTTCTGCTTGCCCACCCATGCTCAGTCTATGTGCAAGCCGTCACCGGCTAATAGTAGTACATCATAATTAATTGCCGTCATTGATTGGATTAATCATCAAACTCCTACCACACAGCAGTAAAGGTTACGAATTACGATTGTGTTAAGTTAAGTGACTCACTCGACACAACTACAGTTTGTAACTTTTTGTACTAGGCTGTCCCCGCCACCATTATGTTTAATTTGACTTTAGCAGTTGCAACTGCAATATTGTTTGTTTGGCAGTCTTCTTCTGTACTGTATTTTACTTCGTTCTACTACTCCTCCCACAGTCGCTCTCAGGAAAGTGACTGTCTCTTTTTTAATTTTTTAGCAAATGCTACTGCCAGTGTGTACTCTACTACTACCACCACAACCATGGCATCTTCTACATTCTCTCTGGAAAACATGCAGCCATCGCTGTGCCGAACGTAATCATCATCAATCACAGGTAAGATAAGTTTGGTGGGAGGTATAAATGGACTAGGAGGAGAGACTGACAGTACTAGTAGGACAAATAACTCAGTGAGGGGTACCGCATCTATCTGTTTGTGTTACATCATCGTCGGCAGATTATTTAAATCAAACACTGGCTGCGGCCCTGCAGCAGCAAGGAAACCAATGTGACATTAATTCGTAAAACAGTAACCCCCACAAAACATTAACATTGTATGTTTAAGTATAAATATAATTTATTATCCTAACAAAAATAAACTATCCCACACCTGACCCACCCTTCTCCCTAACCCCAACCAATGTCCAAAACGAAAAAAGTCCAAAGAATGTCCCGAAACCCCAACGCCCAATTCCCACCCACCAAAACAAGGAATAAAAAGGGGCAAAGCAACAGGGTCCTCGATGTTAAATTCGGCGGGCTTTGAGGTGTTTGTCCACCAGGATTTTGACCCGCTCCTCCATTTGCTCCTCTAGCCGTGCCATCCGGAGGAGAATCTTCCTGCGAAATGCCCTGCAGTGGCATCCAGGATGGGGACAGCAGTGCTGGCTGCTAGCGAATGCGGCGGCGGCGGGCGGCTACCAGACCGTGGTGCCGTACCGCTGGAGTTGTGGCCTGGCTGGGGCCCGGGGCATCGGACGAGGCTGCAGCTGCTGCTGCCGCCTCCTCCTCCTCCGCCTGAGCCACCAGCCGCCGGTACTCCTGGCATATGGCCTCCAGTTTCCGGCGCCGGGCCCTGGCTGCCAACTCCTTCCGCGATGGTTTGTCTTGGGAAGGAGTACTATCTATATATATATGTTTTGACTGAAAGCCTGTGCTAAGTCTTTAGCTGTGGGTAATCTTTTGAAGGGGACAAAGTGGGCCATTTTAGTGAATGCATCCACACAAACCATTACAGTAGTGTAACCCTGACTTAGAGGCAAGTCGACAATTAAATCTAACGTGACTGTATGCCATGGATGAGGTGGATTAGATAATGGTTGTAATAGCCCCTTAGGAGCTTGTCTCTCTGACTTTCCCCTGGCACAAATTTTACAAGTTGTTACATGCTGCTGAATGTCATTAGTCATAGTTGGCCACCAAAATCTTCGTTTGATTAAGTCAGTTGTCTTTTGGATTCCCTTATGTCCTGCCAACACATGATCATGACATTCCTCCATAGCCTTCTTCTGCAATTCTTCCGTGGGTAGGTATAGTGCACCTTCTTGAAAGGGTAAACTGTCTTGGATTTCTCTGTTGGGCATTTGCAGCACCCACTCCTGCATTTCTTCTTCGCTCATGACCTTTTGGACTGAATTCTCCAGGGTACTCTCGAGAACCACCCCAACAAATCTTTCCTCTTCTATAATGTTTTGATTCTCTAATTTTTCCGGAATGTCTCCAGTGCCGATTCTTGATAAAGCATCCGCCTTGCCATTCTTCGTTCCAGGGCGATACGTGATTACAAAATCGTAATCCGCAAAATACAAGGACCATCTAAGTTGTCGTGGGGTTTAAGGTCTTGCGGATTTTAGACATTTTAGATTTCGATGGTTAAGTTGTCGTGGGGTTAAAGTTCTTGCGGATTTTAGACATTTTAGATTTCGATGGTCAATGTAAACGGTGATGGTATGCTTTGCCCCAAGCAAATAGTGCCTCCATTCCGTGAAGGCGCCGTTAATGGCTAGCAACTCTTTTTCCGTTATGGTGTAGTTCACCTCCGCTGGGGTCAGTTTTCGAGAACGAAAGGCGACAGGATGAAGCTGGCCCGTTCTCTTATGCCTTTGTGATAACACTCCTCCCAAAGCTAAATTCGAGGCATCAGCTTCCACGTAAAATGGCTCTGATGGATCAGGATGTAACAAAATGGGTGCTGTAGTAAAGGCCTCCTTTAGCAGCACAAATGCTTCTTCTGCCTCCTTTGTCCATTCGAAAGGAACTCCTTTCTTTAGTAATTTCGTAATTGGCACCAGCTTCTTAGAAAATTCTTGAATGAGCCTTCGGTAGAAGCTTGCAAATCCGATGAATCTTTACACCTCCTTGACTGATTGTGGTGATTTCCACTCCAGTACTGCATCCACCTTGCGTTTATCCATTGTTATTCCTTCAGGAGACAAGATAAAACCCAGGAACTCCACTGAAATTACTCCGAATGGGCATTTTTCCAGCTTTACAAAAATACTATTTTCTCTCAATTTTTGCAGAACTCCTTTGAAGTGCTTCTCATGTACTTCTTCGTTATCGGAATATATCAAGATTTCGTCTATGTACACCACAGCACACTGATCAATATATTCCTTCAGAACGTTGTTGATGAAGTGTTGAAAGGCTGCCGGGGCATTGCAGAGGCCATAGGGCATTACTTGATATTCGAAGAGCCCATATTTGGTCCTGAATGCAGTCTTCCACTCATCGCCTTCTTGGATATGTACGAGATGATAGGCCCCTCGGAGGCCCAGCTTGATATAAATTCTTGAACCTTTAACTTGATCCAGGAGGACCGAAATTAACGGCAGGGGGTATTGATTTTTTATGGTAATTCGATTAATCGCTCTATATTTGATACACGTTCTCAATTCGCCCCCCTTCTTTGGTATAAAAAAAAGTGGCGAAGAGACAGGTGATTGGGATGGTCGGATAAAACCATTCTCTAAATATTTCTGTAAATAATCGTTCAGATGAGTGTTTTCCTTCTCTGTCAGAGCATAGTTGCGACTGCAGGGCAAATTGGCTCCTGGCTCTAACTCAATCTTGCAATCATACGTCCTATGTGGATGAAGCTTTTCTGCTTCCTTTTCACTGAAAAAATCACTGTACTCCCATGTATTCTTCTGGCAGTTCAACTGTGTGTATTACACACACACTGGTTCCATTATCACAGAGATGCGTGGCTGGCGTCACTCTCCGATCCCGCTTTGAGTTCTGATAGCAATTCTCCTTGCAAAACTCTGAATCCATAGTTATAGTTCTGGAACTCCAATTGATTGTGGGGTTGTGCTCGGTGAGCCAGGGCAATCCCAGTATCAACTGAAACTGCGGAGCATCAACCAGGTTAAATTGTGGTTGCTCACAATGACCATCTGCAGTTTCTAACTCCACCAGTTCAGTGTGACTCACTATGGGTCCTGAGGATAAATTGGTGCCATCCACTGCCCTGACTGCTTCACTCTTCTCCTTTCCAATGGACTTTATTCCCATTCCCTCCGCAAACCGCAATTCACAAAAATTACCAGTGGCTCCTGAATCCACCATCACTGTGGTTCCTTTCAAACAGGTGTTTCTGAACCTCAACGTCATATGCATGATTAAGTGAGGCGATGAATCTTGTAAGGTATTCGCCAATTTGTGGTTCTTTGTAGTTGTATCCAAGCTTGCATCCACCAGTCCAACTCCTCCTACTGGTGGTGCTTCCAGTTTTCCTTCAACACTTGTTTTGGCTTTTTAGGACAATTTCGAACAAAATGCCCTTCCACACCACAGTATAGACACTGTTATTCAATCTGCGTTTCTCTTTCTCCTCCTTTGATAGGGAACCTCGTATCGTCTCAATCTGCAAAAGCTCAGTTCCATGCTGATTGTCGACCGTTCTGGCTACTTCGGGTCTGGCTCGGTCATGACGCGGAACACTGGGAAGGAATTCTCTTCTCTTCTCTCACTTTCCCGGAAGTCAATTTCCATCACTAAATCGTTGAGAGCCGAAATTTCAGTTGGCCGATTAGGGACTTGAGCGAGGGCATCTTTCAACTCTTCTCTCAAACCACGATAAAAGACTGCAGCGCGTTTGTCCTCCGGCCAGTTCGTTTCTACCACTAATTTGTTAAATTGAGCCAGATAAGCTATTAGGTCAGGGATTACCTTGTCTCAGTTCAAGTAATTCGTTATCTGTGGCTTGAGACACTCGACGACAATCAAAAATCCGGTGAACCTCTTTCTTGAACTCCTCTAAGTCATAAAGCATTGGGTCGTTTCTTGAAATCAATGGCATGGACCATGCAGCAGCGTCTCCACTTAGATATGATAATATGAATGCTACACGTGACTGTGCGTCGGGGAAAACGGCTGGCCTACACATAAAATGTAAGGTGCATTGTGTCCAGAATATCTGTGCCTTTTGGGGGTCCCCAGCAAACCTCTCAGGTGGGGCCAAAGGAATTACTGGCGATAACGAGTGAATTACTTGTGTGGTAACCGTAGCCTGAGAAGTTGTGGGGTTACTGACAAGTTCTTCTGAAGTAGTTCGAAACTTTAGTTTAGGTTCTGTGACTAGGCTATTCATCTTAATAGCTAATTCTGAGGTTTCTCTTCTTAACTCTCTATTTTCTTCTCTGACTGCCATTATTTCTTTTTGTATTCCCTCTAGTACTTCTCCCAGTCGTTTTAAAGCTAAGCCTTCCGCCATTCTGCTCAGGTGCAATAACAACGTAGGCACTTCACTCTGTCAGACTCAAAGCCAACTGAATTGCGCAGGAGCAGACTGACGCTAGTTCCCAACTCCCCTATTCACTTTCCCAGCCAAACACCTTAATAAGTAATTGGGCTGAAGAAACTAAAAGGGGAAACAGTAGGGGACAAGAAGAGACAGCTACACTTCTTCCAGGTTCTCTTCGTTGTTTCTTGCGTATTTCTTTTAAATGTGTGAACTGCAAGAAAAAAACTAAATGTTTCACTGTTTTAAAACACACAATATTATTTACAACAATATCTTATTACTCTATTTATCCTCTGATATTCTTACCCTGTTCGCAAGTAGCTATTGCCTCTCTTCTACATATTTGCATAGCATGTAAATCTTCGTTTTGAGTAAAACTCTTTTCTCTCCTTACAGGAAGGCTTCTAGATGAAGGTGCAGCAACACTTCGTGCCAGCAGGTGGTGCTGTTTGGTAAGTATAATATATGTGCACTAATTCACCCTAAGACTTGGTGTAAGGAAATAACTCTTTCAATGTACGATATCTAAATATTCTGAAAACGATAAGTAAAGGCTGAGGAATAGCCTTTTGAACAAGTATTCTCTTAAACTGTCAAGTAGCGAGCAATGTCTGGAAATTTACGCTCCTGACTGAAAGGTTTTAACACGTGCGCTTGTATTCAGAATTACACGCTCTAAACTGAACTCATAAGGTTCAGTAAAGAATTTAACCTTGGGCAACTCGAGAATACAGATTCTCAGTAGAGAGTATTGAATTAAATGACCCTGAACAGCTGAGGCAAGCGCAACGAGCGCTCTCAATGCTAATGCCTCAGAGCTTCGATAGTTACGGGAGCTCTAAACGAAAACGAGTGAAATACTCAAAATGCTCCCGATTCAGCTCTGAGCTTCAAAAGAACAATGTGCATAAAAGCGGTTGAGAATTAGATTCCCACTAAACTCGTGACACCTGAGACAAGACTTTTAAGTCTAGGCGACGGGCACTACCTTAACTAGCTAACGCGCCGCTAGTTCACAGAAAAACTTCCATTACCTCCAAAATCCTCAGGTGAAGTGCGAGGATTCTAATGCCACAGCTGTCAAAATTCTATCTCTGCCTTCAATCACAGGAACCACTAGAACGCTAAGTGGGACCTTTCCCTGTCCTTCTGGTGGCCATCTTAGGGTTCTTCCAGGATTGGAATCTGAACCTAGCTACGCCATTTCTGACCTTTGTAATGCCTGATGCCTGACTACATTGACAGACAACCTCACTTTTGCGGAATCTGGTTGAGTTCTGACATCTACACCCCTTCTCTCAATCTTAACTCCAACTGTTACATATCCTTTTTAATTCATTTCACTGTTATTTTTCCATTTTACCTCCCTGTATCTCTCCTCCATCTACTTCACTTCATCCGCAGCCCCACATATATCCCCCACATATATCTTTACCTCACCTTGATCCAGCGGGTTACTAGCAACAAGCATTCATACACCGAATACTCACCTGGGCCCATACATTCATACTACGCTAGCAATTTCCGCTGGTGGGTCAGTTGTACTCTTTATCAAAATCCCTGCTACCAATTACTTTTCTGATTGAAGAGTAATGACTTACCAATGAATCCTTTGTTAATTGGGAAGTTTAAAATGAGTGACAGTCATTACAATTCGTAATCCTGAAATAATCACTGAATCAGGAAGTTTTAAAATGTTTATCTAAAGATTTAGCAGAGTAAAGTACAGAATCACATGATACTTAATCGCATATCAAGGATGAAGCATAATAATTATCGATCAATGACGGTCCCTCAGAAAGAAGAAGATAGAGACAGCAGCGCAACTAAGGGTTGCATTTATATTTACCTAAAGGTGCGAGAACCAAACCCCTTGGCCAAGGAGTTTGAAAAGATGAGACCCAGGAAAGATGAAGAGCAAAGACCTCCTCCAGGTTCAGGACAGGACAGGTGACCTCTCTATCAACGACGCCTGCGTCGTTCCCCTCTCTGATACTTCACTTCTCCTCGATTCTCCCGTGTCTTCCTTCTAATGGACTCCGCCGCCCCCTCCTCAGGACCTCTCTGGACAGCGGTTCTGCCTGCAATCGATCAGCTCGTCTTTCTCTAGTTCTGCAAGCTGTCAGCCTTAATGTGCTCTCTTGTGCTGTGTTCTAGCATCACCCTAACTAATTTGATAATTCTCCATCTATTATACCCTTCTACGCCCATGTACCTCCCATTAATGTTGCAAAAATATGGGCCCACTACTTCTGATTGGACGGGGACAGGGGGTTGATCCTCACACCATATCGATTTAATTCAATTTCTGTAAGCCCATTGTTTTAAAATACCGCCCATTACAATTAATACATTTGCTTTATTTCCCACCCGTCTCACGACAAAGTTTATACAATGTTTATATAAATTGTTTCTTTCGGTAGGGACATCATGGGTACAACAGTGTTGGCCATCAGGTCATGGCCTTGGACGACGTCCAGGTTGACTTCATCCTTTCCTCTGGGTAGCCGTAGGGCGCATGCGCAGAACCATTGTCTCTCGAGTTTCAGTTCAACCAACCCCAGGCCCATTTACGAGCTAATAAAAGTCAAAGAAGAAAATATTAAAATCACAAATAAATTGTTTCACTGTATACCCACTCTTTCTACTCTATTCCCATTTAATTATAAATTCTATCCCGCATTAATAGCGTTAGAATACCACAGTTTAATTGCAACATGTGAGCAAGCTGTAGCACGTGAAAACATTAAGCAGCCATTTTAATACACACTGCGCAGAAGCAAGGATTTCCCTGCAAGCAAAGAAAGACGTCACACCACGTGATATGGTTGACACATGCGCAATAAGGTTTCCCGCGCTTTAGCGGCCATTTTGGATTAGACAAGCGTTATTTGTTAGTTTAAACACATAGGCAAGCTTCACTCGTATAATGTTCATGGGTGCATTTGTTAGTATAGACATTACAAAGTTTAATAAGTTAGTACTGTGAGAAGATTGCTTTCGAGCAAGTCTCACTGTGAGTCCTTGCTCCATCAATCCCCTCTCTGATGGCGTTTCTGAGCCATCAAAATACTACCCACAACCAGATGCCAACCTTTAGCATAAAATTGTCTCAGTTTCATTCTTACACTTTCTATTTTTCACATCTCCTTTTAGTTTCTTATATAATTCACTTTTCAAATCTTCTAGTTCAATTTCGTCAAACTTTCGCTTCTTCCCTTTTCCTGTCACTCTATACATTTCATTCCTTCTGCAACATTTGCACCATATTATTATTGACAGTACTATTATTGCTATCCCTGCTAAGGGTACTAATATTTGACCTATAAGTCCTTTTCCTACATTAGCAAACCAGGTACCAATTGACGTAATACTATTTGTCAATCTTTCCCATACACTATCAACTTCCAGTGGTTTTAGTTCCTTCTCAAGTTTTGTTATATTCTGTATATATGTTCCAATTTCTGCACTTTTGTCAGGTATGTAAGTGCAACAATGTTTCGTCTTCAATAATTTACAGACTCCGCCCTCTTTTGCTAGAATGATGTCAAGAGCAAGTCGATTTTACATAGCCATAGACCTAATCGCAACCATCTCCGCATTAATCATTAAAAATCCTCCAGCAGAGTCTGTTGATAAACGATCAACCACTGTAGATAATTTACATATTTTCCTTGAGTTCAGAATTATCCCCACTGAAGGTATCAATGCACCAAATATATCACCTACAATTTCTGAAAAACGAGCTCTTTTACTACGTGTTAATTCACTATTCATTTCAGCGCTCCCAGTGTTTCTTTTTACGTGGTATATCTTTGGAAATACTATTCCAAAATAACAACTTCCATACCATCGTGCGGGAAGCCTAAAGTAAGCCTTATTCCCACACACATAATAGATTCCAGGAAAAACTGAATCTGTTCCTCCTTTGAGTCCCCAACCTCCAAGAATTAAGAAATTGTGTTCACACTCACTGGTACCGATGAAAACATTGTTATAATCAGTCTTTAACCTATGTAGACAAATTTTCCCTGTTTTTACAAAATCCAGAGCCATAGCAGCTTGAGCCTTGCCAGGTGTGTAACTACCCTCCTTCTCAGCCCAAGGTGGCAGATGAGCCTTATGCTCAGAAGCTTTCTTTTGAAAATCTTGTCTTCTATTTTCTACTAAATTCAAAAATATCTTTTCTTCTTCATGTAACGAACAAGTTAGATTGCTTCTCTGTGCATGTGTTATATCTATCGATTTCATTGTTAGGAAAAATTCTCCCATAAACTGTGCATCTTGACTACTAAGCACTGGGTTCATATTCTTTCGATTCGGAACCTCAGAAAATATCACATCTATGTTTGAATAATAATACTGAAGTCTCCCTGTTCTATAAAATAAACTAGTCAATACACTACATGATATGCCATAAGTTAATGGCAAGTGATGATATGTTAACCCTTCTGCTACTGATTCGGGTAACTTCATACAGACATAACAATTACTAACTTGCATGGTATCTACATATTGAAACAACAATTTTGTGAAAACGTTCAAACTAGTGTCGTTATCTGTTACTTCATGATGAAATTCTGGTTCATCCTCTGCCTTTAGTTCTACTCTATTACTTTTCAAGTTCTATGCCCTTCCCTTCGTTTCGTTGTTAATCTTTTTATCCTTTATCAGAAGGTAAGGAATTGCTATGATCACAACTAACCATACTATAAGCACCACTACCAAACTACACATGCAGATAGTACAGCATCTTTTACAACATTTCTGTTTTGATCTCCCAGAAACTCTATTGTCAGGCATTTTTGACAAGGAAGATTTCTCTTCTTATCTTTATTTCAAGTCTCTTTACGTTATCAAGGTGGGTTTATTTCTTTTTCATAAGTCAGTTCCGCACTGGTTCCTTCTGTCACCACTTTCACTTGACTCTGAGCTCTCGTAGTCTTCAAGGATGATATAAGTCCAATCAGGACCTTTAAATTTATTGTTCACAAGTTTCAGTCTTTTGCTTTTTCGTTTTACAGTTCCACTTTCTTGTCCCGTTAGGCTTGTCCCTTCGTTTACTTGTTCTGGATCTTCACTTCTGGTTGTTATGTGGTATTTTACTCTTTTAATGACACTAGGCCAATGATCACCTTTTCTGGTTTTCTTTGTTTGCACTGTCTCTTTACTTTTTATTTCTTCTTCAGAAATTCTTTTATTTTCAAGTTGTGGCACAGTTTGGTTTTCTTCAATTTCAGTTTCTTCTATTTGTTCTTTTTCAGGTCTTATTGGTTTCTTTTCAGCTGTTCCACTGTGAGTTTCCAATAACTGACCTTGTTCAGGATCTACGTCTTCATGCTCGAGATTCTCGGGATCTTCTGTTTGAATGTATTTTCCTAGATCTAACTGATTCTGATCAGGGCTTATTGCACTTTGTACTTCTGCAGCCTGACCGCGTTCTTCTAGACCTGTCTGTCCCTGCTCAAAATTTGTTGGTTCGTTGTTGATTTGAGCCCAATTTCCTCTCCCTATCTGATCCTGCTCAGGTTCTCTTATTGTTTCTTCTTCCTCTTCCTGAGCTGCTTCTTCTTCACCTATCTGATCTTCTTCAATTTCTTCTAAATTTGCTTGACTTCTTGTTCTGTGGTAGACTTCAGGTATTTCCACCACCGGTACCAGTCCTGACTTGTGCTCGGTTGTTCTTCTTCAGCTTCCCTCGAATCTCGGACCTGAGATTCTTCAGCTGGGCAACCTTCAACTTCCTCAGTTATCGATGCTGTCCAAGGATTTTCTTCTTCAGGGTCTGGTACCCTTTTGGTGTGGCTTACATGAATCCAATTAGGAAATCCTGCACATTTCACTGCTGTGTTCGTAACTAGTATGACCTGACAAGGTTCGCCCCACCTGGGTGATAGACACGTTTCTCTCGTGTGATGCTTCACAACCACCCAATCTCCGGGGTTCAGATCATGCTCTTGTTCAGGCTGCCTGGAAACTGCGTCTGCTCCAACCTGGTGAGAGACAGAACGCACTAGGTCAGCCAATCCTTTGCAATAATCCAGAACCATATCATCAGTTATATTCAGCAGTTTATTTGTAGGAACATGTGCTTGTCTCATTGCTCTTCCCATGATTATTTCGTGCGGACTCAATCCGGTATTTCTATCAGGAATGCTTCTGAGTCCCATCAAAAGAAGTGGCAATGCATCCGGCCAATCTAACGATGTTGATGCACACATTTTTGCCAGTCTGGATTTTATTGTGCCATTCATTTGTTCAACCACTCCAGAAGCCTCTGGACGATATGCACAGTGCAATTTTTGCTCAATTTGGAATGTTTCACAGATTATTCTAATCACATCATTTTATGAAGTGCCCTCCTCTATCTGATTCCAAAGTTACTGCGAAACCAAATCTAGTAATGAGTTCTCGTAGCAACAACTTTGCGACTGTAATACTGTCATTCCTGCTGGTAGGGTAAGCCTCCACCCACTTTGAAAACAGACACACTATGACAAGTACATATTTCAGTCCTTTACATGGTGGTAACTGAATAAAATCAAGCTGCAATCTCACAAATGGACCCTCTGCCTTTCCGATTTTTCCAAAACCAATTATTGTTTTTCTTCCTGGATTATGCATTTGGCAAGTTAGACATCTCTAGCAAAGACTCTCTGCTACAGCCCTAAACCTTGGATTGTACCAATTTTGTCTGAAGAGCCTAATCATTGCATCTCTCCCTACATGTGTGTCTCCATGATACATTCTGGCCATTTGTGAAATCAGACAGTCGGGCATGACTGGTCTGCCATCGGCATAAATCCATACATCGTCGTCTGACCTTTGAGAACATCCCATTTTAATCCATGCATTTCTTTCACTCTCATCAGCATCATCTTGTAGTCGTTTCACATCATTCCATGTTTCAGGAGGTGCATACAGCATAAGTTGGCAGCTGATTCCCATTCTTTCCACCCTCTTATTAACTGACAACCTGTTTTTGGCACAGTGTTGAGCCACCAAATCTGCATATCTGTTACCGACTACCACCCAGTCATCTCCTGACTGGTGTGCGGCACATTTCACCACAGCCAATTCTTTTGGCGATTGTATTGCTTCCAGTAGTTCTTTTACGAACTGTCCATTTTCAATGGGGGATCCTGAAGAAGTCATGAAATCCCTCTGCATCCATAATTGGCCAAAATCATGCACAACCCCGTAACCATATTGACTATCTGTAAATATAGTTACTTTCTGATTCCTTCCAATTTTGCAGGCTTTTATTAAAGAAATTAATTCAGCTACTTGTGCAGATTTGACTCCTGGTAAATAGGATGCTTCGACTATTCCAGTTAATTCACATACTGCATATGCTGCAGTTAGTTTACCATCTTCATGCCTTTGGCACGAACCATCAACAAACAGCTCCCTGTCTGGCTCCCTGAGGGGTAGTTCCTGTATGTCAGGACGTGGTTTTGTGCACAATGCTGTGACTTGTAAACAATCATGTTCCTCTTCATCATCTTTAACTTCCTCATGATATGGGTCTGGTAGTAAGGTAGCAGGATTTACTATTGTGCACATTACAATAGTCACATTTTCAGCAACTAATATTATTCTTTCATATTTAGTCAGCCGACTAGGAGTAAGATGCTAAGTTCGGGTTCTTGTCAACAGAATCACAACTGAATGTGGAACAAACACTTTAACAGGATGTCCCATTACAATTGATTCACTTTGTTCAATGCTCAAACATGTAGCCGCTACTGCTTTTAAGAAGCCTGGCAATGCGGCTGCCACTGGGTCCAATGTAGCAGAAAAATATGCTATAGGACGTCTGTCCAAACCATGTCTCTGGGTTAGGACTGAAAGTGCACAATTTTCTCTCTCATGACAGAATAATGCGAATTTTCTTTCATAATCAGGCAGGCGCTGCACACAAAGCATTTCTCAATTTTACAAAAGCTCCTACGCTCTCATCATCCCACTCAACTGGGTCCTTTGCCTTCTTCTTCGTCATTTGAATTAATGGCTTTGCTAGCAGAGAAAACCCTAGTATCCATTGTCGACAATAACCCACTATTCCAAGGAACATTCTCCCTTCTCGTTGGGAGACAGGCATTTGCATTTTCTTGATTAATGTTACTCTTTCAGAGTTTATTCTTCTTTTCCCCCTCTCAATTTGGTGTCCTAGATATTTAACTGCTGTTGTACAAAACTGCAACTTTTCAGGTGAAACTTTATGCCCTTCCTCAGCTAAATGATTTAATAATGCAATGGAGTCAACAACACAGTCCTCTCTGGTGTTAGATGCCACCAGTAAATCATCTATATATTGTAGGAGGGGGGTGGGCGGACACTGCCTCACACTCCAGCACTCAGTTTGCCCCGATGCATCATAATAAATGCAGTGCATGATAACACTTTCTTCGTGTGTCAGGCTTTAGTTTTTCACCCTTGTTGGTGCAGCCAGTGCTGTGTATCTCTAGACACGTGTTTCAGGATAATTGCCCTTCTTCAGTGAGAGCAACACTTTTGGGGTGCTGGAGATGCTGCCCAAAGTCTTCTCAGGTCTCAGTACCACTCGCTGGGCGCAGGTGCATCAACCAGAGCTTGTCAGCTCGTTAGCTCAAGGAGCCTTTTCAAACAGGAGGGTGGGCGCACTGCCTCACACTCCAGCACTCAGTTTGCCTCGATGCATCATAATAAATGCAGTGCATGATAACACTTTCTTCGTGTGTCAGGCTTTAGTTTTTCACCTTGTTGGTGCAGCCAGTGCTGTATCTCTAGACACGTGTTTCAGGATAATTGCCCTTCTTCAGTAGAGAGCAACACTTTTTTGGGGTGCTGGAGATGCTGCCCAAAGTCTTCTCAGGTCTCAGTACCACTCGCTGGGTGCAGGTGCATCAACCAGAGCTCGTCAGCTCGTTAGCTCAAGGGAGCAGTGTGCGCCCACCCCCCTCCTGTTTGAAAAGGCTCCCTTGAGCTAATGAGCTGACGAGCTCTGGTTGATGCACCTGCGCCCAGCGAGTGGTACTTAGACCTGAGAAGACTTTGGGCAGCATCTCCAGCACCCCCAAAAAAAGTGTTGCTCTCTACTGAAGAAGGGCAATTATCCTGAAACACGTGTCTAGAGATACACAGCACTGGCTGCACCAACAAGGGTGAAAAACTAAAGCCTAACACCGAAGAAAGTGTTATCATGCACTGCATTTATTATGATGCATCGGGGCAAACAGAGTGCTGGAGTGTGAGGCAGTGTGCGCCCACCCCCCTCCTGTTTGAAAAGGCTCCCTTGAGCTAACGAGCTGACGAGCTCTGGTTGATGCACCTGCGCCCAGCGAGTGGTATTGAGACCTGAGAAGACTTTGGGCAGCATCTCCAGCACCCCCAAAAAAAGTGTTGCTCTCTACTGAAGAAGGGCAATTATCCTGAAACACGTGTCTAGAGATACACAGCACTGGCTGCACCAACAAGGGTGAAAAACTAAAGCCTGACACCGAAGAAAGTGTTATCATGCACTGCATTTATTATGATGCATCGGGGCAAACTGAGTGCTGGAGTGTGAGGCAGTGTGCGCCCACCCCCTCCCATCTATATATTGTACTAAGACTGAGCTTCCTGGCATCACTAGTTTCTCTAGGCACTTTTTCAATATCTGATTAAAGATGGAAGGACTTTCCGTGTACCACTGAGGAACACGATTCCATACATAGACTTTGTTCTCAAATTTAAATGAAAAAAGATACTGACTATCTGGCTGCAATGGTATTGAAAAGAATGCTTGGCATAAATCAATCACGGTAAACCATCCTGCACTCCAAGGAATCTGGTATAGAATCACTGCAGGATTTGGCACTATAGGACAACAAGGTTCCACAATCTTATTTATTTTTCGCAGATCTCGAACAATCCTATACTTTCCACTAGGTTTCTTCAAACCCATTATTGGTGAGTTACAAGGGCTACTCATTACTTCTTTTAGTATGCCTTGTTTTACCATTCTGTTGATTTCTTCAATGACTCCTGCCTTTACTTCTGCACTCATTTTGTACTGTCTGGTTTTTGGGAAAATTACACCTTCTTTTACAGTGATTTTAACTGGGTCTATTTTGGCCATAAGTCCTACTTCCTTTCCCGTGAAATCCCATACCATGGAATTTACTGTAGTTTTTAATTCTTCTGGCAACTCGTCTTTTGTTATCAAAGAGAACATCTCATCTACTTCTGTACCTTGCTTTGCAATCATATATTTATATACATGGTCTTCATCCGGGGTCTGAACTGCCACACCATCTGGTGTGCAGAAAATTGTGCAGTTCATTTTACACAACAAATTTCGGCCCAATAAATTTACTGGACTGGAATCACACACTACAAATTGATGCATTTCTCTAAAATTTCCAATTTTTACTTCCATTGGTTCGGTAAGAGGTGTTCTAATCTTTCGATTAGCTACACCCACAACTTGGATAGCTTCTCCAAAGAGAGGAAGGTCTGGGATGTCTGCTGTTCTCACAGGAGACCTGGTAGCACCAGTGTCCAAAAGGAAAGTAATATCATTACCTTTCACATTCCCTTCGACATATGGACCTGACTGATCTACCGGTAAGGATGCGCCAAGTACGCACTCCTTCTCCCCTCTCCTAGGCACCGTCATTGACTATATGGACAAAAGTCGTCCTGTAAAAGAAATTGTGAGGTTACATAATCATTCTTACCACTTCCTCCTTGATATCCGACGTCTGTACCGTGCTTTGCTCTGCTTACATTACCCTGTATAGGTGCAGGTGGCAACTGACTCTGAGGATTTACACCCTGCTGTGAGTCATTCTGCGCCTGTGGATTTAAATTTTGATTTATTCCTCATCTTTTTACATTCATCCTTCCAATGCCCCAATTTTCCGCATCCATGACAAGGAAATTTCTTATTAGCCTCTTCTCTACTCATTCGTCCTCTCATTTTTCCACCATTCCCAGTGTCACCATTCGTTCCAGAATCTTTTCCCTGATTATCATTTGGATTATCCAAATTAATTCCCTGTCGCTCAGCCATTTTCACTTGTGCCCACATCACTTTCTCTTGCAGTTCCTTGTGCCTATCCTCAATGTTGTCTCCACAATATTTGGCGTATTTCAAAATCTCATCAATCGGTTTCCCTTGCCAGCACAACATGTGCCGCTTAATCATCTGACAAATCTCTGGTTTTAATCCATAAACAAATCGGTAAACAAACTGACTCATGTTTTTATCTCCAATATCCTCAAATCCACTATACTGTTTGAATACCTGCAATAAACGTTCATAATAGGCATGTACCGATTCACTGGCTTCTTGGGTAGTTCTGTCTATTTTCACCCAATCTGTTTCTTTTGGTGGTATTTTCCCTTTCAGGTAAGTTATTACCTGCTGATACTTTTTCATTACATCACTTGACGGGGCACCTGTCTTTGGATCTCTAGGATACTCTTCACTTGGCCAATCGACTGTGATTTTACAATCTGTCCATAAATCGGCAGGTACCACTATGTCGAACAAACCGTCCAGGTCCTTCAACAATACCTTTGACACTTTCACAAACCTCTCAACCTGCTTGTACCATTCAATTGGTTTTTCTCTCAACTTTGGAAAATCATTCGTAAATGACAAAATATCCTGTCTGCTCCATGGGACATGTACACATCCTCCTCCTGGAACTTCTCGCATCGGGTACATTTGATCTGCTTTCCCTGTTTCCTTCATTAAGAATTCAGAAGTGGTTCTACTGTATCGTGCCTCTTCCTTTTTCTTTGTCCATCTAATTTTCCATTTATCTACGTCTCCCCATTTCTGTAAAACTGTCATTAATTTCTTTACTTGTAATTTTCGACCAGAGGCATTCATGTTTTCTAAATCTTGGTCAGAAAAATCTGCTCTATAGGGTTTTTGTAACACTTTTGACTTCCCTATTTCAATTCCCATCTGCAAAGCCAAATCTGATAATTTTTCATGAAATATTTTTACATTTCTAGTGATGCTTCTGCATACAAATAAAAGCTCTTCTTCATCGTAAGTATTTAGACGATCTACTCCTACATTTCCTGCTATCATTTCTTCTAGCTCAACCTTTAATTTGTAAATGTCCATGATCTTTGGAGGTGAACTCTGTTTGTCTGATCCTTGTGCCCACCTTTCTAAGTCTTCTGGTGTGACCACAGTGGCACTTTTGGTTCCTGATGAAGTTACTATGTTTACATCTTTGGAGCAACCAGGTGTTATTCTTCTAGGAGTACTATTTATAGATCCTCGAATAGGCAAATCCATTAAGGATATCATAGATTCACAATCACTAAATTGATCATCAATTATTACAGGGTCTGGTTTTGGGATTTCTACAGGTGTGGGCATCGCTAATGGTTTCGGATAACTTACTTTGTCACCATATAAGGGAACCACTGGACCAATTGTTACAGGTATGGTCAGTGAATCAGGATGAACACTCAATTGTGTTACTTTCTGTATTAATTCTGCTCTGTTTTGATCTATTGCTTCCTTTTCTTTGTCGTGAAGTACCCTCCTAACTGGGGGATTATGCAATACTTGCGGTACCAATGGTGTTCTTAACAGTGGTGCACTTGGGGTGCATCCACTTGTCCCTTCCTGATATGGTGGCGAGTTCTTTAATATTTCTTCCATAAATTCATCTTCAGAATCTCCTAACCCTGTCAAGTGTTTTGTCTTTTCTGTGCATTTGTTCCCTGACGATTCTTCTGCCATTAATATTGGATATAAACCCTCTGTAAGCATCGCTCTTCTCCACTGTTTCATCTGACCGTCCCTTGACTCATTTTGGTATCTAGGAAAAAATCCCTGATAACCCCTATTACTCCTGGATCGGTCGCGTTCGAATGCCTCGGTTTCCCACTCTTCTAAGGCTTTGTATTGAGTTAATCTTGGTCTGGGTTCTAAGTCATTCATCCTCAATCTTAAATTTTGAAGAATTCTCCCATTGAAGGTACCATTTTTTGGGAATGCTAATATTCCATCATTTTTGGTATATTCTATCCAATTTTCTAGCCATACACAAGTATGATAACCTTTCTCCATCATCATGAATGAATCGGGCGTTTTAGCTGGTGGAATGATAATTCCTTCTCTAGTTTTGATTGGTTTATCCTTTTAAAATAATTCTTAATCTTATGTAGGAATGACATTTTCTCTTTCTCCGTACATTTTTGGCAAATCTCGGTGTATAAAATTATATTCTGCAAAGCCTAGGAATCTCCTATCCGGACGAATTCCTATTAAAGTTGGATCACGTTTTAACATACAATCTCCACTATCCACTAGGATTTCGACTTCTATGGTAACAGCCAATCAAATTCCAGCTAACTTTTGTCTCTGAACCAATCCTAGCGCGGCCTTTTTGTGACGTTCGACTGCCAACCCCTCCTTTACAACCTGCGCTTCTCTGTCCCTCGCTGTTTTGACCAATCCCAGCGCGTTACCTGTGACGTCAGTACTACTCCTAACTACCGACCCCTCCTTTACAAGAGTCGTTCCATGCCTGCTGTTTCAACCAATCCCAGCGCGGCTTTTTGTGACGTCAGTTCCCTCTCCGGCAACTGACCCTCCCTTTACAAAATCGTACGCAAAACTTTTATTTTCTCTATGCTTCTTTATTAAAATTCATTAACAACATAAAACATTCGCTATCGTGCTAGTTTCTCTAAATTGGAAAAGATAGTTTCTCTCACCCTTAGTAAAACCTTTCCGTTTACTAAACATACACTACGAGTAAAACCCTTCCGTTTACTCTTCACGTAAGCTTCAGAAATACCTGTTACTTCTTC
The DNA here is from genome assembly GCA_963921515.1 of Calotriton arnoldi. Lineage (NCBI taxonomy): Eukaryota > Metazoa > Chordata > Amphibia > Caudata > Salamandridae > Calotriton > Calotriton arnoldi. The sequence goes on from CAWUFW010009182.1 coordinate 193,585, forward strand.
AATGTTACCCTTTCTAGGTGATATAACATCAAATTTTCACCAGCATTCCTTTTGCTATTACTCACATGCATAGAGTCCCTAACAAGTACTGATAGCCCTACTTAACTTTTCAGTACTATTTCTGCCTGACAGATAACCTCACTGCAGTATGGCTTCCACTTACCACCTGCTATTCTTCCCCGGGATTTTCTAGACAACATAAAACAAACTTTTAAACAATAACGGATGTTAGTTCATAAAAGTACAAATCTCATTACCCAATTAATAAAGTAGAACCATCCTCTGATAACCAGAAAAACTGATCCAGCGGGTTACTAGCAACAAGCATTCATACACCGAATACTCACCTGGGCCCATACATTCATACTACGCTAGCAATTTCCGCTGGTGGGTCAGTTGTACTCTTTATCAAAATCCCTGCTACCAATTACTTTTCTGATTAAAGAGTAATGACTTACCAATGAATCCTTTGTTAATTGGGAAGTTTAAAATGAGTGACATTCATTACAATTCGTAATCCTCAAATAATCACTGAGTCAGGAAGTTTTAAAATGTTTATCTAAAGATTTAGCAGAGTAAAGTACAGAATCACATGATACTTAATCGCATATCAAGGATGAAGCATAATAATTAATTATCGATCAATGACGGTCCCTCAGAAAGAAGAAGATAGAGACAGCAGCGCAACTAAGGGTTGCATTTATATTTACCTAAAGGTGCGAGAACCAAACCCCTTGGCCAAGGAGTTTGAAAAGATGAGACCCAGGAAAGATGAAGAGCAAAGACCTCCTCCAGGTTCAGGACAGGACAGGTGACCTCTCTATCAACGATGCCTGCGTCGTTCCCCTCTCTGATACTTCACTTCTCCTCGATTCTCCCGTGTCTTCCTTCTAATGGACTCCGCCACCCCCTCCTCAGGACCTCTCTGGACAGCGGTTCTGCCTGCAATCGATCAGTTCGTCTTTCTCTGGTTCTGCAAGCTGTCAGCCTTAATGTGCTCTCTTGTGCTCTGTTCTAGCATCACCCTAACTAATTTGTTAATTCTATATCTATTATACCCTTCTACGCCCATGTACCTCCCATTAATGTTGCAAAAATATGGGCCCACTACTTCTGATTGGACGGGGACAGGGGGTTGATCCTCACACCATATCGATTTAATTCAATTTCTGTAAGCCCATTGTTTTAAAATACCGCCCATCACAATTAATACATTTGCTTTATTTCCCACCCGTCTCACGACAAAGTTTATACAATGTTTATATAAATTGTTTATTTCGGTAGGGACATCATGGGTACGACAGTGTTGGCCATCAGGTCATGGCCTTGGACGACGTCCAGGTTGACTTCATCCTTTCCTCTGGGTAGCCGTAGGGCGCATGCGCAGAACCATTGTCTCTCGAGTTTCAGTTCAACCAACCCCAGGCCTATTTACGAGCTAATAAAAGTCAAAGAAGAAAATATTAAAATCACAAATAAATTGTTTCACTGTATACCCACTCTTTCTACTCTACTCCCATTTAATTATAAATTCTATCCCGCATTAATAGCGTTAGAATACCACAGTTTAATTGCAACATGTGAGCAAGCTGTAGCACGTGAAAACATTAAGCAGCCATTTTAATACACACTGCGCAGAAGCAAGGATTTCCCTCCAAGCAAAGAAAGACGTCACACCACGTGATATGGTCGACACATGCGCAATAAGGTTTCCCGCGCTTTAGCGGCCATTTTGGATTAGACAAGAGTTATTTGTTAGTTTAAACACATAGGCAAGCTTCACTCGTATAATGTTCATGGGTGCATTTGTTAGTATAGACATTACAAAGTTTAATAAGTTAGTACTGTGAGAAGATTGCTTTCGAGCAAGTCTCACTGTGAGTCCATGCTCAATCAACCTCACCTCTCTATCTGTCTCTATATGTCTCTACTACCTTTCCTTTCTCTACTTCTCTCCCAGCAATTTCTCTAACTCATCACTCTCCCTCATATCTACATCTTATTCCTTTCTCTATCTCACATCTCCCTCACTATCTCAACCCTCTCTACCCCACCGATCTCTCTTCCTACGTAGCTCACAATTTACCTCACCATTAGTTCACTATCTCTCTGCTCCATCTCACCTTTGTCTCTTTCTACCCCTGGCTACCTTTATTTCTCTACCTGGATTTTTTCCCCCATCATCATCTCTCCCCTCTTTCTCTCACTTGCTTTCTGTGTCGCTCACATATCTCTCTCTGGACTTTCTTCTCTATTTAAATGTATCACATCACCTATCTCCCTCAATCTCTTTTATTAATGATCTGTTCTGTTTATGTCTCCTGTATGCATCCCTGACCCGTTAGCTTTACTCAGTGGGGTCACATGTATCTGTCTAGCCAGTAAAGTGCACACATGTAAAGTGAAAAAGAGAGACAAGGTTGTGAAAGTTTTTTTTTTTTAAATACTTACCTGTGTGGTAAAGACATCTATGGAAGACACAAATACTTACCTGCGTCGTGCTTACCTGATTGGGAAAGGGTTCATGGTAAAGGCATTGCATGGTAAAGACTGTGTTGTAAAGGGTATTTCCCTACTCAGAGCAGGGCGTTGATATTCACTGTTGAAGCAAGAAAGCTGATAGTGAAGGTGGATATATTTGTGATGACAAAGTCATGCAACTATGCCTATGCACATATTTATTATTTTACTATTATGTATTAGTCTTCTAAACACCTACCAAGTCACCCTTAGTCAGCTTTTCCCACAATGGAACTAAAAAGCTGGTTAGGCACTGAATTCTGCATAAAATGTTACTCCAACTAAAAGATCTACATCCAAGCTGAAACACAATGGCATTATCAGTGCTTGTGAAAGCTTTCTTTTGGTTCTATTTGGTTGACAGACATGAGGCAGCTTGAACATTTGGCTTTTTTTGTGTGCACATTTTTCTGAAAGTTTAGCATATGATTCAATATTGTTTGGGATCACGAGGGCTTGAAAGAGCTGAAAAGGGTTAATAAATTCAAAGTTCATAACAGGTGGTCTCAAAATATATCTTGCAGAGGTCAACATAAATCCTAAAATATTCTCTGCCTTTGAGGTATGTTTGTTATTGTCTACCACACACACAATACCCTGACTTTGCTAGCTAATTTGTAATTTAGTTTTGTAGCTGAAGGACATTTCAGTGTCATCTTTAAAATATTTGTGAATTTCAATCTGGTGACAAGAATACCTCTTTACTTCTGATTATCATAACCTGATTACATGGGTTTTCTGGTGTTAATATTGACAAGGCTCATCAAATGTTTATAACTCCCTATTTGTTAAGCTGAAATAGTATTTTTCAGCTGTGTCCCTCTTAAACTTAAATCTTCCTCAATTCCAATACAAATCACCAGGGGAATTCAACTCTGTTCCCTTAGGGTGGTCTTACCCCAAACATTTTGTCTGCTTCCCTCCTTTTTTGCTGATTCTTTTTGTTGTCCTTAGGAATGCTTTACCATTGCTGACCAGTGCTAAAGTGCACGTGCTCACTCCCCTAAAGATGGTAACACAAGTTTATCCACAATTGGGATATTTTATTTATCAGTAAGCCCCTAGTAAAGTGCACTACCTGTGCCCAGGGCCTTTAGTTGCTACTAGTGGGCCTGCAGCACTAATTGTGCCACCCACACAAGTAGTCCTTTTAACCTATCTTAGGCCTGCCACTGTAGAACCTATATGTACAGTGTTACTGCAGTGTTGACTTTAAAACCCCTTGCCAAGCCTTAAACTCACCTTTTATTAAACCTAAGTCACCCCTAAGATAGGCCCTTGGTAGCCCATAGGGCAGAGTGCTGTGTAAGTAAAAGTTAGGACATGCACTTTTAAGTGTGCGTGTCCTTGTAGTGAAAAATACCTAAATTAATTTTTTCACTAGTTTGAGTCCTATTCATCTCATAGGTTAACATTGGAAATTCCTTATTACACTTTTAACATGTAATTCCTTATTTAAAAGGAGACACTCTGTCATGTTTCATTACATTGCAATAGTAATGATAAATCCTCTTTACCAGTGAGGTTGGATTTAACATTACTGTTTTAGAAATGCCCCTTTTGGAAAGTTGGCATTTCTCTGCTCTTAAACTTCTGTGTGCCTACTGCCTCTCCAATACACTTCTGGGGTGGGTGATAGCTTTACTTTGTGCATTCCCTCTAGACAGCCACATACAAAGGAAGATTAGGTGTGTCTGACTATCCATCTGCATCCTGATGGCTCATCCTGGGCAGTATGGGAGGGAAGAGCTGACACGTACACCTGGATGGGCAGTGTCCTGTCCTCACTCAAAGGGCTGATTACCCCCCTGTAGTGAGTCTGTAGCCAGGGCTTGGAAGTAAGGACCTCAATGCACTTCAAAGATCTTTCTTTGAAGTCACCCCCAACTTCAAAGGCATGACTAGGTATAGTTACTGGGTCTCTGACCCCACTAAATAAGACACCTCTAGACCTATGAAGAACCTGTGTCAGAAGAACTGCTGTGGGCTACAAGGACTGTCAATCTGCTGGACTGCTGCTATGGAAGAAGTGCTTTTCTGCTGTGCTGCCTGCTGCTCCCTGAACCTGCTAAGGGACATCTGGACTCTGCCATGAAACCAGAGTGATCTCATAGGGCTTGTTGGCTTGCTTTCTGTTTTTGAAGTCTCAGATTATCAAAGAATTCACCCTGCCACCTGCAATCAGCACCTGGGCATAGCCTGCTGTGATTCCTGCTGTGCCAAGTAGTGCCAATCCAGTCCTAGGCCCTTGGAAGTGAGTTTAACGTGCTCCGTCTGTGAAAATGACGATACGCCGAATCAAAAACGGAGCATCTTCCTCAATGTCAACACATCGCCGCTGCTGCACGGACTGCGACACTCACATCTCCCCGAGGCTTCGCTGCACTTTTGACTTTGCATGTCTCAGAGGCAAAGCATCGCTTTCAATCCAGTGGTTTGACTTCAAAGCATTGCTTCGGTGCTTCTTGCCTTTGAGGTACCTTTGATGCTGCATGCTTGGAACTGACGCCTCACCTTCCTTGTAAGGATCGACAACGATGTATCACCTCCACTGCTCCCCACATCGTCCTCAGCCTCAGAGCATCCAAGGTACCATTTAAGCAGGCTAAGGCTGGTCCCTTTATCCGACCCGCCCTCAAGCGCTGTCCTCCCAAACGTTTGGATTGGACCTGGTCAAGGGTGACCAGATAGCCACGGTTGTAGCTATTTGGTTCTAACCAGTACAAAACATTTTTATTTTTTTAAATGTATATCTCGACTCCTAGTTATTTGAGTTTTATGGTTTTGGTCTTGTTTTACTCATACAAATATTTTCTATTTTTCTAAGCTGGTGTGCAGTCTTTTTGTGGTGTTTCCATTGTTTTACTGTATGTTATGTTGCACAAATACTTTGCACATTGCCTCTAAAGTTGAGCCTGCCTTCTCTATCCCAAACTACCAGAGGGTGAGCACAGGTTAATTTAAAGTGTTCATCTGACTTACTCTGCCTAGGGTTGTGGTTCCTGCTTGGACAGGGTGCATACCTCTGCCAACCAGAAATCCAATTTCTAAAAAAATATTTCCCATTTTAATCTCTAAATGTCCCTCTTATGTGTTCCCAAATCACAACACTTATGCGAAATCTACTTTTGTGGTGAAGTTGTGTTCTACTTAGACTTGCATTCTGTTGCTCTATTTCAAAGAGAACAGACACAAAATAACTATTTAAAGGCATAATTCTACTTGCTAAGTGACCATGTTTCTTGTGTGACAACTTCAGCAAGTCTCGAAGTTTGTAGTCAAAAGCACTGTGCACACCACGATTTTTAGGCCATACTTAAAAAGTTAAAGTTCAAATGAAAAGTCCTCGAATTTACATGCAATTGAATAAAAAGCTAGGATTCGGTGGATGGTCCATAGTTCTGTCAGGAGAGTAGAGTATATTTTTCTCTCTTCCTGTTGGAGTGACTGCCCACTGAACTTAACAAGCATTTGCAATGCAATCGGTCTCGCCTTTAGGACCTTATATGTATTTAGCTATGCAGCACATTAGCCTGGCTGCTGAAAGATCTACTGTTCTTTAACATGGTTGAAAGTAAGCACCAAACTGCGTGACATGCCAGGTATGGGAACACATGGAGAGAAATATTGCCTTTCAGCGGGACTTGGTATAGTCCAAAGCTCTGTTTTTAATATAAAATCAGGGCCTTCGGTGGTCATATCACTGAAAATACAAGATTTGAAAAAAATATTATTGTCTACGGGTGCTCGTGGAAGACAATTTCTATGGACTGGATAGAGAATGCTAAAGTGATTCTGGTATTTTACTGACCTCTGCTAGTCGTTTTCTATCAAGAAAGTTAAATAGAGGCTGTTGACAGAAAAATTAAAAAAAGAAAGTCCCTCAGCAGAAAGCAATCCTGGTATTTTACTGACCTCTACTGGTCCTTTTTTATTAAGACAGTTAAATAGAGGCAGTTGAACAGAAAAAAAAGTCCCTAAGTGGAAGCAGACAAGTCCTAGGGCTGATCTCCAGAGCCCACAAAGTACATACACATATAAGTATAGACTAATATATAAGTATATACTAAAGTATATACAAGAGGTCTTTTATGCTTGACCTAAAAATGACCTCCAAGCAGGCGGTCATTTATAATACATTGGCAAGAACAGCCATCATAGTGGTTCCTGCCAATGCATTCTTTTGTTTGGTGCAGGACTGCGTCAACTTTATGCAGCCTTGGACCAAACAGTTTTATTTTTTTATTTTTCAAAATACTGGGTGGAGGAACATATAGCCTTGCCTCCGACTGCCCTTACTTCGTCTGGCCTTTGGGGAGGCTTGGCTCTGGCAGTGATGGAGTAGTCACCACCGTAGCCAAACCTATGGTTCTCCTGCATGAAAATCTGCTAGCAGACCATTCTCTTGGCGGTAGAGGTACTCCGTCACCATTGAGAGTACCTGTATCAGCAAGATATTAATTGGGCCCTGAATGTTTAATTGATATGGTACTTGCTGGATTTTCTCTAGTGACCTCCTTCACATCGGAATTTATATCACTTTGTTTTGTGTACTGTTCTCTGCTGATAGCATCTTTTCAGTCAGTAGCTATATGAAAAATGGGACATATTAGAGGTACTTGTGCTGTGGTATGGTATTGTTCACAGGAGCAAAGAGCCCTGCCACTCTTGTGCTAATTCTTGTCTACAACTGCTAATTTGAGCACTGGTTCACATTCTCTTGTCATTGGACAAACAGATAAAGGTGCACAATGTCACCTCATATAAAGGTGCATGCTTTTAATCTTGACAATCAGATTTAACATATTATCAAAGAAGGATGTAGAACTCTAGTAGGCAACTGTTAGATGGATAAAGGTAAGTTAACCAAGGAATACTGTTTGAATTGCTGGTGATCTAAGAAGCTTGGTCCAAGTCTGTCACAATACATAAGTCTTAGGCTAACAAGAAAGTGTGACCCAATTACAAGAAAACAGCTGAAAACATGTTTTTTGTAATGGATCGATAGTGCTTGAATAGCAAAGCATTGTTGACAAATATGAGTGTCCCTATTTTAGTACAGTGCTACTACCCATTCGCATAAACACTCTGTGCTGTACAGTGTAAATGGTATGAGTGCAGCTTGTACCAGAGCAAACCTTTCAGCTGTCACAAATGCATAACGAAAGGGATTTTGTGACTGAGCTATTGATTGACACCATTTCCTGGTTGGCAGAATGTAAATGTATCCCAATGCATTATTAAACATACATCATCCAGAGAGACTTCCTAAAGGCAAAGAGTCGAATGAGAAGTATCGTTGCTTAAAAGCTGTCCCCACAGGAGCCACAGCCAATTGGCAACATTTTATTGATCCTGACACAAATACAAATGGGCTAAACCTTCCATGGGGACTCCTTCTGTTATGAAAGCAGAACACAGTGGCAGTCGCTGCACAGCCTATCAGAGCTTCTGTATCTGTGGGACGTGGAGAAGAACAGTTAATTTTGAAAGAGGGTTTAGGATAGTCTCAAATTCAAGACATGTTTTAGGAGACTTTCATATTGAACATTACTGGGTATATTGATGCAGGGGCTATGAGGAGCTACGCCGTCTACATTTTAATGCAGGAACACTCGTCATTTGAGTCCTTCTCCTTGACACATCAGGTCAGGGGTAGAAGGATGAGGTGGAGGAAGAAGAGGGGGAGTTAAGAGAGCCAAATGTGACCAACCAGATCAACATTACTGAGTCATGTGACCTCCTCAAACCCACCCTGAGAAAAGGAGAGCTGACTATAATTAGAACCTCCTGAAGAGAAGCGAGAGCAGAAAGAGCTCAAGTCACAAGGTCTGCACAGCCAACTCCATCCTCTTTGTCATCATGAGGTTCTTCACTGCCGGTGCCAGCCTCTTCTTGGTTTTCATAGCTGCAGGTGAGTCCACGCAGTGGCGTTTACAGAGCTATGTGTAAGACAGACTCTGAGTCTTACATGTATAGCTTTCCTTGTGTGTTTTTTTTAACTTCTTTACTAAAATGTATATTCCTTGAAAGTCTGGGTCATCAAACTGTTGTTTCCTTTGCAGTATGATTCCTCTTCCAGACTTTGGTTTTGGGCCATAAATAAAGCAGGAATGGCACAAAAACCCTTTTCTTGCTCAATCGAGCTGCTAACGCCAAGCTGAACGTGTTCCTATTAATACCAAGGTGATTTCTGTAATTGACTGCAGCTGGTTTGAGGTCTCTCTAAGCTGAGTCCCATTTCTAAACCAAGGCTGAGCTAATTTGTACACTCCTGAACACTGAAATCAGGCCCTCTCTGCCACTGCTTCAACCAGAGCAAGCTTTTCTACTGCCGACATCCAGATGTTCACTCTCCTACAGTAATAACAAGCTCAACATTCCATCACTACCAACACCAAGCTGACTCTTCCCCCTATCAACAAGCTGCGCTTTTCTTCTACTGAATGGTATGCCTGCGTGTATGGATATAGTGTTTCTATAGTGCAAACCTAGACAAAAGGTAGCAGAGTGCTGCATATAACTAACATCAGTCTGAGCTCTTCACCTACCAATCTGTGCTTTATCCCTACTAACACCAAGCTGAGTTCTCCCCTATTATCACCAGTGTGAGCTCTTTCTCTATTAACACCTAGTTGAGCTACCCCCCCAGTAATATAAAACTGAGCTGTTCCCTTACTAACACTAGACTGAGCTATCCTCCTATCAACAATAAGCTGTTCCCTCCTGCGTCTAACACCAGGCTGTTTAATCCCCACGTACGCTAAGCTCTGCTACGCCCCTAATGACACTAAACTGAACTAACCCCTTATTAAAAATAAGCTGTGTCATTCTGCATCTAATTACAAGATGAGCTCTCCCCCTACCAACGCTAAACTCTGCTCTCCATCTAACACCACACCTAGCTCTCACATTAGTAGCACCAATCTGAGGTCCCCACCTATTAACACCAAGCTCTGCCCTCCTGCAAATAACGCCAAACTGAGATCTCCCACTGTTAACCCCAAGCTCTGCTCTCCCCAAGCTGAGCTAGCCCCTATTAAGGCAAAGTTTAGTTCTCCCCCTATTAATACAAAGCTGAACTCTCCCCATATAATACAGAGCTACCTTTTACTCTCTACTAACATGAACTTTAGTTCTCCTTCCTCATAACCCCAGAATGACCTATTTATCTACTAATGGTGAGCTGAGTTCTCACACTATTATGCACCACATACAAAACCAACATGTAACACAAAAAACATGTGTACACACACACATGCAGAGACATATAGATAAAGAAAGGGGCTTTCAGATAGACCCTTTCAGACATTGCCTACTGTGGTTCAGCTGGCTTTAGGCACTGCCTTCAGCTGTTGTCTATCAGTGTTTGTTAGAAATGGGGGTCTCTAGCTGGCAGAGTTTGGTACCTTTGTCAAAGTAGGGACCCTTCTTCCTAGTCAGGGTAAGTGGGATACAGTACTAAAATAACCCCTGCTCACCCTCTTGATAGCTTAGCACGAGCAGACAGGCTTATCTCAGAGGCAGTGTGTAAAGCATTTCTGCATGCATACAGTAACACAGTGAAAACACTACAAATGGACACCACACCAGTCTAGAAAAATAAGCAAAACTTTATCTAAATCAACAAGACCAAAAATTTAAAAAATCCAACATACAATACTGTAAAAGCAGTTACTGTGCAAAATAACCTTTAAATTGCAGGAATAAAGTGAAAACACAGTTCCTACGACTTGGTAGCTCCGTTCCGGGCTACCACGATACTGAACACGACGGGTAACACCGCACTCCTGCAACAGGGACTTCATATACTTAGATATGAAGTTGGTACCCCGGTCAGACACCACCTCTCTGGGGAATCCCCTATGGGAGAAAATCCCCATCAACACAAGACCCACCACGGGGGCCGTCACAGTCCGGAGAGTGATGGCTTCCGGGTACCCGGTGGCATGGTCCACCAACACCAGGATGATCCTGCTGCCCATGGCTGTCTTGGGATCCAGAGGCCCCACAATGTTTAGACCCACCCTCTCAAAGGAAGTGCTGACTACAGGGAAAGGTTGGAGAGGAGCCTTGCACTTCCTCCCACTCTTACTACTTGCCTGGCAAGTCTGGCAAGACCTACAATGTGTGTCAGAGTGCTTGTGCATTTGGGGCCAGTAAAAGTGGGTGACAAGCCTTTCAGTGGTCTTGTCATGCCCCAAATGTCCTACCAAAGGCATGTAATGATCCAGACCCAGTAGGAAGGCAATCGTTGCCTAGCAGAAAGTCAACAGGCATGGCTGGCCTCACAGCTACTCTCAAGGTACCTGAGACCCCCCCCCACTCAAAGGGAACCTGTGCCACTTTGCAGAGGCACTCAGAGTTGTCAGCTGCAACTACTGGGTAGAATGTGTTAGGGACCACCTGCTCCTCAGACACTAGCCGACAACTGACAGCTGTCACACTGGCTCCAGTGTCCCTCAGAGCTTCCACACTATGGCCATTGATGGTCACCCACTGCCTGTATTTTTTAGTGTTATCAGGCAGATGAGCTCTTGGGACCATATCACTGTCTCCTAAAGAGACCAGGATCATCTCTGCGGATCCCCACCCCTCCTGGGAACCCGACTCCTCCCCCAAGGCTACACTAGCCAACTCACAGGGCAGAGCACCTGTGGGTGCAGTAGTGGCTTTCGGGGGACACCTAGGATCCCCTATGAAGTGGCCCACCTAAGCACAAGCAAAACATGTCCTGGGGCCCTTTTGCGCAGGATTACCTCCCGGGACCCATGACTTCTTCTCACTGGGGGACTGGGAACCTTTCCCTTGGTTCCCTTGGGAATTACTTTGGGGCCCTTTCTGGAAATCCTTTTGTTTACCCTTGTCCCATCCACTCTTCTGCTGGGGACCCTGCCCACCCTTGGCAGGGTCTCCCACATGACCTTTTTGGACCCTGGTACTGACCCAGTGGCCGGCCTCCACAGCAAGCTTCCTGGAGTCCGTCAGCCTACTGTCAATCAAGTGCTGGCGTAGCTCTGGAAAACAATTATCCAACAAGTGTTCCCATGCAACCAAATCACTTGGCTACCCTCCACCCATCCATCCAGTGCTCTGTAAAAATAGGAGACATACTCCACCCAAGTGCTTGAATCCAGCTTCTTCCAATCCTTCAACTTCTGCCTGTATAGCTCTGGGGTCAAACCATACCTCTCTATTAATGCTTCCTTTATGGGAACATAAGACATCTGATTCTCAGTGGGTAAGGCTAACAACGTGTTCCTCCCTTCAGAGACAAAGATGCTCCACAACCCCGCTCCCCAGTCTCTCTCAGGGACTCTGTATGCCTCATTGCTACCTCATAGGCCTTAAACCACTGCCCAATGTCCTCACTCTTCACAAATTCCTTAATTACCTCCTTGGAGATGTACACCCTCCCTTCTCCAGGCACTGATGGTGTGCTGCCACCATGGGGATTGGACTCTATACTTTTTGCTTTCAGATCTAGCTCCCTTAAACCTCTCTCATGCTCTTAAAGAATCTTCTTTTCCTCCATGGCCAATCTCTGCTTTTCTAACTCCAATTTCTTAGTCTCCATGTCACTCTCCTTCCCCAGCCTGAGCTTAACAAGCTCCCTCTCATGCACCCTATTTCTTTCTCTGTCTTCTACCTCCTCTAGAGACAAATCTCTTGAAGAGACACTGCTGCCATCTCTGGAAGGTACCACCCCCGGCAGATTCAACAGCCCCTCCTGCTGCCCATCCAAATTCTCTGCCGCCACCAGGGGCTCCTCATCCTGCCCACTGGCATTTCTGGATTCCAACCAGGCCCTCAGCGCCATTTGATATTCCTCCTTTCTGGTGAGGCCTTTCACAGAGATTTTACATTTCTTGCAGATGGCTTTAAGCTGAGACACAGAGTAGGTTTCCACCCTATCCTCCTCAAATGCAATATCAATGGATGCAATGGATGCTGGCTCGGTCATGATGAAAAGATTGGCAGTTCTCAAGTTGCAGAAAATCCAAAGAGAAAAATTCAGTAGTATTATGTGGTTGCGTAATGGTCTGCACAATGCTAGTAGTGTACACCGATCACTGTATGTAAGGCACAAATGCAAGTCTAGATCCTCACTGCTAACCACCAATGTTAGAAATGGCGGTCTCTAGTTGGCAGAGGTAGGTACCTTTGTCCAAATAGAGACCCTTCTTCCTAGTCAGGTAAGGGGGATACACTTCTAAAATAACCCCTGCTCACCCCCTTGGTAGCTTGGCACGAGCATTCAGGTTTATCTCAGAGGCAGTATGTAAAGCATTTGTGCATGCATACAGTAACACAGTGAAAACACTACAAATGGGCACCATACCAGTTTAGAAAAATAAGCAATACTTTATCTAAACCAACAAGACCAAAAACAAAAAAATCCTACATACAATACTGTAAAAATAGTTTCTGTGCAAAATAACCTTTAAATAGCAGGAATAACGTGAAAACACAGTTACTCTGACTCGGTAGCTCCGTTTGGGGCTACCGCGATACTGAACACGACAGAGTCTAACAATTCCAGCCAACCGCGTCGGTACGGGTCAGCTAAAACGTCAACAGACTCGGAGACAGTACCTTTCTTGTTGCGGCCAACTCGCCGATGAAAGTCGGTCGGGGCAACTGTTGCGGTCGTGATGTGAGATGGAAGCGTTGCAGCGTGCAGTGTCCTCACAGCTCGGTGCAGGCAGCTGCTCGTTGACGGAGTCGGTGAGACCAAGGCTTGCGTTGCAGGGTGAGAGGATGCTCTATGCGGTGCTGGCAGGTCACGGTGCAGCGACAGATCTGGTTGATGTTCGAGTTGGGCAGCTATGGAGTCGGTGACGTTTGTGCAGCATATAGTAAAGCAGTGCAGAGTGCATTGCCCACAGGATGCGGTGCAAGCAGCAGCACGTTGATGGAGTTGGTGAGACCATGGTTGCATTGCGAAGCGAGGCATTGCTCTCTGCGGTGCCTTCAGGACACAGCGTATGCCACGGACTCAGTGATGGAGTCGGCTGCTCTTATCTTCTGTGGTGACTGGAACCAGCGTAACCTGAGACAGTGCCCAGAAGGATGGTGAGGTCTTTGCTGTTCCTGAAACCTTATGAACAGGGGGCAAGCTCCACTTCAAGACCTTGGAGATACTTTCTCAAGCTGGATGCTCACACAGTTCCTCTCCTTGGCAGAAACAGCCACTGCAGGCCAACCCCAGACAGCACACAGCAAAGGGGCAGCACTCCTCCTCCAGTTTCTCCTGCTCTTCTCCTTTGCAAAGGCTACTCTTGAAGTCCAAAAGTGATCTAAAGTTATGGGGTCTGGGCCCCAATATTTTTACAGCAAAATCCATTGTTCTCTGGTGGCAGAGAAGCCCTGTGCTCACTCGAACCAGTTCTGTCCTCTCTGGTGCAGCTTCCTGGCAGGAAGTGGAGACAGCATTGTGCAAGGCAGACCAGGCCCATTCAGGTGAAAGGAAATCTCCTCCCCTTACTCTAAATGCAGCCCAGGTCTATTCAGCCCAGCCCTGACTCACACTGGAAAGGCAGGACACACCTAACCCCCCAAGTGTCTGAACAGAATGCACATCCCCTGCCCCTGTCACTCCAAATCCAGACAGTCATTACACATCCTAGCAGAGGCACACTGGATGGCTAAGCAAGAAAATACCTACTTTCTATAAGTGGTATTTTCAACCACAGAATGTAAAAATCACCCTCACTAAAAGATGCATGTTAACATTCTGAGTTCAGGCATACTAAACTTTATTTTCCTACCTTGTTCCCAGGGGTAGTTAGGCTTATAAGATGTTATAAGCAAACTCCCCATTCTATACTATGGGAACAGATAGCCTTACAATAGTGAAAAACAAATTTGGCAGTATTTCACTATCAGGACATGCCACACACCTTCCTTTCACATACACTGCACCCTGCCCACAGGGGTACATTGGGCCTAACTTAGGGGTGACTAACATGTAAGAAAAGGAAGGGGTAGGGCCTGGCAAGTGGGTGCAATTGCCAAGTCGACATGGCAGTACAAAACTGTGCACAGATACTGCGGTAGCAGATCTGAGTTACATTTACTGGCTGCTTAGGTTGGTGCTACAATCAGTGCTGCAGGCCCACTAGCAGCATTTGATTTACAGGCCCTGGGCACACACAGTGCACTGTACTAGGGACTGACTAGTAAATCAAATATACCAATCATAGAAACACCAATCCATAACAACAATTTACAAGAAGCACTTGTACTTTGGCACTGAACAGCAGTGGCAAAGTGCCCAAAGCATCTAGACCAGCATAAACGAAGTTCAACACACAGCAAAATAGCAGGAGACAAAGGCAAAAATACAGGGGAAATCAACACCAATGGTGCTAGGTCTAACAGTGTTGATATCAACCAATGGAATTTCAAAGATGTGAGCTACTTAGAAAGGTAGTGTCATGTGCCCAAGTTAGGCCCGGTAGGAATTAGTGCCTTTCTTAAATGTACTCAATCCTTCCTTAAAGTTGCCTTCTCTTTGCCACATCGACTTTTGACACACATTTACATTTGTGGCACTTGGACTAGTTTCTTGGAAGCACCGACCTTGCTGACACAGAACACTTTGTGAGAACACTATCACACTGCCTTGGCATTAGGTACAAGGCCCTCATGTGCGCAATACAAATGTGTTTATTATTTCATCCATATGGCGACACAGCTATCTTTAGAACACAAACAATGCATTCTCAGTCTGAGGCAAGGATGCCATTTTCTATATATAGGGGCACATGCATCAACCTAAATACCGATCGCAAACGGGCCGATTCGCAGAATCGGCCCCTTTGAGACCGGTATTTAGGCAATTGGGATGCATCAACCCAAAACCCATTCGCAATATAGTTAATCGCACATTTTGCGATTACCTAAATTGCAAATGCTTTTAGGGAATCGCAAATTGTGATTCCCTGTTTGGGATGCATCAAAGCCTTTCCTAAATGCGACTTCGCATTTAGGAAACGCTAATTACCATCAACTGCAAGTTGATGGTAATTTGCAAAACTTTGAAAAATGCACATAAGTGCATTTTTCAAAGTACTATGTGGCGCACACATATGCCCTTAAGGCATATGTGTGCGCCACATGAGCACAGATGCCAAATTTGGGGTGCAGCAGGGTGGCCTTTAAGGCCCCCTAGCACCCTTCAAATTGCATTCACAATTCGCGAGTACCTATTTGATACTCGCAAATTGCGAATGGCTTCCCATTCATTCTTATGGGCCTCTGTGGATCAACAAGTTTCTGCCAGATATTTTACTCTCTGCTGCTTAATGTGTACATTTCAAAAACATTATCAAATGTTGCTAAAATAAAGCTGCAACTTGTGGTAACTAAGCTTAGATGCAGATCTCTTTATCTGTTTGTTCCTTTTTATCTGTTGTGACTCTTTATCTGTTTGTGCCTTTTTGTCTGTGCCTTTTCTGTTGCTGTTTTCACATTTGTTTTGGTTTTCCCGTTGCCTTTTTTCCGACCCCTTCCAGCCGCTGCTGCCCCTGCAGTCCCTCCCCCCCTGCATTTTCCTGCTCCCGCCTCCTAGCTGCTCTCCTTCCCCCCGACCCCTACTTAATGGCGGCCACTGAGCAACAGGGCAAGCAAGACCTCTGACCTCCTGGTCAGGGTAACCGTTCTCCCCTCGCGCAGCTCCATCCTTAAGGCACTGCCCCCAGCGCCTTCTCGTTTCCAGGTAGGTGTTCGAGGCCCTCCTCCACCTGCAGGTTCCTGCCTACG
The DNA here is from genome assembly GCA_963921515.1 of Calotriton arnoldi. Taxonomy (NCBI): domain Eukaryota; kingdom Metazoa; phylum Chordata; class Amphibia; order Caudata; family Salamandridae; genus Calotriton; species Calotriton arnoldi. Next base: position 209,872 of record CAWUFW010009182.1, read on the forward strand.
CCTCATCCCTGGTGGTCCATTGAGAGAGCCTTGCTCTTCTGCTGGTCCACTCTGCCAGCCTTTCTGTGTTCTCTGTTTTCGTCCTTCTGTACCTCTTTATCTGTTGTGCCTTTTTATCTGTTGTGCCTTTTTATCTGTTTGTGTCTCTTTATCTGTTGTGCCTCTTTATCTGTTTGTTCCTTTTTATCTGTTTGTGCCTTATGTCTGTCTGTGCTGTTTCTGTTGCTGTTTTCACTTTTGTTTTGGTTTTCCCCTTGCCTTTTTTCTGACCCCTTCCTGCCACCCGCTGCTCCCATGGCCCCTACCCCCCCTGCATGTTCCCACTCCCTCCTCCAAGCTGCTCTCGCTCCCCCAACCCCTGGCGGCCGCTGTGCGACAGGGCACGCAAGACCTCTGACCTCCTGGTCAGGGTAACCGTTCTCCCCCGAAGGCGTGCCAAAGGTAAGCCCATCTGCGCCTGTCCACAACCCGACCGCGACCAGCACCAGGGACCCATGTCCTCCGACCCCCCACCGCTACAACTCAGCAACCCTCCATGCACTCAACCCTGGACGCAACAACAAGTGCCAGCTCTTGATGCCAAGAATCACCCAATGCCTGTTCTCCTGCCAACTCTGCCGCCACACCTTCACCCACCTCCGGACCCCAACAGCTACCACCAACCTACAGGATGCCAGCGCACCCAAACCCCCTACGCTGCATCCTCTTCAACGTATGCTCCCTGCACAGACACGCCTTACTCACGGAGACCTGGACCAACGCTGCTCTGCACCCGACATCGCAACCGCCATCTCCAATGGGTACAAGATCCAGAGGAAAGACCACCCCAACCACCCTGGAGGAGGCTTCGCCATTGTCCACAAAAGCTCCCTCCGACTGACAAACTTAAACTCGAACGACTACTCGCCCCCTATGGAACACATCCACTTCCAGATCCAGGTCAACCCCAGATCAAGCCTACGCGGAACTCTCGCCTACAGACCTCCCGGACCCGACACTACGTTCACTAACACCATCGCAGATTACATTGTGCCCCACGCCCTTGACTCCTCAGAGTACGTACTTCTCAGAGACCTGAACTTCTACCTTGAGAAGCTCAGTAACCCCAACTCCACCGCCCTCCTAGACAACCTCGCCTACATTGGACTGAAGCAACTCCTCACTGTGAGAAAGTGCCCTCTTTCTTGCATGGTATGCCCCCACTTTTTGCTGAATTGCTGATGTGCTTTGACTGAGTGTGCCCTGGGCTCCTGCCAACCAGGTACCCAGGGCCTGTGTTCCTTCCCTAAAACTGCATTGATGCCTACACCCAATTGGCATCCCTGGCCACAGGTCAGCCCCTGGTAAATGGTACCATGGGTACCCAGGGCACTGTGACCAGGGAAGGCCCCTAAGGGCTGCAGCACTTGTTGTGCCACCCGTAGGGACCCTGTACCTTTACACACACACACACTGCCTTTGCAGGCTGCGTGTCTTGGTGCAGAACAAAAGTGAAGAGTCGACATGGCACACATCCCTGTGTGCCATGCCTACAAACCACTGCCCTGGCCTAGGTCAGCCACCCCTCTAGCTGGGTGCACTATGCCAGTGGTGAGGGCACAGAGGCAGGAGCCCTGTGCCCCTACAGTGCCCAAGTCCATTATTGGGCATTGTAAGTGCAGTGCTGCCATTAAGAGTATATGGTGCTGGGAGTCTGTCATTACGAACTCCACAGCACCATAATGGCCCCACTGAAAACTGAGAAGTTTGGTATCAAACTTCTCAGCACATTAAACCCACACTGATGCCAGTGGGGATTTAATGTAAACGCACTCCAGAGGGCATCTTAGAGATGCCCCCTGAAACCAACCCGACCTCCAGTGTCCGGACTGAGTGGCTGCCCAGGCTGCCACCACCAGACATGTTTCTGGACCCCTGGGTCGAGAGCCTCTGCTCTCAGGGGCCTGAAACAATGCGCATCCTGGGGCGAGGTGCCAAAGCATCCTCCCCAGGATGGGCAGGGAGGCTTCAAAGGCCTGCCGCCTTTGAGCTTCCCAGACCATTTGCTGCTTCCAGCAAACTGGTCCCCACTGGTTCTACCCCCACTTCTGGCGGGAGAACCGGCGGGAAAACCAGAGGCAGGAAATGGGTTGTGCCCACCTCTGCCAACTCCACCCCTAAGGTGGGGGAGGCGAGGTGAAGCACAAACTCGAGTCCCCGCCATCTTGAGGATGGGGGACCCAGCCAACCAGGGACAGGCTCCTGCCCCCTCCCACTGGAGAGGGGCAGAATAGAGGGTGTACCCAGCCCAGGGAAGGGACCCATTGGTCCCTGCCCTTAACTACCTGTAACCACCCCTAAATTCAGTATTTAGGGGCTCCCTGAACCTTCCTTCCTCAGATCCAGATTCCGAAACAAGAAAGAAGATCAAGAAACAAGAAGACCTGCCGTGCAGCTGCTAACAAGAGGAAGACACCAACTGATTTGGCCCCAGCCCTACCGGCCTGTCGACCCTCGAACCTGGTCCTGCTAAACCCCGGCGTCTCCAGTGGTCAGCAACCTCAAGAACCCTGGAGGACCTGACTGCCTTGTGACTCTAACTACCTGGGACTCCCACGAGCAGTGGTACTGCTCAAAAGCAAGTAACCTACCCCTGGTGCCAGCCAGGAACCGCGAATCCAGCACACTCTGCACCCGCCGAGCCCGGCATGTGCCTGAGTGGACAAAGACCACGAGGACGTGCCCCCGGCGACTGTGACCCAGAATCCAGCACCCAAGGACCCTCCACGACGATCCCGACGACGCCTGCAGCCTCAGAACCTGGGCCCCCTCCAACCGCGACCAGCCGAGGGTAAGATTTCCGACGCCTAAAGACACCCCTGCACCCGACGCCCCACGGCCTCCTGTGCCCAACTCCTGGGTGCCTACCCTTCCTACAGCTTCCCAACTTACCTCTCGAAGTGGTGGTCGCACCTGAAGAATCACCGTCCCCGAGCTTGCAGCCTTTGTTCATCACGCAGCTTTCCCATTGAAAACCATTGGGCGCCCGACGGCCCAAAGCCCACTGCACCCGGCCGCCCCAGTGCCGCTGAGGGTGCACCCACTACCCTGTTCGACTTCCCCACTTGCCCTGAGTAAGTGACCAGGAGCTTTGCTCCCACAGCCGAGTGGCCTGCCTGCCAGCAGCCACCAACCCAAGGCCCCCTGCCTTCCATAGGATAACATTGGGCCTACTCACTCTGCACCCGGCCGCCCCTGTGCCGCTGAGGGTGTAACAACTGTACTTACCTGACCCTGGGGGACCCCTGAGTCTATGCCCAGAACCTTAACTCTGCCAGTCGAGTACTTACCCAAAACCGATAACTCACTTTTCTTCCATAGGGTAACATTGACTGGTTTCACTTGGAAATTCTTCTAAGTGTGGAGTTTTGAAACTTTAAAATATTCACCTAAAATCAACCGAGTAACGAAAACGGAAATACTCACCTGCTATTAGGAGAGATCCCAGTGCTGGATCTTGGTGCCCAGCACTGACCCTGAAAAGTAATCACAACGTTACTTACCGCTAACTCACTTTTCTTCCATAGGGATCCATTGACTGGTTTTCTGTGAAATTTCTTGTGTCCACTTTTGAAATACCCAAATATTGCTTAAAAATCACAACAGTAACGAATTCCGATTTACTCACCTGTTATCAGGAGAGACCTCAGTGCTGCATCTTTTAGTCCAGTACTGACCCTGAAAAGTAATTTTTACCGTACTTACCAGTAACTCGAAATTCCTTCCATAGGATATCATTGCCTGCTTTTTGCTGAAAAAAGTTTCTAAGTGTCGATTTCTGAATCTTACAAATATTCTTTTAAAATCGTGCCAACGATACAAACGTAATTACTTGCCTGTTTTAGATAGATATCCCAGTACTGAACCTGAGAGCCCCGCACTGGATTACAAAAGTAACTTAAACATACTTTACCTGAAACTGAATTTCCTTCCATAGGATAACATTGGTAATTTTATCTAGAAAAGTTTCTAAGTGTCAACTTTTAAAATACAATAATATTCCTTAAAAATCACTACTGTAACCAAAACGCTTTTACTTAACTGTTTACAGGAAGTGTCCCGGGACTGAATCCAAGATCCAGTCCTATGGTTAGAAAAGTAATCCACAAAGTAATTAATTGCATTTAACTAAAACTTTCCATTGAGCTCAATGTTGCATTGTGTTTGACATTGTGTTGCCTCTTGCAACAACTGTGACTACTGTCATCAAAAAGTCTATTGCCTATTTGAAAAGTGTTTAAACAAGGGAACCCATTCTGAGAAAGTATATTTTGATACATATTGTGGTTCTTAAATAAAACAACTATATTTTTATACCAACAATTGGCCTAGAGTTCAGTTCTTGAGTGTGTGCAACAGATGCTTTACACTGTCCTCTGATACTGCCTTACTGCTCGACCAAGCTACCACTTTAGAGAGTAAGGTTATATCTAACTTTAGCCTCTGCTTTACCATTGGGGAGCTGTGGACTCTATACACACTGTACCTTACTTTGGTGCAGTATATATAAAGCCACTTTCCTACACTCACCACTCCCCCTTACAAAGCAGGACACACCCTTGACCTGCATCTTCGCCAGAGGAGTCATCATTCACTTCAGTCACACCACGAAACCCCTCTGGACAGACCACCACTACGTTCACTTCTCCTTCTCAAAACACACCGCACACAAGCCAATGCCACACCCCTGCACAGAAACTGGAGCAAGATCACCGTAGAGCACCTCGACTCCACCCTCAGAAGCACTCCTCCCCCACCACAACCAACGTCAACTTTGCAGCCAATGAACTCCACAAATGGATTGCCAACTGCACCAACACGCTCGCACCCCTCCAGAACTCTGACAGACAACACACCACGAAAGCCACCTGGTTCACCATGGACCTCCAAGAATCCAAGTGCTCATGCCGATGACTCGAGAAAGCGTGGAGGAACACCAGAACCCCGGCAGCATGCAACGTCTACAGAACCGCCACTACAGCACACCACCAACTCTTCAGATCTATGAGGAAGAACTTCATCCAGGACATAATCTGCAACTCCAAGGAACTCTTCAACATCATACACGAATTCACCAGAACCCCCAGCGAAACCTCTGATGTCCCTCCCTCCCAGGACCTCTGCAACAAACTTGGCTCCTTCTTCCACCACCTACGACAGACAATCAACTGCACCCTCGAAATAGGCACGTTCTCTGATGACTGGAAACACACAGTAGTCAAACCCCTCCTCAAGAACCCCTCCGCAGACCTGATGGACCTCAAGAACTACAGGCCCATCTCTCTCCTCCCCTTTGCCGCCAAAGTCACCAAGAAGATCATCAACATTCAGCTAACGAAGTTCATCGAATCCAGCGACATCCTCGACACATCTCAATTCGGCTTCCGCAGTAACCACAACCCTCCTAGCCGCCACGGACGACATCCACACTCTCCTTGACCAAGGCCACACTGCAGCCCTCATTCTACTAGACCTCTCAACAGCCTTCAACACCGTCTCCCAGCGCACTCTAGCCGCCAGACACCACAATGCCAGCATACAGAGAACAGCCCTAGACTGGATCCGCTCCTTCCTCACTGGCCGAACTCAAAGAATAAAACTTCCACCCTTCCTCTTCGAACCCACAGAGATCAGATGCGGAGTACCCTAAGGATCCTCCCTCAGCCCCACACTCTTCAACATCTAAATAGTCCCCCTCGCAACCATCGTCAGAAAACACAGACTCAGAATAGTATCCTTCGACAACGACACCCAGCTCATCCACTCCCTCACCAAGGAACCCGACATCATCAGACACAATTTCCAGGAAGGAATAAAAGACATTGCATCCTGGATGAGCAGTAGCTGCCTGAAGCTCAACTCGGAGAAAAAGGAAGTCCTCATCCTCGGATCCACTCCCTCCATGTGGGATGACAACTGGTGGCCCCCCACCCTCAGCAACCCTCCCACACCCACGGACCACGCCGGCAACCTCGGCATCATACTCAAATTCTCCCTCACCATGAACCAACAGATCAACGCTGTATCCTCCACATGTTTCAACACCCTCCGCATACTTCACAAGTCCTTCAAATGGATCTCACACAAATCCAGGAAGACCGCCACCCATGCACTCATCATCAGCAGGCTGGACTACGGGAACACTCTCTCTGCTAGAATCAAAAAATCTCTACTCCACAAACTCCAGACCGTCCAGAACGCTGCAGCCAGACTGGTCCTCAGCATCCCACGACAAGACCACAATCACCCAGCACCTACAAGACCTCCACTGGCTCCCCTTCGAAAAAAAGAGTGACCTTCAAGCTGCTCACACACACTTAATAAGCCCTCCACAACACCGGACCCCAATACCTCAACAAAAGAATCTCCTTCTATGCCCCCAAAAGAAACCACCGCTCCGCTCACTGAGACTTGGCCGAAATCCCCCGCATCCACAGAGCCAGAACAGGAGGCAAATCCTTCTCCTACATCACAGCCAAGACCTGGAATGAACTCCCCCTCAGCATCAGACGAAGCCCCACAGTGCAAACATTCAGAAAGAGCCTCAAGACCTGGCTCTTCGGATTACCGGAGCTGCCCGAAAAAGCGGTCTTACTTTAAATTGTCAATTTGTGCTTGTATGAAAAATTGACATGAATTTTAATAATTATCTCACATGACTTATTCCTTTGTTCTAGTAAATGAGCATGGCATGAATCAAATAGTTGTCACTCAAGGGAATTGAGACAATTTAACTGTGTCCGTAGCTTTGAAGAAACTGTATCCCCAATGTTCTGATGTTCTGCACATGTTTAGCCCTGTATATTGATATTTGTATATCTATAATGGAGCGTTGTAAATATTATGTTTTAAAAGTGTATATATTATCTGTGTCTTGTAGCCCTGAAGAAGTCCCAAGATGAGCCGAAACGCGTTGGCTACGTTTTGGAGGATCAATTTTTATAAAGAATAAAGAATCTCAGAATTACCAAAATCGTCTCCATGGATCTGATTGTGATCTATCAAATGTGATTTGGAACACCTGTTGGGACTCAATCAATATTACAATAGTCTATCTCAATTTTGATGTATTACTGAAGCGAATTGAAAATAGTGGGTGCTGATTGTTTTTTGTTTCTGTATGTGTGGATATTCTCCCCTGATAGGGGATTAGGAGGCTTTTCCCCCTGATTGTAGCACCACTTAGATACCACCCCTACAGTGTAACACGTGCGGTATTCTATGACTAAGGTCTCCTTTGTAAATTGCTTGTAATTTTGCAAGGGTGCCAACTTGTCATCGTTAGTTGTAAAATACTCAGATTCAGTAATTGATGTGTGGAATTTCTCAACACTGTCAGGAGGTACAAAGCATAAAGCAGTTAGCTTCTTTAATTCATACTGCAGTTTACTGTCTGAAATGTAATCCTCAACTAAGGATTCTTTTTGAATTGTTCTCCAATATGTCTGTGAAAAGTAAAATAAAATCCTTGAATTTGGGTATCGGGATATAATTTAGTAATGGTGTTAATCATGGGTAATTCAAAATCAATTATCACCTTTCTAGGACGTTTATTGAGTGTTTTAGCTTTTACCACGGTTTGCTTATCAGGCAGTAAACTGCAGACTAAAGGAAATGAGACCGACCGACCGACCTCTGGTCGGTTGCCCTGACCACCTCATTATGATGCGACCGCACATGGTGCAGTCGCATTCGGACATTTCCCTATAGGAGCATGTTTTATGGCTGTAAACCGGCCGTATTACATGCTCACATGAGGTGCCTGTCACGGGATGCAGGGATCAACAGGAGGGCACCATAGGTGCCCCCTCAGCCACCAACCGGAGGCCGCAAAGGAAAGGGGGGCCTGATAGGGGCCCCCAGACATTATTTCCGACAGGGTTTCCTTGTGTTTTTACCTTTGTTAGTTTCTTTGTTTGACAGAATGTCCTTTTAGTGGTTCAGGAATTTTTTCAGTTTTCAGTAAGGAAAAGTTGACAAACAGATATTCAAATTGATTGTTATCTAAAGTACAGCCTTTTTTTTTTTTTTTTTACATTTTTTGCTTTCTTTTTTTTTAAAACAATGGTTGTTTGTGTTCCTTTTTGGGTACTTTAGAGACGTTTTTAGTTAGTTTGAGTTGAAAAATTAGGTTTTGCAAACATTTTACCTCTCAAGGTATTTCAGTTTTTGAACAAGTGCTGGTGTGGATGGATTTGAGTCCTGATTATGTTTTTGTTTTGTCCTTTTTGATGGGTAGGTCCTATGAAAAAAAGTATAATGTCTGTATGTTTTACTGTAAATGTTTTCCTGAGGCAAGTACCCGGTGGAGTTGGAATAGTATTTTTGCCCCCTGACACTGACCAGCACCTTCCCTGAGGCAAGCACCCAGTGGAGTCGTAATAGTCATTTTCTTCCACCACTGACCAGCACCTTCCCTGAGGCAAGTACCCAGTGGAGTTGGAATAGTAATGTTGCTGACCACCAATGACAAGCACCTTCCCTGAGGTAAAGGTCACCTTTTTTAAAATATGTTTTGTTTCAGTGTTAAAAAAAATGGATTCAAACTTACAGTAGTTTGCTTCTGGGTAATGTACTTCAATTTTAAGGGTGATGGTTTATGACTAAAATCTGTGAATTTGTTAAAATGAATAATAGGTTTGGAAATTATTGGTGTTCTTATGAAGTGTGTTTTATGTTAATGTTTCACTTACTTGAAATAGATGGCAGTGTCTGTATAGGAAACTGTTGTTTTTCTCCTCGCACCTCAGCAGCATATGGTCACCAAGGAAGTGAGTGTGCCACTGAGCACAAAATGGTGGTCGGCTGAATTTATACATTTTTTAGGGGTTTTCGAAAATTTTAACAAAAATATAGTTTAGAATTTATTTTTTCGCATGATTCAGAATCTGACAGAATGTATATTTATTATGTATTGTGAAAAAAGAGGGTTATTTTAATTCCTTTTTAGAACAACAGCCATTTTGTGTAGACCTTGGCTGTACTGATAGAGTAATAATAGAGGAAGGACTCCAGTTTTGTTGCATTTGAATGCACACACTGCTTTTTCTATTGCCAGTACAGTGTTTTTACATAGGATATGTTACTGCTTTTTATGAGTACTTTACATTGGGAAATGAATTGTGATTTTTACGTTCGAGTTCTTTAAATATGTTTTAATTTGTTTCCAGTATTTTTGGGGGGGTATTAAAAATCATATTTGATAGGCTTAGAACAAGAGTTGTAATAGCTTGCATAGTAATGGTATGGGTGGTAATGGCATGCATTGTAATGGTGCTTTTAATGTACTTCTATCAGTTGGTATGCGTTATAAAAATGCGTTGTAATGGTAAGTGCATTATAGAGTCCGCATTGTAAAAGCATGCATTGTAATGGTATGTGTTGTAACATCATATATCCTTCTGGACCATTCTCTGTCATAAATGCGAAAAACAATTTAAGCCAAAGTTTGATGTTTACAGGGGGCTTTTGTGTGAAAAAGTGGTGAGATCCACGAAAGACTGACCTTGATACCCCAGGTGTCTAGTTTTCAGAAATGTCTTGGGCATATGGTAGATTTCCCTGAGTGGCAGCCTGCGCAGGGCCAAAATACTGTACCTACACACATAGTCAGAAAGATTGTGATTCCAAGAGAAAAACTTGATGTCTTCACTTTGCATTCTGGGCCTTTTCCTGTCACTAGTGATTAGCACACCCACACAAGTAGAGTACCATTTTTAATTGGGAGAAATGTAGAAATACATAATAGCATAGTTTGTGCTATTAAAGCATGAATTTTAAGCCAATTCTGGCTTTCAAATGTAAGTCAGTGAGGAGGAGAAAACATGTTTGCTCTCTTAGGGGCTGATTACGAGTCTGGCAGTCCATTGACCGCCAGACTCGTGGGGGCAGCCTCCCCACTGCCCTGTTATGAGATGGGTGGTGGGACTGCCACAGCACTGCCCAGCCGCTAGGTAACCTCAGTTCCCTGGCGGTGTTGCATCGGTCAGGAGGCATCCATATGCTTGGCGGGACCAAGTATATTAGAAGTCTCCTCTTCATCAGGGTTTACATGGCAGCTCCTCCTCCATGTAAACCCTGGTGGAGAGGAAACAAAGGGGGCCTTACAGGGCCCCCTGGTGCCCCTGTGCCCTGTGGATGCACAAAGGGGGGCACAAGATGTACTCTCCCAGTTCCTGCACGCCATGGAATTTTCAGTCCATGCCGTGCAGGAACTGTTTTTGGCGTTCCTATTGCAGTGCCTGTTTTAAAAGGCACTGCCATAGGATGCTCCAGACAGGAGGAAACTCCTAATCTGGCGGGCAGCCTCATCACGTATTTGGCAGTGCAGCTGCTGGGCGGACCCAACGCTGCACTGCCAAACTCTTAATCAGGCTCTTAATCACACAATATTATGGGTGACCCCAAATTCAGAATCATACAAACAACCATTATTTCTAAACTCAGATTTGTGGATACATATGAAAAACGCACAGTTTTGTACGCCTTTTTCATTCATTAGATTTTACATGACAGTTTTATGCATGTGCGGTACACAATGAAAAATAGTGATAAGCTGCAGCCTGGTTGATAAAAGTAGATACTGCTGGCCTATTTATGAGCCGTTTACGCCAAAATTGCGTCACTTTTTGTGACGCTGTAGTGGCGTAAAATATGCGCCACACTGCGCCATATTTACAAAGTGATGCATCTAGGCCGATGCGTCACTTTGTAAACCACTGCTCTACATTATACCTGGTTCAGGTATAATGTATGGAGGGTGGGCGTTCCCCCGCAAAAACCAAACGATCAATCAGGGTTTATAAAGCGCACTACGCACCTGTGACGGTCCCAAGGCGCTGGGGGGTAGGGGGCTTTTGCGGGTAGCTCCATGGTCATCTGAAGAGCCAGCTTTTGAGGTCCTTTCTGAATAGGTGCAGTGTCGGTCTTCGTCTGATGCTGAGGGGGAGTTTGTTCCAGTTCTTGGCCGCGATGTAGGAGAAGGATCTGACACTCATTTTGGTCCTGTGTATGCGGGGGACCATGGCTTGAGCTAGGTCGGTGGAGCAGAGGTTTCTCTTGGGGGTGTGGAAGGAGATTCTTTTGTTGAAGTATTGGGGTCCGGTGTTATGTAGGGCTTTGTATGTGTGTGTGAGCAGTTTGAAGGTTATTCTTTTTTCGATGGGGAGCCAGTGGAGGTCGCAGAGGTGCTGGGTGATGTCCTGTCGTGGGATGCTGAGGACAAGTCTGGCTGCGACGTTCTGGACAGTCTGGAGTTTGTGAAGGAGTGTTTTGTTGGTGTTTCCGTAGGCTAGTCTGCTGGTTATGAGTGTGTTGGTGACGGTCTTCCTGGAGTCAGGGGGGATCCATTTGAAGGTCTTGCGGAGTATACAGAGGGTGTTGAAGCATATGGAGGAAACGGCGTTGATGTGTCAGTTCATGATGGGTGAGGAGTCGAGTATGATGCTGAGGTTGCGGGCGTGGTCCACATGGGTGGGTGGGTTTTCGAGGGCAGGGGGCCACCAGGTTTTGTCCCATGCGTAGGGGGTGGACCCGAGGATGAGGACTTCCGTTTTCGCTGAGTTGAGCTTCAGGAAGCTGCTGCTTTTCCAAGATGCAACGTCCTTCATTACTTCTTGGAAACTGTGCCTGGTGATGTCAGGTTCCTTGGTGAGGGAGAGGATGATCTGGGTGTCGTATACTATGTTGAGTTCATGTTTTGTGACGATGGTGGCAAGGGGGGCATGTAGATGTTGAAGAGCGTGGGGCTGAAAGAGGATCCTGGGCAACTCCGCACCTGATCTCTGTAGGTTCGGAGAGGACCGGCGGGAGTCTTATTCTTTGTGTTCTGCCTGAGAGAAAAGATTGAATCCAGTCTAAGGCAGTTCCCTGGATACCGGCGCCGTGGAGTCTGGTGGCTAGTGCACGGTGGGAGACTGTGTCGAAAGCTGGTGAGTGGTCTAGTAGTATGAGGGCTGCAGTGTGGCCTGGATCAAGGAAGGGGCGGATGTCATCAGTGGCGGCTATGAGGGCGGTCTCTGTGCTGTGGTTGCTGTGGAATCTGGATTGAGAGGATTCGAGGGTGTTTTTGATGTGGATTCTCATTTCCACATAAGGATAAACATCCCACAATTGTACAGACATGCAAAGGCTGTGGGAAGGAAAACCATTTCATAACGGTCTGCAAAGCAAAAGAGAAACTAGATGTATCATGACGAGTAGAGAAATGGATGCCAGGAATTTCCAGAAGCATTCTAGCCACATCTACAAGGCCAAACACCAACATCAGTTGAGACAAGTAGAGACTAAACAAAGTTGATCATTATCAAACTCATCTTCCAAAGGCTCTTCAACATCATTATCGAGAGACAGTGCAGAGGATGGACGTGCAATGGTGATGTCGACCTCAGAATGATGTGCACATGTAGGATTGGTATCTTGCAGGGAAGAATGCAAAGCAAAGAGAGATCGTCATATGAAGCGAACAAACTTATTTGGATGTTGCCCCAAGATCACAGTAAAGGTGAATGGCTGCCCTACACTTTTCATAATAGCCAGTGGTGCATCGATCAACATCATGCCAGCAGAAAAGTATAGTGAACTGTCTCCATTGCCACGTCTAATGCCATCAAAAACAAAGGTGTACACATGGGCTGCTTCCACGACATTGCAAAGTGAAGGTCATTCTTTGTGACCTTGAGGCATATGAAAATGACAGTGCAAGTACCAGTTCATGTTCTCCAAGGTACTTCGTTGAGTGCATGTCTGCTCAGCTTCAGCACTGCTGCTGAAATGGGACTGATAACAATAAACTACTCTGAAATAGTGAGACAATTCCCGTTGTTGTTTCATAGACTAGGGAAACTCAAGACAATGAAGGTGCAACTTCACCATTAATGAGGAAATTTGTCCTGTTGTTCAGCGACACGGTCTGATTGCCATTCATTTACAGAAGGATGTTGAGAAAGAACTAGAAACACCATTAAAGCTTGACATCATCGAGGGCTCTACTTGTCCAGTGCCATGGGTTTTTCCCATTGTGCTGGTGCAAAAGAAGGACAGTGTGGGGTGTTGATATGCACCAGGCCAACAAAGCAATCAAGTTAGAAAGATATCTAGGTCCACACCTAGCGGATATGATTGCGCAGCCGAATAGTGCCAAAATCTTCTCCCCTCTTGCTTAGAACAAAGGCCACCCAAAGAGCCCTCAGAGACTGATTTTGGTTTCATCACCTTGATGAGCGAGTCGAGAAGGAACTGAAAGCATGTCATCTGTGTAGCTGTTTATCTCCCAAAACAACACAGCATTCGCTAAATATGTCTGACCTTCCCAAACAAGCATGAGAGAGAGTTGCAGTTGATTTCTTTGGATCCCTTAAAAATGTATGTCTTCTAATGGTAGTCATTAATGAGTACTCACGGTTTCCCTTTGTGGAAGATCTATCATCGACCACCGATGAAAAAGTAATCAAGAGGCTTGATGAAATTTTTGAGGCATGAGGTGTTCCTTCCATCCTTAAATCTGAAAACGGTCCACCCTTCAATAGCAGAGAGTTTTAGGTCAAGAAACAGAAAAGCACACCTCTCTGGCCACAGGCAAATGGTGCTGTTGAATGATTTATGGGCACCCTGAAGAAAGTTGTTCAGCATCCTGCACTGGAAGGAATCAATCTCAAGTCAGCTTTATGTTCAACCCTTCATGCTTATCGGTCAACTCCCCATTCAACAACAGGTGAAAGCCCTGCCACCTTGCTGTTTGGGAGAGCCATTGAGACAGAGTTACCATAATGGACCGTGAGTTGAGTGATAGACACAGATTAAATTTGTGTCACCGACACTGCTTTCAAAAGCAAAATGAAGACTTATGCAGATTGGGGCAGATTTTCTTGAGACAGTCTTTGAGAAAGGAGACTGAGAACTAGTCAAACGTAACTAAAAGTGCAAGACTGATGCGTCGTTTGATTCTGATCCCTTGAGAGTCTTGACAAGAAAAGGACATATGGTGACCGCTCAATGTCCCGGAAGGTCCATTACTAGAGACTCATCACATTTCAAACATCTGCATCTATGTTCTTTGGCTCCAAACCTCAGGAGTGAGTTAAGACAACCTGAGTGCCCTAGTCAAGCACCTGAGTCTATATCTACAATGCCAGATAACAGCGCAACTCTCTCACCTCGTATGACTCAGTCTGGAAGATTGGTGCGAGCACCATGAGGACTCATGGAGGAACTCTGATGTACATATGTTGTTTTACTTTTTTTTTAAGGAGATGGACATGTAGTGTCCTGTGATAATGTACGATGGGACCCTTGTAGTCCTCAGCTGACTCCTTACAAAATTACATAATCAGTTGGGGTGTGTCTGGGTGTGGTCAATAAAGTTCATGAAGCAATGCGTTCAGTTAAGGGTTGCATGCTGAAGAATAAAGCCGTGTGTTATAGAACTCTGGGGCATATTAGCAAGGAGTTGCGATATTTATCGCAAAACGCGCTTAGCGCGTTTTTTGTTAACGCCGCCTATCGCTGGAAATTATCGCTGAGATAACACCCTATTAGTAAGGTTTATCTCCATAGCGATAATATTTCCAGCGATAGCGGCAAAATGTGAGAATATCGCTGGAAAAGCAGCGATATTCTCGCATTATCGCTAAGGTGGATTCAGCATTAGAATCCACCTCCTATACTTTAAACAGGTAAGTCATCCTCACTAGCAGGTGATAAAATATAGCGATAAACGCGCTTAGCGCTAATTATTTTATCGCTTCGCCTGCCTTGCTAATAGGGGGTAGTGGTGTTAGCGACTGTTTTCAGTCGCTTTTAGTAGGGAACGCCTTCCTTGCATGTCATTAGCGATAATTATCGCTGACATGCAAGGTGATGGAAAACGCGGCCTCTAACGCCTGAAAGCTGTCGCTAACGCCTGTTAGCGACAGCTTGCTAATAGGGCGATAAAATTATCGCCGCTTTAGCGGCAAAAAGTGCCGCTAAAGCGGCGATAAAGCCCTTGATAATATGCCCCTCTGTGTTTGGCGTGGTCATTGGCGTGCTCCAGAGTTGGGGAGGATGCTACAGAAGGAAACAGATAGGCTAATGGAGGTAACTACCTGATACGCGTTCCTGTTCCTGTTCCTCCGCGGATGGGACCCTTCACAAACAGTCCATCCATAAAGGCCAGGAGAGAAGGGAGAAAACAATGGGTTAGAAGGAGCCTGCACAAGAACCAGAGAGGAAGATTACTAACATTCTAAAAGAGGAACAGCAGTAATTCAAGATTCAAAATGATTAAGGCCTATATTTCTGTTTTCTCCGTACCCTTGCAACTCGTTCTCAGTCTACGATGTTCCCTTGTCCCTGTGGTCACTACAGCAGAATCCACAACAATTCCATAAAATTCAATGGAAAAATCTAATGTCTTGTTTTTTTAAACATGAGACTGAAGGGAATAACATATGGTGTGCTGATGACACAGTAAACAAAAATAAAAAAGTGCTTGGTGTAATTCTTGAATTATTCTAATAAGCACTCTAGCCACTTTTCAATCCATCATTTATTTGCCATCTCTAGCACCGATACTAGCCATATGTCAGTTAATTTGGTTCTGCTCCAAGGAACTGTCCAGCCCAAATTGGAAGTACACACTGAAGAACACGCAGGACTTAGTGCCTGCAGACTTACAAGAAGCACCAGAACACAAGAGTAAGAAAAGTAGAAGGGAATTCATCTAATATCCAGTAGACATACTTTAAATATATCTTTTACTCATCCCAAAGCTTTTTTTGTCAGTATTTTGACATATTAGCTTAATCCACAAGCCATGTCAGGGAGAGAGAGGCTTAGTGCTTAAAGTACCTAATCCTAAAAAGGACACCCACTTACTTGAATGGAACATCACAAATGGAATGCTGTACAAGTCTGGTAACTCCTGGAAAGAGAGCTGCACTGTGTGGGGAAGGTGTAGGGGCTTATTTATGAAAGGCTTGCGCTGCCGGAGCATCACTTTTTTGATGCTCTGGATGCGCTAGTGTGGAAACTAGCAGAAATCGCTGTTAGCATGAGCTGAAGCCATTTTGGTTATGGCAGCCATTTTAGTTAGCCATGTGCTGGCCATGTGCTTCTTGTCTCTTTACTCTTGCCTGCTTTTCTATTCTGCTTGAGTCATCAGTTACAGTTAACTCCTTCAGCACTGAGCCAGAGCAATGTATGATCAGAAAGGCCTGTAGCTGCTAGAATACACCTGTTTTAGAAAAGAACTGTCAGGCTATTCCAACTGATGTAAGGGTTTTTGTTACTCCTCCCACTCTGTTGACTAAGTAGTTTCCAGTTGTCCATATATGTGAATAGCTATTCTTGTGTATACTTGTACCGCCTCTTTTTGAGCCTTCATGCTTACTCAGCTATAAACTGGGCTTAAAAGACCCATGGCTTTTGTGCTCCATGTACTGCCTCATACATTGCCTGAGGGCTCTGTGTCGATGCAGTCCCACTCATGAGTGATAATAAACTATTGTTTTGATATTACAGATTCCGTGCCAATCTCTATTTGTTAGTCCAAGGACTTGAGTACGCAGAAGGGCAAACCCCTGTACTGGTGGGCTTCTAGAGAGTCTCACTCCCGCACTAGCCTCTCAATCTTATGTGCGAGGTGAAGCAAAACCACTCTGCGTGGCTTTGCAAGACCTCATAGAATATGGAGTAAGACAAAGCAATGCAAGTCACTGCCTTGCCTTACTCTGCCATAAGGAGGCTTTCTATGGGCGTTGCTGTGGGTTTTCCCATGCAACACCCATGGATTTTGACACTTACACAAATTCACCTAATCATGTAATCCTGGGCAGTGCCAAAACCTTATGCCTCCCCAGAGCAGGCGTAACAGGGAAAAATATTTTTAGTTCTCGTTTGTTCCTCTTTCCATCTGTGCGGCATTTTCTCAATATTGTTTTTGTGCAGGAAAGTGCCACTTCCTGCACAAAAACAATCCTACCTGCAACGAAGGCACCCTTGCAACATGGTGCACAGGTGCCTACGTTGGCGCTAGGCAGCAGATTGTGTGCCTGTTCCGAAGGAAAGCACAGGAATGCACTGTATTTCATAAATACAGTGCATTCCTGCCCTTTCACATTATCATAGGGAAGTCTTGCGGTGCTGACCTATGCCAATTCCTCATAAATGAAACCCTTAATTTCTATGTGTGGTGCATAGGCATTACAATGAATCAGGCAGGGCTAGTATGGCAAGTAAGGGCTAGAATGGGTATCCAATGTTCACCTCCTTGCATATAGCATTTGAAATTGGATTTCATGGAGGTAGAGAGAGATCTATGATTGTGACCAACTTGCTTGATAGCAAAAATCAAAAGCAACATTGCCTTAAAGGGGGTTAAGCTACAGTATGGCGGTAGGACAAAATCCCTTTGCCAAGGAGGGATGAGATTGATACAGGGCCTTGTCAACTAAGCGACCTTATGCTTGCTATGGTCATGCACTGGCAACCAGTCAAAGGACAGCAAATGCTGGATACACATAGTCGTAATAGCCAGGGGCGTAGCTTGGTAAGTAAGACTGAGGGGGTGTGAGCTTCAGCTTTTCTGACAATCACGCTGGCATATCATGGTAATCATTGTATGAGAAGCAGCGCTTGGGGGGCTTAAGTTCCAGTGAAAGGGAAAGGAGAGCAGATTGTGAAGGGGTTCTTTAAACACAGGATGTTATCAAATAACCATGCTAAGACCTTCAAAACAGAGACGAGAGTGTGTGTGTTTGTTTTTGCCTGAGTATTTAGAAATTGCAGGTGAAATCTGACAGGTACCTTACTATACCCGACTGAAAGCTTCTGTTCCCAACATTTTTAGGGGGGTGTAAAACCCCAAACACCCCCCGCCCCCTTGAAACTACACCCCTATTAATAGTTAGCAAGGCGCAGGATGAAACTTTCTGATTCGACTACAGTCTACCCACCCAATGCTTTGCATAGCGCATTGCAGTTGTTAACAGTATGCAGAAGCACTTACAGCAGTGACCTCATGGGGGAGCGGAAATAGGTTTAATACACACATTGAAATACTGAGGTGGAAAAAGCAAACCTTAGTCACAGTTGAAATATCTGTTTCCATTGGTAGGAGGTCAGATGGACATCCCAAAAAACCTCAATACTATTGTCAATTAAGATCAGAGCTTAGGAATAGTGGAATATGTGATCTCACTTTTTTTTATTGTCATTTCAGACATTCCATCTTCTGTTCCTTTCCCCAACCCTTTCATCCCACATGCCACTCAGGTGTTCTATATGTTCTCAGCAGTTGTCAGTACTTGAAGGTGGACCCTTTGAGCACTGTACCACTCCTGCGGACACCAGAGGATGAAACATGCTTCATCAGGAGCAAATAATATTTTTTCCAAACCTAAAGCAAACACAGACAGAATTAACTCTGCATAAAGAATACCATTTCTCATATTTAAAAAGAATAGCCTTTGTTTTAAATATTGACATATAATAAAGAATGTATTTACTGTAGTGTGATTCTAGAATGTAAATTTTTGTTTTTTAAATATTGTGTGCATCTGAAAAAGTGCCTAGGGTGTGAAATGTGCCATTTGCTGAGCCAGACAAGACCATTCGGATCGCATGGCATGGCTATTAGTGAGGTACCATGTGTCATGCCATGTCTCAAGGCACTCAGCCAAAAGGTTGTTCACCCTAGTTAAACATCCTGATTCTTCAATATAAATTGAGACTCATTCTCAAGTTACCACTATCCTGTCAATCCTAATGTTGCTACAGAAATGATGTGGAACCCAGCAGTCTCCTTTCCATTGATAATGATGGTGAAATGGGGCAAAAGGGGATTGGTATATGACAGAAAGTACACAATATACCTCTAGAGTGGCAGCTGTAATCATAAAAATACATGACCGCTGTTACTCTCTTCTCTTGCATCACTTTCAATTGCGTGCAGATTTTACATTTGCATGGATTTCACATAAATGGTAGGTATTACAAAAAATGCAACAAACACTCAAGATTCACCCTAGAGACAGGCACACTACAGTAAACACTCGGGCTTATTTATGAGAGGCTTGTGCTGCCGGAGCCTCACTTTTTCTGATGCTCCAGCCATGCAAACCTTTCAACTATATCTATGAGGCCACGCACGGCCACTTCGAGTGGCTTTGAATGACCTCATAGATATGGAGTAGGACAAAGCAGTGCACGTTGCTGCATTGTCTTAGTCTGCACCACGGAGGTGTTCCATGGGCGTTGCGGTGGGTTTTCCCATGCAACATCCATGGGTTTTGATGCTGCCCCAGAGTTACTTATTCACAAAAAGATGGGGAAGTGCCAAAAGCTTCATTCTCTCCAGAGAAGGCTTAACAAGGAGAAATGTTTTTATTTTTCCCCGTTTTTTCCTTTGCATTCTGCAGCACCACATAGAAAGAGGAAAACGCCTATTGGGATTATTTTGCGTAGGAAGTTGCCCCTTCCTGCAGATAAACAATCCTGCCTGCAATGCACACACCCTTGCACCATGGTGCAAGGGTGCCTGCGTTGGCGCTATGCAGCCCATTGTGCGCAGGTGGAAAGTACAGGAATAGACCGTATTGCATGGATACGGTGCATTCCTGCCTTTTCACATTGGCAAAGGGCAGCGCAGCAGGAAGACTTGCAGAGCTTCCCTACGCCAATTCCCCATATATGAGGCCTGCAATGTATCAATGGCATGGTACCTTTGTCTTACTAGAGCCAAATTAACTATTGTAAGACTGATTATATTATTATTATTACTATTATTTTATCAGGACAGAATTGTCTGTGCTGGTGATGGAGAGGAGATCACAATTGGGCAGCACACATGTGGCAGCCACAATCCTGGGCTGAGTGACTCCTGTCACACCAGCGCAGACAACATCCTTAGTGACAATGCCCTGAGCAGGGATTGAAGGGCCAGTCAGTAATGGCCACAACCAGTTGTGGATGGGAGTGGAGGTAAGACAGTGCACAGAATAGATGTGCTACTGGGAATAGCAACTATTTCCAAAAGCCTGTAGATGTCAGAGACATGATCCTGTAGGGATACCTGACTAGATACAGGATTATGTGTTAATCGCTGACTGTCCACATTAACCTCTTTGAATTGGGGAACGAGACATTTACTTTGCCATTGCAGAGGAGGTGAATGTCTCATCCTCCAACAGACGAGAGGGAATTCCTCACTAGGCACCTAGGGGATTCCCTCTTTAATCTTTTGACTCAAGTATGCAAGGGACAGCATCACCGTAGCCCGAGAAATGTTTTCTTTATTACTGTAACATACAGCACACCATATGCACAGATGTCACAGTTGGTGAAATTAGAAGCAGCTGTGGCCCACATCCTCCATCTTCATTCATGATTCAATCAATCAATCAATCACGGCATTTATAGAGCGCGCTACTCACCCGGGAGGGTCTCAAGGCGCTGGGGGAGGGGGTAAGTTACTGCTCGAACAGCCAGGTCTTGAGCTGCTTCCTGAAGGAGAGATGGTCCTGGGTTCGCCGAAGGTGAGTGGGGAGGGAGTTCCAGGTCTTGGCTGCCAGGTAGGAGAAGGATCTTCCTCCGGCGGTGGCTCTGCGGATGCGTGGTACGGTGGCGAGGGCGTGGCTGGTTGATCGTAGCTGGCGGGTGGGCGTGTAGAAGGTCATGCGGTCGTTGAGGTACTTGGGGCCCAGGTCGTGGAGGGCCTTGTGTGCGTGGGTGAGGAGTCTGAACGTGATTCTCTTGCTGACGGGGAGCCAGTGCAGGTCTTTCAGGTGTCCGGTGATGTGGCTGTGTCGGGGGATGTCCAGGATGAGTCGTGCGGAGGCGTTCTGGATGCGCTGGAGTCTTTTTGAAGTTTGGCTGTGGTTCCGGCGTAGAGGGTGTTCCCATAGTCCAGTCGGCTGGTGACGAGTGCCTGGGTGACGGTCTTCCTGGTTTCAGTGGGGATCCATCTGAAGATCTTGCGGAGCATGCGCAGGGTGTTGAAGCACGAAGATGAGACGGCGTTGACTTGTCTGGTCATCGACAGGGAGGAGTCCAGGATGAAGCCCAGGTTGCGTGCGTGGTCCGTTGGCTTGGGCGCGGTGCCCAGGGCCGGGGGCCACCAAGAGTCGTCCCAGGCGGAGGGTGATGAGCCCAGGATGAGGACTTCCGTCTTGTCTGAGTTCAGTTTAAGGTGGCTGTTCCTCATCCAGTCGGCGACGTCTCTCATCCCGTCGTGTAGGTTGGCTCTGGCGGTGGTGGGGTCGTTGGTGAGGAGAGGATCAGCTGGGTGTCGTCGGCGTAGGAGATGATGTTGAGGTTGTGTTGGCGTGCGATGGCTGCGAGGGGGCTCATGTAGACGTTGAAGAGGGTTGGACTGAGTGAAGATCCTTGTGGAACGCCGCAGATGACTTCGGTGGCCTCGGATCTGAACGGGGGAGGCGGACTCTCTGGGTTCTTCCGGCGAGAGCGAGATGATCCATTCCAGTGCTTTCTCTCGGATTCCGATGTTGCTGAGGCGCTTCACTAGGGTGCGGTGGCAGACGGTGTCGAACGCCGCGGAGAGGTCCAAGAGGATGAGGGCTGCTGTTTCCCCGTTGTCGGTTAGGGTTCTGATGTCGTCGGTGGCTGCGATAAGGGCGGTCTCGGTGCTGTGGTTGGCCCGAAACCCGGACTGCGAGGGTCAAGGGATCCATTCGTCTCGAGGAAGGCGGCAAGCTGTCTGTTGACGGTCTTCTCGATGACTTTGGCCGGAAACGGAAGGAGCGAGATGGGACGGTAGTTCTTGAGGTCGGTGGGGTCCGCCGTTGGTTTCTTCAGGAGGGCGGTAAGCTCGGCGTGCTTCCAGCTCTCCGGGAAGGTGGCGGTGTGGAAGGAGGAGTTGATGATGTCCCGGAGATGGGGTGCGATGGTGGCGTCGGCTTTGTTGAAGACGTGGTGTGGGCAGGGGTCGGTTGGTGATCCGGAGTGGATGGAGTTCATCGTGCGGGTGGTGTCTTCGGTGCTGATCGGGGTCCAGTTGCAGAGGGTGGTGGTGGCGGGCGTTGGTTCGGCGGTAGGGTGCGTGGTCTGTGCGTCGAAGCTGTTATGTATGTCGGTGATCTTGCGGTGGAAGAACGCGGCGAGTGAGTTGCAGAGGTCTTGCGAGGGGGTGATGTCGTTGTTTCCGGCGCTGGGGTTGGAGAACTCTTTGACGATGCTGAAAAGTTCCTTGCTGTCGTGGGCGTTGTTGTCCAGTCGTTCTTTGAGTGCCGACTTCTTGGTGGCACGGATCAGCTGGTGGTGTTTGCGGGTGGCGTGCTTGAGGGCGGTCCTGTTGTCTGTGGTCTGGTCGAGTCGCCAGGCTTTCTCGAGTGTGCGGCAGTTCTTCTTGGATTCCTTGAGTTCGTTGGTGAACCAAGGGGTTTTCTTGCTTCCGGGTCTGCTGGGAGGGTTTTTAGTGGTGCGAGGTCGTCGGCGCAGGCGGTCAGCCACTTGGCGAGGTTGCTGGCTGCTTCGTTTGGGTCCGTTGTGTTGGTGGGTGTGTTCTGGCTGAGGAGGCGGTGAGCTGCTCGGCGGTGATCTTGCTCCAGCTCCGGCGGGGAGCCTGTTGCGGGTGGTGGTGGGTCGCAGTCTTTCTGAAGCTGAAGTGGACGCAGCTGTGGTCGGTCCAGTGGAGTCCGGTGGCGTGGCTGAAGGAGATGTGCTTGCTGGAAGAGAAGACGGGGTCAAGCGTGTGGCCGGCGTAGTGGGTGGGCGTGTTCACCAGTTGCTTGAGTCCGAGGTTGGCGAGGTTGTCCAGCAGGGCGGTGGTGTTTCTGTCGTTGTTGTTCTCCAGGTGGAAGTTGAGGTCCCCTAGGAGGATGTAGTCGGCGGAGGGCATGGCGTGCAGGCTGATGAAGTCTGCGATGTCTTCGCTGAATAGTGTGCGTGGTCCCGGGGGTCTGTAGATGAGGGTGCCTCGGAGGGTGGTCTTGGGGTCAGTGTGTATCTGGAAGTGTAGGTGTTCGGCGGCGGTGAAGGTCTCGTCGGAGTTAGTCGAGATGCGGATGGTGTTCTTGTGTACGATGGCGATGCCTCCTCCCGTCTGGTTGACGCGGTCCTTCCGGGTGATCTTGTATCCGTCCGGGATGGCTATGGCGATGTCGGGCGCTGAGGAGGCGTTCATCCAGGTTTCGGTGAGGAAGGCGGCGTCCGGTGCTGTTGCGTCGAGCAGGTCCCAGAGTTCCACGGCGTGCCTGTGGACGGAGCGGGTGTTCAACAGGATGCATTTCAGGTGGTTGCTGCTGGTGCTCGACTTGGCGGAGGTGGTGCACGTCCGGGGGCAGGTGAATCGGCAGGCTTGGCAGGTGAAGGGTCCGTGGGTGCGTCTCGGTGAGGCTCGGTAGCAGGCAGGGTTCCGGCCGGCATTGAGTGCGGTGAGGGTGGCGGCGTCGTAGGTCCGTCGAGTAGTGTTGCATCGGTGGGATCCAGGGGTCCTGGCGCTGGGCGCGGGCCAGGCGCGGACGGGCGCAGACGGGCTTACCTTTGGCGCACCTTCGGCGCTCCGTCGGTGCTCCCGCTGCGCGCGGCCGTTGCGCGGTCGCTCAGGGGGCGTCATAAGTAAGGAGCCTGGAGGGAGGAGCAGCTGGGTGGCGGGAGCGGGGCGGCGAATGGAATCACGGGGGCGGGGCCGCAGGGAGGCAGTGGCGGGAAGTCCCAGGAGCAGCGGGCAGCGGGAAAGTCCCAGGAGCAGCGGGCAGCGAGCGAAGGAATCTCCAGGCAGGAGGCGGCAAGGCAGGCAGGAGCGGCAGCAGTGAGTGGGGCGACCAAGCCCTGTGGAGGGCTGAGCGGTCACACTCTGTGGTCCCCTACGGTCCCCTTAAGTAAGGAGCCGGGAGGGAGGAGCAGCTGGGTGGCGGGAGCGGGGCGGCGAATGGAATCACGGGGCGGGGCCGCAGGGAGGCAGTGGCGGGAAGTCCCAGGAGCAGCGGGCAGCGGGAAAGTCCCAGGAGCAGCGGGAAAGTCCCAGGAGCAGCAGGCAGCGGGAAAGTCCCAGGAGCAGCGGGCAGCGAGCGAAGGAATCTCCAGGCAGGAGGCGGCAAGGCAGGCAGGAGCGGCAGCAGTGAGTGGGGCGACCAAGCCCTGTGGAGGGCTGAGCGGTCACACTCTGTGGTCCCCTACGGTCCCCTTAAGTAAGGAGCCGGGAGGGAGGAGCAGCTGGGTGGCGGGAGCGGGGCGGCGAATGGAATCACGGGGGGCGGGGCCGCAGGGAGGCAGTGGCGGGAAGTCCCAGGAGCAGCGGGCAGCGGGAAAGTCCCAGGAGCAGTGGGAAAGTCCCAGGAGCAGCGGGCAGCGGGAAAGTCCCAGGAGCAGCGGGAAAGTCCCAGGAGCAGCGGGCAGCGGGAAAGTCCCAGGAGCAGTGGGAAAGTCCCAGGAGCAGCGGGCAGCGGGAAAGTCCCAGGAGCAGCGGGAAAGTCCCAGGAGCAGCGGGCAGCGGGAAAGTCCCAGGAGCAGCGGGCAGCGAGCGAAGGAATCTCCAGGCAGGAGGCGGCAAGGCAGGCAGGAGCGGCAGCAGTGAGTGGGGCGACCAAGCCCTGTGGAGGGCTGAGCGGTCACATAAGCCCCTGATTGGCCCTCAGGGGCTTATGTAAGCCCCCTGAGCACTGCTCATACTGCAGGAGGGTGGTCCCCGAGCAGAGATCAACCTATTAGTGGGTAAGTCATGGCTGAATTCTCCTCCTACAGTACCTGAATTAACTGAGTATCATCCGCATACGAGATGGTCTCAATGTTGAAAGATGATATCAGTTTAATGAGGGGGGCCATATAGGTGTTAAAAAGCAGTGGGCTAAGAATTGACCCTTGTGGGACCCCGGAGGACAGGGGTTTTTCTGCAGATTGATATTAGCCAAGAGTAACAACTTGTCTTCGATTATGTCGGAAGGATTTTAGCCAGGTCCAGTAGAGTTGAGCAATGCCATATGATTTAAGGTGTTCCAGTAAGATGTAATGAGTGACCGTGTCAAAGGCGGCCGATAAGTCTAGTAAGATCATCACAGCATTTTTCCCTGATCTAAGGCAGATTTAAGAGCTTCAGCAGTGTACAGGAGCGCTGATTCTGTAGAGTGTTGTGTGAGAAGTTGGCCTGGCATATGCTGTCCACTAATTATAGTGGGCACCTTGCACCAGTCCAAATCGACTCTTATGGTAGATAGGTTAAAGACAACCTTATTGAAAGCTATCCTAGTGGTAGCTATGGAGAGCAGCCTTCAGGCTAAGTCTTGAAGGAATGTAAAGCAGCTTGTTTTACCAGTCTATAATCTCTTAAGTGACCAAATGAAAGAGCACCACACCAGGTATATATTCAAAATATATGTATTTATTACTAAACACACCCCTCTAGTCTCTTTATGAGGCTAGAGTTCGAAGTACATAGGTTATAAGATCTTAAATCACAGTAATAGCACAAATACACGTTTGGGCCCTAGGGGCGTACCAAACCATATACCAATAAAGTGGTATGCGAACCACGACTGAACTAGACACTAGGCCTAGAGCCTCTAGAAGTGCTTGGACCACAAGGAACCACCCAAGGTAGTGACACAGGGGACCCACGGGAGACGCGTGCAGTGTAAATACACAACCGCGATACGCCGTTAACTTCTATGGAGAAAGTCGGGATCGGGAAAATAGAGGAAAGGGACACTTAAAAGAGGACTAGGACAAAACCCTTTGAGATCTAGGACTTTGAAGAGTCTCTACCCACGGGAGCACCGGAGTACTCGTGTTACCTCACCCAGGGAAGCCGGGTGCATAGGTGCCTTTCGGGGTCGGGTTTCGTCGTCGTTTCGTATGGCGATCTGCTGCAAAGTGCTGCTGGCGACCAGGAGAAAAGTGTCCGGGTGGATCCAAGAGTGGATCGGAGTTCTGAAGAACCTGAAAGCAGAGGGGACAGAGTCTGGGTCACTAGCCAGTGACCAGAAAGGCGATGGACAGATGCCCACCGATGTCGAGTGCTTCAGGTGCGGTGATGGTCGTCTTGACTCTTCAGCCACGAGGTCCGGGAGGCGTTGTCGGCGACCAGGAGCAGGATTCGGGCTGGTGCTCGATGTCTGTCGAGTGCTGAGGTGTCGGCGACCGGATTGGACCCAACAAGCCTTGGCAACGGCAAGTCTCGAGTAAGATGTAGATCATCGATGATGCAGACCAGCAAGGTCTGGGGAACTCACCCAGTGAGGGTAAGTGAGGGCAGGCCTGGAGCAACCAGGATGCCAAGTAAAGAAAAGATTGGCCTTCGTCAAGGGCTACTAGCCAACGGGCTAGCGACCGCAAAGGAGCCTCGTGACGCCGCACGTGGAGCTGGCTCACAGGACACTCATGGAGTGGGGGCCAGTGATCTTCGGTGCAGGTGGTGCTGGAGGCTAGGGCTACTCGGAGCCCAAAGCATGACTTCTTGGGAGACCCAGAAGTTGGTGCACTTGCAAGTGTGCTCGGTGTCCAGGGGTCACGGTCTCAAGTCACCCACAATAGCCACGGGCCTCAGCTTTGCTGGGGACTCAGGGTAGCCTCGGGGAAGTCTGAGAATCCACCTCTGGTGATGTGATGACTTCGGCGTCCAACGGGAGCTTCAGTAATGCGAACCGGACAGATGCTTCTTTGGTGCCTGCCAAGCAGGGGAGTCACTCCTTGACCCCAAGGGAGATTCTTCAGTCCTCTAATCTTGTCGTAGAGCGTCGAAGGTCCAGGATTCAGTGTCAGAGTTTCGTCCAGGTATAATCTAAAGTCCTAAGGACTGGGTTCCTACCTTTATTCTAAAAATAGGGGATGGACTACTCTGTGGCCCCACCTATGGGTGGGTCAGGGCAGAGGGTGGCTACACCCCTTTCCCTTTGTCCAGTTCGCGCCAAAGCAGGGGCTGCGAGCCCCTGATCCGGTTTGAACTGGGGTATGCACAGGGACACCAAATGTGCCCCCAGTGCAGGACTTCAAAGCACCCGAAAGTGCTCCCGCCCAGCCCCAATACACATTGTCCTGTCTGGGGAGGTGGTCACACCTCCCTGGGACAGGAAACCTATTGTCCAGGCCTCCCCTGCCGGAGTTTCGTCCAGCAGCAGGAGGCCAGACTCGTGTCTGTGGCAGCAGCATCCATTTTGTGATGCCAGGGCTCTGGAAAGAAGTTACCGGACTCAATCAATCAATCAAGCATTTGTATAGCGCGCTACTCACCCGGAGGGTCTCAAGGTGCTAGGGGGAGGGGGGTCCGCTACTGTTCGAACAGCCAGGTCTTGAGTTGCTTCCTGAAGGAGAGGTGGTCTTGGGTCAGGCGGAGGTGGATGGGTAGGGAGTTCCACGTCTTGGCAGCCAGGTAGGAGAAGGATCTTCCTCCCGTTGTGGCTCTTCGGATGCGGGGACGGCAGCGAGGGCGTGGTTGGTCGATCGTAGCTGGCGGGTGGGAGTGTAGAAGGTCAGACGGTCGTTGAGGTATCTGGGGCCTTGGTTGTGGAGAGCTTTGTGTGCGTGGGTGAGGATTCGGAACGTGATTCTCTTGCTGACGGGGAGCCAGTGCAGGTCTCTCAGGTGTCCGGCGATGTGGCTGTGTCGTGGGATGTCCAGGATGAGTCGAGCTGAGGCGTTCTGGATGCGTTGGAGTCTTTTCTGAAGTTTGGCTGTGGTTCCGGCGTAGAGGGAGTTGCCGTAGTCCAGTCGGCTGGTGACGAGGGCCTGGGTGACCGTCTTCCTGGTTTCGGTGGGGATCCACCGGAAGATCTTCCGCAGCATGCGTAGGATGTTGAAGCAAGACGAGGAGATGGCGTTGACTTGTCTGGTCATTGAGAGGGAGGAGTCCAGGATGAAGCCCAGGTTGCGTGCGTGGTCCGTTGGTTTGGGTGCGTTGCCCAGGGCAGGGGGCCACCAGGAGTCGTCCCAGGCGGAGGGTGATGATCCTAGGAGGAGGACTTCCGTCTTATCTGAGTTCAGTTTCAGGCGGCTGTTCCTCATCCACTCGGCTACGTCCTTCATCCCTTCATGAAGGTTGGTTTTGGCGGTTGTGGGGTCGTTGGTGAGGGAGAGGATCAGCTGGGTGTCGTCGGCGTAGGAGATGATGTTGAGGTTGTGTTGGCGTGCGATGGCTGCGAGGGGGCTCATGTAGACGTTGAAGAGGGTGGGGCTGAGTGATGATCCTTGTGGTACGCCGCAGATGACTTCGGTGGCCTCGGAACTGAACGGGGGAGGCGGACTCTCTGGGTTCTTCCGGCGAGGAAGGAGATGATCCACTCCAGTGCCTTCTCTTGGATTCCGACGTTGTTCAGGCGTTGCACTAGGGTGCAGTGGCAGACTGTGTCGAACGCTGCGGAGAGGTCCAGGAGGATGAGGGCCGCTGTTTCCCCGTTGTCGAGCAGGGCTCGGATGTCGTCGGTGGCTGCGATGAGGGCGGTCTCGGTGCTGTGGTTGGCCCGGAAGCCGGACTGTGAGTGGTCGAGGGATCCATTCGTCTCGATGAAGGCGGCCAGTTGTCTGTTGACGGTCTTCTCGATGACTTTGGCAGGAAAAGGAAGGAGCGAGATGGGGCGGTAGTTTTTGAGGTCGGTGGGGTCCGCTGACGGTTTCTTCAGTAGGGCGCAGAGTTCGGCGTGCTTCCAGCTCTCTGGGAAGGTGGCGGTGTCGAAGGAGGTGTTGATGATGTCCCGGAGGTGGGGTGCGATGACGGCGTCGGCCTTGTTGAAGATGTGGTGAGGGCAGGGGTCGGTTGGTGATCCGGAGTGGATGGAGTTCATCGTGCGGATAGTGTCTTCGGTGTTGATCGGGGTCCAGGCTCGGAGGGTGGACTCGGAGGGTGGACTCGTCAGAGTTAACATGCCTTTCCCTCTAGAAGGGTGGAATGCTACCCCCGCCGCCAGGATTGGCGGGGGGGTAGTATTCCAAGACGTTTGACACCAAACACGACATGTTTAGGTGCAGCCATTCCAAAGTTAGCATTTTACCGCGAGGATATAATGCGCTTAAGAGTATATGGTCAGGCTGCACTACAAACAGCATCAGAGATGGTCTCCGAACGCTGCAGAGGGGCCCTGCTCATGCAGGGGCACCCTCTCACATAGGAACCATGCACTCTGCCTTTAGGATTGATAAGGCCTGCCTTAGGAGTGACTTATAGGTTTATATGTGTGTATGCTTTTAGTGATATAGGTAACCTATACCACAGTAAGGGGTGCATGCACCACCTTACCCAGGCTGCAGTAGCAGACCTGTGGTGTCAGTTTGGATGGCCTTCCAGGGGTGGCATAATATATGCTGCAGCCCCTGGCAGGCCTCTGAGGTACCTATGCCCTTGGTACATAGTATACCATATACTAGGGACTTATAAGGGCACTCCAGATCCCAATCAGTGATGTGCCTAAGGCACATGGAGACCCTTTTAAAGAGGAAACAGCTAGGCTGGGGTTCTGAATAGCAGGGCCCCAGCCAGACTAATGTCGAAAACCAGTGAAGCATCAGCAAAAAGTGGGGGTACCCATGTGAAGCAGATCCTACTCTCCTACACAACCCCCCCAAACGTAGGGACATTAAACTAACCTTGCCCAGTTAAGTCTTCATGTTCTAAGTGGAAATACCTAGAGAGTCCATCTGCATTCGCATGGTTACTCCCAGGCCTATGTTCCACTGTAAAGTCCATCCCCTGTAGGGAAATGGACCACCTAAGCAGTTTGGGGTTTTCACCCTTCATTTGTTTTAGCCATAAGAGGGGCTTATGGTCTGTCTGAACCAGGAAGTGTGTACCAAACAAGAATGGCCTCAACTTCTTCAGAGCCCAGACCACAGCAAAGGCCTCCCTCTCTATGGCTGACCAACGTTTCTCTCTAGGGGTCAGCCTTCTGCTAATAAAAGCTACTGGCTGATCCTGACCTTCTTCATTCAATTGTGACAGTACAGCCCCTACCCCCAATTCAGATGCATCTGTTTGAACAATGAACTTCTTGGAGTAATCAGGACTCTGCAGAATTGGAGCAGTGCACATGGCCTGCTTGAGGTCATCAAATGCCTTTTGACAGCTAACTGTCCACTGAACCTTTTGGGCATTTTCTTAGAAGTTAAGTCATTCAAGGGTGTCACTATTGATCCATACCCCTTGACAAATCTCCTATAGTACCCAGTCAGGCCTAAGAAGGCTCTCACCTGAGTCTGGGTAGTGGGAGCAGTCCAGTCCATGATGGTCTGGATCTTGCTCTGCAAAGGTTGAACCTGGCCTCCACCCACAAGGTGGCCCAGGTACACAACCTGACTCTGCCCTATCTGGCACTTAGTGGCCTTGATAGTCAGGCCTGCCTTTTGCAGGGCCTGTAAAACATTCCTGAGGTGGACCAGGTGATCCTCCCAGGTGGAGCTAAAGACAGCAATATCATCTAGATAAGCTGCACTATAGGCTTCCAGTCCTGTGAGAACTGTGTTCACCAACCTCTGGAAAGTGGCAGGTGCATTTTTCAGACCAAAGGGCATTACCACAAATTGATAATGCCCACTAGGGGTTGAAAATGCTGTTTTGGGCTTTGCAGTATCAGCTAGTCTGATCAGCCAGTAGCCAGCTGTTAGGTCAAATGTGCTGAGATATTTGGCAGAGGCCAAAGTATCTATGAGCTCATCTGCCCTGGGTATGGGATGGGCATCAGTCCTAGTGACTGCATTGAGACCCCTGTAGTCTACACAAAACCTCATCTCTCTTTTCCCACCACTGGTGTGAGGTTTCGGTACCAGGACTACTGGACTAGCCCAAGGGCTATCTGAGGGTTCAATTACTCCCAACTCCAACATTTTCTGGACTTCAGTCCTGATACAGTCCCTGACATGGTCAGGTTGCCTATAAATCTTGTTTTTAATAGGCAGACTGTCCCCAGTGTCCACTTCATGAGTGCACCAGGTGGTCTGACTGGGTGTCAGTGAAAACATATGTCTAAACTGATTGAGGACTTGCCTGCAATCAGTTTGTTGCTGGGTAGTGAGGCTGCCTGCCAAGGCTGCACCATCAACTGACCCATCGTCAGGGTTCTGTGAGAGCAGGTCAGGGAGTGGGTCACTCTCTTCCTCCTGCCCTTCATCAGTAGCCATGAGCAAGCCCATGTCTGCCCTGTCCACATATGGCTTTAGTCTGTTGACATGGAGAACCCTTTGGGGACTCCTGGGTGTTCCCAGGTCCACTAAGTAAGTGACCTCACCCTTCTGCTCAACAATAGTGTGGGGTCCACTCCATTTGTCTTGGAGAGCTGCTGGGGCCACTGGCTCCAACACCCACACCTTCTGTCCTGGCTGGTACACAGTCAGAACAGCCTTTTGGTCATGCCAGGCCTTCTGAAGTTCCTGGCTAGCCTCAAGGTTTTTGGTTGCCTTTTTCATGTACTCAGCCATCCTGGAGCGGAGACCAAGTACATAGTCCACTATATCTTGCTTTGGGGGCTTGAGAGGTAACTCCCATCCTTCCTTCACCAAGCACAGTGGACCCCTCACAGGGTGGCCAAACAGAAGTTCAAAAGGGCTGTAACCAACCCCTTCTGAGGCACCTCCCTATATGCGAATAAAAGGCAGGGCAAGAGTATGTCCCATCTACGCCTAAGCTTTTCTGGGAGCCCTTTAATCATGCCCTTCAAGGTTTTGTTGAATCTCTCAACTAAACCATTGCATTGTGGGTGATAGGGTGTGGTGAACTTATAAGTCACTCCACACTCCTTCCACATTGCTTTTAAGTACCCAGACATGAAGTTAGCACCCCTGTCTGATACTACCTCCTTAGGAAAGCCCACTCTTGAGAAGATTCCCAGGAGGGCCCTTACCACCACAGGTGCTGTAGTGGTCCTGAGGGGAATAGCTTCTGGGTACCTGGTGGCATGATCCACTACCACCAGGATAAACCTGTGCCCAGAGGCTGTTTGGGGATCCATGGGACCAACAATGTCAATCCCTACCCTCTCAAAGGGCACCCCCACCACAGGTAGTGGTATCAGGGGGCCTTTGTAGTGCCACCTGCTTTGCCACTGGCTTGGCAGGTTACACAGGAGCGACAAAACTCCTTACTGTCTTCAGACATGTGGGGCCAGTGAAAGTGAGGGACAATTCTGTCCCAAGTCTTGTTCTGGCCCAGGTGTCCTGCTAAGGGAATATCATGGGCTAGGGTCAATAGGAAGCCCCTGAACTTCAAAGGTATTACCAACCTCCTGGTAGCACCAGGCTTGGGGTCTCTACTCTCTGAGTACAGGAGTCCATCATCCCAATACACTGTATGGGGACCACTAGCTTTCCCAGCAGCCTCAGCAGCAGCTTGCTGTCTGAGGGGTTCAAGGGAGGGGCAGCTCTGCTGCTCCTGGCTCAGATCTGCCCTAGAAGGTCCCCCTGTCCCCAAGAACTCAACCTGGTCAGGTTCCAGTTCCTCTGGGACAGTTCCTTCTTCAGGGCTGAGATCATCCCCCTCAAGGGACTGATCTTCCTCCTGAGCCAAGGGGGAAGGCACTGCCTTAACCCCACTACTCCTCCTCTTGGAAGGCACTTGGTCCATTCTTCCAGAATCCAAGGCCTGTTCAGTGCTAGACATTTTGGATTGTGACCTGGTCACAGCAAACACATCTGCAGGGATCCCCAGCATTTCTGCATGGGTCCTGAGCTCCACTTCTGCCCAAGCAGAAGTCTCTAAGTCATTGCCAAGCAAGCATTCGACTGGTAGGTTTGCACTTACCACAACCTTCTTAAGGCCAGTTACCCCTCCCCAGGAGAAGTTAACAACTGCCAGAGTATGGTCTGTTCTGACATTGCTAGCATTGGTCACTTGGTACATCTCACCAAGCATAACTTGCCCAGGTAGCACAAGGTCTTGTGTCACCATTGTGACACTTGCCCCTGTGTCCCTAAATGCCAAAGCCTCTCGTCCATTGATTAAAGGCTGTTGTCTGTACTTGCCCAGATTACTGGGACTCATAGAGGAGGGCACATCCATGCCTCCATCACAGACTAACACAGCCTGAGTCAGTTCTCTAACTAGGTCAGAGCCCAACTCAGTTCCCAGGGTGAACCCTACTAAACCCTTTGCTGGAGCACCTCCACCAACTGTACTAGGGGGAACAGGTGCCTTAGGGGCATTGGTGGGTGCTGGACTGGAGTCTTTGGACTTGGTGCAATCACTGGTCCAGTGGGTCTTTTGCTTACAGACCTTGCACCATGGTTTTCTTTGGCCTTTACCCTTGGTAGACTGGGAATCCCCACCAGAAGAAGATTTTTGGGGGCCTGATGAAGACTTTTGATCTTTACCCTTCTCCCCACCCTTGTCAGAGTTCTTAGCATCTTGCTTCTTGGTTTCCCCACCTTGGTTCTGTACCTTCTGCTTCACCCTGGTTCTGACCCATTTGTCTGCCTTCTTTCCCAATTCTTGGGGAGAGGTCAGATCAGAGTCAACCAGGTATTGATGCAACAGCTGATTTTGACAGTTATTAAGAATCTGCTCCCTCATTATCAGATTATACAATCCTGAGAAGTCACACACCTTACTGCCCATCAACCAGCCTTCCAGAGCCTTGGCAGAACAATCCACATAGTCTACCCAGTCTTGAGTCTGTGCTTTTTGGGTGTCTCTGAACTTCAACCTGTACTGTTCAGTGGTTAGGCCAAACCCATCAATAAGAGCACTCTTCAAGACCTTGTAATTGTCAGCTTCCTCCTCTCTAACAGTGAGGAGCTTGTCTCTACCTTTGTCAGCAAAGGAGAGCCACAAGATTGCTGCCCACTGCTCCTGAGGGACCTTCTGTACTTTACAGGCCCTCTCTAAAGCAGTTATCCATTTGTGGATATCATCCCCACTCTGGTAGGGAGGGACAATCTTGCTCAGGTTCCTATGGTCATAGGACCTTTCCCTATCTCTAGGGACATGGCTGCCACCATGGGACTCTAGTCCCAACTTTCTTCTCTCTCTAAGGAGATCTAGGGATTCTCTATCTAAAGCCAATTGCTTCTTCCTGATCTCTAGTTGAGTTTCCTCATACTGGACCAGTCTCTTTCTTCTCTCATGAGAGGATTCCCTCCTGTGAGAAGAAACAGAGCTCCCTATGGAGGTGCCAGAGTGGTTAGACTCCTGAGAAGGAGACCTAGACTTTCTGAGCACACTCATAATCCTTCCTGGGGGACAAAGGTGTGGTTTTCTAGATCCTCATCTTCATCTTCCCCAGAAGGGATTGGGTTTTCCAGGTCAGGGTCATTGTCACCCTCCTGGTCAGTTTCAGAGGGGGGCTGGGGGTAGTGGTACCCCTGGCCCCTTCCTCATCTGCTGGCCCACCCTCTGCTCCTACCCCTTCAGTCTCTGAGGACTTACTAAGATCATAAGCCACCAACAACTCCTTGAGGTGTTGGGTGGTGGGACTTTGGCCTGTCCTTAATTTCCTCACGTTACATAAAGCTCTCAATTCCAAGAATTGGAGTGTATCATACTTGGAGGGTGGAAGCTCAATGGCTTCCTGCAAGGAATCTTTGGATCCTGCTTTCAAAGACATTACTAGTGTGGTGTGGTGTATGCACTACCTACTCTAGTGTGGCCTACTAAACTCTCTTGAGTTGTAGAAAGGGTTGTGCTATCCCTTAACACACAACTCTAAGTTCAGTAGAACTTACTGTTATTCTAAGCTTAAATTATATGTACCTTAGGTACCTTTAGTGGTTTTCAGTTGATCAATTCAATTGAGATTATCTGGTAAAACAATAGCAAGCTGGAATCCCACACGCTGCACACCAATGTGAGAAGTTGGCCTGGCATATGCTGTCCACTAATTATAGTGGGCACCTTGCACCAGTCCAAATCGACTCTTATGGTAGATAGGTTAAAGACAACCTTATTGAAAGCTATCCTAGTGGTAGCTATGGAGAGCAGCCTTCAGGCTAAGTCTTGAAGGAATGTAAAGCAGCTTGTTTTACCAGTCTATAATCTCTTGAGTGACCAAATGAAAGAGCACCACACCAGGTATATATTCAAAATATATGTATTTATTACTAAACACACCCCTCTAGTCTCTTTATGAGGCTAGAGTTCGAAGTACATAGGTTATAAGATCTTAAATCACAGTAATAGCACAAATACACGTTTGGGCCCTAGGGGCGTACCAAACCATATACCAATAAAGTGGTATGCGAACCACGACTGAACTAGACACTAGGCCTAGAGCCTCTAGAAGTGCTTGGACCACAAGGAACCACCCAAGGTAGTGACACAGGGGACCCACGGGAGACGCGTGCAGTGTAAATACACAACCGCGATACGCCGTTAACTTCTATGGAGAAAGTCGGGATCGGGAAAATAGAGGAAAGGGACACTTAAAAGAGGACTAGGACAAAACCCTTTGAGATCTAGGACTTTGAAGAGTCTCTACCCACGGGAGCACCGGAGTACTCGTGTTACCTCACCCAGGGAAGCCGGGTGCATAGGTGCCTTTCGGGGTCGGGTTTCGTCGTCGTTTCGTATGGCGATCTGCTGCAAAGTGCTGCTGGCGACCAGGAGAAAAGTGTCCGGGTGGATCCAAGAGTGGATCGGAGTTCTGAAGAACCTGAAAGCAGAGGGGACAGAGTCTGGGTCACTAGCCAGTGACCAGGAAGGCGATGGACAGATGCCCACCGATGTCGAGTGCTTCAGGTGCGGTGACGGTCGTCTTGACTCTTCAGCCACGAGGTCCGGGAGGCGTTGTCGGCAACCAGGAGCAGGATTCGGGCTGGTGCTCGATGTCTGTCGAGTGCTGAGGTGTCGGCGACCGGATTGGACCCAACAAGCCTTGGCAACGGCAAGTCTCGAGTAAGATGTAGATCGTCGATGATGCAGACCAGCAAGGTCTGGGGAACTCACCCAGCGAGGGTAAGTGAGGGCAGGCCTGGAGCAACCAGGATGCCAAGTAAAGAAAAGATTGGCCTTCGTTAAGGGCTACTAGCCAACGGGCTAGCGACCGCGAAGGAGCCTCGTGACGCCGCACGTGGAGCTGGCTTACAGGACACTCGTGGAGTGGGGGCCAGTGATCTTCGGTGCAGGTGGTGCTGGAGGCTAGGGCTACTCGGAGCCCAAAGCACGACTTCTTGGGAGACCCAGAAGTTGGTGCACTTGCAAGTGTGCTTGGTGTCCAGGGGTCACGGTCTCAAGTCACCCACGATAGCCACGGGCCTCAGCTTTGCTGGGGACTCAGGGTAGCCTCGGGGAAGTCTGAGAATCCACCTCTGGTGATGCGATGACTTCGGCGTCCGACGGGAGCTTCAGTAATGCGAACCGGACAGATGCTTCTTTGGTGCCTGCCAAGCAGGGGAGTCACTCCTTGACCCCAAGGGAGATTCTTCAGTCCTCTAATCTTGTCGTAGAGCGTCGAAGGTCCAGGATTCAGTGTCAGAGTTTCGTCCAGGTATAATCTAAAGTCCTAAGGACTGGGTTCCTACCTTTATTCTAAAAATAGGGGATGGACTACTCTGTGGCCCCACCTATGGGTGGGTCAGGGCAGAGGGGTGGCTACACCCCTTTCCCTTTGTCCAGTTCGCGCCAAAGCAGGGGCTGCGAGCCCCTGATCCGGTTTGAACTGGGGTATGCACAGGGACACCAAATGTGCCCCCAGTGCAGGACTTCAAAGCACCCGAAAGTGCTCCCGCCCAGCCCCAATACACATTGTCCTGTCTGGGGAGGTGGTCACACCTCCCTGGGACAGGAAACCTGTTGTCCAGGCCTCCCCTGCCGGAGTTTCGTCCAGCAGCAGGAGGCCAGACTCGTGTCTGTGGCAGCAGCATCCATTTTGTGATGCCAGGGCTCTGGAAAGAAGTTACCGGACTCGTCAGAGTTAACATGCCTTTCCCTCTAGAAGGGTGGAATGCTACCCCCGCCGCCAGGATTGGCGGGGGGTAGTATTCCAAGATGTTTGACACCAAACACGACATGTTTAGGTGCAGCCATTCCAAAGTTAGCATTTTACCGCGAGGATATAATGCGCTTAAGAGTATATGGTCAGGCTGCACTACAAACAGCATCAGAGATGGTCTCCGAACGCTGCAGAGGGGCCCTGCTCATGCAGGGGCACCCTCTCACATAGGAACCATGCACTCTGCCTTTAGGATTGATAAGGCCTGCCTTAGGAGTGACTTATAGGTTTATATGTGTGTATGCTTTTAGTGATATAGGTAACCTATACCACAGTAAGGGGTGCATGCACCACCTTACCCAGGCTGCAGTAGCAGACCTGTGGTGTCAGTTTGGATGGCCTTCCAGGGGTGGCATAATATATGCTGCAGCCCCTGGCAGGCCTCTGAGGTACCTATGCCCTTGGTACATAGTATACCATATACTAGGGACTTATAAGGGCACTCCAGATCCCAATCAGTGATGTGCCTAAGGCACATGGAGACCCTTTTAAAGAGGAAACAGCTAGGCTGGGGTTCTGAATAGCAGGGCCCCAGCCAGACTAATGTCGAAAACCAGTGAAGCATCAGCAAAAAGTGGGGGTACCCATGTGAAGCAGATCCTACTCTCCTACATGTTGTGGCCTGAAACCGGATTGATTGGGATGTAGAATGTTCGCCTCTTCTAAGTAGGTCATAAGTTGTGTATTAACTAGTTTTTCCGTGATTTTACTGAGGCATGGAAGCAGAGGGATGGGACGAAGATTAGTGAGAGTGGTGGGATCAGCAAGTTTCTCTTTCTGGAGTGGTTTAACTGCTGCAATTTTCCATTCGATGGGTACTTCTGCTCATATAAGTGAAGCATTAAAAATGTTGTTAATAAGTGGGTTGATAGTGTCAATGATGGTTTGTAATATCTGAGGGGGGACATGGGTCAAAAGGGGATCCTGATTTGCGTGCAAGGATAGCCTGGCGGTATTGTTCTAGGCTAATAGCTTGAAAGGCTCGATAGGACAGTCTATCCTCTCCAGGATTGAAGGGCATCTCTATGGGAGGGGTCTGGGGTGTTATAAAATCTTTTTGTATCGATTGGACTTTTTGTACAAAAAAGTCTGCAATACGATCACAAAGAGACTGTGATAGAGGAATCTCTTGTTGAAGAATTATAGGGTTGTGAAGGAGTTTACTATCTTGAAGATGGTTTTTTGATTTGAGGCGGCCAGTTTGATTGCGTTGGCGAAGTACAATTTCTTTTCGGCTTTGATCTGTTGGTGGTAATTTTTAAGAGCTGCTTTAAACAAGATTAGTTGTTCCTGTTTGTAATTTTTCCACCATCTGCGTTCTAGTTTCCTGCAGTGGCTGTGTAGTTCTCTCAGGTTTTGGGTGTACCAGGTGGCGGAGGGTTTCTTAGGCAGGCGATTTTTCAGTAGTGTGGAAGGGGCAAAACTATTGCTAAGAGTGGATATTCAAAGGTTAAAGCATTGATTGTCCACAGATGGGTGCCCTGTCAACCTGGGCATGCATGCCGCAACTTCTATACTGAGATCTGGCGAGGCTGCCATATCATTCCACCTTTGTCTGCTGTTATGAAAAACTGAGGTGTAGCCCGTGGGGGTATTCATGTGTAGGCACCTAATTTCGAAAGGTATACATTTATGATCAGACCAGGTGAGGCTAACTGGGGCATTATTTATGAGGGTCGTGAGATTGGAACAGATGCCGTCCAGGGTGTGTCCTGCATTGTGGGTGGGGGCAGATATCAGCTGATTCAGGCCTAGCGTTGCTACGATTTCCATGAAATTCATTGTACCCGGCTCATTTTGCATATCTAGATGGAGATTAAAGTCCCCCAGTAGAGTGAAATAGGAGAATCTGAGAGTTAGTGAACCCATGATATCTCCAATGCTGTTCAAAAAATTCAGATGAGGTCCTGGTGGGCGGTATAACAGGTCTCCTGAGAAGGAAATGGAGTCATCTAGTTGGAAGCAGAAACCGATATTCTCTACCCCTTTTAGGTCCGTTATTTCAAATGTTGAGCATTTCAATGTGTTGCGGTAAATAATGGCAAGCCCTGCTCCCCGTTTCTCTGGGCTATCCTGTCTATGAATTCGGTAGCCAGCGGGGAGGGCAGAGACAATATCAGGGTTGCACCACGCTTTAATCCACGTTTCTGTTAAAAAGAGGCAGTTTAGGTCTTCGTATAAGAGTAAATCCTCTTCTGACGTGCTGCAGAGTAACATGAAGAACAGCACTGTGGAAGGCATTCATATAGCTCCTGAGTTAATGCCTGAACAGCAGACAGAGTGTGAAGGATGGTTTGCCAACCTGTTCTTGCTGACCCAGGGTTGGTACCTGTCTGTGTGCATGCCAGTGAAGGGCAGAATGTACAGACTATCTGACCAGGCTCAGGGATGTATTAATGCAGAAGTTGCCGAAATGTTGGACCTGGGACTCATTGAAAGATCTCGTAATCCATTGTCTAGTCCTGTGGTTCTAGTACCAAAGCAAGGGTCAAATGACTTGCGGTCCTATGTGGACTACTGAGCCCTCAATTACTGTAACCAAAACCAATGCCCGTCAAAACCCCAGAGCGGATAAGTTTGTGGATTGGTTAGGTGCTGCAAAGTACTTGAGTACCTTGGATCTGATGAGTGGATATTGCCGGATAGCTGTGTCACCAAGTGCTAAGAAGACTACATTTTCTATGCCAGAGGGGCTTTGTCAGTTTAAAGTGATGCCCTTTGTGTTGAAGATTGCTCCTGACACTTTTCAGCGCCTGGTGAACCATGTTCTTGCAGGGCTGGAAGAGTTCTGTGTGGCCTACTTGGATGATATTGCAGAATCCAGCAATTCAAGGAAGGACCAGCTGAATCACCTGGAACAGGTGCTGACCAGGACAGAGGAGGCAAAACTGACCATCAAGGGAACTTATTGTCAGGTAGTAGACCTCTGTAGTCTATCTTGGGCATGAGGTGGGGAATGGGAATTTTTGCTCATTGGATACCAAGATTCAATCTGTGACGGAATGGGAGGTACTTACTACCCATAATGAAGTGAGGCCCTTTTGAGGACTCACCAGGTATTACAGGAACATTGTTGGGAATTGTGGAAATATAGTTGCCCCATTCAATGCTTTGACCTCTCGGAAGCAGGCCAGGAAAGTTATAAGGAATGCAGAGGGTCAAAAGGCATTTGAGAAACTGAAGAGGGCTCTATGAACTGCACCTGTCCTGAAAGCACCAGACTACAGTAAGCCTTTCAGTGTACAGACGGATGCCTCTGGCAAAGGAGTGGAGCACTGGTAACTCAACATGATGACAAAGATAGAGAGTGTCCAGTAGCCTTATTAGTTTCCAGAGAGAACAACTGGGTAGCTATTGAGAATAGTGGGCTATAATTTGGGGTTTGCATGATTTCCACTCATATATGTTTGGCACTAAGTTTGTGGTGCAAACAGATCATAAGCCACTGAAATGGCTGATGACTATAAAGGGAGCAAATCTCAAGTTGTTGAGATGGTCTGTTTCTGTGCAAAGGTTAGACTTTGTAGTGGAGCACAGAGGTGGATTGAGCCACAGGAATGTTGACGGACTTTCCTGCTGGTTTTGCCAATCTGAGCAGCGAACCTTCCCAGGTTAGGAATTGGTTTGGGGTGTTCTGATCTGGGATGGGTCTGTTATGATGGGAAAGTCCTTTGCATGGTAAATACGTCTACCCCTGCCCTTAGTGCCCACCTGTACCGTTGTCTGGATCCCTAATGCTGCTTTTTTGTCATAGGTGAACACAAATCGAACGTGTGCACCATGACATAGGCCTGTCTCATGGATTGCTCTCTTGTTGGTGTTACCCTCATATGGTGGAAGGCTACCGCCTGCACCAGGAGTTAAGCAGCATGAGCACGGTGGTGGCAGAATACCATGTAGTGATCAGACATAGTGAACGGAACCTTTTTGCCCTGTGACACTGGAGGCTCACTCACATTTTTAAACGTTCTGCTGCTGTGTGCGTAACTCACTATTGGCCTACATCAGGTAGATGTGGAGTGCTGCGTAAGCCAAAGAGTTGTGACTCTGCTTTACCTGCCTGGAAAGGATACAGTACAAGGATAAAACAGTGCATTTGAGGTTAGTGTATGCACTAGGTGCATGTATGCCTGTGAGGAATACATAACATGAGAGATGTAGTGATGTGTAGTGCATTCACAATGACAGCATGTGCTGGGTGTATGGGTGCTTGTATGATGTACAATATAAGAAGGGTGAAGTGTTGTGCAGTGTGAACATGGTGAGTGTGTGTGCTGGCCATGTTGGCGTTCGTAAACAGCACACCCTGAGTATATATAGAAAAGCTTCAGTGCTAAACAGTGCAAACAGACTGAGTGTGTGTGCTGAATGAATGTGCACATGTAAGGGTATACTGCATTGAGGTAAGATGGACTGTAAGTGTGCTGTGGATGTTCACTGATTAAGCGTGCCTGCAATAGTACATTACATGGAGGTCCCTGGGTTACATTTTGGGAAGCACAGGCCTGCCCAGTGAAGACACAAGGAGGAGAGAAATCCCCCCAGACAGATGTATGTATTGCTGCATTCCTGTGATCTGGGTGGGACAAACACTTGAGGGGAAAAGGAAGAGACTCCCTTTACACTTTAAAAGACTGCTCCTTGACTCAGTTATAGATCACATGAAAGGGGCCCGGACACATCTCAGGAAAGGAGATGGGGCTGAGAATTGAATCAAAAAGAGTGGGGCTAGGGTCTAAGATTAATCTTTTGATGTACATATCACTGTGGATGACTTTCAGGTGTGAAGGCTGGTCACTCCCATAAATTATGTTGTGGGACAATCAGCTTTGGAGTCTTGCCTGCTGTGACAGACATCCTTCAAGGAAGAAAGAAGAAAAGGAAGAAGGTACACTACAGAAGAAGCTGAACCCCCAACATGAAACTTAAAAGACTGAGACTTTAAATCACATTTGGTGTCTGGGAAAGGACTATAAGAAGGGAAGGTTGAGACTTCATAATTTGTCATCTGCCAAGCAGCCAGACAGGCTGTGTGAGGAGGGGATGCTCTGAACACTTTCTGCCTGTGACCTTCCTTCTGCCTGGGGATCAAGGCATTCTAATCTTCCTGCTGGCTGAGGGGCAATCACTCAGTGAAAGACATTGATCTTGGCTAGCAGGCAGGTTTTGGGAGCACCGGTGCCTGCTTGCTTGCCAAGACAAGTGTGCCCTGTGAGACAAGTGTGCCCTGTGGGGAAGAGAGCATTGGAGGGAGTGTGGTCTAATGGGGAGCCCTATCTTGAGGACTCCCTGTCGAGGTGTGAGGATTCGACTGTACACTGATTGGGCCAAAGCCTGTATGCAGGATTATTCTTAGTAACCCCTGAATGCCATGAGGGGGGCTGCCATAAACTGAACCAAGTTTCGAGCGCAGTGCAGAAGATGTATAGGTCGCATGGCCTCGTTGAGGTAACCCTGTATGCCACAGGGGGCCAGCGCTGAAGCAATTGTGCGACCACCATGCCAGGACTTGTGGATGCCTTAGCGGTGACTCCATATTCCAGGAGAGGCTGCCGTTGTGTGGGCAATTGTACCAGAGGAGTGTACATTGTGTCCGGAGATACCACAGCAACC
Source organism: Calotriton arnoldi (assembly GCA_963921515.1). Taxonomy (NCBI): domain Eukaryota; kingdom Metazoa; phylum Chordata; class Amphibia; order Caudata; family Salamandridae; genus Calotriton; species Calotriton arnoldi. The sequence goes on from CAWUFW010009182.1 coordinate 252,354, forward strand.
CCATGTGGAAGGACTGCCAGGATCAAATCACCAAAGACATCGGGCCATTGCCCAGGACTGGAGTGAGACTGCGACAAGCGGGTCTAGCCGCACTGTGAAATCTGTCCTCACTGGTCCCTGAGAACCAGGAGGATGCCAAGGAGGACAACTCACCCTTGCTGGACTCCAGCACCCCTTTTATTTCTATAAGATCAGACCATTTAGAGCAACCCTTTCCCATATTGGAACCTAAATGTACTCTCACCCAACTGCCACTCCTGAATATGCATCTTTTATTCCTTATGCCTACATTTTGCCTTAGTTCATACTTTCTCTAATAATCCAATGTCTTTTTCTCTAATTTAATTTTATCAACATCAGTACGGTCTGTTATGACCATTCATGCTGGAGTTATTTTAGTACATGCGTTTTTCTGCCTTTGAGTAAAAAACATGGTGTTTCACCAGTAACTGAGTGTGGAGTATTCCAATACCTCCATAACAAGTTTTTGACCACCTTTTTACAATTGACACCCTCTTCCACGGCCAACTGCACACTCTCTTTCAACACACGGTTAAAGTGTTCTACGAGACCATTCTCACTGGGATGATAAACCACTGTCTTGTGATGTTTCACACCTTAATTCCTCAAGAACTCCTGGAATTCTTCTGCCACAAACTGTGGACGATTATCGGATACCACCCATTCAGGACCACCCTCTCTACTGCAAATGTCCTCACAAAAACTCAGTATTTGTGAATAATTATACTTTTGTCTAGGGGATCAAATGATTTTGGAACTGTAGCTTTTACTGTTTGACATTGTCGAACGCCGTTTGACTCTCGCATGTCCACTGATAATGCACTCCCTTCTTCATTAGCAGTCGTAACACATGCACTTTATCGGCAAAGTGTTACACAAACTCGGAATAATACTCGGCCAAACCAAGAAAAGAAAGACCAAAGTTGCTCCCTATCATGCGGAGAAGGTGCTTTCTCCATGCCTTCTACTAAATTCATCTTAGGTTTTATGTCATCAGCAAACAATGTATGCCCAACCTATTCTACCTCCGACACAACAAATTTGCATTTAACAATTCCAACCTCCTAGCCAGCCATCACTAGTCTACCAAATACTTCATTTTAAAATGCCTTCATACTTCTTGGCATCACTGCCCCACACCAGGATATAATCCTCAAAGAAAAGTATGCTTGTTAATCCTTTTAAAACACTGCTCATCACCCTCTGAAACAGAGCAGATGCTGATGTCAGCCCGAGTGGCATCCACACAAATTGAAAGGCAACCTCAGGGGTTATGAAAGATGTCAGGTGTATAGGATCAGGGTGTAACCATACCTGGTGGTATGCACTGGAAAGATCCAATGATGAAAAACATTTGCCATTTTTCACAATCATGTCATTTATGTGAGGTAACGGATGGCAGTCAACCCAAATGCACTCATTTGGGTCTCTCAAATCCACACGTATTCATAACTTCCCATTAGATTTACATGCTAACACTATAGGACTGAGCCATTCTGATGCCTCGATCAGTTCAATCACTCTTGTTTTACAAAATTGATCAAGTTCCTCCTTAAGTTGTTTGCGAAGAGCCAGGGGAATGTTTCTCACCGTGTGCACCTTGGGACTACTACCTTATGTGGGTATGATACAGCGCTCAAATGTTTCCTAACACCCCAACTGTTCGACAAACAATTTGGGATATCTTGCATCCTCCTTTGTCCTGTTGGCATCTTCCATAAGTAGAGCCTGCTCTGGGTGATTGGGGTTAAGTACTATACCCAAAGAATTTTGTTCCTTCCAGCCCAGTAATGTTTTTCCTTCCTCTACTGCATATACTTTGGCCATGGCCGTCTGACCCTTATATTCACTTATGCCCTCAAAATACCCCATGACAGGCAGTCTTCCACCAACAATATCCTTAAGGCTCAATATCGGTAGGTAACAACTTGCAGCACTCAAACTTATCCTAAGCAGTTCTATCTATTAGGGTGTACGGCGAGCATGAATAGGCCCACATGCAATTTCTTCTCTCTGTTAATCTTTATGATGGACCTTGAAGGATGGTACACCTCCCGCACTTCACCTATCATGCTCTTAGTTACAACCAACAATTCGACCACTACTCTGAGTCTCGCTGGGAATATCATGGAGTACTTTGGTCTCTCAATGCTTTTTTGACTTCAAGAAAAGACCTACATAGTCTTTCCACTCAGAGTGTGAAAACCGTGAAGAAAGCATTGTTGCATTTGACTGGTTACGTACTGCGAGCGGCCTTCAGAATCACATTCCGATCACAGTAGTTGAAGATACATGCTATTATAAGGCATGGTAGCGAACCTGGGCTTGGCAGGGTACCAGATGACTCAATGAGCGCTTCAACGGAGAAGTATTTTGAGAGGCGTCATGGCTGCAGTTTTTTTAATATGAGGTCCCCCACAAATAAGCCAACTGCTGGACCCTCTAGTGCTCAGGGACCCCTATAAAACGTATGTTATTTCTTCTTGACTGCCCTTTGAAGTCCTCCAGTTTAGCCTCCTGGGTATGGCAGTTGCACACAGCTCCTTGAACTGACTCTTCAGAGCCTTGCTGTCGATCTGTAGGGTGATGATGGACTCCTCCGTCTCCTTGACACGCCACCCCCCCATGTTGTGCAGGTCTGCTTGCATCAAGGTCACCTCAGTCGAGAGCTGTGGGAATGCCTTTTATCACCACCATTATGTCTGTAAGGGTGGGCACCTACTCCGCAGGGTGTGCCTGGATACAAGGGGGGCCCCATATTCCGCCATAGTTATAGCAGTAGATACTCGATCCTGGGTATATTTGTCTAGCTTGGTCTGGTGTACGGTGAGGCCTGCCCTGCCGCCAGTAATCATTAAAGAGTCATGCCAAGCTCTTTCACGCTGTATATTTTCGGTGCTGTCAGCAGTGGGGGGGGGGGGTACTTCGGTAGTCGCCGCTGCCTGCCCGGGAGCCAATATGAGTCTATCACGCAGCCTGCTGGTTTTCTCTTCTCCTCGCCCGGCCTCCTAAAGTGTCTGTGCTATGCAGTTGGGACCGCAGACACGGCAGTGTATGTCACGGACCATGAGTTCAGCTAGAACTAGGACAGCTAGAGCCCACTAAATATCCCTAAGATGCTCACCAGGAGGAAAGGCTGCCAGTCTCAGGAAGGCGAAAGCGGTGAGCGGAGTCCCCTCACCAAAGTCAATTGACAGAGAGTCAAATGAAGCCCTGAGGCTGGACTCACCCACCAATAGTGTTTCCTCCGCAGCTGAGTGGCAGGTTTCATTTAGGGTCTCAATGGCCCACTGAGGCGTATCTCTGTTGAGTCTCCTGGGGAGGCACAACACTCCAGGTCTGACTGGTAGGGTCCCCTAGGCACCACAGTGGGACCGCCTCCAAGTGAGAGAATAGAGGTGCAATGGTGTCAGTCCTCCTACCAGTGTTCCATTAGCTAGATGGGCCCAATATCGTCACAATCGACCCCCGGCATTGTCTCAAGCCAGCAGGTTGTCCTGAGAGGCCGCAATATTGTGCTGTGTATTCATTCGGTGGCACCACGGCTGGCGCTGAGCTTGTGGGCCTGCACTGAAGTGAGATAGGTCACTGTAGCAATGAGTCCACCACCGCACAGCAGATGGGCAAACTTCCCCCTTGGCATGCTGTCTATTTCTCACCTCTCCAACTCTCAGACACCAGTATTTCACTGGGCCCTCCGTGGCTCACCACTCCCACCAGATCAAAAGAGGGAGGGGGCTGCACTCCTCTTACGCCCATTATCTTCGGGTTGCACCGCGCCTCAGTTGCGGGCCCCAGGGAGCACAGCCAACCGAAGCCTATCCGGCTCCATTAGTTCCCAGCCACCTCTGACGCACAGCTCTTCCACCACAGCAAGGTATGCAAGTCCGCTGCTCGACCCCGCCTCAAAGACTGCGTCTCTGCCCTGAACAACGAGGTGGCTATAATCACCAGTAACTAACCCACCAGAACCCCAGAGTCAGTAGAGTACAAGCATCTGGTTTGTGGCTGTGGTATTTGGATATTTGTTAGGATGATTGGGGAACACTGCAGCATGTGAAGGGAGCCACTTCAGTGAGCGGCCATCTTCCTCAGCGGTTGGCCACTCCCCCAGCTTGGTATTTATTATGACCAACTACAGTACATCTATCCCCTGGCAGGCCTGCATCCAAGACTGAGTACAGGTATTCTAGAACCTCCAGTTCATAATGGAATCTCACCAGAGTACATTTATAAAACAACAATGCACTCTTAACCAAACCTTGCTTATTTAGTACCATTAGGCTACAACAGTCATCCCTTCAGAGGAACAGAACACCTCCCCTAACCCACCACGTCTTTTGTCTCAGCCCTGGTAGCAGGTTTACACCACATCAAGGAGGCTAGTCAGCTCATAGGTGACAGCTGAAGCTCATGTAAATTGTCCTCCAGAGGCAGGAAAAGATCAGTTTCTAAAAGTACATTTTACAAAATATTTATCACAAATCTGATTTCACCACTGAATTGGGCTTCGAATACATTTTTCAAAAGATTCAAAATGAAATTTGTAGGTCCTTCCTAGCTGGAGATAACATTATTAAACAGCTAGCCCTGCCATAGTGAAAATAGCTTATGGACTCCTTCCACTTTAGGGCTGTGTAACATTAAACTTTAATGTGTCCTACTTTTAAATACCATGTACCTAGCCTTATGGGCAGTAATGCCTACTTAGGAATGAAGTACTTATATTTAAAATGAAGTTTTAGGCCTGTGAAAATGGGCTATTTTGATGGGTCAAATTTGAAGTTAGGCTACACATGGTGGGCCTGCAGACATGTTTACACTGTCACTGTAGTGGATGACACAATAGGTGATGCAGTCTACTGGTTACATCTGACTTACAGGCCCTGTGTACATTTTGGTACTATATACTAGGGATTTATAGGTAAGTTAAATACGCCAATCAGGATTTGCCAACATCATCATGTTGAAAGGAGGGGCACAGGCTTTTTACCTCTATTTAGCAGGGGTAAAGTGCACAGAGTTCTACAGCAAGCAAAAACAGTCAAGGCAAAACTCTGGGGGTGCAATACGCAAATTATGGTCATTTCAAGCAAGTGCCAACATGTTTCTTGCTCTTAAAACAGCCCATATAAAGTGTCAGGATTATATTAGGTCTGATGGGATCTCTGTTGTTATGCTACAAGTATGTTTGTGCTGATGTAAGAATATGTCTTATCTTAAAGCCAATAGTCTACCTTACTACCCTATCTTAGGGTTTGATCAGACATTATGGACTCTACAGAAGGGGACACTGTTTCTAGTCACACATTCATCAAGAAGCATGTCCCTTGTTGTACCTAATAACCCTCGGAAAAGTCTGCACATGCTACATTAGATTGTTGTTAATATAGTAGTTTTATAGCATCAATATATCCAGTGTTCAAAATTTAAGTAATGTATCATTTGAAAAATATTTGCAAAATTATATCCCAGTTTCTTTGCAGTGTCATTACAATAAACTGCAGCTACTCTCTTTAACCCTTTTGGTGTGTGCATCTGCCAATGGCCGATGCACGCATTACCTCCCTGGTGCGCCCATCTGTGACGTCAGCGTGCTGAGAGGTGCGCTGAAGTCACAGTTTTCCTCTACCGGAGCTGAGGAAGCAGCAGGTAAGGCAGTGCTCGACTTCGGTGGGGAAAACAGCCCAAAAAAGGCATCCCCAGCTTTCAGGGAGGCCTCTTTTGAAAGGGAAGAGTCTCCCCTTTTACAACAAGGACTTCCTGAAAGGGTTTCCTGGTGGTGGATCGTGGCCGCACTGCGATCCATGGCTAGGAAACCCCACTAGATACCAGGGATGTCATTAGTGGGTCCGCCCTTGTGAAAATGGGTGACCCCCCGGGGGCATTTATTTTTAAAAGAAAAATGTTGGATTCCCCTGGGGGGGGGGGTGCGAATGTCCCCCCCCCCTGGGGTTAAGTATAATTTTTAAAAAAATTAAACAGCGAATTTGACAGAGGGTCGGCCCTCCTGCTCACTGGCACAAATTTGCTACTACCCAGTGTACTTCATTTTAGTGCACTATAAAGAGAGCTAGCTTCATTCATTTAGTGGATCAGTGGTGGGATCTAAGACTTTGCGTTTGCTGACACCACTTTGTCAATAAGTGACCACATGAATAAATTCAAAAATTGTCTTTAACCTAGTTGTATTTGTTTCAATTGGTCTATTTTTCCAACATTTCTAAAATTAGCTGTTATAGCCTTGGTTAAGTCCCTTGAGTTTAAAAACTGTTTTAGAAATAAAAAAATTCTTACTGTAGTCAGGACAAAAAGTAGATTTTTTTATCTCTTTAAAAAGGTCCCAACTTTAGTAAGAAAATGGGTGATACAGAGGGCGTGGTTGAGGAGCTCAACCTCACCCCTTATTTGGAGTATAAGTATCCACATCTAAGGGCCCTATGTAAGTTTTAGAAAATCAACACTGGAGCTCATGCTACCACTGATTAGCTTAAGAGGTTTGTGGCACAATATGAGAGAAATCATCTAGAGGATGACAATGGATACCAGGAGGATCCAGAAAAGCAGAAGATGAGGCTCAGGAGGTGGTTGACCCCTCTACCTTAGAAAGAGGAGCTCCCTCAGAGGAGGACCTGACTCTTGAAAGATTGTCCAAGAGGATAGCTAAAACGCTCAACTACTGGACCTAGACAAAGGAAAGAGTTGGGCATAGGACCCATCTCTGGTGGCAGCAATATTAAAACTAGGGGAGAGAGGATTCTTTCGACCCAAAACTCCCCAAAGGAATTGTCCCTAAACATACAGACGATGATGATATCACCAAGTGGTTTACTGCTTTCAAGAGGAGGCCTGTCTCAGTAGAAAAGTAGCCAAAAACACTGGGGCTCTCTTCTGGGAACTGTTCTCAGGTAAACGTAGGGATAGACTCCTGACATTGAATGAGGCAGATACTGAGCATTATGACCTCATGAAAGATACCCTGGTTGAGGGCTTTGACTCACCACTGAAGAATATAGAATCCAATTCAGGGAGACTCGAAAACCCCACTTTCAGTCCTGGATTGAGTTTGTAAACTTTTCAGTAAAAACACTAGGTGGCTGGTTGAAAGGTAACAATGGGGAGAGGATGTGGTCCGTCGGCTAGACTGCCGACTTTGGTGCTGGAAACCAAGGTTCGAGCCTTGGGGTCGCGTCCACATCCTGTGATTCTGGGCAAATCACTTAATCTCCCAGTGCCTGAATGTTTCCTTGTGTAACGTAACCGGTGCTCATGTAAAGCGATCCAATACATTCGGGTCGAGTTCGCGCTATAGAAATCTGCATTAAAAAAAAAAATGTGCATAAGTATAATGGGCTTTATGACCTATTTATGAAAGAACATCTGTTGGGTAACTATCAGCAAGAGAAATTACATCAGTACCTAGTAGATCTAGGTGCACTTTCTCCTCAAGAGTTGGGAAAGAAGGCAGACCACTGGGTCAAAACAAGGGTGACCAAGATTACCACTGGGGGTGACCAAAAGATAGATGCCAAAAAGACCCCCTAAGGGAAAGATGGTGACGAAAACAAAAAACAAAGAGTTTACTAAAGGCCCCCAAAAACCTGTCCAGGAGGGTGGACCCCGAAACTCTTCACAGCCCAATGATGGGTGCCAGGGCAGGAACTGCGATCCCAAAAAGGCTTGGTGTCATTACTGTCAAGCTCTTGGACACCGAACTGGAGACCCTAGCTGTAAAAATAAAAAGAATGCCTCTAGTCCACCTGCAGTAAATGAAGTTGCTAATTTCCAGATGGAGTCCCAGGTGACCCGTGACTATGTCAAGGTGCTCACTGAGGCCACTCTAGTCTCAGAGGATAGGGAAGATGTAGCTTCCCTGGCTGTCTGGTCCACTAATATGAACACATACAGACAGCATCCTGTAATCAATGGGGTTAGAATAGAGGCACTGAGAGGTAGTGGTTCTATTTTCTCTATGGTGACTGAACATCTAGGGGCCGATTCCGATCTCGGTCGGAGGCGCACCCAATACCATTCGGTCGGGAAAAAAGCCATGCGAAAGCCTGTTTCCCGACCGATCCGTACAGCACACCGAACGAGTAAGTACGATGCGCACAACAGCACAGAATCCGGCCGAGCCGTACTCACCCAAACCAGGTCCTGTTCCCCGACCGAGGCGAATCCGGAAAGGCAGAATCGAGTCGCACGGAAGGGAAAATGCAGCTCCGTCCGGCCGAACGAGTACGATGCACTTTCCGTACGCGCCGAACCCGTTGCTACGCACGGCACGTCAAAGCATCCGGGAGAGGCGCACATAAGCTCCGATTCGCGCCACAACACGATCCACGGCTACAAGACGAACACGCCAGCGACGAGGACGACGCGAAGCGACGAGGACGACGCGAAGCGACGAGGACGACACGAAGCAACGAGAAGGACGAACGACACGAACCAACCATGAATCCCTTCGTCCCGATCATACCAATATTCTACATTTACTACCGGAACAGGCACGGACGCGTACGGGCGCAGAAGGTAAGTCAGACACCAACCACAAAACACATACAACACGTACACGACACATCACACACACACAGAGGGATGCAGAATATACTTACACCAGCAACAGCAGCACCATAGGGGCGGGATGCCCATCACCAATGCCACATATGCACACAGGGGCCTGAATGCGCACCACCAACCCTACCCAGGGGGGGCAGGATGCCTACCACTACTACCACCCTTAGCCAGGGGGGGCTGGATGCCTACCACTACTACCACCCACACCCAGGGGGGGCTGGATGCCTACCACTACTACCACCCTTAGCCAGGGGGGCTGGATGCCTACCACTACTACCACCCTCAGCCAGGGGGGCTGGATGCCTACCACTACTACCACCCACACCCAGGGGGCTGGATGCCTACCACTACTACCACCCTCAGCCAGGGGGCAGGATGCCTACCACTACTACCACCCTTAGCCAGGGGGCTGGATGCCTACCACTACTACCACCCTCACCCAGGGGGCTGGATGCCTACCACTACTACCACCCTCAGCCAGGGGGCTGGATGCCTACCACCACCCTTAGCCAGGGGGCTGGATGCCTACCACTACTACCACCCACACCCAGGGGAGCTGGATGCCTACCACTACTACCACCCTTAGCCAGGGGGCTGGATGCCTACCACTACTACCACCCTCAGCCAGGGGGCTGGATGCCTACCACTACTACCACCCTCAGCCAGGGGGCTGGATGCCTACCACTACTACCACCCACACCCAGGGGGGCTGGATGCCTACCACTACTACCACCCTTAGCCAGGGGGCTGGATGCCTACCACTACTACCACCCTCAGCCAGGGGGGCTGGATGCCTACCACTACTACCACCCACACCCAGGGGGGCTGGATGCCTACCACTACTACCACCCTCAGCCAGGGGGGCTGGATGCCTACCACTACTACCACCCTCAGCCAGGGGGCTGGATCCCTACCACTACTACCACCCACACCCAGGGGGGGCTGGATGCCTACCACTACTACCACCCTCAGCCAGGGGGGGGCTGGATGCCTACTACAACCCTCAGCCAGGGGGGGCTGGATGCCTACCACTACTACCACCCACACCCAGGGGGGGCTGGATGCCTACCACTACTACCACCCTCACCCAGGGGGTGCTGGATGCCTACCACAACTACCACCCACACCCAGGGGGGGGCTGGATGCCTACCACTACTACCACCCACACCCAGGGGGGGCTGGATGCCTACCACTACCACCCACACCCAGGGGGGGCTGGATGCCTATCACTACTACCACCCTCACCCAGGGGGTGCTGGATGCCTACCACTACTACCACCCACACCCAGGGGGCTGGATGCCTACCACTACTACCACCCTCAGCCAGGGGGCTGGATGCCTACTACCACCCTCAGCCAGGGGGGCTGGATGCCTACCACTACTACCACCCACACCCAGGGGGGCTGGATGCCTACCACTACTACCACCCTCAGCCAGGGGGGCTGGATGCCTACCACTACTACCACCCTCACCCAGGGGGTGCTGGATGCCTACCACTACTACCACCCACACCCAGGGGGGGCTGGATGCCTACCACTACTACCACCCTCAGCCAGGGGGCTGGATGCCTACTACCACCCTCAGCCAGGGGGGCTGGATGCCTACCACTACTACCACCCACACCCAGGGGGGCTGGATGCCTACCACTACTACCACCCTCAGCCAGGGGGCTGGATGCCAACCACTACTACCACCCCCACTCATAGGATGGACAATGCATGATACAACCAGCACACCACAACCTAGGGAATGCAAGAAGAAGACATCCCCCAACACCATGACAAGCGTGTGTAGACTGTGTCAAATGCCTACAACACCGAACATGACTTTGAACATACAATGTGACACCCTAGCACATGTGCCACACATATATGTGTGTGGCACCCACAATGCAAGCAGGCCATGACCATTGTGGCAATGGGGTCCAAACCCCCATCATCACAGTGACCAAAATGTAAGTGTGGGGTCCATAGCTGAAGCACATTTTGAACATTGTGGCAATGGGGTCTAAACCCCCATCACCACAGTGACCAAAATGTAAGTGTGGGGTCCATAGCTGAAGCACATTTAGAACATTGTGGCAATGGGGTCCAAACCCCCATCATCACAGTGACCAAAATGTAAGTGTGGGGTCCATAGCTGAAGCACATTTTGAACATTGTGGCAATGGGGTCCAAACCCCCATCATCACAGTGACCAAAATGTAAGTGTGGGGTCCATAGCTGAAGCACATTTTGAACATTGTGGCAATGGGGTCCAAACCCCCATCATCACAGTGACCAAAATGTAAGTGTGGGGTCCATAGCTGAAGCACATTTAGAACATTGTGGCAATGGGGTCCAAACCCCCATCATCACAGTGACCAAAATGTAAGTGTGGGGTCCATAGCTGAAGCACATTTTGAACATTGTGGCAATGGGGTCCAAACCCCCATCATCACAGTGACCAAAATGTAAGTGTGGGGTCCATAGCTGAAGCACATTTTGAACATTGTGGCAATGGGGTCTAAACCCCCATCACCACAGTGACCAAAAGGTAAGTGTTGACAAAGAAAGAGGTTCAACTGCCAAACTGCATGGATGATTCCTGGTCACAGAACAAAAAACACATCAGTGGCAAAGTAGTGTATGTGTCCCATTGCAACATAAATTGGGGGAGCCAAATACTGCAGTGCAAATAAGACATACCTCTGGCCATGTGCAGACAAACAACACCCATGGGGGCTGACACCGTCAACAATCATCAATGACACAATGACAGAAGTGACCATCAGAATGCAGACCCACATATTTGCACCAATGGGCACATAAATGCAGATACCCTGTGGAGACTGCAGATGTGAGGTGAACAGATACCATACCATGGCAGCAATGGGACACACAAACCATGATCATTGTGCTGACCGATGACCTAGGAGTCCCAGGGACAGCAGGGGAAACCCACAAAACTACATACAGCCAATGGCACACCCAAGATATGCCAATGCAGTGGTGCAGATGCACAAACACAAACAGGCAGACCCACACTGCACATCATACACAACAGGTGAGGGGGGTGCCAGTGTCCCCAGGCAACCACACAACACATGAGGAGACCTGAATACCAATCATACAGATGTGCATACAGTGCCACACAAAGGTAGCTCATGGATCCGAATCCCCTATGTGGGCAAGCAGGCATTGTCAGATGAGAGGGAGCACAAATCACACATGTCACACAGGCACGTAGGGACAGCAACTGACACAGCAAGACACAGACACACCACAGCACCACCCCCAGGGCCCCCACAATGTGGTGACCCTGGGCTGCATTACAATCCCACTGTGATGACAAAGCTAAATGTGGTTCACACTGTGAACCACAGTCATGTGTCCTGAGCAACTAACTACCATCACACCTACACAAGCACAAATCAATCAGCATGGCCAGTAAGCCAAGGCCAACATGGAGGCAGGGGCCTAGCCGGACAACAACTCTCATCTGCACACACTCAACACCACACCCCTCGACCTCCAACAATGTGCAGCAGTGAAGTACACATGCACTGGTGACATTGCACATGCACCCATGACTATTCCAGGGTGGTGGGTGGGAACCAAGGTGCAGAAACACATCACACATGGCCACTCAACAAGACTCCTGAATGTCTGACACACTGCACACTACGCTGTACATGGACATGACGGCAATACCACACCAACCAATGGGATCCCAGCCAAAGTCACACACCAATGAAGAAGCCAAGGTCACCCACAAAGAACACACATAGACAACAACCAACATTGCAGCCCGGACCCTGAGGAGTGCCAGCAGTCACACACACAACGTGTCACAATCACTGAAAGATAACACAAACTGGAAATCACATGACAGGGGCAAACAACAAGTGCCAAGGGAAACCTGACTGTGACCCATCTGCGTCTGCACACAAACTCAGCCCTGACAGCAAACACACCTATGGGTGACACCCTGATGACCAGTAATGTGCCATGCACCCACATCACAGAGAACCCAGGGAGAAGACTTTGGGGGAACATAGGTCAACTCAGCTAGCATCACAAACAGGTACAACACTAGGGATCACAGCATGCACAGCTAAACGGAAGTGAACACACAGACATGCACATACAACACACACCTTGGGCGCAGGCAATGTCACAGGAGTACACACTGCCATGAGGGGACTCCACTCCTGTGTGAGGAAAGCTGTGCCATATGTTGCCTCAGTAGGGCCCCATCATGTCAGCTGAGCACTTGGTCACACAATCAACAATTAGCACCAAATGAGGGCTCCCGTAACATCAGCCTGGTCATGGAAGTGCCAACGGAATCATCAGCACAGATCCAACACACTTGTATAGCAATGTTGCACTGACAACACAGATGAGTCCTTTCCCATTGATGCCCAAACCTGCATGTCCACTGGAGATGGCCACACAGTCAGGGAAGTAGACGAATTGAACAATGGCAGGCACAACAGATGTGCAGGGGTGGAAGCCACAGATGTGAAATAGCCAATCTAAGTAGGAAATCCCATTGCCAAATACTGAACACATGACACCCTCAGATGCTGCTATGGATGACATGGATACACCACAGGATAGGACACATTCCCCCTGGACCACATGGGTTCCTGCACAGTAACACTTCATTATCATGAGACCAAATATCACCATCACTGCAGCAAGGGCATGGTTAGCATCATCAACATCATGTACATCAGAAGCAAAAGCACTAGAGAACAGAAAGTTGCTTTATTCAGCATATGTGGCATTAAAAGTAGAAGTCCGGTAGAAAATTAACAAAGGCCAATGGCCAGTCCATCAACAAAGTCACAAGTGGGTGACAGTGGCAGATGCCACCCTACACATGCCTGCACAAAACCAGGGACAATCCACTAGGAGGGGCAACCGGGGGGGTAGGCCAGTCACCGCAGGGACAGGATCAGGGCTCACCAGGAGGAAGCAGGGAAGGGGTGGTGGGTGCTGGAGAGCCACTGACAACTGCAGTGGAGGTGTCTGACATGGTGTGTGCCGGCACAACTGGGGGCATGACTCAGATGTTATGGGTGCCGGCACGACTGCAGTGGACCCTGCAGATGGAGTGGACAGGTCCGCCACTGCAGTGCCCAAGTCAGACAGGGTGGTAGTGGACTCCACTGCAGTGCCTACCACCAGGGGAGGAGAATGGGGAACAGGCAAGGTGGGCTGGACAGAGGGGAGGACACCCTCACCACATCAGTGGCACAGACAAGTGCAGCGGGGGTGTGGTGCCGGGAGAGCAAGTGGCAGGGGGAGAAGGCCGGATCCTCTTGGGGATGGTATATCTGTGGGTGGGGGAACCTGGGGCAGGGTGTGGTGGGGGCACCTGTGGAGTGGGGGCCTGAGGGATGGAGGAAGGAGACCTGGTGCTTGAGCTGCAGGGCGTCGGCGGGGTCTTGCTCTTACCACTCCGGGGGGACTTGTGGGTGGGGGCCTCAGTCTGTTTGTGCCTGGGGGAGGGTGTCCGGGGGCGAGGGGCACTCTGCTCTGTGTGGGGGGCTTCCTCTTCCCCCTGGATGCTGGAGCAGCTGGATCGGAGGGGCCGAGGTCACTGAGGAAGAGGCGCTGGGTCTTTGGGGTTGCAGGTGAGGCAAGGGAGGGTGTTTTGGAGGGAGAGGCAACTGAGGACTGCGCAGTGCCCGTGGATGCGTGTGTGTGTACCAGGGCCCCATCCCCTGTGAGTCTGGTTTCAGTCCCCTGACTGTGCGTGCGTGTGCGTTTTGTTTGTGGCGTGTGTGTCTGTGTGCTGGACGTGTGTGTGCTGGTGTGTGCCTGTGCCGTGTGTGTGTGTGCTTGGGACGGGTAAGGTGCTGGGGAGTGTGGATGGAGCAGAGGCAGGAGGGGTGAGGGACTGTTTGAGGAGGGACACTGCTGCCGTCAGGGAGGAGTCCATGGACCTATTGCCCCTCTGTAGGTCAGACATGCCCGATGAGATGCCCTCCATGAACGACACCAGCTGAGTCAACAGAGTGGTGTGCGCATGGAGGACTCTCAGCATGGCTGTCTGCCCTACATGGAGCTGTCGAAGGAGGTACACAGACTCCTCACTCAGGGCAGCAGGGGACACAGGGGCAGGGGGTGCGGTGCCTGGCCCAAAGGAGACACGCTCCTGAACATGGGAGCCTCCACGGACCTGGGGAATGGGAGCCGATGGGAGGGCGGTGGTGGTGCTGGTGGTGGCGGGGACAGCAACACTAGCTGGGGTGTGGTGGCTGCTGACACCCGCCTCCATAAGGGAGTCATCCTCCGAGTTGCTCTGGTCCTCAGCTGAGGTGGATGGTGCTGAGGACTCCTCGGTGTGGCTCCCCTCGCCCTCCGTGCCACTGGGTCCCTCTGACCACTCCTCGGCTGCTGACCCAGTCTGGCTCTCTGGCTCCTCCTGGTCCGTGGAGCTGTCCCCTTCCGTGGATGTATCTGCAAACAATGGGGAAACAGACAGACATCAGTCACCTGCACCAAACGCACACAACACTGTGGGCACAGCACATTACAGAGCAAGCCCTGGCATCATTAGTTGTACATTGCTAAAAGTGCCCTGACTGAACAGGAGAAGCCAATTGTCAGTCTGATGCCAAGCATGGCACTCACATCCCACATGGCCTTGCACCCATCTGTCTGGTGTCTGTTGGATTGCAACACCCCAGTGTGGACACATGCACCAAGTACACAGTAGTTGGACAGTGCAGAGGACACGGTGTGGCATGTGGACATGCACACATCACAGCTCTTGCCACTGAGTCAGTACAGGTTTCCGGATGAAAGGGATGCCCAGAGTCAAATAGGAAATCATGTGATGCATACCAGCGACAGACACCATGATGCACCCATGTCCTGATAGCCATCGCCACAATGGTGTGCATGTAGCACATGTCACTCCCCTGCAGGATCACCAATAAGTAGACACATGCCATGGCAGAGGCATGACTGCTAAGTCATACATCACTGTCTCAGTGATGTATGACTTGGCAGCCAGACAACAACACTATGCACTGTGTCACAATAGTAGGTCATGGGGAATGCAAGTCCTGGAGCTGCACAAGTGCACATGTACATCCCCCACACAACACATCATCTTAACCCTCATCTGTCCAGGTCATACCTATTGGACATATGGGAGACCTGTGACACTACCCTCTGAACCTGAGCCCCTCACAATCTGCTGTGAATGGGGAACAGCTGCCTGAACTTCACATTCGCATACCCCAGTCTGCACGGGCAGCTGATCAAACACCTATGTGACACACAAGTATCGTCTCCTATGGTCACATCTCCAGGGGCATGCTGAGCCCCTACCAGGAAACACCCCAGCAGTCCTGGCAACTAATCCACAGCACACTGACACAGAGGCAGACACCTGAGGGGTCAAATCACTGCGCACAATGTGTCAGCTGATACACGGGAGTGGGAGTACAGAGTGCATTGCATGGCCTGGAGTAGGCATGACTGTCCTGCCCCACATGAATGAGGGATGAGCCCTGGACAGTGGATAGCTGGCTATGTATGTGTCACACATGTAATCTGCACACTCCTGGGGCCCAAACATTGTTCCCACCCGCTGCATGGGCGTGTGCCACATACCCCAGGCACATGTGGTGGCTCAGCTCAGCAAGTGGACCGCATATCAAAGCAACACGCAGATTACATGTCCGAACACAGGCGTAGTGTGAACAATGGACCCACCCATGATGCCCACAACAGAGTTAGGGAAACAGATGCTGTCCCCCACCTTTAGTGAAGCAAACTGCAAGGACACAGTCCCAAGTGACACAATTCCCTGAATGTAAGGGCCACACCTGGGTATCAGATGAGCAGTGGGCAGTGCACAATAGAGGGACATGGCTCCTGGACAACATGACTGCTGCACTGTGGCAGTTGAACCAGGCCAGAGGAGGACACACAGCATGTAATACAGAGTTCACAGTGCAGTCTTTGACTCACCCCCTCCTTGCTGCTGTCTGGCCGTCAGCTGCCCATACAGGTCTGGAAACACCACCGCCAGGATCTGGAGCATGTGGGGGGTCAGGGTCCATGTTCCGCCCCTCCTGCGAGGAGGCGACAGCTTCAGCTGGACCCATGCAATCCTCCGGGTCCAGCCCCGAAGGTCCTGCCACCTCTTCTGGCAGTTGCGGATCCGGCGCTTGTAGACCCCTCACGGACCGGACAGCCCGGACGATGTCCTTCCAGATCTCCTGCTTCCGATGGGCATTAACCTGTCAGGATGACAAAGTGAAAAGGCCATTACTACACATGCAACATATCCGTGCATGACACAGTTGTATATACATGTCTCAATCACAGGGGCACATGATGCACACAGGCAGTGCAAAGCTGCCCATGGACAGTTTGCCAGACGTCACTACATGGTATCATTGCATGGGAAGTAAAACCTTGTTCAAATGCACTGTCACTGCACCATACCTGTCCAGTGCATGTCACTACACACTATGGGGGGTGACAACTACTCAGTGAGCCTGCTAGCCAGTGGCGTGCAGACTTTCAGCCTTGCTAGTCAGACAATATGCACATTCAGAAAGGCAGTGCACAGAACACTCACCTGCTCCCCTGGTGTCCCATACAGCTTGCTGTACTGTGGAAGTAGGCTGTCCAGCAGGGCCTGGTTCTCCTCAAGGCTGAAGGCTGGGGCTCTCTCCACAGTACGTGCCATTGCAGGGTCCAGAGGGGCAGAGACAGCAGCAGTGCAGTGGCAGATGTCGTCCTGGAGCATGTAGTGCAGGCAAGTGAGCTCTCAGGGGAACAGCCAGCAATATCTATGTGCTGGAGAGGCAGATTCTGTCCCTTGTGTCCAAAGTGATAGGTTCAAGTCGTTTGCATCTTCTGAATCTGGCCAATCCATGGAATAGCAGCACCAAAACACGCCCACAGCATCCTTCAAATCTTCAACTTCATGACATACCTGATTTTGCAACATTGTTGTGGGTGACCAACTGATTTTCCAGCAACCAACTCGTTCGAAATTCGAAAACGCGTCCGTTGCCAGGCAAGCCCATTGTCAATGGGTGCGCACCGATCGGTCCATTGCGGTACAACGCGTACAGGGGTACAACGCGTACCCGCACACATTGAATGCAATGGGCCGGCCGGGGGCACCGATCGGTCCATTGCGGTACAACGCGTACAGGGGTACAACGCGAACCCGCACACATTGCATGCTTTGGGCCGGCCGGGGCACCGATCGGTCCATTGCAGTACAACGCGTACAGGGGTACAACGCGTACAGGGGTACAACGCGTACCCGCACACATTGCATGCAATGGGCCGGCCGGGGCACCGATCGGTCCATTGCAGTACAACTCGTACAGGGTACAACGCGTACAGGGTACAACGCGTACCTGCACACATTGCATGCAATGGGCGGCCGGGGGCACCGATCGGTCCATTGCGGTACAACGCGTACAGGGGTACAACGCGTACCCGCACACATTGAATGCAATGGGCCGGCCGGGGCACCGATCGGTCCATTGCAGTACAACGCGTACAGGGGTACAACGCGTGCAGAGGTACAACGCTGCACCGCACACATTGCATGCAATGGGCCGGCCGGGGGCACCGATCGGTCCATTGCGGTACAACGCGTACAGGGGTACAACGCGTACCCGCACACATTGCATGCAATGGGCCGGCCGGGGGCACCGATCGGTCCATTGCGGTACAACGCATCACTGTACATGTGACTGGCATATGTCAGCATGCCTGTCTCAGATGGACATATGCCAGCCACAGATAGCTCCCAGGGAGTGAGGGGCACACCAACATCACGACAGCCTGCCCAAACTTTATCATAAGGCATGTAAGGCTGCATTTCCTATTGTGTGTATGTTGGTGTACATGTTGTCCTGTGGGTGTCACCTGTGGGCAGCCACCCCAAGGCTGTGCACGTGTTCATGGGGACAGGATCCTGGGTGTTACATGTACATGACCACTGTGATGTGCAACTGTTCATATCTGTGCATGTGCCATGGTCACATTTCACGGTGGTGTATGTGTATGTCATGTCACATACCCCGTGAGTCCCATGTGGGACGGTATGTTTGAGCCAGGGTGTCCCAGTGGCACAATTGTGATGGTCCTCCACAGTCTTTGTGCATGTAGTGTTTACAATGTCTCTGATTTCATGTGCACAATGGGAGACAGTCTCCACATCCACGGTGTGTGTGCATGGACTTTGATGTTGTGCGTGTGTGTGTCACAGACGTCCATGTCTGTCCTGCCGTGGCAAGTGGGACCACTACCTGTGGGGTCATGGTTGTTTTGCTGTGGTGTATACATGATACTCCATGTAATGCCAGTGTCCATGTGGCAATACAGGGTCCCTGGGAATGTACCTGTCGTTGAGCTGTGGTGCCTGAGGCACATCTGTCCTCACATGTCACTGTGGGGGTGATTGTGACACGGCAGCAGGAGATGGGAACTGTGACACGGCCTCATGATATCCAATGGGCCAACCTGGGACTAATTGATGCCACCTGTTGGACCGTGTTGACAGATGTTGGCCATGTATGTACCATACATGTCCTTACGGAACTGCACACTTCATGTAGTTGTGCCTCATAATGATGTATGTTGGGATATTGAGTGTGTTCAATGCCGCATATGTGGGGTGACTGTCAATCTTGCTTACTTCTCCTCTGCACTGCAGGGCTCCTGCTGTCCATCGACCATTCCCAGACCTGGCAACGATGGTGGAACGGGACAGCATCCGACGGTACCGCTTCACCAGGCAGCTGATTGAGGATTTGGCAGTGCAGTTGTTCCCACATTTGCAGCCTGGCCGGCCGTATCCTACAGCGCTGACCCCCAAGGTGAAGGTGATGGCAGCCCTACACTTCTTTGCCACCGGTACCTTCCAACATACTGTTGCGACTGCTGGTGGGATGTCACAGACCATGTTGAGCCGTGTGCTCCGCGATGTTTTGGCGGCAATGTTGCTATTCCTGAACCGGTACATCTATTTCCCTAGACTGCGACGACTCACTGACGTGAAGAGTGACTTTTATGCCCTGTGGAGGATGCCGCATGTCATTGGCTCCATTGATGGGACACATGTGGCTTTGGTACCACCACAGGCCCAGGAGCAGGCCTACAGGAACCGCAAGCACTACCACTCGGTCAATGCACTGGTGGTGTGTCTTGCAGACATGACCATCACACACGTGTGTGCCCGTTTCCCTGGTTCAGCACACGATGCCTTTGTGATGAGGAGTAGTCGCATCCCCAGGATGATGGCACAGATGCAGAACCAGCGTGCCTGGCTTGTCGGTGTGTACTGACTTTGTGCCATTGTGTGTGATCTGATCTGTAGTATTCCGCCCACTTTTCCAAGTCAGCTAATGTGCACTTGTCTGTCCGTAGGTGACTCGGGATACCCCAACATGCCGTGGTTGCTGACACCCCTCAGGAACCCTGTGACACCAGCCCAGATGCGCTACAATGAGGCACATGGTCGGACGAGGAGAGTTATTGAGCGGACATTTGGTCTCCTGAAGAGCCGCTTCCGCTGCCTGGACAAGACCGGAGGGTCCCTCCCATATGCCCCTGAGAAAGTGTGCAAGATTATCATCGTCTGCTGCATGCTCCACAACCTGGCAGTGCGGAAGGAGTTGCCTCTCATCCAGGATGACAATGACCAACATCCGCCACCTGTGGAGGATCCTGGCCTGGACCACGATGCCAGTGACGATGATGATGAGGGTGATGTCCGCACACAGCTCATCACCAACGTCTTTAGCTGAATGTGAGTATCCTGAGGTGTCATGTCAATGATGTGAGTTGGCATGATATGTGTAGGTGGTGCTCTGGTGCTGTTGGAGTGTGTCCATGGGCTACTTGACTGGATGTGTGTTGCGATGTGTGCTTACAGGTGGGCTGTACTCCCCAACAGTGTTGACATGCTAACTTGGTTCTGGGTGGGTATCTTGTAACATGTATTGTGCATGAGTTTTGCTGTTCTGTCCTGTACTCCATTGCTTTTGACTGTGTGTCATTTCTGTCCTTCACAGGGTACTTCCAGATTCGTTTGGTCAACTGTGTCCACCGACGACGTGATTGCTCTTCCAGGCTGGTAGCTGTTGTGTCCCTACAGGTGATGTGCGCCACACCCATGGACTCCCTTCCGTCTACAGTTGTTGACTGTGTGCCCGCTGCCAGGTGGGATTACCTTGCATCTGTAGTGGTTACGACATGTTGCAACTGTGTAATAAACCTGTGCTTCACTTTGTGATGTGCGTTGTCTGTGGTCACACATTTGACTGCCATTTGCTTACTGCACCTGTGGGCTACTTGACTACAACTGGGAATGGGTGTGGTGTCTGTGCATTGCACCGTCTTCCCTGGCAACATCAGTGTAGGCAATGAGTCAGATGGCCTAGGTGTGTATGTGTTGTGTAGCCCTGGTGGTGTGTCTCCCTCATATGTGTCACGTTGCCTTTACTCACATGCCTGTGTTGTACTTGCTGTTGCAGTTCGCATACACAGTGTAATTTTGCAGTTCATCATCCCCATAACAGCACCCACGTTGGAATCACAACAGAGGCAAGTATGGTGTATTAGTGTGTTTATTGTGATACATTTGTGTGAATAGTGCATAGGATGGGTAGTGCTGTACATAAATCTTGCAATCAGAAGTTCCTAGGTGAATTGAAAGTCCTGGTAGACAGAATCCCCAGTATCGGGGCCACAGTTGTCTGACACATTGGTCCAACTTGTACTCCCATGCAATGTGTGGAGTAGTGTTGCCGTCAACAGGGTGAACAGTCTGTGCACAAAGGTGAACATCCAGAACAGGTTCAGGCTTCCTGGGAGTTGCGCTTGGCCATCGGCCTCTCACTTGTCCCTCTTCGGACGACCCCTCTTCTTGGGGGGCCCTCAAGTACAGGCTGCTGCGGTGCAGGGGACTCTCCGCCAGAGTCATCCTCCCTCCCTGTGGCAGTTGCAGTTTGTTCAGCACCAGATGTTGTTGGCACACAGGGAGGTGTGGACTGGTTGCTGTTCATCTGGCGGATTTTAGTTAATGGGGAAACATTGGCTCCTGTGGAATAATAATACAGTATTTCTGATGCAATTCTGCACAATGGCAATATACAGGGTTAGTAGGATGTCAAAAAGAAAGCTGGCCACTGACACTGAGGGTATAGTCAATGTGAATTTTTTTTTCGTTTATATAATAAATAAATGAAATGAACAATATATACATAGAGCTTGAGAATCACAATATGATTATACAACAAACAATGATTACAAATAGTGAACGGTGTCCCAGTGAAAAAAACATTGGAACCTAAACTAATAGTGACATAATACGTGACATATGTACAAGGTTTCACTTGAAAACATTTTGGCGACCATTAAATAATTCAAAATCAATTGGACAACACTTTATACAATCATAAGTGGATAATGTTTATAACAAGAACAAGCCACAAGAACTTACCTACCACATCTTGAATCTACTATTAAACATTAGCCATGCCATTGTACACTGATCTAACTATTATGCATTTATTACCTTTCACAGTGCCCGGCCGGGTCCCTGTGAGTTTTTTCTTCACTTATTTCACGATGACACTGCTTTTCACATTAGGCAGTGCAGGTCTCCCCTCAGGTACGCTCCCTCCCTTTTTCAGAAGCCTTTACCTCCAATTTTGTAAGCCACTGCCTTGGCCACACACTGACAGTATCCTCCCATTTCTTTTAGGTGTCCCCAAATCCTTTAGGTCCTGAAGAGACCCTGTACTTCAGATAGGGTCGAAACGTCGTCGACAATTAACAAAGGCGAACTATTATCAAACACTTATGATTGTATAAAGTGTTGTCCAATTGATTTTGAATTATTTAATGGTCGCCAAAATGTTTTCAAGTGAAACCTTGTACATATGTCACGTATTATGTCACTATTAGTTTAGGTTCCAATGTTTTTTTCACTGGGACACCGTTCACTATTTGTAATCATTGTTTGTTGTATAATCATATTGTGATTCTCAAGCTCTATGTATATATTGTTCATTTCATTTATTTATTATATAAACGGAAAAAGATTTTCACATTGACTATACCCTCAGTGTCAGTGGCCAGCTTTCTTTTTGACATCCTACTAACCTGTATATTGCCATTGTGCAGAATTGCATCAGAAATACTGTATTATTATTCCACAGGAGCCAATGTTTCCCCATTAACTTACTCACCCAGGCTCCCCGTGAGTAGGGTTCCCTTGTTTTTTGTTCCCAGTTCATCTGGCGGAGGCATTGTAAAATGTCCCTGTGCACCGCCGTCATCTCATGCAGTGCATCCCACTTGGACTCCACGCGGGACATGTGTGAGTCCACGCGGGACATGTGTGACTCCACGTGGGACATGTGAGAGTCAAAGCGGGCATGATGGGCAGCCTGCTGCTGTTTCATGTCTCTGAGGAGCCCCACTACCTGGCTGAGGTCTCCGGTGCTGGACTTGTATGCATCAGCTATGCGTACCAGTTGTGGGTCATCATGCACACCAGCAACCTCTGCAAGCAGCGACCTCTGTCTCCCACCCCTCCCACCACCCCTGCTGACATGTGCAGTGCGTGCAGTGGCACGCACAGATGACCCTGGTCCACCTTGGGGGTTGGTGGTGGTGGTGGTGTCCATGGCCCCAGGTTGGTCCAGGGTCCCTGTGCTGGTGTTGCTCCTTGTTCTGTCCATGTCGGCAGGGATGGTATTTGTGGTGACAGTCGTTGGAGGGATGGGTGCAGGGGGTGCAGCTGGTGGTCCTGCTGGTGCTGCAGCTGGTGGTCCTGCTGGTGCTGCATGTAGACTTGCACCGGATGTGCCAGGTTGGTCTTCTTCATCCGAGGAGGGCAGAGGCTGTTCGACGCCAGTGAGCTCCGCATCCTCTTGAGCCTGGGACTGGGACTCCTCAGCGTCTGCTGCTGTGTCCCCATCATCACCTGTTTTTGGGAGACACACACAATGTATGTTATGTTTCTGCAGGCATCAATGGTTGACACACATGACAGTTCTGACTGTGCCTCTGGGTGCGGGCCTGTACATTGCTTTGTCCTAAGTCGTCATAGTCAGGGGTTGATATTGGTGTGGCACATTGTCCTGCATTATTTGGGCATTTCTATGTATTTGTTGGGATGTGAACATGGTCTGCATTGGTTGTATTTGGTTGACAGCCGGCCCTCCTTCCCACCCAGCCAGTCAGTTATCCCACCATGGACTGTGCTTGCATTGCAGGGAGTGGAAGTTGTCTCTCAGGATGTCAGTCAGTGGTGTCCTGCTGTTTGTTGGTGCACAGTTGCCAGCAGGGCCTTGTGCTCCCCACAGCAGTAGCCAGTGTCAGCCATCTTGTGAGTCCTTCTCCAATTCCTGTGATGTGAGCATGGTTCAGGGTGGTGTTGATGGGACAGTTGTGGGGGTGACCAATATCAGTGACTACGACTCCCATCATGCTATTGCCTCCACCCCCCTTCCCAGCATGCCCATGCTTCCTTCCTTTTACTCTGCTTCCCTGTGGGGTGGGCTGGCTGTGCTGACAGGATGGCTGGGAGTGTTGTCCTGGCAGTTGTTTGGCTAACAGTCCCAAGAGTGTCCCTGTGCTTCACACAACATAACCCAGGGTGGTGGTTCTTTGTGGGATCTTGAGTTAGGATGTGAGGCATTGCATTCTACCAGGTGGGTTCTGTGGAGTTTGTGTTGAGGGGGTGTGAGGGGAGGTGCTTGTGACTATGGTCAGTGCTGCAAGTCCTCCTTCCCACCCAGCCAGCCAGATATCCCACCATGGAACGTGCTTGCATTGCAGGGAGTGGAGTTGTCTCTCAGGATGTCAGTCAGTGGTGTCCTGCTGTTTGTTGGTGCACAGTTGCCAGCAGGGCCTTGTGCTCCCCACAGCAGTAGCCAGTGTCAGCCATCTTGTGAGTCCTTCTCCACTTCCTGTGATGTGAGCATGGTTCAGGGTGGTGTTGATGGGACAGTTGTGGGGGTGACCAATATCAGTGACTACGACTCCCATCATGCTATTGCCTCCACCCCCTTCCCAGCATGCCCATGCTTCCTTCCTTTGACTCTGCTTCCCTGTGGGGTGGGCTGGCTGTGCTGACAGGATGGCTGGGAGTGTTGTCCTGGCAGTTGTGTGGCTAAAAGTCCCATGAGTGTCCCTGTGCTTCACACAACATGACCCAGGGTGGTAGTTCTTTGTGGGATCGTGTGTTAGGATGGGGGGCATTGCATTCTACCAGGTGGGTTCTGTGGAGTTTGTGTTGGGGGGTGTGTGAGGGGAGGTGCTGGTGACTATGGTCAGTGCTGCAAGTCCTCCTTCCCACCCAGCCAGCCAGATATCCCACCATGGTACGTGCTTGCATTGCAGGGAGTGGAAGTTGTCTCTCAGGATGTCAGTCAGTGGTGTCCTGCTGTTTGTTGGTGCACAGTTGCCAGCAGGGCCTTGTGTTCCCCACAGCAGTAGCCAGTGTCAGCCATCTTGTGAGTCCTTCTCCACTCCCTGTGATGTGCGCATGGTTCATGGTGGTGTTGATGGGACAGTTGTGGGGGGGGCAATATGTGTGACTGTGACTCCCATGATGCTATTGGCTACACTGACTTGGCCAGCATACACAGAATTCCTTCCTTTGAGTGGTCTTCACTGTGTGTTGGTGTTGTTGTGGTGGCTACATGTCTGGATGTGTTTGTTAGTTCTATTTGTGCCACTGCCTAGCTGTAGTTGTAGTTGTGTTTGTACATGTGATGGCACAGTTGGATGTGACTTCTTTGATGGCATGTGTTGTGTTTATCTGACTGACATACTGATTTTGGGATGATTCTGTTCTGGTTGCTGTGTAATTGCTATGAGTGCATGGTTTGACTCTCCCCTTGACAGTGATGTGTGTGTGTTTTGTGGCAGTATATTGTGTACATTTGTTGTGTACTCACCAGGCTCTGGGATGTCCTCTAGTCCATATACGCTCACTGGCGGAAGGATGGCCCGCACCTTCTCCTCCCAGGGCCTGAGGTATATTGTCTTGGCAGGAGGGCCACTGCCGGTGTATTGGCTGTTGATGTAGTCTTTCTTGAGCAGGTCCCGTACCCTCCTGCGCACGTCATACCACCTGTTCTGGATGTCGCTCTTTGTGCGCCGACATGGTGATTGTGCGTTCACCCTGTTGATGATCCTCTCCCACATCTTGGTTTTCTGGGAGATGGGGGTCTGTTGGACCAGTGTGCCAAACAGCTGTGGCTCTACCCTGAGGAGCTCGTCTACCATGACTTCCAATTCACAATCTAGGAACTTGGGATTCTTCTTGGGGGCATGGTGGTGGGTGGTGATGGTGAGTGATGTGTGTGTTGGTGTGCAGGTGAGGGTGTGTGAGTGTGTGTTTTGCTGGGTGTATGTGAGGTAGGTATTTGTTGGTGTGCTGATGGTGTGTGGCTTGTGTGAGGGATGAGCTGTGGGTGTGTGGTTGCTTTCTCTTGGGTGCTGGCAGTGGAATGGCATTTGCAAAGGATCATGGTTGTGATTTGTGTCCTTTATATGGGTGGAGTTGTGGGTGTGTCTTTGTTCTCTGTCCCCACCCCCCCAGTATTTATTGGCTTAGTAATTGCTTGTTTGGCCTTTTTTGTGTGATTTTTCCTTTGTACTGTCTGTGCATGTTGGAAACGTTCTTGTGACCGAGTCGGACCCTGCATTTGTCTCGTACGGTATTCTCCGTTTCGTTCACGCTGTGTTTGTGCAGTTTTCTATGCTGCGTACGCGTCGGTCGCGGTGTTTTGTGTTACTTCGGCTCGGTTTTGTATGCGTGTCGGTCGTACGGCTTGGCCTCCGTCCGACTCGGTCGTGGTTTTCGCGCCTTGCATTGTACTTTGCGGTTTGGTGTTCGCGTGTACGTTTCGGTCGGATTTGTTCCGGCTGCGTGTCGGTCGGTTGGATTCGCGTGTTTTTCCGACCGGATTGCTGTTTTCCGTGCGGCTCGGTCGTTCGACTTGGGTTCGGTACGTGTCGGTCGGATTTTCCACGCTTTGCATCGTACTTGGCGTGTCGGGCGCCACAGGTACGTGTCGGTCGGTATAATTTCCGGATCCGAGTCGGTCGGTGCTTTTTCCGGCCCGAATCGGAATCGACCCCTCAGTGTCCTTAGACCAATACCTGATTGGAAAAACCAATCCAGTCACCAATGCTGACAATGTGAAAAAAATCCACCCCATGGCAAGCAATTGTGTCCTTTGACTGGGGAGGGGTGGTTGGCCAAAAAGCGGTGGTCATGTCCCCATCCATTCCTTTCGACTGTTTGCTTGAAAACAATCTAGAAGCCTCAGCCTGGGCCTGAAGCTGAGGACCCATGCAGGAATGCTAGGGATGCCAGACTGGGTGTACGTAAAAATACAGAGCACAGAGCAGAACCCATAGTGAAAAAGAGGTGCTGGAGTCTGGAACAATGGCCCAGTCCTCCAAGAGAAAAGGCAAGAGGACGGGACCAGTTCCTCAACAGACACCTGACCCGGACCCCTCTCCACAGGGAAAGGACCTGTCATCCCCAGAGGCAACTGAGCCCCAGGTGCTTGGGCCATCCACGGCAAAGCTCTTAGGACCAGGGGGACCCTCTAGGTAGGATCTGTCCCATGGGCACATGACTTGTCCCACTCTTGAAAGTGTGAGGCATTAAGCTGCTAATCAGGAAAAGCGAGATGTCAGTGGCTCCCACCAGACCTATTGGAAGGAGGGACTCCTGTACACTGAGACCAGAGACCCCAAACCTGGTGCCACTAGGAGAGTGGTATTGCCTTAGCTGCATAGATAATTTCTCCTCACACTGGCCCATGACATCCCCCTAGCTGGACATCTTGGCCAGAACAAAACTTGGGAGAGGTTAGTCAACCACTTCTACTGGCCAGGTACGTCCCAGAAGGTGAAGGAGTTTTGTAACTTCTGTGCCACTTGTCAAGCGAGTGGCAAGAAAGGTAGCCACCCAAAGTCCCCCTTAATTCCACTTCCAGTGGTTGGGTTTTTCTCTGAAAGGGTAGGGGTTGGCATTGTTGGCCCCCTGGACCCTCAAACCGCATCAGAAAACAGATTTATACTGGTAGTAGTGGATCATGCTAGCAGGTATCCTGAAGCTATTCCCCTTAGATCTACCACTGCCCCTGCAGTGGCTAGGGCCTTCCTTGGTGTCTTTACAAGGGGTGCTTCCCTAAGGAGATGCTATCAGACAGAGGTACACATTTTATGTCTGCTCACCTAAAGCATATGTGGCAGGAATGTGGAGTGACCTACAGGTTCACTGCCCCATATCGTCCACAGACCAATGGACTTGTTGAAAGATTCAACAAGACATTGAAAGGTATGATTGGTGGACTACCTGAAAAACTCAAAAGGAGACGGGATGTCTTACTACCATGCCATATTTTTGCCTACAGAGAAGTGCCACAGAAGGTAGTGGGGTTTTCACCCTTTGAACTTCTGTTTGGTCATCCTGTAGGGGGACTATTGTGTCTTGTGAAGGATGACTGGAAGAGACCTCTCAAAGAGCCTAAACAGGATATTTTGGACTATGTGCTAGGCCTTCATTCCAGAATGGCTGATTACATGGAAAAAGCAAGCAAAAACCTTGAGGCCAGCCGAGAGTTCCAGAAGCTCTTGTATGATCCAAAGGCTGCCATGGTGGAGTTCTAACCGGGGCAGAAAGTGTGGATTGTGGAGCCTGCGGCTCCTAGATCTCTCTAAGAAAACTGGAGTGGGCTCTACCCTATCTTTGAAAGAAAAGGGGAAGTAACTTATCTGACTGACTTTGGCAGGTGCAGGAACTCCAAAAGGGTCATCTATCTCAACCGCCTTAAACCCTATCATGACAGGGCTGAAGTGACCATGATCGTGGATTCAAATGAGGATCAGGAAGCAGAGAGTGAACCTCTGCCTGACTTCTTCTCAAGACTCCCTAAAAATGGGCCGGTTGAAGGAGTGGTCTTTTCAGACACCCTCACTGACCAACAGCAGACTGATTGCAAGCAAGTCCTAAATGAGTTTGCTGAGCTCTTCTCCTTGAGCCCTGGTCAGACTAACTGTTGAACGCATGATGTGGACACTGTTGACAGCCTACCTGACAAAAACATAATCTACAGGCAGTCAGATCATGCCAAGGACAGCATCAAAGCTGAAGTAAGCAAGATGCGGGAATTGGGAGTCATTGAACCCTCTGAGAGGCCCTGGGCCAGCCCTGTTGTCTTAGTCCCCTAGCCTCATTCCTAGGGTGGAAAGAAAGACATGAGGTTTTGTGTGGACTTTAGGGGCCTCAATGCTGTAACCAAGACTGATGCACACCCAATTCCTGGGGATGATAAATTAATTGACAGGTTAGGGGCAGACAAATATCTCAGTACTTTTGATCTCATATCAGGGTACTGGCAGATAGATCTGACCCCTGGAGCAAAAGACAAATTTGCATTCTCGACCCCATAAGGGCATTATCAGTACACTGTTATGCCTTTTGGATTAAAGAATGCCCCTGCTACCTTCCAAAGTTTGGTGAAGAAAGTCCTTGCTGGGCTGAAGTCCCATAGTGCAGCATATCTTGAGGATATTGCTGTCTTTAACTCCACCTGGTAGGACCACCTGATCCACCTTGGCAAGGTCCTTGAGGCTCTGCAAAGTGCAGGCCTAACTATCAAAGCAAGCAAGTGCCAGATAGGGCAGGGCACAGTTGTATACTTTGGTCACATTGTAGGTGGAGGCCAAGTTCAACCCCTACAACCCAAGATCCAGACAGTTCTGAACTGTGTAGCTCCTACAACCCAGACCCAAGTCAGGGCATTCCTTGGCTTGACTGGGTACTACAGGAGGTTTGTGATGGGGTATGGGTCCATTGTGACCCCCTCACAGAACTGACCTCCAAGAAAATGCCCTGGAAAGTGAACTGGACAGTGAGCTGTCAAAGGTCTTTTGACACTCTGAAGAAAGCACTGTGCGCAGCATCCATTCTGAAAGCTCCAGATTACTCAAAGCAGTTCATAGTGCAGACAGATGCCTCTGAACATGGGATAGGAGCGGTCTTATCCAAAATAAATGATGATGGACATGACCAACTATTTACTTTATAAGCAGGAGGCTTCTCACTAGAGAGCAGAGTTGGAGTGCCATTGAGAGGGAAGCCTTTGCTTTGGTTTGGTCCCTGAAGAAGCTGACACCATACTTGTTTGCTTCTCACTTCCTAGTTCACACTGACCACAGGCCTTTCAGACGGCTCATGCAAATGAAAGGTGAAAAGAAAACACCAAGCTGTTAAGGCGATCTATATCTCTATAGGAATGGACTTTAAAGTGTAATACAGACCTGGGGCTGACCATGCCAATGCAGATTCCCTTTTCTAGTTATTGGACTTAGATGATAAAGACTCTCTAAGGTAAGGTTAGTTTTATACTCTTTCATTGGGGGGCTCATGATGAACATGGTTAGCCCCCACTTTTTGCCTGGTATTGATGTGATTTAGAATGAAAGTGCACTGAGTCCCTGCTAACCAGGTTTCCAGTGCCAGAGCTCTTTCACAAATTCGTACCATTATTGGCTCAAATTCAGCAACCCCTGTAAGTGCCCAGTAAATGGTACCCCTGGTTCCTAGGATATGAGGATTGAAGAGGGTCCCCTAGGGCTGCAGCACAAATTGTGCCACAGTAGGGACCCCTCACCAAGACCATGCAAACTATCATTGCCGGCTGCGTGTCTTGGTGCAGAGAAAAGTGAAGAGTCGGCATGGCACACAGCCTTGTGTGCCATGCCTAATAGCACTTCATGAGATATAGGTAAGCCACCCCTACTGCAGTCCTTATAAGTCCTTAGGCGGGGTGCACTATATCTAAGCCCATTCTTGGATATTGTAAGTGCCCAGAGAAGCCATAAAGAGTACATGGTCTGACACTTACCATTACGAGTTCCCCAGCACCATGATGGCGTCACTGAACCCATGGATGTTTGGTACCAAACATCTCATCTTAATAAATCCACACTGATGCCAGTGTAGTAGTTATACATAAATGCGCACAGAGGGCACCTTAAAGGTGCCCACTGAAAACCTACCAGCACTGATGTGGTCTCTGACTAGCCTTAGCCAGCCTGCCACCGCCAGACATGT
Organism: Calotriton arnoldi; assembly: GCA_963921515.1. NCBI lineage: Eukaryota > Metazoa > Chordata > Amphibia > Caudata > Salamandridae > Calotriton > Calotriton arnoldi. Next base: position 283,095 of record CAWUFW010009182.1, read on the forward strand.
TTCTGGGCCCATGAAGTGAGAGCCTTTGCTCTCATGGACCAGGAACACAGCCTGCTCTGGGCGAAGGTGATAACACTTTCCCCCAAGCAGGAATTGCATCCCAGAGTGGGAAGCTTCAAAGGCGGTACCGCCTATGAAATGCAACCCAGCCCTCTACTGTTAGAAGCAAACGTAAACCCCATTGTCCAGACCCCACTTTTGGCAGGAGAGCAGATGGGAAACTTAGTAAGATTAGGTGGTGTGCCCACTCCAAGCCAGCACCACCACTCAGATGAGGTGAGCACCCAAATTAAATTTCCTCCATCTGTTTTTGCGGAAAAATAGCCTATCAGGGTAAGGGTTGTGTCCTCTTTCCACAGGGAGTGGCCATGTAGAGGGTGTAGTCACCCTAAGGTAGGTGGCCCACAGGCTTCTACCTGGTACTCACCTTAACACTCCTGAATTCAGTATTTAGGTGGCATCCCTCGACCCAGAACTTAGATTCCCCAAACAAAAGAAGAAAAGGACGAAGAAAAGTTACTGTGTCCGAGAACAGAGTGACTGCTTCAGAAAATTGGCATGAACCCCTGCCGCTGGCTCAAGGACTCGACAATCATGGTGTGTCAGCTTGTCCTGCTACTATGAGGCCTCTAAGAACCCCAGAGGACCTCTAGCCCTTCGACAATCACCTGAGAACTTCCTTGGAGCAGAGGGGCCATTCCCCTGCAGCCTGCAGGCACCCAACCAGCAGAAGCCAGTTACCGACTTGCGCTCCCTGGCAATTCCGGTGCAGCAAGAAGGCCAGAAGTGGTTCACCAGCTCCCGAGAGTCAGAACTGTCCCCTCATCAAGGATACCAGGACCTACTGGGGCCGTGCCGTACCAAAACCCAAGGTAACAGGCCTGCTGCAACTTGCACTGAGATGAAGAGTTCAATCCTGACTCCAACTGCCCAGGCAACCAGTACCAGTGGAGGGACACTGGAACTCCTGAGACCCACTTCATGAGTGGCCCAGCTGTTCAGAAATCGTCCCTGCAATCTGCTTGTCCCTGACCATTAAAACCATCTTGATGCACAGAGCCCAGCCTACTTACTTGCTCTGCACCCAGCCCGCCTGGCCTCGGTAACGACGAACCAGCTGTCCTCCCATGGTCATGTGGCCCTTGCAACCTGATGCCTCATTTGGGGTCCCCCAGAATTACCTTTATGTCCCTCTGTGCAGTCTGTTTTGAAGTGGCCCCCCCTTCTGTGTAGCACGCTTGCTACCAACAACCTCAACACCCTGCCCCTAGCCGAATCTGTGGTGCTCCCGGTGACCTGCTGCTGGAACATTGGGCCTGCTCTTGCTACTACCTTAAGTCCCAAAGGTGAAACCCGAGATCTAACTGTTTTCCATGCACTTGTGTTCTTTTTCCCCATAGACTTCTATGGTGTGTAATTGTGCATGTGTGAAATATTTTGTGAACTTTGAAAATCAATATAAAAATAAGTACTTGCCTTTAATCTAAATTCTTGGTCTTAAAAATTATATAAAAATATGTGTTATTTTTACAAATTGGTCTCAAATTTATTCTTGAGTTTGTGTCTCGTTTATTGCCTCAGTGAGTACAACAAATGTTTAGCATGACCCTCTGATAAGCCTAACTGTTCGCCCACACTACCACAAAATAGAGAACTCAGTGTTATCTGTTTTGCCTCTGTATAACAATTGGGGATCCACTGGACTCTATATAGAGAGCTAGCATCCTACACTGTATTTTTCCACAGGGGTGCGATACCATCAAACTACCAGTTGCGATTTAGTAAGGTATTGGAAGTTGACCTCTGTTGGGTACGTCTTTCAGTGAATAGGGGAGCAGGTGATTATTATAATCATAATTTTTGGGACCAATTTTTAGTTTTATAAGCCCTTCCCCCTCACTCTTAGTAGGGCGTTTTGGACCTGGTGTGCTACCTTGTATGATACCTGTCAGTGGGCAGAAGCATGGGAAGTGGGGGCGTGCGGTCGTTTAGTGTTGCTGGTGCCCCGGGATCACGTTTTTGGGTTTGTGCACCTCCTTGCTCCTGGTGATCTAGCTCTGGTTGATCACGGCCCCACCTTCAATCTGGAAACCTCTTTTTTCGGCTAACTTTGGATGGTTTTTGGCACTTCCTTGCGTTGTATAATTTGTTGTCTCCTTCGACCTAGGGGAGAGGGTCAGCGGCTGTTCTGTCATCAAAAAGAATACATTTTCCAGACGGCCTGATGAGCCCAATCCCATCCCATAAATCGGTTTAGGCTGACTCCTCTAATCATGGACATGTTGCCTGATGACCGGGCCTCAGTGGCCTACCTAGCCCCCTATACCGTGCTTGTGGGATCGTAAGTTAGGGCCTGCTGTATTCCCTGGGTTGTGCCTGTGATATTGGAGCAATGCGGGTGGACTCTGCTTTGCAGATTGAGTCTTCAGGGACCCTCTCTGAGGACTCGGCCTGAGACGGTCGGCCAAACCCTTCATGCACAATGAAGGGAGTGCAGTACCACTCCCCCACCAGCAGCGTCATCACCCTGGACCCACCCAGAAGGCTTGTCTGAGTCCTGGGGGTGGGTCCAAAGGGATTCAAATAAAAGGATAATAAAATGGGTTTAAAACTTATTTTATTAACGTTTTATTTGACGGTGGCAGGGGGAGCGGCGCTCCTCCTTCCTAATGGAGGTGCCGCCACAGGACTGCGCTTGAGGCACCTGGGCTCACCTGCTTATGTTTTTTATCTGTCATGGACCTGGCTGCCCTTATTTCAGTGGGGGGCTCATCCGCTTCTACTATTGGTGGGTTGGAATGTCCAAATGCAGAGGAAGCTGACGTGAGTACATTCATCCCTGCATATGGTTGGGGAGGTGCAGGTAACCAATTAAATATTGATGACCCTAGATTAATCACAAATATGTTAAATTTGAAAGATTAAAACATGAGGCACATGAGCAAACATTAATGTATTCATACTGTATTCTAATATACTCTATTCTCTTACCAGCGGTGACTCCTCCATTAGAGCAGAGGATTGTCACCCCACTGCTGAGAGCCAGCAAACACAAGCATGAAAAATAAAATGATAAAACAATTTTATTATCATTTTATTTTTCGTCCTGCAGGGTGCCAGCCGAGCCGACTGAGCATCTCAGCCAGTCTTAGCGCGGGGCCATACTGATGACAAGGGAGGAGGAGTGGTGGGCACGGCAAGTGCGCACGTTAGTTTGGCTGGCTAGCATAGGACGACGAAACCAACATGCGCACTTAGCGGCCTCCAAGCTGGGCTGTGTTGCACAGCTGGGTGGAGAACAGGCACAGGCTCTTAGGGCCAGATGTATCAAGAATTGCTTTTGCGATTCTTAAATAGCGAATTTTACAGATTTGCTATTTAAGGATCGCAAACTGCAATGTATATAGGATTTGCAAATAAATTTGCGATTCCTACATATTCCTTAATAGCGAATCGCTATTAAGGAATACCTTCCCATTCATTCCTATCGGCCTAGAGGCCCATAGGAATGAATAGGATTGCATTCGCAATTTGCGAGTACCAAATAGGTACTCTCAAATTGCGCATGTAATTTAAAGGGTGCAAGGGGGCCAAAAGGCCACCCTGATGCACCCCCAAAAAGGTAAGTATGCACAAGTGGCGCACATACATGCCCTAAGGGCATGTGTCTGCGCCACATGGCACTTCGAAAAATGCAAAAATGTGCATTTTTCTAGGAGTTTGCAAATTACCACCAACTTGAAGTTGGTGGTAATTTGCGATTCTTTAAACCTAGGTTGTAATTTTTTCTTGCTTCCTACATTGCATTTAAGGAATCGCAATTGTGATTACCTAAATACATTTGCAAAATAGGTAATCCCAAAAATTGCGATTCCCTATTTTGCGAATGCCTTTTGGGATGATACATCCAAAAAGGCTTTTTACCGTTCGTGAACGGGACAATTCTGCGAATTGGCCCGTTTGCGAGCGGTAAAACGCTTGATGCATCTGGCCCTTAGTCCCTGTTTGAGCAGAAAACCAGCCCACCCAGGCCAATCCCGGCACTTCTCTCATGCTGGGTAATAGTATAACCAGCATGAGAGCAGCGTCTGGATTGGCCTAGGGAAGTCTGGAAGCCTGTGCAGTGCACCCCCACGGACTGTCAGAACTCGGGACAGGAGGAGAAGAGCACTGAGGCGGCGACCTGCAGCAGGTAAGCAACCTTTCGTTTTCGTGCTGCACTTTGGAGTTTATCGCTTGAAGAATAACAATAAGATCATCGAAATTGCAGAATCCCACGGCTGTGTAAATCACTCTCAGAGCGCCGTCCGTGCCACACCTGATGCACCTTCCGGTGGGTATTTGCAAATGAGAAAGGCTTTTAAATTCGAGGTGGTCAGACAATAAAGTCTTAGAAATCCGAGCCAGGGATGGGTCCGGGCTCTAAGAACCTAGGCATGAGCCGAGCCTTCGAGAGAGCTGTCATTTATTTAACGGAAGGGTTTAGGTTTAATACAATAGATCATGTGACTGCATTGAGTGGCATTTATTGAAAGTGATGGTTTCTAATTTTAAACAAACTTGCATTGGGGAAGGGAATAGGTGCTTGGCTTTGCTCTATTGCTTGCCAGTCCCCATGGCACAAGAGCGGAGCTAGAGCCAAATGTTTGTCTCGCGCCAGGCTCCACCCTTGTTGGGCTTGCCTACCTCTAATGCAAATGGGTGAATTCTCTGCAGGCTAGCACCTCGAAGCTCAGTGCCTGACGTGGCTGACCAGGCCCCACACTGGCCTTTCAAAGGATTAAGCTGCTGCAAATTCGTCTCAGGAGAACCTCTGAAAACACGCAGCACAATTGAAAACAAGCATTTGTAATGCAATAGGACTCGCATTCACGCGAGACCTATTGCATTGGAAACGGGAGTGCGGGCGGGCAACAAGGCACGAACAACGGGGAGGAGTGTGGGGGGCCGAGAAGTCACGGACTGCGGGAGGGAGCGGGAGGGGGGAGACAGGGAAGAAAATAGTGTTCGGAGAAAAGGGGCCAGTAGCCATGGAAGGATACTAATGTCGACATAGCTGTCATGAGGAGGGACTAACAAGCCTAAAACCAATCGGAAGGCAGCATTTAGGACCTAAGCCATTGAAAAAGATGGGCGGAGAGTGGGTGGAGCTTCCACGAAGCTTCCACGCTATACTGAATACTGCATGCCTCGCAAGGTGAGCAGCGCATGCGCTGCAACGCTAGGCTCGACCTAAAAAAGAGCATGCCTGGCCTGGGTACCTTTATGGGTTGAATATTAAAAGGTATTCTTTGGTGTGCGTTTGTTTTAAGGTAAAAAAAAGAATGTGCACATTCCACCTGTGCAAAATGCATGCGATCCACAAAAGCAGAAAGGGTTGGGGCCTATCTTTATGTGGGTGACTCTGGCGTGCTCAATCTGTGAGTAGATGCACACATGTTGATGTAAAAATGACTGTAACCTTACAAGGACTGGTATTGCACCATAGCCTAATCTTCATATGCAGTGATAGCAGACACCAGTTTGTCCATAAAGCTTGCTTGTTTCGCTCGCTTCATAAAAGTCATGGCCAACTTTTACACCCACCGCTTTCAAATGTCACCAGCCACCACTGTCTCTTACTACTAAGACATGCATCCTTTGCAGTCTGGTTACTAACCTCTCTATTAAGAAAGGAGGAAGTGGACAGCGTTACGCCACCGCCCCTACCTTTGACAGCATTTAAAATCTGTGTTACCTGATGGAAACATCTGAGATCTGAGCACCAAGATCTATTTCATTTTAGCGTTATTTCTACTATCTTAACTGCTGAGATAGTTCAGTTTGGTAACCAGAGGACCAAGTCTGCTGCCCAAAGTTCAGTCTGTAACATATGTCTAACCTTAGGAATAGCTGCATTGTCTGAAGTCTCCAAAATCTGCTTAACTGTATGGCAACATCCTCTGTCCAAAGTCTGCGAGATCTGGGTACCATAAGGGACATCTCTGTTCTCTTGCTGGAACACTCTGGGGTAGGCCTGGGCCTGAGCATTTGAAACTATGTTTGGACATTTGAACCAATGCATGAATATATGATGACTGTGCATAGACATTACAGGCTACAACTGGTTATATATAGATGTACTTATGCACGCAATTGCTGCACTGGTGTATATGATAGCTGACCCGGGGAATGGACTTGTGTTCCATTAATGGATATGTGGTTGCACACTAAAATACACTCTTACAAGCTTTCAGAATGTTCTAGTGATTGTATTGATCCTGCACTTGTAATTTACTTCACTTGAGTGTCTACAAGTGCAAGGTCATGTGATATAATTGCCTGTTGTAGCAAGGGGGGGAAGGGACTTGTGATGTCACTTCCTGTGATGTCATCAGGGGAAAAAGGGCATGTGATGTCACTTTTGCTCCCCCTGGCATTTTGGTGAATCGACGCCCGCGCAGCCCTCGCTAATGTATAATTTGCAATCTCATATTTTCAGCATTGAAACATTCTTAATTGAAATTATTCAATTATTCAACATACAATCATTGTTGTCACTCATTTATTGCATGCAGCTAAGAAACATCGCCATGTCATTTGGTCTTGCATGTTTTAGGCATGCTGTGCTGTATGCCTGGATGCTATAACAGTAAACTCACAGAGAAGCACCCACATACTGGTCAAGTGGCCTGCTGTGTGTAGCACAGGATTTTAATTTGCATGGTTTAAACCAATTACTTTATTACATAGGCTACAACTCTTAGAAAGGATTTTCAGTTATGCCTCTTTGGCCATACCCCTTTCAGATACCCCCACTTTTTTCTTCCCACTTCAAGCACCGAGAGGAAGGATCCAGGGTAGCTGGGCACTCTTCAATTTAAAACTGTGTACTAGCACCGTGGGTCCTTTCCTGTCATCCACTGTCTGCCTCAGAGAGAATGACTCAACTAGCCTGCCGCGAGAGGGGTTGCAGGCCACATCGATCTTTGCGGAGGGTCTCGGGAAACACTGCGGTAGAAGTCAGGTATTTCCCTCTGTGTCCCCAGCAGGAGTATCTCTAACCTGTGTGCCGGTGCTGCCAGTGACCTTTGTCGCACTTGGGTGCAGTCACAATCCTTCACTTCAGCAAGATGTCAGCAGGTTTTAATCAGTCAGTCTCCGAAGCACTGCCTTGTGTGCCACCCATCGCTACCCTTTTCAGGAAAGTGAAGGGGCCTGTGTGGTGATTCCAGCCAGATACATAATCTCAGTGCACCATTGTTGAGCCTGATCTCACCTAGAGGTAGGTACACTTTTATTCAAAAGCCACCATATGGTTTTAGCAGTACTCCTACATGCTGTGCCATTCTGAACTGCTGTAAATAATGAGGGTTCTTGGTGCTCAATAACTCTGGTGGTTACCACACTTGCTGAAAGCAGAGTTCTCTTTAGTCTCTGATCAAAGGTTTGAATGAATGCTGCTCACGAGCAGCACTTGTGTTGCAAGTAAGATAGCTCAAAAGGTAAATGGTTTTGTCAGTGGCTCAGACTGTGAGAATACGTAAAGGGGCTGATTACGAGTCTGGTGGTCCAGAAACCGCCAGACTCACATTGGCGTGGTGGTGGTAGTCTTCCCATCACCCTATTATGAGATGAGCAGTGGGATCGCCACAGCCCAAGCCACCAGCGAATGGTTTTGCGGCAGTCAGGAGGCATCAATATTCTTGGTGGGACCACCGTGGTCCAGACAGGAGGAAACTCCTAATCTGGTGGGTGGCCTCAACATGGCTTTGGTGGTGCTGCAGTGGGGTGGACCCGGCGATACTCCGCCAAACTTGTAATCGGGCCCTAAGTGGGTCCCTAAAATGCATGGAGGTTTTGTTGCACGGGGCATTAAATATGTCTGCGGCAAACCTGTCTTGCTGATTGAAAGGGTCTTCGGCAACTGTAATACTTCCGACTTTCAGATTACTCTCCAATGGGAATTACCTGATGTTGAATGATCAGTGTTGCTGTGGAATGAAGCCAGGGGTTGTCTATTTAGTGATCGTATCTTCCATTGTAACATGTTGCCCACAAATCCTGTTTCCACCTGCCCGTGTAGTTAAGGAGATTACTCTGTGGCCTTCCATTAATCTTACAAACGTGCTCTTTGAAGCCCTGCACAAACTGAAAGCCTTATTGTTTCAAAAAATGTGGCCCTAACTTGGGCCAAGGAGTCGTTTGATCTTCAGGTGGCGTGTTCCTCTTCAAAGATGCAGGCGTTTCTCCTTACTAACTTCTCATGACATTTTGGGGAGCTGGTCAATCGTATTTTTAACATGTCTAGTACGACTGGAATTGTAGGGTTTTTGAAAGCATTGGCTCTGGGTTGGTCATCACCTTTCAGACAGTGTTAAGGGTTCTTCCATCTTTCATCCACTCGGTCCTTGTAAGCAATACATGTCCCAATTCGAGAACAAATGGAGCCGGCACTGCCTCATGTCCTGTTGTGCCGTGAACGCATGGTGCATTTCTTTGGCATACCTTTGCTTCAGGAACCAGATGAGCATTGGTTTCTGTCTTTCTGGCCTGTATGGCTTCATTGCATACAGCCTGTGTCCTTGCCTCTTGTGCACTAACGAGTGTGCCCTGGACTTGTGCTTGGGGTCAAACTTGCTTGAACCTTGGAACTTAAACGTGCTGGTGGACCCACTGAAGGCCCATCTGTACAGCTGCCCCCTGCCAATACCTCTGCTCCTGGCCACGTTTTATGAGCTCCCCTGGGTTGCCTCCGCACCTTGGGGTTTGAATCTAAGCTCTGTTTCAATGGAACATCAGGTGGCTGTATTTTCTCCATGTCATGAGTGATGTAATATGTGAGGTAATAATCAGAGCATTATGGGAGTGCGAGTTATAGTTAGCACAGCTAACTATAACTGCTGAATTTCTCTTGAGTGACTGGATGTGTGAGTGAGTGATTGTGAGAGTGGCTGTATTGGTGAGTGTGTGCTTGTGTCAGTGACTATATAGGTAAGTGAGTATGTGTTACTATCTGTATGAATAATTGAGTTGGTGTGTATAACTCTATAGGTGAGTAAGTGGCAGTGTGATTGACTCTATGGGTGAGTGAGTAGGTGTGTGAGTAGCTCTATGAGTGTCTGACAGTATATGAGTGGTTGTATGGGTGTATGAGTAGATATGCCAGTGGCTGTATGAGTGGCTGTATGGTGAGTGAGTAGATGTGTGTGTAGACCTATGAATCAGGTACTGGGTATGTAAGTACTGGTATGGGTGTTTCAATGGTTTTGAGAATGGTAGTGTAAAAGTTGGAGTGGGTGTAAGAATGGTTACATGGGAATGTCAGTGGCTGTGTCAGAGATTCTGTGGAAGATGTCATCAGGGATGTCACTGACCATGGCATGAGTGATGTAATATGTGAGGTCATAAGGAGTGCATTGCAGGGGCATGAGTTATAGTTAGTTCAGGTAACTATAACGGCTGAATTTCTCTGGTTTTATACGAGTGAAATGCCAGCCTAACTATAACGTTCCTGTAACCATTGAATTTTTGTAGTGATTATATATATATATTTTTTTTTTTAATTCTATTTCCTAACTATAACACCCCTGTAATCTTTGGTTTTTTCAGTGAATTTCTAAGGTTTTTTAAATAGTTGTAACTTATTAAAAGATTTCTGTCACTATTCTTTTTGTAATTTTTTGTAAGATTTTCTATGTATTTTTAAAAAGTAAAAAAACCATTATAATTACGTATTTAAAATATATGTAAGGTAGCTGATTACAGATTGATAGTGTTATTTATTTGAAAGATTAGAATTTTTAGAAAATGTAGAAGTTGCTGTATTGTTTATAATTTTGTAGAGTATGTCATTATATGATAGAATTAAGCTTAGAAACAGAAAATTTGCGTTCAGTATTTTGGGATTATTTTATTTACTGTTTTTTTCAAAATTAATTTTTGCATGATTACTTTTAACAATGTAAATGATGTATTGTTGTGTCATTATCACAAATATCTTCTATGTATCATTTGTTTTGGTTTAAAAAATGGCATTGCGCACCGGTTGCAGACCTACGCGTTCGGTGCCCGAATCCGTTATACGAATGTAAGTGTAAAATACATATTTACACCGAAATAATATATATTTTCAAGGAAGAAATTTATTACTGAATGTACAAAAATAGTATTAGTGTAGTTGTAAAATATTTTTAGAACATTTAGAACAGATTTTTATGGATGCCGTGCCATCGCGCCTGGTCGCAGTCCTAAGCATTCGGTGCGCAAATCTGTTATACGAATGTAAGTGTAAAATACATATTTACACCAAAATAATATATATTTTTAAGGAAGAGGTTTATTATTGAATGTAAAAAAAATAGTGTTAGTGTAAATGTAAAATATTTGGAAGACATTTAGAACAGATGTTTATGGACGCAGCGTCGTCGCGGATCCGTCACCTAGGGGTCGCGACCTCTCATATTTTTTACAGTGTTGAATACAGTTAAAGTAATTTTTTTAAACACTTAAATTATGCTGAATTACACCAAGAGTAGTGAAATAAATTAAATATATTTTAAAGTTCATTTTTACAGTGATCTCTAAGTATGTTATAGAACCGTGACTGTCTCGCGCACCATGCTGATATGTATTTCCGAGATTGCGTAGGGGTCGCGACTCTGGCGTGATTTAAAAAAGTTTGAAATATCACTGTGCAAAGTTTGAATATATCTGTTTTAGTTAAATACTTTTCACTAAAATACTTAAAAAATCAATTAACTAATAGTAATTTTTACTGTTAAATGAAATGTAGCACATTTTATGGGTGCGCAACGTATATGCGATGGGGACGTGAATCCGTTATCTGACATGGAAAGAAAGCTTTTGATTGGTGAAAATGGTTTTCATTCTGTTGGAAGGAAGTTCCAACACCTGTTTCTTTCTTCTTCTTTTGGGTGTGTCTGCATCTGTGACACCTTTTTGTATTGTCTGCACCTATTTTTGATCTTTTTTGGTGTTTTGACCAACTATTTTGCAAAATGGAAATGGCATCTGCACATTTTCAAGAAGAAGAGCTGGAAGGCATTGAGGAGGTTAAAGAACCAGTAACAAAAGGGAGGAATGTATTGTTTGGGCCTTTTTCCAAATCCCTGAAGGATAGAAAAAGGTGAATGCGAGGAAGGTCACCTGCTCCCTATGCGGCAAGGTGTTGTCAAGATGATCTGAGAAGAAGTATTCATGTGGGACATCGTTCATGAAGAACACCTGGAGACAATGCACCGACTTGCCTTACAAGGGAAGTTATGGCTCGGGAGAAGAGGGAGCAACCTGCACAAGGCAAATTAGATCAGCAATCTACATCTGGTGCGGCTGTACTCACAACACCACAACTGCAAGTCTTTCCTGAATTAGCAGATGCTGGAGTGCACTGTAGAAAGTGCCAAACCATTTTATGTGTTGGCGAGCAGCCGATTGATGCCATTGTTAATCTCCTCAAAGCACATAAATGTTAATTTCCAGCGTTGTGTTTCACAGTTTTTTTTAAAACACAACATTCCAAACATTGAACTTTATGGTTTTGTTTTTATGTCAAAAACACCCTAAAAAACAAAAACAAAAACAAAAAGTTCAATAGTTTAAAAAAAAAGAAAAAGGTTCTTATGGATGGCTAAATATGTGTGTGGGAGAGTGATTTTTATAATCGTATATGTGATGAGTGGATGATTAGTGTTTGAAAGTTTAGTAGACTGGATGAATAGTGCCTTACTGATTGTATGAGAACATAAGTACTGTCAGTGCGATTGAAGGACTGTTTAAGTAGTGTGTGAGTTATTGTAAGAGTGCATGGGTAGTGCCTGGATGATTGTGTGAATGAATGACTACTGTTTGGCTGATTTATAATTGTATGAGTTGTGCGTTATTGATTGGATGAGTGCATAAGTAGTGCATAAAAGATTGTAAGAGTGCATGACTACTGCCTGGAAGGTTGTTTGTGTGGATGAGTAGTACCTGGGTAAATGAATGAATGCACATGTACTGCCTGGATGATTGAATGAGTGTATAGATAGTATGTGGGCGACTGTAAGAGTGCATGAGCAGTGTCTACGACATTGTTTGTATGCATGACTAGAGCCTGGGTAATTTGATGAGTGTGTCAGTACTGTCTAGGTGGTTGAATAACTACATGGGTACTGCCTGGGTTATTAGATAAGTTCAAGAGTACTGTCCGGATGATTGAATGAGTAGAAGAGTAGAGCCTGGGTGATTGTATGAGGGCATGAGTAGTGTCTAGGTGATTAGATGAATGGATAGGTTTTGTGTAGGGGACAAGACGAGTGTATGGGTACTGTCTAAGTGATTGCATCAATACATGGGTACTGACTGGGTGATTGGATGGCTGCTTGGGAGTGTCTGTTTTTTTTTTTAAATTAGTAAATGGGTAGTACCATGTTGATCGTATGACTGCAATAGTAATGTTTTGGTGTTAAGATAAGTGAATGTGTAGTACGTGTATGATTGAATTAGTATAGAAGTAGTGTTTGGGTGATTCCAAGAGCAGATAGGTACTGTTTGGGAGATTGTATGACTCTATAGATAGTGTCTGAGTGATTGTAACACAGCTTAGGTGGTATCTGTTTGGTTATATGAGTTCATGGACAGATAGTATAAGAGTGCATTAGTAGTGCATTGGTGATTGGATGAGTGCATGAGTAGTGTATAGGTTGTTGAATGACTGCACAAGTAGTGGAAAGGTGATTCCTAGAGTATGTGAATAGTGCTTACCTAATTCTATAACTGAATAATTAGTGCCTGAGTGATTTGATGAGTGAATATGCAGTAGGTGCACCACATGTCTTACATTAGATGTACAAGTTCAGTCATATATGTCATGTGTCAAGTTCAGTCATGGTAGTAGTCAGATATTCAGACTTGACAGAATGTTTCCAGTTACAAGCACAGACATCACTAAGTATGGCCTATTTGCAGACAACCTTTGCAAAGATTTAGTGGTTTATACACTTGGGTACATGTTTTGAACCATATATTTTTCTACCAGTTTCATTAGAGAAATAGAGCTCACAGAGTGAGTCCTGGTTAGAACTGAAATGCCATCTCCTCTCATACCAATGTTATTACTGTCAGCATGTCTCCACAGATCTCAATGAGTGTGTCAGTGCCTTTTAGGGGTGAGATGATACATGTAAAGTAGCATATAGGCAGTAGACTACCTTTGTTTCAGACTGTATGCTCTGTAAATGTGTGTAGAAGAACCTCCATGCATCACATTCTACTTCTTACATAGGGCAGCTCGGTATGAAGCTTTGAGTTTTAGTGCTTTCACAAGATGTCCTCAGAAAATAGATGTGTGGTTCTGGGACTCAAAGATAAAATAGCTTTGTCAATGTTTGCCCATGGTTATAATAGACAATTGAGTTTTCATGTTATGATCATTAGCTGCAGCACATGTGTCAGACTATATACAACTACAATCTATTTACACTGTACCTTTCTACAGAATTATATGAACTATGGCAGTGGTTAATAGACTTGGGAACATGTTTTAAACTTCAGATTTGTCAATGAATCTGATTAGTGACATAGAGCAGATAGTGTCAGGCCTAACTCAAAATGAAAAATCGAGTACTCTTATACACTGCTATTACTTTCAATATCTCTCTAGAGATCTCAAAGAGTGTGTGATGTGTTTTAGGGGTGAGATAACACATGAAAAGGCAGTAGACTAACTCTGTTTCACACCACATACTCTGTAAATGTGTTTAGAAAAAGCTACATGGATGACTTTCTGCTTATTATACAAGGTAGTGGGATATGAAGATTTGTGGTTAAGTGCCTTCACAAGACTTGCTTAGAAAAGAGATGTATAATTCTTGGACTGAAAGATGAAATAGCTCTGTCAATATTTGCTCAGGGGTCTCATAGACCGTTGAGTTTCCAACTTACAATCAGCATTTTGCACCACATGTCTGATACTACATGTAGTAGTACAGATATAGCTGAGACATGATAGCAATCAAACACAAGGAGATGATGGACGGAGCGCTGAAACTTTTCAGACACTCACCCCGAGTCACAGATCTAGGTTTAATCCATCATCGTTCTTTAGCTCACTTTGCCATCCCAGTTCAGACCCAGCTATATGCAAATCAGTCTTAACCCTGTGCCTCATGGGAACAGTCCAGCCCGAACTGCTAAGCCAGGTCTTTCCTGGACCGGAAACAAGCACCCTGGTAGCAATCAGACAGTCAAATTTAATAGAATATGTTTTCAGTTTCAAGCACTCATATCACTATGTATGGCCTACTTGCAATCTACCTTTTCAGACAGTTAAATGGACTACAATAGTGGTTAATAGATTTGAGATCATTTTTCAAACCTAAGATTTGTTGATGAGTTTGATTAGTGAGTCAGAGCTGCCAGTGGCAGACGTAACCCAAAATAAAAGGACAACTCCTGTTATGCCATTCTTATTAGTGTCAGCACCTCTTCAGAGTTCTTGATGAGTGTGTCAGTGTGTATTAAGGGTGACCTGATACATATAAAGTAGACTATAGATACTAGATTTTCTTTGTTTGAGAACACATGCTCTGTAAATGTGTTTAGAAGAAGGTGCATGTGTCACTGTTTGCGTATTATACAGAGCACCCAGGTATGAAGCTGTGTATTCAAGTGCTGCTATAAGGCCTGCATGGCTAACAGATCTGTGCTTGTGGGACGGAATGTTCAAGTAACTTTAACAATATTTGTCCACCGCAATGATAAACTGTACAGTTTTTAAGATAAGGTCATAAGGTGCAGGGCAAATATCAGAGTATATGTAGAAGTACAAACATACCTGAGACATGGTAGCAGTCACACATTGAAACCTAAAAGAATATGCTTTCAGTTTGAAGCAGACACATCATTATATACGGGCCACTTCCACTGTTCCTTTGACAAGAAATATATGGACTAGTTTACAGGTTAATACACTAGGTAACATGTTTTAAACCTTGCATTTTTCCTCTTGTTTCATTAGAGAGATGGAACTCACAGTGGCAGACATGACCCAAAATGAAAGATTGTCTCCTCTCATGCCACTCTTATTAGTGTCATCATCTTTCTAGACAAGAGAATGAGGGGCATATTCTCAAGGACACATCACCTAGTTAGCGGCACTTTATCACAGCCAAAGTGGAGATAAATTTATCGCACCATTCACAAGCTGGTGTTAACAGCCCAGAACACCATTTTACCCGCGATAGCAGCCGCAAAAAACATCGCCACAGATGACCCCCGCAACTATCGCTAATGAGATGCAGAGTAGGCGTACCCGTGCAAAAAGCCGCGAAAACACCACTCTGCAACATTCTCAACGATCAGCCAGATCGGCGATAAGACCACAAAACAGGCGATAAGGCCTGTTAGCAGCAGGAAACTAACACCTGCTCTGACCTGGTGCAAAGTCGGACCACAGCCTGTACCAAAAATTGGAGCCCAGCCCAGAGCCACACCTGAAGGGCAACAGATGCCATGGAGCCACTGATCATGCAGCTCGGAGCCCCAACAGGGCCACAACACCCACCAGGGAGTGGCTGTGGCATGCTGACAACTAGATCTGTGAGCAGCAGATCACCACAGGACAGACAGGGGACATGTAGCGTTGCCGTCCCCCCCTGTGAGCGTAAGCGGAGTGGGCTGGCCTGGCGTATGCCAGTCCAGCGAAAGGGTTCGTATATGACCCCAGGACCCTGGGCGTGGTTCCGTACTGGGCTGGACAAGGAAGTAACTCATGCGTGTGTCCCTGTTGTTGTGTCAGCGCCACCCGGACTGCATTGGACAATGTGTCACCCTGTGACCCCTATACTACGACATGAGCCACATAGACGTAAGAGGAGTCCAGTGAGCCTACATTCATCCATACTTCCACACTTTAAAGACCATAGACATGACACATCTGTGTGAATATCAATGTTTAATGCACATTCAGTGGAGTGTTGCATCTGGAGCAGTACAGGGCCATGCACACCCCACATGACGATGTTGTCCCGTGGAGGGCCAGCCAGGGTCCTTCAGGGAATGACAAGTCCAAAGGAAGAGGAAGAGTTCAGTCCGCAGTCTGATTGCTGTGTCAATGGCGATCAAACAGCATATGGCAGTCCATGTCGAGGTCCAAGGTGAGTGTCGCAGAGTTCATGGGGGGACAGTGGAAGGTGATGATGCAGAGGGCAGTACCAAGCTGAAGCCGGACCTATGGATGAGATGTATGCTGCTGCGTCCTTCTTACCACGAGGGCAGTATAATCCGCATCTTTGTTCTCTGCTGTTTCATGTGCCTCACGTATGGGTGGTGGTGTTCTGTCTCCAGCACTGTGTGGCAGTGACACATCAGTGGCCAGAGGTGGAAGGTCTGCCGCACTGTGTGGCACTGACACTTCAGGGGGCGGAGATGTGGATGGAGTGGTGGCAGCAGCATGCATCCGCGCCAGGCCTTGTGGCAGCAATGCCATGAGGAGGGTCCTGAGGTCATTGAGGAACCCAGTTACCTCTCGCTGGTGTGCAGCCGTGGCAGCCGCTCGTTCCGCATTCGCCCGCTCCATGGTCTCCATTAACCTCTGCATGTTTCCCAACTCCTGTGTGACATCGCTAGAGCCACTCGGACTGGACAGTTGTACTATTCTCTGAGTCAGGGCTCCAGCGATGTCAGCCATGGTCCGTTGGAGAGCATGGAGCGGACAGTGGGTGTCCGTTAGGGACCGTGAGTGGTCCCTGATGGGACTTAGACACCCACGTATCGCATCTAGTTTGTCTGCCACGCGGTCGAAGCCCAACCGCACCTGTTCAGCCAGATTCTCCTGGCACCCCAAAACACGGCGTTGGAAGGCCATGTGTTCTCCGTGGGGGTCTTGGGAGGCAGCAGTGGTGGTGGGTGCTGCCTGCTGTGTGGTCTGTGCAGGGGGTGGGGTCTCCTCATAGCAGCTGGGCTGCCCAGCTCCTGGAAGTGGGCTGCGGAGGCTCTCCGCGAGCAGTTGGAGGGCGTCAGAGTCGAAGCTGTGGTCGTCCTCTTCGTCTCCAGAGAAGAGAGGGTCAGGCTGCTCTGCAGGAGGTGTTGATTCTCCCTCTGCAATGTGAAGGGGAGATGCTGTTTAACAATGTGTCCACATGTATGTTGTCGCATTGTACATGTTTACATACAGACAGCATGACTGGGTACATTGTGGCTGTTTGGGAGGAGCTGCCTATTTGATGGGGGACAGTGGACATTTCGACAACAGACATGTGTGTGTTTGTACTCGTACATTATCAACGCACATTTCCCTGCAATGCCAATTGTGATTGGCCAGTGTCTGCACCCAAGCGGCACCAGTTGTGTCCTGTGTTCTGTTGTAGGTGTTTTGCGGATTGTGTCACATCGTTGTCAATGTAGATGTGCTCTGCATGTGATGTGTGTGCTGCATTTTTGGGGAGTCGCCCCTGCAGCTCAGATTTTGCTGCCCCTTATCACTTTCATGAGGTGTGCCTTTGACTTCTGTGCTTGTACAGTGTTGACATGTTGCATACTTGGGTACGTTGGTCTCTTGGTGAGAGTTGGTGGTCTGGGGCATGGTTTGTCCGCAGATGTGCTCAACTTAATTATGCATGTGTGCCATTGTGCCCATCTCCCCCGACCCCCCAGGCCCTGGTCGTTACTCACCCTGTTGCTGTTGTGTGGGGTCCTGTTGAGCAGTGTCCGGGCCCCCAACTCCTGCCACCGTCTCCCCACTGATGACTGTGGTCAACATTTCCTCCATGTCGTCCAGCTCCTCCTGGTGCGCTGGGCTCCCACCTCCAGTCTACATTGCTGCCTTCAGGTTGTTGGCAAGTTTCAGCTTGGTTTTGCGCTTGACATCATTCCAGCGCCTCTTGACCTCATCCATTGTCCTCTTCAGCACTCCGACTGCATTCACCTTGTCCACGATGGACTGCCATATTGTATTTTTTGTTGCCAATGACACAGTGGAGGTGACAAACAGTTGTTGATGGTGTTCTGTCACCTCTCTTATCAGGATCCTGTTTTCCTGCGGACTGAACTTTGTCTTCCTCTTCTTCTTGTCCTTGCCCTTCCCTGACCCCGAAGTCCCAGGATGGTCCTCCGGGGGGCTTGTGCGGCTCTAGCTCTCCTCCGTACTTGCTCCGGCAACGTCCATTGTGCTTCGCTGTTGTTTGGCATTTGTTTGTCTGTTTTTTTTCTACTTTTATGGTGATTGTTCCCGCCTGACGTGTGTGGATTGCAGGCCTGTAGCTGGGTTTCGCTGATTTTCGTATCGCGATTGGCCTCATTGCACCTTTTTTTGCGTTAGTGTTTCGCATTTTTGCGGCGTGGCGTTGATTTTAACGCGGTCAGTTGTCGCGTTATCTGGGGACTATCGCATGGTACCGCCGTGTTGTGAATACTTGGTTAACATGGTGTTAATTTCCAGCGATGGACTGCGATATGCAAAGTTGCGTTAGGCTAAATTTGCGGTGGTTATCACACGTTCTTGGGAATATGCCCCTGAGTGTGTTTTAGAGATAAAAAATACATGTAAAGTAACCTATAAGTACTAGACTATGTCTTTTTCACATTGTATCCTCAATAAATATATATAGGAGAAGCTGCATGGATTACTTTCTTATTATTAAACAGAGCAGCAAGGAATGGAACTGTGTGTTGAAGTGCTTCCATGAGGTCTGCCTAGGAAAGAGACCCATGTTTCCGGGACTGCTATTAAGAAGAAAAAGAGAACAAAATATTTAAGCATGTTATGAAAAAAAACATGAATATTACATTTAGAAAAAATATATATATAACATTGTATTATAATTAGATAGCAGTATCAGTTTTCCTTTTTTACTGTTTTCAGATTTCATATAGCTTCACCATACATGATATCATCAATGAACAGTGGGGAAAAAACAACCAAATGGGTTGTATAAAAAAAAAGGGCATATTACATAATTATAAATATGTGTAACTATGCTTTATACTCAGTACAATTTCTTAATCTTTTTTCACCTATATTAAGTCTACTAATTAAGAAAAACAGATTTTAAAACAATATTGCTTTTATGCCTGGTACAATACTGAAAAGAAATATATATATTCTACTTGCTTTTTCAAGATAATCTTCAAAATGTTTTATCCGTTATGTAAAATAATAATGAAAAAACTAATTATAAATACTTGTAGAATCCAGTACATTCAGTTTTTTATTGACATCACCCCCAACAAGTTGAATGATGCTTTTAAAACTTTAGCCGCAAGAAAAACATATATAAGAATTAGTTAGCTGAGAAGGCAATCTAGCTTTGAATTTCAGGTTGGTATCATTGCAATGTGTCCATCTGCTGTTACATTTCAAAAACACAGTGTAATGACCAGATGTTATTGTAGCTCCTTCATGAAAAATAATAGCCAGTGTTGTATAAGTTCTTCCTGAAATAGATATTTGACCTGCTTTGAAGTTTGTAATTTCAGTTTCTAGTTTTGTTCTGTCTGATCTACAACGTTGTAGTATTAAAATTAGATATTTTCCAAATCTTTGGATGCATAATGTAGACAACATATCTGTTCTACAAAGTGAACATATCATATTTTGATTTGCTGTTTTAATCAATTTGTTAAAAGACACTATTTAGCAGTCTGGTATAGTTAAGTATAGGAATCGTTCTGTTTATATTTCAGTGGTAAAAGTAAATGAACACTCTTCACAGTTATGGTCCCAGTTGTGATTTACTCAAAATAAGTTATTAATGTTTATTCCTTCATCTTCTAATATGCCAAACATGAGCATTAGAAATTCTTGTGCATCTTGTTCTATGTTTAGAGTAAATGTCAATGAACCGGTACACATACCTAAAAGATGTCGAATGCCAGAAGCAGTATATATTTTACTTCTGTCAGTTACCAACTGTTGAAATAAACGATGTAGTGCAGAACAGAATCTTTTTTCATGGCTTTCCATGATTTCATGATGAAGACATGGTAAATGAAACACTACTTTCAGAATCACATTAGCATAACAGTTGATACCTGAACTGTTTTCCAACTTGTATCCTACAATGTCATCATCACTTTCCACTATTTTTTCTTTACGCCTTCAACTTTAATTTCAATGCTTTTCTTATCTTGAACTTCACTTGAATGTTTGATATATTTGCCCTTTGGACACACTATACGTTTCTCATATATCGGGTGTTCACCTAAATGAGGAGCATAAAGTCTTCTTAAACGATTGTACTCTCTTACACATTTTGCATCAGCCCTAATCTTTTTCTCATCAAATTCTATCAAATACAAACCGGTCAA
Organism: Calotriton arnoldi; assembly: GCA_963921515.1. NCBI lineage: Eukaryota > Metazoa > Chordata > Amphibia > Caudata > Salamandridae > Calotriton > Calotriton arnoldi. Next base: position 303,381 of record CAWUFW010009182.1, read on the forward strand.
TTTTCTTACTCGGGACAATGCAACGTATGCCATCCCCTCTTTGAACACAGTACTTCCAATATTTACAACAGCTCTGTCTATACTTAAACCTTGAGATTTGTGAATAGTTACTGCATATGCTAGAGACAGAGGAAGCTGTTGTCTTCAAACATACAAGTCCTTTACGGGCAAAAAACATACAACACAACACCCAATCTATGTTACTTCATTAATCTGGTCAAAATTTATAATCAAAAATTCTATTCCATCTCTATTTTGAAAATTAACAAAATCAACAACTTTTCCCATTGCTCCATTTACTACCACAAAATTACTCAACAGGTTTTACATACATGTAAACACTTTTCTAATCCTCCAGTTTTAGATACAGACTTTTCAAACAATCCAATTTAGCCAATAGTGTCTCAGTAAGAAGAATTGTTACTCCCTGGTGTTCGATTATGCCAATAGCTTTAATTTCCGAAATTTGTTGTTTTTCCTGTCTGAGAAGTTGTTGATTAAATATAGAACACTCTTGCAGTGTAGGCATTAGGCTAACTATAGATTTCTTTTCTATAAGCATATTGTATATTCTGCTACAGTTTTTTCAGATGTAAAAAAGTTCCTTAGTAGCTGACTTTCTAAAGCTTGTTTACCATGTTCTGTCAACATACCAATTCCTATGTCTTTAAGAATATTTCCATAATCTTCATCACCTGCTTGTCACATATTCTTAACAAGTTCTTTATATTGAAATATAATTGAAAGTTTAACCAAATATTTACAGTGCCAATACTTCCCAAAGATGTCCTTGTGTCATCATGGAGAAGTGTTTTAAAAACAGGTTGTCTTTTAATGGGAGTAAGTTGTAGTAGGTCTCCAAACAGCACATCATTCTCTGTTTTTAAAATCTGTTGCATTCTCAAGTGTACAAAGGCAAGTATTAAGTTTGAGACCATGCTCACCTCATCAATGATTAAACGTTTTAGTTTCTTCAGTACTCTTGAGACTTCATAAGAAGCTTCTCCTGACTGCTTCTGATATTCCAATTTATTATCATGCTCGACAGGTAGCATAAGTAATCGATGTAAAGTAATATCTTTAATGTTGTGTGCTGCTAATCCAATTGAAGCTGTTACAACACAAGATAAATGTGATCCTGTAGTCCTGTGCAGATAAGTTGTCAGAACGTCAATTAAGAAACGTTTGCCTGTTCCAGCTTGAGCACTAATGTACAAAAGAATAGGTTGAAATGATGAACATTGACATTCTTTTTTTTTGTGTAGGAAGCCATGTTCTACTTGTTGTTTCACATGTAGATATATTTCGTTTTGCTCAATATTCAGTTGTTCCTCTAACTTTACAAGCTGAATAATATCCTGTTGTGCTTGCTACATTGCAGTTTCTACCTCATTCATGGCTGCTGCTGCTTCATTTTTAATAATTAGTTGTCCAAGTGGATCTTGAGTCAGTTGACCAGAACTTTGACTGCTTTGTGAACTTTCTCTAGCTAGTTCAGCTGCAATAGTTCCTTCTTGTTCAATCTCATCATTTATCATTTTTAAGTAAGTCAGAAATACCGTACACTGAATATTATCTTTACTTACATTAAGAATCTTCATAGCAGTCAAAGTCTCCAAGTAATTCTGTTTCACTACATCAAGGCTTGAACAGTTGCAGAAGTGCTAAATAGACAAATTCTCTCTGATGTGGAGTTTCACAACTGAGTTTTCTGTGATTAATAAGATTTCCTTTGGCATGTTTCACTAAACATCCATCACATTAACTACTGCATATTTTTTTCATTTATATTTTCTGTAACATTCTTTTTAAACCTGTAATTTTGAAGTATTTCATACAGACATAGGTTTTCAAGATGTGGACATTTTTAGGGATAGTATGTATCCAACATATTCATTTTGACAATATCAGTGCTTTTTGGCTCATACTGTACTAAGTATTGGATTTCTGGAAAAGATTTCAATACTCTTTTTCGTGTAGAGGATAGGCCTGGACTTATCTAAATGATTCCTCTTGACTCTGAAGACAAACTGTCTGAGCTCAAGTGATCCGAACATTCATAAGATCCTATCTCTCTATGAGAAAGCATCTTCAAGCTAAAGCTGTACAATTTCTTGCTGAGATTCTTTTCTGCGGAAATTTCTTCCCACATTTCTTTCATATCTGAATTTTTTGATTTTGTAATATATGATGTGACATAACGAGCAACAGCAATTGAGTTGTCTGCAACAAACTGAATATCCATGTTAGCGTTCCACATTTTTAAAATGACTGGATTTTTGTCATTAATATACTTTGAAGCTTCTGTTCTTTTTAAGTTGCATGTATTCTTGGGAGATTTTTGAGTTATTGTATGTCTTACTGCTGACAAAAAACTATTTACTATTCCTTTAGAAAGTATAGGCTGTAGGAATCCAAAATGACATATTGAACAAAATTTTCCTTTACATTTGTGTTTCCATCTGCAGTATTTTCCATATCTATGCCTTTGGAACTGTAGAACTTCTTGTCTCAAGCTCTTTTCTCCTCCTTCTAATGGAATGGCACATGTAACACTGTTCAATTAAAGACAAAACAGCTTCATCACTATCTGTTCCAAATTTTGTTGCATTCTTTATCCATAATAGCATGTGTATATGAGGAGCACCTCTGGCTTGTTACTCTTTTCGCCAAAAGTAATCAGTTACCTCTCCAAAAGGAGGAATATTTTTATTGCAGATAATTGACATCATAGCTTGAAACCTATCGTTAAAATACCTGCAGACATTTACAGCATCCATGGAACAGAGTTCTCCAGCTGTCTTCAGTTCAATGTTTTTTACATTTGAATTTGCTTCTCGTAGGAATTCAAATAAATCATCCCACGCATATTCAGCACAACTAAGTGTTAGAAACCATGTAGGTGTACCTAGGTTTCTTATTAAGCATTTAAGTTCGCCATGACAACGATACCAATATTCATTGGTGCCACGTTGGCACGCCATCAAATTGATTAACTGAGAGTCCAAATTTTCATCTCTTTGTTCAACTTTCTCTATAAACTTCTATGCAGAAAGATGTTGTAGATGAACTCCTGTTTTTATTATATGGTTCACCGCCTATGACAGTGCAGACAAAGCACTCTCAAACAAAAGATTAAATATATATGGAACGAACTGCTGAAATCTTGGATCTTCAGAGTACAATCTTGGTGATCGGTATTCTGATGCTGTAATCCGTTCAGCTCGCTCATCAAGTCGCCCACCTTCTCCAGTGGGGAATAGCTGTGGAAAACAACGAGCTTCTAAACTTTTTTCCCATATACTCATGGGAGCTCCTTTTGCTTCTTTCATTTGAAATAATTCAATAGTGCTTCCTATGATCTCTTTCGAATGGAGAGGATGTATGGTATAATGTCCATAAATCTCTACACTCCTGGATTTGTCCACGTTTTCAATTTGGCCACTTGAGATTAGTGTTTCATCTTCTAAGCATCTTACTTCTTCATCAACATTTACATTATTATAATAAATATTATTCTGTACCAGGTATAGTGTAGCATTTTGAAGTTTATTAATATCTACAAACTCTTGCCAGATTTGTTTACTCTTTGTAGGTACACCAACTACAAGAATAACTACTGGCTCATTTTCCTCTCTGTCTACACCAACAGTTGTAATATTTTTCTTAAAATCTAAAGGTAAGTACACAGCTCTTCCTTTGAGACCTTTTTGTAAATCTGTTGGTGGCTGCTTATCTGTTTTAGGCTCTGTTGGACTTGGCCCTTTTTGGCCGGTTCACCCCTAAACTTTTTGCCTTGTATGTCAGTGGTTTTAAGTCGCTGGGCACTTTAGCACTGTGGTCCAGTGTAAAGTGCGTGCGCGCTGAGTGCGTGTGGTGAGATTGTCCTGCCCTCCCATAGGAATGCATGGGGGATATGTGTGTCCATGGTAATTCCTGGTGTGAGAGGAGTGCAGGGGCGAGTTTAGTATGTGCGAACTCGTGAGAATAAATGCTGCGCAATGGTGTGCGCAGATTTATTATAACTGGTGTAGAAATGCCACTTATAGAAGTTGGCATTTATGTGTGCTCTGTGTCTGCCTGCCTGATATGAATTGCATGTTTGGCTTGTGAGTGACAGGGGCAGGGTGAGTCAGCGCAGTGGTAAATAGGGAGATCTGCATCTAGATGGGAGGGAGGAGTTGCACCTGGGACCTGAATAGGGCTGTGCCTTCCCTCCACAATGCTGGCTCCACCCCTGTGGTGCGTCTGATGTCCCTACCCTGTCCTGTGAAAGGAGAGAGGATCTGAGCAAAACAAAGTGCTCCAAAGCTCCCCCCAAACCAGTTACATCTGGTTTTCCCTAAACCCTACACCTTTAGACAAAGGAAAAGGGTGTATAAAAGAAGGGGCTGTGACCCCATGTTCTGTGTTCACTCTTGGTGTGCAGTTCCTGGTTGCTGTTCCTGTGGGGCGTGCTGCTGGTGGGGCCCAGGGGGGGGCTGCCAGGAGGGCTTGCCTCCCTGGGCCCTGCATTGCCCCTTGATGCCTTAAGGACTCTCTTTTGGGTCCCTTCTGCTGTTCTTGGCATCCCCAAGGACCTCGCTGCATCTTTAGCGCCCTGTGGGCGCTTTACTTTTATTTCCCCAGGAGTGCGTGGGCTTGCAGCGCTGGGCTGCGATCATTTCCGAGGGAATCCTGATGTGGGGATTCCCTCACAGTGCGTGGGAAGAGCGGGTGCCCACCCCGCGTTTTGCCTGCTCTTCGCGGGTGCCTACCCCGCTTATTTTTAATGCCATTGCGGGTGCCTACCCCGTGTTGCCGCCGAAAAGAAATCACCGCCGCGGCCCGAGTGCAGAGGGAAATCTCCGGGCCGCTGCCAAATGCGACCCGGAAGACAGGCACCGTTGCCTGGTTGTGGGCGGGGCCTAGCGGCCGGCTGACCAATGGCAGCGCGGCCGAAACGGGAAGTGAAGGAGCCTCGCGGGCTCCATCTCGAAGTCCCGGTCTCGAGGAGGGGGACCGGGTGAAGCATGGTGCATGGTTCGGCGGGGCTCCCGTGGTGAAGGGAGAGCCCCGCGTGTTGCCGCGCTGATCGGGGGAGTCCAGCAGAGGAAGGAGAGCCCTGCATCCAGCAGTCCGTGGAGATTGAGGCGGAGGGGGCTCGAGGCACATTGTCGGTGCCTGCCCCCGCCGCCCGGGAGAAGTGGTGCCGATCCCGAGGAGAAGAGGAGACTGGAGGAGGCCTGCCTCGCAGCCCCGGTGAGTGGGGGGCTTCTCCCTTGTTGTGGTGCATCTCGAGGACCCTTGCCGGTGCTTACCTGTCCTGAGCGGACCCGCAGGAGAGCGGGCCGCTCCGACGTGGGCTACATTGTTGTTGGGGCCCCCGGGGGGGTCCAGGGGGCCCGTGCCTCTTCCGTTTTGGCTACTTGTACAGCTGCCCCGCCTGCTAGAGGGCAGCTGCATCACCGGGGCACTTTTGGGTTGATAAGAGTCCCGGAGTGGGGCTCAGACGGCACGCGTAGTGCCAGTGCCATCTTTGCATCTTGGGGGCATATTTGTTGTTAGAGGGCCCAGAGGGGCCCGTGCTTTCCCCAGTTTGGCTATGTTGGCTCAGTTGCGCCGCCGTAGCGGGCAACTGCAACGTATGGCCCATATGAGCTAGAGCCCCTGAGTGGGACTGGAGGGCCCAGTGAGTGTCCAGGCCCACGTTTGGATTCACAGCTGCACGGCAATTAGCGTCAGCTGCACCGTGTAGGTTATTCTTCCTTAGGGGGACGCATATTTTGCGCTAGGAGTGAGATGCCCTCCTTGGCCCCTGACTCTCCCAGCTGCCCAGCAAGTAGTGGGCAGCTGCTACGTTTAGGTTTGCGCAGTTGCGCACCCTTGACTTTCGCTGCCCTTGCAGCGCGCCCTGACTTTTGGACATGGGGCATTTGAGCCCCGTGTGAGATGGCCAGTTGGCCAGGGGGACAGTTAGATTTATAGGGCGCCAGGCCTTAATGTGAAAATGTGGTGCTAGGGAATGTAATCATGTAGTATGATTTACGCACCCCGTATTATACCTCTAATGTACTGTTATGATTATGAGGTTCTGCATAATGTTTTTATGCTTGTGATTTTATTATTACCTAATGCGTTTAGGTTGTGAGTTATTCTCTACTGCGCTTTTCGCCCCTAATGTGAGTTATACTTAGGAGGTTAGGGTCTAATGGGTTTAGATTTATGAGAGGATTGCATAATGTATTTATGCTGGTGAGGTTGGCGCAGAATGTAATTCGCGCCTAATGTGATGCTGTGCATAATGTGGTTTATGTTACAGGCTGATGATAAGTACAGTAACTACCAGTGAGTACTGGTTGTACGTTTATGATGTTCTACATTTATTATAAGTTCTACATGTACTAAGTTCGCTTTGTGCTGGTTCTGACAGTGGTCCAGTTGGCCCTGTCAGGTGTAAATAATCCCTTGTAAATATGACCTAGTGCCAGGTGGCACCATGTATATTATGTGAGTACTATTCTAATGTGTTATGATAATACAAAGGCTATTTTTGATATAACCTGGTGTGGAGTTCCTTTTTGTGGTGTGCCTAGTATGTTGTTGCTGTGGGTGTGTTGCGCAAACGCTTTACACATTGCCTCCGGGATAAGCCTAACTGCTCGTGCCAAGCTACCAAGGGGGTGAGCAGGGGTTATCTGGGATGTGTAACTCCCTTGCCCTGACTAGAGTGGTGGTCTCTGCCTGGCTTTGGCGCAAGCCTTAGCCAACCAGAGATCCCATTTCTAACATTGGTTGTCAGCGGTGGGGATTTGGACTTGCGTTTGCGCTGTACCACAGCGACAACTGGCTGCATTACAAAACTCTGCATTTTAGATAGTCACATGGAAAGGGATTATTGCTTCTGAGTTTGTTTTAAGTGTCATTTCTTTTTGAAATGTGTTTTATGTTGCACTATGAGTTGGGTGTCCTGCCAAGGACAGAAACCAGAGAATCTGGAGGAGAGACTGCCCTTGAACCATTGCGCTGGTTCTTGGGTTGGCCTACAGTGGGGACTTAATTGGTATGGAGTCACTAGCTCGGGAGGGTAGATTATCCCCTAAGTGCAGTGTGAGTTTTCTGGATTCCCCAGTAAGGGTGGGATCCAGTGGTGGCAGCAGAAGTGTGTCCAGTGCATGAATTCCCCGTCCAGTTCCCAGAGTATGGTACCTGGTGCTCAGTAAGAGGGGTGCAGGTTGAGATTCAGGGGCAGTAGATACTGTCTCACCGGTCTGGGGGGTGTGTGTGGATAAATGGTGTGTTGCACTGGACGAGTGAGTGTGAGTTCTCTGAAATAAGGAGCTTGCTGAATACTTGGGTGTGAGTTCTCTGAAATAAGGAGCTTGCTGAATACTTGGGTGTGAGTTCTCTGAAATAAGGAGCTTGCTGAATACTTGGGTGTGAGTTCTCTGAAATAAGGAACTTGCATTGGGGAGTAACCTTGAGGGATGGTGCAGGTGTCTCCCAACCCGTGTGGCGGAGATGGTTCAGAGGAACCCAACTAGGAACCGTTATAGTGAGGAGGTTGCAAGGCCTCACATCATGTCCTGCGAGGAAGGTGTGAGACTGGGCCGTATTCCGAGCCTCAATCTCAAGTCTCCGGTACTGGATGGTTCTTAGAAGGAACACCAGGAAAGGAACCTAGTCTGTCCTGTTGGACTGTTCTGTATGGGGGACCTCCCCGTGGTAGGTGAGCTGAAGTGATTCCAATAAGAGTGGCTCAGGTGTCTTCCATGGTGGAGGAGGTTCAGTGTAGCCCAGCTAGGTCCCGGTGTAGGGGCTCACATCTTGTCTCAGAGGAGAAAGAGTGAGTGGTTCTGTCCCAAAGTGCCCGAAACCCAGTCTCAGGACCTGGATTGGTTCTTAAAGGGAACATCAGGTTGGGGGCCTAGGCTGTACTTGTAGGCCATTTGAGGAGGATCTCCCAGTGTCTAGAGGACGTGGAGCATCTGTAATCAGAGCTCCAGCAGTCCTAGTGTCTGGCAGTACCACTCCAGTTGGGAGGGTGCAGAAGTCCAGAGTGAGGGGTGAGAGGGGGAAAAAGTACCCAGTGGAAGAGCCAGTGGGTCAGGGGCCAGCCAGCAGGGCTGAGTCGCCAATGAGTGACCATGGTGATGCCACTTCTGCCCTGGGTTTGCGCCGGGCAGACTGTCACACGACCCATTAGTTATGTGTCACCCTCGTGAAGTCCTGGTTCGCCGGGCATCTGACCAAAGGGTACGTCCCTGGGTTGGGGAGCTAGTAGCCGGTGTTTCCGGATCTGGACGGCAGGGCAGCTGTAATCAGTGTCCTGGCCGGTTTTGCCTTTTAGGGGGTACCACTCCAGTTGGGAGGGTATCGGACTCTGGAAGGGGTGCAGAGGAGGGAGTCCTCGCCTCTGACCCCGGTGCAGCCGGTGAATTTATTTCCCAGGTGGTAGACCAGTGATGGAGAGAGGTCCTAAACTGGTGGGAGAGTTGTGTTCTGGTAGGTGCTTCTCCTGGGAGAGCGCGAAACGTCAGAAATAGAGGTAGGGGGAGGAGATGCTTCGCCCGTGACCTCTGGTCAGCCTGAGGGTGCGGACCCTAGGTTGAAGGATCAGTGGTAGTTTGGAACTACACTGAGAGGGAGAGTGGAGAATGGCTATTGTATGCCAGGGGTTACTGCCCCCCACTCTGGATTGGCAAGGACCAGTGGCATCTGGGTGGCCTAGGGCCTGGTCCTGGCCGTGGACAACTAAGGAGTACCGGTGGGGTAGCCTAGTTGGTCCTGAGTTTTTTTCTCTTAGATGGATTCCATGGGTTCCAAGTGGCGTAGAACCGGAGGGTGTCCCTGCAGTGCTGGCCCGCGTCCGTGTTCTATCGCCCCAAGCAGGGAAGCCCATCACGGTGGTGATTGGTCTGCTCTGCGTTTTGGCTGGAAGGGGGTTGTGTTGGACTTGGCCCTTTTTGGCCGGTTCACCCCTAAACTTTTTGCCTTGTATGTCAGTAGTTTTAAGTCGCTGGGCACTTTAGCACTGTGGTCCAGTGTAAAGTGCGTGCGCGCTGAGTGCGTGTGGTGAGATTGTCCTGCCCTCCCATAGGAATGCATGGGGGATATGTGTGTCCATGGTAATTCCTGGTGTGAGAGGAGTGCAGGGGCGAGTTTAGTATGTGCGAACTCGTGAGAATAAATGCTGCACAATGGTGTGCGCAGATTTATTATAACTGGTGTAGAAATGCCACTTCTAGAAGTTGGCATTTATGTGTGCTCTGTGTCTGCCTGCCTGATGTGAATTGCATGTCTGGCTTGTGAGTGACAGGGGCAGGGTGAGTCAGCGCAGTGGTAAATAGGGAGATCTGCATCTAGATGGGAGGGAGGAGTTGCACCTGGGACCTGAATAGGGCTGTGCCTTCCCTCCACAATGCTGGCTCCACCCCCTGTGGTGCGTCTGATGTCCCTGTCCTGTGAAAGGAGAGAGGAGCTGAGCAAAACAAAGTGCTCCAAAGCTCCCCCAAACCAGTTGCATCTGGTTTTCCCTAAACCCTACACCTTTAGACAAAGGAAAAGGGTGTATAAAAGAAGGGGCTGTGACCCCATGTTCTGTGTTCACTCTTGGTGTGCAGTTCCTGGTTGCTGTTCCTGCGGGGCGTGCTGCTGGTGGGGCCCAGGGGGGGGCTGCCAGGAGGGCTTGCCTCCCTGGGCCCTGCATTGCCCCCTTGATGCCTTAAGGACTCTCTTTTGGGTCCCTTCTGCTGTTCTTGGCATCCCCCAGGACCTCGCTGCATCTTTAGCGCCCTGTGGGCGCTTTACTTTTATTTCCCCAGGAGTGCGTGGGCTTGCAGCGCTGGGCTGCGATCATTTCCGAGGGAATCCCGACGTGGGGATTCCCTCACAGTGCGTGGGAAGAGCGGGTGCCCACCCCGCGTTTTGCCTGCTCTTCGCGGGTGCCTACCCCGCTTATTTTTAATGCCATTGCGGGTGCCTACCCCGTGTTGCCGCCGAAAAGAAATCACCGCCGCGGCCCGAGTGCAGAGGGAAATCTCCGGGCCACTGCCAAATGCGACCCGGAAGACAGGCACCGTTGCCTGGTTGTGGGCGGGGCCTAGCGGCCGGCTGACCAATGGCAGCGCGGCCGAAACGGGAAGTGAAGGAGCCTCGCGGGCTCCATCTCGAAGTCCCGGTCCCGAGGAGGGGGACCGGGTGAAGCATGGTGCATGGTTCGGCGGGGCTCCCGTGGTGAAGGGAGAGCCCCGCGTGTTGCCGCGCTGATCGGGGGAGTCCAGCAGAGGAAGGAGAGCCCTGCATCCAGCAGTCCGTGGAGATTGAGGCGGAGGGGGCTCGAGGCACATTGTCGGTGCCTGCCCCCGCCGCCCGGGAGAAGTGGTGCCGATCCCGAGGAGAAGAGGAGACTGGAGGAGGCCTGCCTCGCAGCCCCGGTGAGTGGGGGGCTTCTCCCTTGTTGTGGTGCCTCTCGAGGCCCCTTGCCGGTGCTTACCTGTCCTGAGCGGACCCGCAGGAGAGCGGGCCGCTCCGACGTGGGCTACATTGTTGTTGGGGCCCCCGGGGGGGGGGGTCCAGGGGGCCCGTGCCTCTTCCGTTTTGGCTACTTGTACAGCTGCCCCGCCTGCTAGAGGGCAGCTGCATCACCGGGGCACTTTTGGGTTGATAAGAGTCCCGGAGTGGGGCTCAGACGGCACGCGTAGTGCCAGTGCCATCTTTGCATCTTGGGGGCATATTTGTTGTTAGAGGGCCCAGAGGGGCCCGTGCTTTCCCCAGTTTGGCTATGTTGGCTCAGTTGCGCCGCCGTAGCGGGCAACTGCAACGTATGGCGCATATGAGCTAGAGCCCCTGAGTGGGACTGGAGGGCACAGTGAGTGTCCAGGCCCACGTTTGGATTCACAGCTGCACGGCAATTAGCGTCAGCTGCACCGTGTAGGTTATTCTTCCTTAGGGGGACACATATTTTGCGCTAGGAATGAGATGCCCTCCTTGGCCCCTGACTCTCCCAGCTGCCCAGCAAGTAGTGGGCAGCTGCTACGTTTAGGTTTGCGCAGTTGCGCACCCTTGACTTTCGCTGCCCTTGCAGCGCGCCCTGACTTTTGGACATGGGGCATTTGAGCCCCGTGTGAGATGGCCAGTTGGCCAGGGGGACAGTTAGATTTATAGGGCGCCAGGCCCTAATGTGAAAATGTGGTGCTAGGGAATGTAATCATGTAGTATGATTTACGCACCCCGTATTATACCTCTAATGTACTGTTATGATTATGAGGTTCTGCATAATGTTTTATGCTTGTGATTTTATTATTACCTAATGCGTTTAGGTTGTGAGTTATTCTCTACTGCGCTTTTCGCCCCTAATGTGAGTTATACTTAGGAGGTTAGGGTCTAATGGGTTTAGACTTATGAGAGGATTGCATAATGTATTTATGCTGGTGAGGTTGGCGCAGAATGTAATTCGCGCCTAATGTGATGCTGTGCATAATGTGGTTTATGTTACAGGCTGATGATAAGTACAGTAACTACCAGTGAGTACTGGTTGTACGTTTATGATGTTCTACATTTATTATAAGTTCTACATGTACTAAGTTCGCTTTGTGCTGGTTCTGACAGTGGTCCAGTTGGCCCTGTCAGGTGTAAATAATCCCTTGTAAATATGACCTAGTGCCAGGTGGCACCATGTATATTATGTGAGTACTATTCTAATGTGTTATGATAATACAAAGGCTATTTTTGATATAACCTGGTGTGTAGTTCCTTTTTGTGGTGTGCCTAGTATGTTGTTGCTGTGGGTGTGTTGCGCAAACGCTTTACACATTGCCTCCGGGATAAGCCTGACTGCTCGTGCCAAGCTACCAAGGGGGTGAGCAGGGGTTATCTGGGATGTGTAACTCCCTTGCCCTGACTAGAGTGGTGGTCTCTGCCTGGCTTTGGCGCAAGCCTTAGCCAACCAGAGATCCCATTTCTAACATTGGTTGTCAGCGGTGGGGATTTGGACTTGCGTTTGCGCAGTACCACAGCGACAACTGGCTGCATTACAAAACTCTGCATTTTAGATAGTCACATGGAAAGGGATTATTGCTTCTGAGTTTGTTTTAAGTGTCATTTCTTTTTGAAATGTGTTTTATGTTGCACTATGAGTTGGGTGTCCTGCCAAGGACAGAAACCAGAGAATCTGGAGGAGAGACTGCCCTTGAACCATTGCGCTGGTTCTTGGGTTGGCCTACAGTGGGGACTTAATTGGTATGGAGTCACTAGCTCGGGAGGGTAGATTATCCCCTAAGTGCAGTGTGAGTTTTCTGGATTCCCCAGTAAGGGTGGGATCCAGTGGTGGCAGCAGAAGTGTGTCCAGTGCATGAATTCCCTGTCCCGTTCCCAGAGTATGGTACCTGGTGCTCAGTAAGAGGGGTGCAGGTTGAGATTCAGGGGCAGTAGATACTGTCTCACCGGTCTGGGGGGGGTGTGTGGATAAATGGTGTGTTGCACTGGACGAGTGAGTGTGAGTTCTCTGAAATAAGGAGCTTGCTGAATACTTGGGTGTGAGTTCTCTGAAATAAGGAGCTTGCTGAATACTTGGGTGTGAGTTCTCTGAAATAAGGAGCTTGCTGAATACTTGGGTGTGAGTTCTCTGAAATAAGGAACTTGCATTGGGGAGTAACCTTGAGGGATGGTGCAGGTGTCTCCCAACCCGTGTGGCGGAGATGGTTCAGAGGAACCCAACTAGGAACCGTTATAGTGAGGAGGTTGCAAGGCCTCACATCATGTCCTGCGAGGAAGGTGTGAGACTGGGCCGTATTCCGAGCCTCAATCTCAAGTCTCCGGTACTGGATGGTTCTTAGAAGGAACACCAGGAAAGGAACCTAGTCTGTCCTGTTGGACTGTTCTGTATGGGGGACCTCCCGTGGTAGGTGAGCTGGAAGTGATTCCAATAAGAGTGGCTCAGGTGTCTTCCATGGTGGAGGAGGTTCAGTGTAGCCCAGCTAGGTCCCGGTGTAGGGGCTCACATCTTGTCTCAGAGGAGAAAGAGTGAGTGGTTCTGTCCCAAAGTGCCCGAAACCCAGTCCCAGGACCTGGATTGGTTCTTAAAGGGAACTTCAGGTTGGGGGCCTAGGCTGTACTTGTAGGCCATTTGAGGAGGATCTCCCAGTGTCTAGAGGACGTGGAGCGTCTGTAATCAGAGCTCCAGCAGTCCTAGTGTCTGGCAGTACCACTCCAGTTGGGAGGGTGCAGAAGTCCAGAGTGAGGGGTGAGAGGGGGAAAAAGTACCCAGTGGAAGAGCCAGTGGGTCAGGGGCCAGCCAGCAGGGCTGAGTCGCCAATGAGTGACCATGGTGATGCCACTTCTGCCCTGGGTTTGCGCCGGGCAGACTGTCACACGACCCATTAGTTATGTGTCACCCTCGTGAAGTCCTGGTTCGCCGGGCATCTGACCAAAGGGTACGTCCCTGGGTTGGGGAGCCAGTAGCCGGTGTTTCCGGATCTGGACGGCAGGGCAGCTGTAATCAGTGTCCTGGCCGGTTTTGCCTTTTAGGGGTACCACTCCAGTTGGGAGGGTATCGGACTCTGGAAGGGGGTGCAGAGGGAGGGAGTCCTCGCCTCTGACCCCGGTGCAGCCGGTGAATTTATTTCCCAGGTGGTAGACCAGTGATGGAGAGAGGTCCTAAACTGGTGGGAGAGTTGTGTTCTGGTAGGTGCTTCTCCTGGGAGAGCGCGAAACGTCAGAAATAGAGGTAGGGGGAGGAGATGCTTCACCCGTGACCTCTGGTCAGCCTGAGGGTGCGGACCCTAGGTTGAAGGATCAGTGGTAGTTTGGAACTACACTGAGAGGGAGAGTGGAGAATGGCTATTGTATGCCAGGGGTTACTGCCCCCACTCTGGATTGGCAAGGACCAGTGGCATCTGGGTGGCCTAGGGCCTGGTCCTGGCCGTGGACAACTAAGGAGTACCGGTGGGGTAGCCTAGTTGGTCCTGAGTTTTTTTCTCTTAGATGGATTCCATGGGTTCCAAGTGGCGTAGAACCGGAGGGTGTCCCTGCAGTGCTGGCCCGCGTCCGTGTTCTATCGCCCCAAGCAGGGAAGCCCATCACGGTGGTGATTGGTCTGCCCTGCGTTTTGGCTGGAAGGGGGTTGTGTTGGACTTGGCCCTTTTTGGCCGGTTCACCCCTAAAATTTTGCCTTGTATGTCAGTAGTTTTAAGTCGCTGGGCACTTTAGCACTGTGGTCCAGTGTAAAGTGCGTGCGCGCTGAGTGCGTGTGGTGAGATTGTCCTGCCCTCCCATAGGAATGCATGGGGGATATGTGTGTCCATGGTAATTCCTGGTGTGAGAGGAGTGCAGGGGCGATTTTAGTATGTGCGAACTCGTGAGAATAAATGCTGCGCAATGGTGTGCGCAGATTTATTATAACTGGTGTAGAAATGCCACTTCTAGAAGTTGGCATTTATGTGTGCTCTGTGTCTGCCTGCCTGATGTGAATTGCATGTCTGGCTTGTGAGTGACAGGGGCAGGGTGAGTCAGCGCAGTGGTAAATAGGGAGATCTGCATCTAGATGGGAGGGAGGAGTTGCACCTGGGACCTGAATAGGGCTGTGCCTTCCCTCCACAATGCTGGCTCCACCCCCTGTGGTGCGTCTGATGTCCCTAGCCTGTCCTGTGAAAGGAGAGAGGAGCTGAGCAAAACAAAGTGCTCCAAAGCTCCCCCCAAACCAGTTGCATCTGGTTTTCCCTAAACCCTACACCTTTAGACAAAGGAAAAGGGTGTATAAAAGAAGGGGCTGTGACCCCATGTTCTGTGTTCACTCTTGGTGTGCAGTTCCTGGTTGCTGTTCCTGCGGGGCGTGATGCTGGTGGGGCCCAGGGGGGGGCTGCCAGGAGGGCTTGCCTCCCTGGGCCCTGCATTGCCCCCTTGATGCCTTAAGGACTCTCTTTTGGGTCCCTTCTGCTGTTCTTGGCATCCCCCAGGACCTCGTTGCATCTTTAGCGCCCTGTGGGCGCTTTACTTTTATTTCCCCAGGAGTGCGTGGGCTTGCAGCGCTGGGCTGCGATCATTTCCGAGGGAATCCCGACGTGGGGATTCCCTCACAGTGCGTGGGAAGAGCGGGTGCCCACCCCGCGTTTTGCCTGCTCTTCGCGGGTGCCTACCCCGCTTATTTTTAATGCCATTGCGGGTGCCTACCCCGTGTTGCCGCCGAAAAGAAATCACCGCCGCGGCCCGAGTGCAGAGGGAAATCTCCGGGCCTCTGCCAAATGCGACCCGGAAGACAGGCACCGTTGCCTGGTTGTGGGCGGGGCCTAGCGGCCGGCTGACCAATGGCAGCGCGGCCGAAACGGGAAGTGAAGGAGCCTCGCGGGCTCCATCTCGAAGTCCCGGTCCCGAGGAGGGGGACCGGGTGAAGCATGGTGCATGGTTCGGCGGGGCTCCCGTGGTGAAGGGAGAGCCCCGCGTGTTGCCGCGCTGATCGGGGAGTCCAGCAGAGGAAGGAGAGCCCTGCATCCAGCAGTCCGTGGAGATTGAGGCGGAGGGGGCTCGAGGCACATTGTCGGTGCCTGCCCCCGCCGCCCGGGAGAAGTGGTGCCGATCCCGAGGAGAAGAGGAGACTGGAGGAGGCCTGCCTCGCAGCCCCGGTGAGTGGGGGCTTCTCCTTGTTGTGGTGCCTCTCGAGGCCCCTTGCCGGTGCTTACCTGTCCTGAGCGGACCCGCAGGAGAGTGGGCCGCTCCGACGTGGGCTACATTGTTGTTGGGGCCCCCGGGAGGGGGGTCCAGGGGCCCGTGCCTCTTCCGTTTTGGCTACTTGTACAGCTGCCCCGCCTGCTAGAGGGCAGCTGCATCACCGGGGCACTTTTGGGTTGATAAGAGTCCCGGAGTGGGGCTCAGACGGCACGCGTAGTGCCAGTGCCATCTTTGCATCTTGGGGGCATATTTGTTGTTAGAGGGCCCAGAGGGGCCCGTGCTTTCCCCAGTTTGGCTATGTTGGCTCAGTTGCGCCGCCGTAGCGGGCAACTGCAACGTATGGCCCATATGAGCTAGAGCCCCTGAGGGGGACTGGAGGGCACAGTGAGTGTCCAGGCCCACGTTGATTCACAGCTGCACGGCAATTAGCGTCAGCTGCACCGTGTAGGTTATTCTTCCTTAGGGGGACACATATTTTGCGCTAGGAGTGAGATGCCCTCCTTGGCCCCTGACTCTCCCAGCTGCCCAGCAAGTAGTGGGCAGCTGCTACGTTTAGGTTTGCGCAGTTGCGCACCCTTGACTTTCGCTGCCCTTGCAGCGCGCCCTGACTTTTGGACATGGGGCATTTGAGCCCCGTGTGAGATGGCCAGTTGGCCAGGGGGACAGTTAGATTTATAGGGCGCCAGGCCCTAATGTGAAAATGTGGTGCTAGGGAATGTAATCATGTAGTATGATTTACGCACCCCGTATTATACCTCTAATGTACTGTTATGATTATGAGGTTCTGCATAATGTTTTTATGCTTGTGATTTTATTATTACCTAATGTGTTTAGGTTGTGAGTTATTCTCTACTGCGCTTTTCGCCCCTAATGTGAGTTATACTTAGGAGGTTAGGGTCTAATGGGTTTAGACTTATGAGAGGATTGCATAATGTATTTATGCTGGTGAGGTTGGCGCAGAATGTAATTCGCGCCTAATGTGATGCTGTGCATAATGTGGTTTATGTTACAGGCTGATGATAAGTACAGTAACTACCAGTGAGTACTGGTTGTACGTTTATGATGTTCTACATTTATTATAAGTTCTACATGTACTAAGTTCGCTTTGTGCTGGTTCTGACAGTGGTCCAGTTGGCCCTGTCAGGTGTAAATAATCCCTTGTAAATATGACCTAGTGCCAGGTGGCACCATGTATATTATGTGAGTACTATTCTAATGTGTTATGATAATACAAAGGCTATTTTTGATATAACCTTGTGTGGAGTTCCTTTTTGTGGTGTGCCTAGTATGTTGTTGCTGTGGGTGTGTTGCGCAAACGCTTTACACATTGCCTCCGGGATAAGCCTGACTGCTCGTGCCAAGCTACCAAGGGGGTGAGCAGGGGTTATCTGGGATGTGTAACTCCCCTGCCCTGACTAGGGTGGTGGTCTCTGCCTGGCTTTGGCGCAAGCCTTAGCCAACCAGAGACCCCATTTCTAACAGGCTCCATACAAACTATGGCCTGGAATAGGTGTACAGATATATAAGAATAGACCCTTATATATTTAATTCTGCCAGTCCTGAGGAATAGGCACCAACTCTAAGTTATTATGTACTGCTCTAGCTGGCATTTTGTTTTCGTCTAATTTGTTGTACTAGTACTTACATATAACTTGATCACTGGACAAATAAATATAAATCAACATTCCTAGTTTGACTTCTATCGTGAGTACCTCAACAACAAATACAAACATGGGGGTCTATTATGATGGCGGTTGGGTGTCCACCGTCGGGCCGGCGGTGTGCCCGCCGTACCGGCGGTGGACATCCACCCACGATCGCAAGCCAGAAATCCGCCGGTCAGATTAGGATGGCGGTGGTGACCGCGGCGGTGGGAAATTCCGACCGCCGCTTTTCCGACGGTTGCCATCCGCACTCCTGCCCTGCAGACAGAGAAGGACCGGGATAATAGTGGTGGTGCAGGGCAGGCTCCGCCGGCACGATTATGATGCCGGCGGTAGCCAGCCTTTCCTCAGCGGTCAGACCGCCATGGAAAGGCTTGCGGTAATTGTATTCCGGGGGCCTGTTGCGGGCCCCCAATGTTTTGGGGGGGTGTGGGTGCACTGGGGGGGTACCCATGGTCCCCCCTTACATGTTCCTGTACCATGTGGCAGGCACTGTGCAGTGCCTGCCACCCAGTGCAGGGAAATACAGGACATGCTCATTTGGACATCGCTGCGGTGCTGCATGCAGCAGCAACCGCCGCAATGTCAAGGCCCGCGATCCGACCGCCGTGGTCGGATTTTGAGCAAGGTACATCCTAATGCGACCGGCGGTTATGTCACAGGCCTTGCGGGCGGTCTTTTCCCGTTACCATGGCGGTCGGGGAGGTTTTCCGACTGCCATCGTAATAGGCCCCATAGTTTGGTTTTTCAGAAGAAACAGTGTTAAACTTTGTAATTTCTTCTGCAAAATCATCTATACTAATCTCTTTGTCTTGTTCCACTACACCTAAAGTTATTAAGTCCTCAGTTTCTGTACACTCCTCTTCAGAACCAAAAAAACAAAACTGTACATCATCACAAACTTTCTGTACATCTGCTACACAACCATGCAAAAGAGCTGTATTCATTTAACTTAAACATAATGCAGGAGTTTTTACATAGTAAAGTCTCCTTACTAACTTCCGCATTTCACAGTGGTGTACAGCTAACATTCTCAAATGATGAAAAGTGCTTTGACACACTTTTCTTGAAAGACAAGCCAGAGAATGACCCTGCAACTTAGTATATTTTCTTATTTCACATGGATCTAGTCCTTGAAACATCTTAATCTTAATTTGTGATATGTCAATAGAGTCCTGTCGATTTCTGCAAATACTGCTACAATCCCACTTATATACAGGAGCTTGTGTACACCTTCCTTGAACTTCTTCAGCTATTACTTCTTCTACATTCCTTGGAACCATTTTTTCCTTTGGAATGGGAGAGCCATCATTCAATCAATCAATCAATCAATGACAAGATTTGTAAAGCGCACTACTTATCCGCGAGGGTCTCAAGGCGCTGAGGGAGAGGAGGGGGGGTGTTGCCGCTACTGGTCGAATAGCCAGGTCTTGAGTCGTCTCCTGAAGGTCAGCAGGTCTTTGGTCTGTCGTAGGTTGAGGGGAAGGGTGTTCCAGATCTTGGCGGCGCGGTGAGAGAAGGATCTGCCTCCGGTGGTGGTTCTCCGGATGCGCGGGACGGTGGCCAGGGAGAGGTCGGCGGAGCGGAGCTGACGGTTGGGAACGTAGAAGGAGAGTCGACTGTTGAGGTAGGCTGGGCCGGTTTTGTGGAGTGCCTTGTGTGCATGGATCAGGAGTTTGAAGGAGATTCTCTTGTCGACGGGGAGCCAGTGTAGGTTTTTCAGGTGGGGGGTGATGTGGCTGTGGCGTGGAATGTCGAGGATCAGGCGTGCAGAGGCGTTTTGAATTCTTTGCAGTCGTTTGATGAGCTTGGTCGGGGCTCCTGCGTAGAGGGCATTTCCGTAGTCGAGTCTGCTGCTGACGAGGGCCTGGGTGACTGTTCTTCTCGTGTCTATCGGGATCCACCTGTAGATCTTGCGGAGCATGCGGAGGGTGTTGAAGCAGGAGGAGGAGACTGCGTTGACTTGCTTGATCATGGTGAGCGTTGAGTCGAGGATGACTCCCATGTTGCGTGCGTGGTCAGTTGGTGTCGGGGGTGCCCCTAGTGACGAGGGCCACCAGGAGTCGTCCCAGGCTGATGGGTTGGAGCCGAGGATGAGGATCTCCGTCTTGTCTGTGTTCAGCTTAAGTCGGCTGCACTTCATCCAGTCGGCGACGGCTTTCATTCCTTCGTGGAGGTTGGATTTGGCGGTGAGGGGGTCCTTGGTGAGGGAGAGGATCAGTTGAGTGTCGTCGGCGTAGGAGATTATGTTGAGGTCGTGCTGTCGGGCGATGCGTGCGAGTGGAGCCATGTAGATGTTGAACAGTGTCGGGCTGAGGGAAGATCCCTGGGGTATGCCGCAGATGATCTCGGAGGCTCGGATCGGAATGGGGGGAGGCGGACGCTCTGGGTTCTGCCGGAAAGGAAGGAGGTGGTCCAATCCAGGGCCTTGTCTCGGATCCCTGTGTCGTGGAGGCGTGTGCGTAGTGTGCGGTGGCAGACAGTGTTGAAGGCGGCGGAGAGGTCCAGGAGGATGAGGGCCGCCGTCTCGCCGTTGTCCAGCAGGATCCTGATGTCGTCTGTGGCGGCGATGAGGGCGGTCTCGGTGCTGTGGTTGCTGCAGAATCCTGACTGGGAGGGGTCCAGGATTCTGTTATCTTCGAGGTAGCGGGTGAGCTGTCTGTTGACGATCTTCTCGATGACTTTAGCTGGGAATGGAAGCAGGGAGATGGGCCGGAAGTTCTTGAGGTCGCTCGGGTCCGCCTTGGGTTTTTTGAGTAGGGCGTTGATCTCGGCGTGTTTCCAGCTCTCTGGGAAGGTCGCGGTCTCGAAGGAGAGGTTGATGACGTTACGCAGGTGGGGTGCGATGGAGCTGCCGGCTTTGTTGAAGATGTGGTGTGGAAAAGGGTCTGTTGGGGAGCCGGAGTGGATTGTGCCCATGGTCTTGATTGTGTCCTCGGTGTTCACGTTGACCCAGGCTGTCAGGGGGTCGTGGTCGATGGGGTGCGGCGGGTCTGATGTGTCGGGGCCTGTTGGGGTCGTCCGGGAGTCGAAGCTGTCGTTCACCTCATAACATCGACCACTCGTATCAACTGCATGTACTAATGTGTTCTCTTGAAAATAGCTTTCTTCATTAAAGAAAGGCTCAGTACTGGAAGTGTGCTTCCATTCACCAGTAAGATTTTACAAAAGCTAGTTCTATTGACCAGTCTTTTTCTTTTGCTTTGCTCTTTCATAAATACCATTGTTTTATCCAATGTTCTCATTCACTTCAATATTAGGATAAATATTTTTTCTTTCAACTCAAAAGCTCTATCTACTACACTTTCAATCTCTTGATTTTTCTAATAAGCTGCTGATCTTCTTTTATATTTTTTAAAAATTTGTAATAAGTTTTGAACTACTCTACTAAACATTCTTCTTCTTATATCCTTATACTGTTTCTGCCTACTTGTCAGATGTATTGTTTTTCTATAATTTAAAGTGCTTTCAACATGACTAATTCTCTTTTTTTTCTGATTTGTTGTTAAACTTCTCTTTTTCTTTTCAGCATTTTCCTCAGTTTTCAATCTTCATAATAGTGTTTGAAGAAATTGTTTAGTTCTCTTACCAGAATATCTTTTTCCGTCTATACCATTGCGTGTGTCATTTGTTGCCATCTTCATGTTTTTTATTAAATAAAGTAAGCATCTAAAAAACAAAGAACAGTTTCAATAGTGTGTTACATAAATTAACCCTTTCGGTGCTCATGACGGCCTGGAGCCGTCATGATACACAGTGGGCCTGTGCTCATGACGGCTCCAGGCCGTCATGGCACCCACCCACGGGGGAAGTGCTGGCGCTCCCCCCACGGGTGTCCGATTTTGCCTCCACAAAGGGGGATGGCAGCGGAAGAGTTTCCGCTGCCACCCCCGACCCCCCATGGGAATCCCATGACTTCAGCGTGCACAGCGCGCGCTGATGTCATCAGGAAGTCCCAGACGCTCTGGAAGCCATTTGCTTCCAGGCGTCGGAGAGAACAAGGTAGGTTTCCTTGTTCCTGGGGGGGTTTGCGCAATGCATCGGGGGAGAGGAAAGAGATTTTCCTCTCCCCTGATGTCTCTTTGCAGGGCATTTCTGCTTCATGATCGCGCACAGCGTCGCGATCGTGCAGCGGAAATGCCCCCACTAGCAGCAGGGATTCTTTTTATTTCAATGAAAGCGACCCCTTGGGCAAGGGTCGCTTCCAAAGGGGAGCATTTTTTGGGTGATGTTTTCCTGCCCCCCTGGGGGCAAATCGACCTTTTTTTGGGCCGTTTTGCCCCCAGGCGGGGGCAGAAAACCCCACTAGCCACCAGGGTTTCTTTTGGGGGCATTTAAATGTAGATGGAAGCGACCCCTTGGGCAAGGTCGCTTCCAAAGGGGAGCATTTTTTGTTGATGTTTTTCTGCCCCCCCGGGGGCAAATCGGACCATTTTTTCGGCCGTTTTGCCCCCAGGGAGGGGCAGAAACCCCACTGGCCACCAGGGTTTCTTTTGGGGGCATTTAAATTTAGATGGAAGCGACCCCTTCGGCAAGGGTCGCTTCCAACGGTGAGCATTTTTTCTTGATATTTTTCTGCCCCCCTGGGGGCAAATCGGCCCATTTATTCAGCCGTTTTGCTCCCAGGGGGGCAGAAAACACCACTAGCCACCAGGGTTTGTTTTGGGGGCATTACATTTAGATGGAAGCGACCCCTTGGGCAAGGGTCGCTTCCAAAGGGGAGCATTTTTTTCTGGATGTTTCTGTTTTTTTGGCCTTTCTGCCCCCAGGGGGGGGCAGAAAACCCCACTAGGCACCAGGGATGGCATTTATTTTTAAATGGAAGTGACCCATTGGGCAAGGGTCGCTTCCAAAGTAGAGCAAAATGTTTGGTTGTTTTTTCTGCCCCCCTGGGGCATTTTCTTTTATAGGTAATGGAAGCGACCCCTTAACCAAGGGTCGCTTCCAAGGGGGTTAAATTATGTTTGTGTATTTTCTGCCCCCGACAGATCTGCCCCTTTTTTTGGTCTTTCTGCCCTAGGTGGGAGGGGAAGGCAGAAAACCCTACTAGGCACCAGGGATCTATTTTTTTTTTCAAGGGGCGGCAAATATCTGTCTGTTTTATGCCCCACCTGGGGGACAGAGTGGCTTGGTAGAAAACCCCACCTAATCCCCATTTTTCTCAGCTCTATTTGAAGGCCCTTCTGGCAGATTGACCATTTGGGTAGTGACATTGTGTGTTATAATTTTAATTGTATTATTGTTTGTGAAATGTAATTGTAATTTTTTTATTTCTCTGTTTTATTCTAGTTCAAGGCTTTTGCTCTTTAGACTGTTCCAGGTTGCGGTTTTGTTACTGCTGGTTCTTCAGCTTGTGTAGTTGCATGTGTTTGGTAAGAGAATTTTTTGTACTATTTACTCTAAATTAGTTTAATTTCCCTACATGAATGTGTTTTTGCAAATGGTGTAATAATAGCAGTATGTTTGGCTTCTGTGTTTTTTTAGTGTCAAAATCTTTTTGCATTAGTGCTCGATGTGTACTTTGTTGTCTTATGAGTAATTGGTTTTGTTTTTTCTTTCTAGTCGGATATTGTTGCTTTTTGCTGTGTCTCTGGAGAGTAGGTGCTGGTGAGTGTAGCTATCTTTGGCAAGAGAGTTATATTGTTTTTGAGTATATAGATCTTTGTGCTAAAGCCACACTTTGTTTATTACTTATTTTGCACAGTGTTGGTTGTTGTTGACTTGTTTGTGCAGTCTCCTTTCTTAGTAAGGATAATGCCTAGCCGCAGGATTACTGCGCAGCAGCTTGTTGGTATGCTTTTTGAGTCTTCCTCTGACCATGGTTCAGAGACTGACTCTGCATCTGACGCAGAGGAGGCAGGGGAAGATTCAGGCAGTGAGTTTTCTCTCCACATGGAATCATCGGATGATGAAGCTACTCTCAGTGCGGATGAAGCTACTCTTAGTGCGGATGAAGTGCCTGTGTTAGAGGAGGACATTGATGTGCCGATAGTGTGGCAAGAGGCATCTGGGCTGCAGCCTGGGGCTGCAAGGCTTCCCGTTGGTATAGTGCGGCAAGAGGCATCTGGGCTGCAGCCTGGGGCTGCAAGGCTTCCCGTTGAAAGTGCTGACCTCTGGGTTGCCCCAGGCATGGTGCAGCCGGCATTGCCAGACTTTACTGGTGTTCCAGGGTGTAGAGTGAATACTGAAAACGTTTTGCCGATAAATTTTTTTCAGTTGTTTTTGGACGATGTATTTTTGGCAGAGATTGTTGAGCAGACTAATTTGTATGCCGAACAGTTTTTGAGGGACAACAGTGCCAGCCTTAAGCCCCACTCTAGAGCTACCCGGAGGACTCCCACAAATCTGGAAGAGATGAAGAAGTTCATGGGTTTAACTTTTTTGATGGGCTTGCTAAGGAAGCCATCAATGTCTTCATATTGGTCTACTAGTCCGTTGATGGCAATGGCTATATTTCCGGCAGTCATGAGTCGTGATAGGTATTTGCTTCTGCTTCGGATGCTGCATTTTGTCGATAATGGTTTAGCGTTGCCACGAGATCACCCTGATTGTGACCGTCTTTTTAATATTCGGCCTGTCCTTGATCACTTTGTTGATCGATTTTCTGAGATCTATGCTCCAGGGAAAGAAATAGCAGTGGATGAGTCTTTGGTGTTGTTCAAGGGCCGCTTGGTTTTTAGGCAATACATTCCTAGTAAGAGGGCACGCTATGGAATTAAGCTGTATATGCTGTGTGACAGTAGGACTGGATATGTCTCTAATTTCAGGGTGTACACCGGTAAGGAATCCAGGATTAACCCCCCTGGTTGTCCGTCCACTTTTGGAGTGACTGAGAAAATTGTGTGGGAACTTGGTAGAGGACTTTTTAACAAAGGCCACCATTTATATGTAGATAACTTCTACACTGGTGTGCGGTTGTTCAGGGAATTGGCCAAAGTGGACACCGTTGCTTGTGGCACAATCCGCTCTAACCGTAAAGGTTTCCCAAAAGAACTTGTTTGTCAAAAGCTTGTGCGGGGACAGTGCAGTGCGTTGCGTTGCGAGGAACTTCTAGCTGTGAAGTTTTCAGACAGGAGAGATGTCTACATGCTGACTACCATCCATGATGAAAGCACTTCACCTGTGACTGTTTGGGGTCAGGTTGCTGAAGCGTGCAAACCTGTGTGCATTTTAGACTATAATAGGCACATGGGTGGTGTTGATAGAGTAGATCAGAGGTTGGAACCTTACACTGCTCTTCGTAAGGCTTACATTTGGTATAAGAAGTTGGCTATCCATCTTTTCCACTTGGTAACCTTTAATGCTTTTGTTGTGTTCAAGGATTCTTGTCCTGAGTCAAAGATGACTTTTGCTAAGTTTCAGGAGTCTGTAATAGGCAGCCTTGTTGTAGTGGAACAGGCAAGTGTTCCTAGAGTTGGAGTGGTGGAGGATGTGGCTAGATTGAAAGATCGCCACTTTCCTGATCACATTCCTCCCACACCCTCAAAAGACTTTCCCACTAGGAGATGTAGAGTCTGTTGGCGAAGAGGTATGCGGAAGGAGACTCGTATGTACTGCCCCAAGTGTCCTTCTAACCCTGGTCTGTGTGTGCCTGCTTGTTTTAGAACGTACCACACGCAAATGAATTTTTGGGAGCATCCATGAGTGGTAAAGTGAACTGCCTGGTCTGTATTGTTTAAAAAAATGTGTTCTGTTTCAAGGTTGGCATTAGTGCAATGTATTTAGTTTCAGATTTTGTTAGTAGATTTGTATCTATTTGCAATTTGTTTGTGTTTTCTTTTTTGTATAAAAAAATCCTAAATGTGATGGCGGTGTGTGTAGGCTGGCGCTTGGCTGGTGGTGTGCGTGGACTGGCGCTTGGCTGGCGGTGTGCGTGGACTGGCGCTTGGCTGGCAGTGTGCGCGGACTGGCGCTTGGCTGGCGGTGTGCGTGGACTGGCGCTTGGCTGACGGTGTGCGTGGACTTGCGCTCGGCTGGCGGTGTGTGAGTAGTGACTTGCTGCTGGTCGCTACACACACTGCTAGCCGAGCACCACTCCACGCAATCCATCAGCTTGTGTAATGTGATGGGCCCGCGGCTGGCTGTGTGAATGGTTTTGTATGTGTCACACGTATGAAAGGTGTATGAATGGCCTGTAAAGAGGTTGGTGCCTTGTCGTGGCTTTACAGCTCATGAGCTGTGAGTCAATGGTTCAGTTTCTCGTCCTTTCAATTATTAACAGTGCATTTCATTTTGGTGAAACCACTTGTTAATACAATTGTATATACTGAACCATCACTCACCCTTGTGCCAAATCCAACCAGTATGTGTGTGTGCTTGAGGAATAGATGGCTGTGCAGTAAGATTTGTCTTTTTTGTCTTTCTCAAGCAGGGTGTACCTTGTCCCTTTTTGTGAATGTTCTAATGTGTTGGTTTCGTGCCTGGTGGTGTGAATGGTCTTGTATGTATCACGTATGAAAGGTGTGTGAATGGCCTGTAAAGCGGTTGGGGCCTTGACGTGGCTTTACAGCTCACGAGCTGCGAGTCACTGGTTCAGTTTTTTGTCCTTTCAATTATTGACAGTGCATTTCATTTTTGTGAAATCTCTTGTTAATAAACTTTTATATACTGAACCATCACTCGCCCTCGTGCCAAATCCAACCAGTATGTGTGTGTGCTTGAGGAATAGATGGCTGTGCAGTAATCTCTGTCTGTTTTGTCTCTCTGCCAAGCTGTACATTTCATCTAAGAATAACATAACAACTGTAGTTTTTGTCGTAAACTAAACACCCATGGGAGTACATGGTGATGTCTCTCTTGTGGATCCCAACAAGTTATCTTACCCACAATGTCCTGCAAACCTCAAAATGTGACTGTGACATTTTCCTTGCATTATTGTGCTCAAATTTTTACACTGTAGAAAGTAACAACAAATTTCCAACCCCCCAGCATTTCTCCAAGTATCCCAATAGAAATGGTACCTCACTTGTATGGGTGGGCCAAGTACCCGCGGCAGGGAAGGGCCCAAAACCTATTGAGGCGACATCAAAATTACCTATCACAAACCAACCTGGTTTTGCAAGGGGGGTCCCATGAGTTTTTGGCCCGGGGCTTGGCAGCCATCTAGGGAAACCTACCAAACCCACACATTTCTGGAAACTAGACACCCGGGGGAGTCCAGCGAGGTTTGGCTTGCGTGGGTCCCCCAACATTCTCCTACCCAGAATCCCCTGCAAACCTCAAATTTTGCTGAAAAAATCACTTTTTTCTCAAATTTCTGTGTGGGAAAGTTCTGGAATCTGTGTGGATCCACAAATTTCCTCCCACCCAGCGTTACCCCAGGTCTCCCAAGAAAAATGGTACCTCACTTGCATGGGTGGGTCAAGGATCCGCGACAGGCAAGGGCCCAAAACCTATTGAGGCGACATCAAAATTACCTATCACAAACCAACCTTGTTTTGCAAGGGGGGGTCCCATGAGTTTTTGGCCCGGGGCTTGGCAGCCATCTAGGGAAACCTACCAAACCCTACATTTCTGGAAACTAGACACCCGGGGGAGTCCAGCGAGCTATGGCTTGCGTGGGTCCCCCAACATTCTCCTACCCAGAATCCCCTGCAAACCTCAAATTTCGCTGAAACAAATCACTTTTTTCTCAAATTTCTGTGTGGGAAAGTTCTGGAATCTGCGTGGATCCACAAATTTCCTCCCACTCAGCGTTCCCCCAGGTCTCCCAATAAAAATGGTACCTCACTTGTGTGGGTGGGTCAAGGACCCGCGACAGGCAAGGGCCCAAAACCTATTGAGGCGACATCAAAATTACCTATCACAAAGCAACCTGGTTTTGCAAGGGGTGTCCCATGAGTTTTTGGCCCGAGGCTTGGCAGCCATCTAGGGAAACCTACCAATCCCACACATTTCTGGAAACTAGACACCTGGGGGAGTCCAGCGAGGTATGGCTTGCGTGGGTCCCACAACATTCTCCTACCCAGAATCCCCTGCAAACCTCAAATTTATCTGAAAAAATCACTTTTTTCAAGAATTTCTGTGTGGGAAAGTTCTGGAATCAGCGTGGATCCACAAATTTCTTCTCACACAGCGTTCCCCTCGGTCTCCCGATTAAAATGGTACCTCACTTGTGTGGGTAGGCTTAGTGGCTGCAACAGGAAATGGCCCAAATCGTACTGTGGAGACTTCAAAATTACCTATAGCAAAACCACCTGGTTTTGGGGGTGGGGGGCACCTGAGATTTTGGCCCCGGGCTCGGCGGCCATCTTGGGGAAGTACCAAACCCAAACATTTCAGAAAACTAGACACCCGGGGAAGTCCAATGAGGTATGGCTTGCGTGGATCCCCCAACGTTTTCCTACCCAGAATGCCATGCAAACCTCAAATTTAGCTGAAAAAATCACATTTTCCACATATTTTTGTGTGGAATCACCGTGCCGGCACAAATGTCCTACCCCACAGCGTTCTCCTTAGTGTCCCGAGTAAAATGATACCTCACTTTGGTGGCTGTCCAATGCAGAATTGGCTAAAAACGTATTTTTTAAAAAATGTAGTGCTTAGAATTCTCGGTGCTATACCCTTATTCCCTATGTTTTGGGCTCTTCCCAGTCACAGGCCCTTGTCCCACCCACACATGTGAGGTATCATTTTACTTGGGACACTCAGGGGAACGCTGTGGGGTAGGACATTTGTGCCAGCACGGTGATTCCACAAAAAAATATGTGGAAAATTAGATTTTTTCAGCTAAATTTGAGGTTTGTATGGCATTCTGGGTAGGAAAACGTTGGGGGATCCACGCAAGCCATACCTCATTGGACTCCCCCGGGAGTCTAGTTTTCAGAAATGTTTGGGTTCGGTACTTTCCCAAGATGGCCGCCGAGCCCGGGGCCAAAATCTCAGGTGCCCCCCCAAAACCAGGTGGTTTTGCTATAGGTAATTTTGAAGTCTCCACAGTACGATTTGGGCCATTTCCTGTTGCAGCCACTATGCCTACCCATGCAAGTGAGGAACTATTTTTATCGGGAGACCTGGGGGAACGCTGGGTGGGAGGAAATTTGTGGATCCACGCAGATTCCAGAACTTTACCACACAGAAATTTGAGAAAAAAGCGATTTTTTTCAGCGAAATTTGAGGTTTGCAGGGGATTCTGGGTAGGAGAATGTTGGGGGACCCACGCAAGCCATACCTCGCTGGACTCCCCCGGGTGTCTAGTTTCCAGAAATGTGTGGGTTTGGTAGGTTTCCCTTGATGGCTGCCAAGCGCCGGGCCAAAAACTCATGGGACCCCCCTTGCAAAACCAGGTTGGTTTGTGATAGGTCATTTTGATGTCGCCTCAATAGGTTTTGGGCCCTTGCCTGTCGCGGGTCCTTGACCCACCCACAGGAGTAAGGTACCATTTTTATTGGGAGACCTGGGGGAACGCTGGGTGGGAGGAAATTTGTGGATCCACGCAGATTCCAGAACTTTCCCACACAGAAATTTGAGAAAAAAGTGATTTTTTCAGTGAAATTTTAGGTTTGCAGGGGATTCTGGGTAGGAGAATGTTGGGGGACCCACGCAAGCCATACCTCGCTAGACTCCCCCGGGTGTCTAGTTTCCAGAAATGTGTGGGTTTGGTAGGTTTCCCTAGATGGATGCGAAGCCCCGGGCCAAAAACTCATGGGACACCCCTTGCAAAACCAGGTTGGTTTGTGATAGGTAATTTTGATGTCGCCTCAATAGGTTTTGGGCCCTTGCCTGTCGCGGGTCCTTGACCCACCCACAGGAGTGAGGTACCATTTTTATCGGGAGACCTGGGGGAACGCGGGGTGGGTGGAAATTTGTGGATCCACGCAGATTCCAGAACTTTCCACCACAGAAATGTGAGAAAAATGTGTTTTTTGGACACTTTTTAGGTTTGCAAGGGATTCTGGGTAACAGAACCTGGTGAGAGGCAGTCAAGTCACCCCATCATAGATTCCCCTGGGTGTCTAGTTTTCAAAAATGTATAGGTTTGCTAGGTTTCCCTCGGTGCCGGCAGAGCTAGGGTTCAAAAACTACAGCTAGGCACTTTGCCAAAAAAGGGTCATTTTTCACAGTGAAATTGAGGTGTGTCCACGTTGCGTTTTGCGCCATTTCCTGTCGCGGGCACTAGGCCGACCCACACAAGTGAGGTACCATTTTTCTCGGAAGACTTTGGGGAATGCGGGGTGTGTGGAAATTTGTGGATCCACGCAGATTCCAGAACTTTCCACCACAGAAATGTGAGAAAAATATGTTTTTTTGGACAATTCTTTAGGTTTGCAAGGGATTCTGGGTAACAGAACCTGGTGAGAGGCAGTCAAGTCACCCCATCCTGGATTCCCCTGGGTGTCTAGTTTTCAAAAATGTATAGGTTTGCTAAATTTCCATAGGTGCCGGCAGAGCTAGGGTTACAAAACTACAGCTAGGCACTTTGCCAAAAAAGGGTCATTTTTCACTGTGAAATTGGGGTGTGTCCACGTTGCGTTTTGCGCCATTTCCTGTCGCGGGCACTAGGCCTACCCACACAAGTGAGGTACCATTCTTCTCAGAAGACTTTGGGGAACGCCGGGTGGGTGGAAATTTGTGGATCCACGCAGATTCCAGAACTTTCCACCACAGAAATGTGAGGAAAATGTGTTTTTTTTTACAATGTTTTAGATTTGCAAGGGATTCTGGGTAACAGAAGCTGGTGGGAACCAGTAAAGTCACCCCATCCTGGGTTCCCCTGGGAGTCTAGTTTTCAAAAATGTATAGGTTTGCTAGGTTTCCCTAGGTGCCGGCAGAGCTAGGGTTCAAAAACTACAGCTAGGCACTTTGCCAAAAAAGGGTCATTTTTCACAGTGAAATTTAGGTGTGTCCACGTTGCGTTTTGCACCGTTTCCTGTCGCGGGCACTAGGCCGACCCACACAAGTGAGGTACCATTTTTCTCGGAAGACTTTGGGGAACGCGGGGTAGGTGGAAATTTGTGGATCCACGCAGTTTCCAGAACTTTCCACCACAGAAATGTGAGGAAAATGTGATTTTTTTGACAATTGTTTAGGTTTGCAAGGGATTCTGGGTAACAGAACCTGATGGGAACCAGACAAGTCACCCCATCCTGGATTCCCCTGGGTGTCTAGTTTTCGAAAATGTATAGGTTTGCTAGGTTTCCCTAGGTGCTGGCAGAGCTAAGGTTCAAAAACTACCACTAGGCACTTTGCCAAAAAAGGGTCATTTTTCACAGTGAAATTGAGGTGTGTCCACGTTGCATTTTGTGCCGTTTCCTGTCGCGGGCACTAGGCCGACCCACACAAGTGAGGTACAATTTTTCTTGGAAGACTTTGGGGAACGCGGGGTGGGTGGAAATTTGTGGATCCACGCAGATTCCAGAACTTTCCTCCACAGAAATGTGAGGAAAATGTGGTTTTTTTGACAAAATTTTAGGTTTGCAAGGGATTTTGGGTAACAGAACCTGGTGAGAGGCAGTCAAGTCACCCCATACTGGATTTCCCTGGGTGTCTAGTTTTCAAAAATGTATAGGTTTGCTAGGTTTCCCTAGGTGCTGGCAGAGCTAGGGTTCAAAAACTACAGCTAGGCACTTTGCCAAAAAAGGGTCATTTTTCACTGCGAAATTGAGGTGTGTCCACGTTGCGTTTTGCGCCGTTTCCTGTCGCGGGCACTAGGTCGACCCACACAAGTGAGGTACCATTTTTCTCGTAAGACTTTGGGGAACGTGGGGTGGGTGGAAATTTGTGGATCCACGCAGATTCCAGAACTTTCCACCACAGAAATGTGAGGATAAATATGTTTTGTTGGACAATTTTCTAGGTTTGCAAGGGATTCTGGGTAACAGAACCTGGTGAGAGGCAGTCAAGTCACCCCATCCTGGATTCCCCTGGGTGTCTAGTTTTCAAAAATGTATAGGTTTGCTAGGTTTCCCTAGGTGCCGGCAGAGCTAGGGTTCAAAAACTGCAGCTAGGCACTTTGCCAAAAAAGGGTCATTTTTCACTGTGAAATTGAGGTGTGCCAACGTAGCGTTTTGCGCCATTTCCTGTCACGGGCACTAGGCCAACCCACACAAGTGAGGTACCATTCTTCTCAGAAGACTTTGGGGAACGCGAGGTGGGTGGAAATTTGTGGATCCACGCAGGTTCCAGAACTTTCCACCACAGAAATGTGAGGAAAATGTGGTTTTTTTGACAGTTTCTTAGGTTTCTAAGGGATTCTGGGTAACAGACCATGGTGGGAACCAGTCAAGTCACCCCATCCTGGATTCCCCTGGGTGTCTAGTTTTCGAAAATGTATAGGTTTGCTTGGTTTCCCTAGGTGCCGGCAGAGCTAAGGTTCAAAAACTACAGCTAGGCACTTTGCCAAAAAAGGGTCATTTTTCACAGTGAAATTGAGGTGTGTCCACGTTGCGTTTTGCGCCGTTTCCTGTCGCGGGAACTAGGCCGACCCACACAAGTGAGGTACCATTTTTCTTGGAAGACTTTGGGGTACGCGGGGTGGGTGGAAATTTGTGGATCAACGCAGATTCCAGAACTTTCCACCACAGAAATGTGAGAAAAATATGTTTTTTTGGACAATTGTTTAGGTTTGCAAGGGATTCTGGGTAACAGAACCTGATGGGAACCAGACAAGTCACCCCATCCTGGATTCCCCTGGGTGTCTAGTTTTCGAAAATGTATAGGTTTGCTAGGTTTCCCTAGGTGCTGTCAGAGCTAGGGTTAAAAAACTACAGCTAGGCACTTCGCCAAAAAAGGGTCATTTTTCACTGTGAAATTGGGGTGTGTCCACGTTGCGTTTTGCGCCATTTTCTGTCGCGGGCACTAGGCCTACCCACACAAGTGAGGTACCATTCTTCTCGGAAGACTTTGGGGAACGCCGGGTGGGTGGAAATTTGTGGATCCACGCAGATTCCAGAACTTTCCACCACAGAAATGTGAGGAAAATGTGGTTTTTTTGACTATGTTTTAGAATTGCAAGGGATTCTGGGTAACAGAAGCTGGTGGGAACCAGTCAAGTCACCCCATCCTGGGTTCCCCTGGGAGTCTAGTTTTCAAAAATGTATAGGTTTGCTAGGTTTCCCTAGGTGCCGGCAGAGCTAGGGTTAAAAAACTACAGCTAGGCACTTTGACAAAAAAGGGTCATTTTTCACAGTGAAATTTAGGTGTGTCCACGTTGCGTTTTGCACCGTTTCCTGTCGCGGGCACTAGGCCGACCCACACAAGTGAGGTACCATTTTTCTCGGAAGACTTTGGGGAACGCGGGGTAGGTGGAAATTTGTAGATCCACGCAGTTTCCAGAACTTTCCACCACAGAAATGTGAGGAAAATGTGATTTGTTTGACAATTGTTTAGGTTTGCAAGGGATTCTGGGTAACAGAACCTGATGGGAACCAGTCAAGTCACCCCATCCTGGATTCCCCTGGGTGTCTAGTTTTCGAAAATGTATAGGTTTGCTAGGTTTCCCTAGGTGCTGGCAGAGCTAAGGTTCAAAAACTACAGCTAGGAACTTTGCCAAAAAAGGGTCATTTTTCACAGTGAAATTGAGGTGTGTCCACGTTGCGTTTTGCGCCGTTTCCTGTCGCGGGCACTAGGCCGACCCACACAAGTGAGGTACAATGTTTCTTGGAAGACTTTGGGGAACGCGGGGTGGGTGGAAATTTGTGGATCCACGCAGATTCCAAAACTTTCCTCCACAGAAATGTGAGGAAAATTTGGTTTTTTTGACAACATTTTAGGTTTGCAAGGGATTCTGGGTAACAGAACCTGGTGAGAGGCAGTCAAGTCACCCCATACTGGATTTCCCTGGGTGTCTAGTTTTCAAAAATGTATAGGTTTGCTAGGTTTCCCTAGGTGCTGGCAGAGCTAGGGTTCAAAAACTACAGCTAGGCACTTTGCCAAAAAAGGGTCATTTTTCACTGCAAAATTGAGGTGTGTCCACGTTGCGTTTTGCGCCGTTTCCTGTCGCGGGCACTAAGCCGACCCACACAAGTGAGGTACCATTTTTCTCGGAAGACTTTGGGGAACGTGGGGTGCGTGGAAATTTGTGGATCCACGCAGATTCCAGAACTTTCCACCACAGAAATGTGAGGAAAATATGTTTTGTTGGACAATTGTTTAGGTTTGCAAGGGATTCTGGGTAAGAGAACCTGGTGAGAGGCAGTCAAGTCACCCCATCCTGGATTCCCCTGGGTGTCTAGTTTTCAGAAATGTATAGGTTTGCTAGGTTTCCCTAGGTGCCGGCAGAGCTAGGGTTCAAAAACTACAGCTAGGCACTTTGCCAAAAAAGGGTCATTTTTCACTGTGAAATTGGGGTTTGTCCACGTTGCATTTTGCGCCATTTCCTGCCGCGGGCACTAGGCCTACGCACACAAGTGTGGTACCATTCTTCTCAGAAGACTTTGGGGAACGCGGGGTGGGTGGAAATTTGTGGATCCACGCAGATTCCAGAACTTTCCACCACAGAAATGTGAGGAAAATGTGTTTCTTTTGCCAATTGTTTACGTTTGCAAGGGATTCTGGGTAACAGAACCTGGCGGGAGCCAGTCAAGTCACCCCATCCTGGATTCACCTGGGTGTCTAGTTTTCAAAAATGTATAGGTTTGCTAGGTTTCCCTAGGTGCCGGCAGAGGTAGGGTTCAAAAACTACAGCTAGGCACTTTGACAAAAAAGGGTCATTTTTCACTGTGAAATTGGGGTGTGTCCACGTTGCGTTTTGCGCCGTTTCCTGTCGCGGGCACTAGGCCGACCCACACAAGTGAGGTACAATTTTTCTTGGAAGACTTTGGGGAACGCGGGGTGGGTGGAAATTTGTGGATCCACGCAGATTCCAGTACTTTCCTCCACAGAAATGTGAGGAAAATGTGTTTTTTTTGACAAAATGTTAGGTTTGCAAGGGATTTTGGGTAACGGAACCTGGTGAGAGCCAGTCAAGTCACCCCATCCTGGATTTCCCTGGGTGTCTAGTTTTCAAAAATGTATAGGTTTGCTAGGTTTCCCTAGGTGCTGGCAGAGCTAGGGTTCAAAAACTACAGCTAGGCACTTTGCCAAAAAAGGGTCATTTTTCACTGCGAAATTGAGGTGTGTCCACGTTGCGTTTTGCGCCGTTTCCTGTCGCGGGCACTAGGCTGACCCACACAAGTGAGGTACCATTTTTCTCGTAAGACTTTGGGGAACGTGGGGTGGGTGGAAATTTGTGGATCCACGCAGATTCCAGTACTTTCCACCACAGAAATGTGAGGATAAATATGTTTTGTTGGACAATTGTTTAGGTTTGCAAGGGATTCTGGGTAACAGAACCTGGTGAGAGGTAGTCAAGTCACCCCATCCTGGATTCCCCTGGGTGTCTAGTTTTCAAAAATGTATAGGTTTGCTAGGTTTCCCTAGGTGCCGGCAGAGCTAGGGTTCAAAAACTACAGCTAGGCACTTTGCCAAAAAAGGGTCATTTTTCACTGTGAAATTGGGGTGTGCCCACGTAGCGTTTTGCGCCATTTCCTGTCACGGGCACTAGGCCTACCCACACAAGTGAGGTACCATTCTTCTCAGAAGACTTTGGGGAATGCGGGGTGGGTGGAAATTTGTGGATCCACGCAGATTCCAGAACTTTCCACCACAGAAATGTGAGGAAAATGTGTTTTTTTGACAGTTTCTTAGGTTTGCTAAGGGATTCTGGGTAACAGAACCATGGTGGGAACCAGTCAAGTCACCCCATCCTGGATTCCCCTGGGTGTCTAGTTTTCGAAAATGTATAGGTTTGCTTGGTTTCCCTAGGTGCCGGCAGAGCTAGGGTTCAAAAACTACAGCTAGGCACTTTGCCAAAAAAGGGTCATTTTTCACTGTGAAATTGAGGTGTGTCCACGTTGCGTTTTGCGCCGTTTCCTGTCGCGGGCACTAGGCCGACCCACACAAGTGAGGTACCATTTTTCTCGGAAGACTTTGGGTAACGCGGGGTGGGTGTAAATTTGTGGATCCACGCAGATTCCAGAACTTTCCACCACAGAAATGTGAGGAAAATATGGTTTTTTGGAATATTTTTTAGGTTTGCAAGGGATTCTGGGTAACAGAACCTGGTGAGAGGCAGTCAAGTCACCCCATCCTAGATTCCCCTGGGTGTCTAGTTTTCAAAAATGTATAGGTTTGCTAGGTTTCCCTCGGTGCCGGCAGAGCTAGGGTTAAAAAACTACAGCTAGGCACTTCGCCAAAAAAGGGTCATTTTTCACTGTGAAATTGGGGTGTGTCCACGTTGCGTTTTGTGCCATTTTCTGTCGCGGGCACTAGGCCTACCCACACAAGTGAGGTACCATTCTTCTCGGAAGACTTTGGGGAACGCGGGGTGGGTGGAAATTTGTGGATCCACGCAGATTCCAGAACTTTCCACCACAGAAATGTGAGGAAAATGTGGTTTTTTTGACAATTTCTTAGGTTTGCAAGGGATTCTGGGTAACAGAACCATGGTGGGAACCAGTCAAGTCACCCCATCCTGGATTCCCCTGGGTGTCTAGTTTTCAAAAATGTATAGGTTTGCTAGGTTTCCCTAGGTGCCGGCAGAGCTAGGGTTCAAAAACTACAGCTAGGCACTTTGCCAAAAAAGGGTCATTTTTCACAGTGAAATTGAGGTGTGTCCACGTTGCGTTTTGCGCCGTTTCCTGTCGCGGGCACTAGGCCTACCCACACAAGTGAGGTACCATTTTTCTTGGAAGACTTTGGGGTACGCGGGGTGGGTGGAAATTTGTGGATCAACGCAGATTCCAGAACTTTCCACCACAGAAATGTGAGAAAAATATGTTTTTTTGGACAATTGTTTAGGTTTGCAAGGGATTCTGGGTAACAGAACCTGGTGGCCACCAGTCAAGTCACCCCATCCTAGATTCCCCTGGGTGTCTAGTTTTAAAAAATGTATAGGTTTGCTAGGTTTCCCTAGGTGCCGGCAGAGCTAGGGTTCAAAAACTACAGCTAGGCACTTTGCCAAAAAAGGGTCATTTTTCACTGTGAAATTGGGGTGTGTCCACGTTGCGTTTTGCGCCATTTCCTGTCACGGGCACTAGGCCTACCCACACAAGTGAGGTACCATTCTTCTCGGAAGACTTTGGGGAACGCCGGGTGGGTGGAAATTTGTGGATCCACGCAGATTCCAGAACTTTCCACCACAGAAATGTGAGGAAAATGTGGGTTTTTTGACTATTTTTTAGGTTTGCAAGGGATTCTGGGTAACAGGAGCTGGTGGGAACCAGTCAAGTCACCCCATCCTGGATTCCCCTGGGTGTCTAGTTTTCGAAAATGTATAGGTTTGCTAGGTTTCCCTAGGTGCTGGCAGAGCTAAGGTTCAAAAACTACAGCTAGGAACTTTGCCAAAAAAGGGTCATTTTTCACAGTGAAATTGAGGTGTGTCCACGTTGCGTTTTGCGCCGTTTCCTGTCGCGGGCACTAGGCCGACCCACACAAGTGAGGTACCATTTTTCTTGGAAGACTTTGGGGAACGCGGGGTGGGTGGAAATTTGTGGATCCACGCAGATTCCAGAACTTTCCACCACAGAAATGTGAGGAAAATGTGTTTTTTTGGACAATTGTTTAGGTTTGCAAGGGATTCTGGGTAACAGAACCTGGTGAGAGCCAGTCAAGTCACCCCATCCTGGATTCCCCTGGGTGTCTAGTTTTCAAAAATGTATAGGTTTGCTAGGTTTCCCTAGGTGCCGGCAGAGCTAGGGTTCAAAAACTACAGCTAGGCACTTTGCCAAAAAAGGGTCATTTTTCACTGTGAAATTGGGGTGTGTCCACGTTGCGTTTTGCGCCGTTTCCTGTCACGGGCACTAGGCCTACCCACACAAGTGAGGTACCATTTTTCTCGGAAGACTTTGGGGAACGCGGGGTGGGTGGAAATTTGTGGATCCACGCAGATTCCAGAACTTTCCACCACAGAAATGTGAGGAAAATGTGGTTTTTTGACAATTTTTTAGGTTTGCAAGGGATTCTGGGTAACAGAACCTGGTGGGAACCAGTCAAGTCACCCCATCCTGGATTCCCCTGGGTGTCTAGTTTTCAAAAATGTATAGGTTTGCTAGGTTTCCCTAGGTGCCGGCAGAGCTAGGGTTCAAAAACTACAGCTAGGCACTTTGCCAAAAAAGGGTCATTTTTCACAGTGAAATTGAGGTGTGTCCACGTTGCGTTTTGCGCCGTTTCCTGTCGCGGGCACTAGGCCTACCCACACAAGTGAGGTACCATTCTTCTCGGAAGACTTTGGGGAACGCCGGGTGGGTGGAAATTTGTGGATCCACGCAGATTCCAGAACTTTCCACCACAGAAATGTGAGGAAAATGTTGTTTTTTTGACGATTTTTTAGGTTTGCAAGGGACTCTGGGTAACAGAACCTGGTGGGAGCCAGTCAAGTCACCCCATCCTGGATTCCCCTGGGTGTCTAGTTTTCAAAAATGTATAGGTTTGCTTGGTTTTCCTAGGTGCCGGCAGAGCTAGGGTTCAAAAACTACAGCTAGGCACTTTGCCAAAAAAGGGTCATTTTTCACAGTGAAATTGAGGTGTGTCCACGTTGCGTTTTGCGCCGTTTCCTGTCGCGGGCACTAGGCCAATCCACACAAGTGAGGTACCATTTTTCTCGGAAGACTTTGGGGAACGCGGGGTGGGTGGAAATTTGCGGATCCACGCAGATTCCAGAACTTTCCACCACAGAAATGTGAGGAAAATATGTTTTTTTGGACAATTGTTTAGGTTTGCAAGGGATTCTGGGTAACAGAACCTGGTGGCCACCAGTCAAGTCACCCCATCCTAGATTCCCCTGGGTGTCTAGTTTTCAAAAATGTATAGGTTTGCTAGGTTTCCCTAGGTGCCGGCAGAGCTAGGGTTAAAAAACTACAGCTAGGCACTTTGCCAAAAAAGGGTCATATTTATCTCTGTGAAATTGGGGTGTGTCCACGTTGCGTTTTGCGCCATTTCCTGTTGCGGGAACTAGGCCTACTCACAGAAGTGAGGTACCATTCTTCTCGGAAGACTTTGGGGAACGCGGGGTGGGTGGAAATTTGTGGATCCACGCAGATTCCAGAACTTTCCACCACAGAAATGTGAGGAAAATGTTGGTTTTTTGACGATTTTTTAGGTTTGCAAGGGACTCTGGGTAACAGAACCTGGTGGGAACCAGTCAAGTCACCCCATCCTGGATTTCTCTGTGTGTCTAATTTTCAAAAATGTATAGGTTTGCTAGGTTTCCCTAGGTGCCGGCAGAGCTAGGGTTCAAAAACTACAGCTAGGCACTTTGCCAAAAAAGGGTCATTTTTCACAGTGAAATTGAGGTGTGTCCACGTTGCGTTTTGCGCCGTTTTCTGTCGCGGGCACTATGCCTACCCACACAAGTGAGGTACCATTTTTCTCGGAAGACTTTGGGTAATGCGGGGTGGGTGGAAATTTGTGGATCCACGCAGATTCCAGAACTTTCCACCACAGAAATGTGAGGAAAATATGGTTTTTGGACAATTGTTTAGGTTTGCAAGGGATTCTGGGTAACAGAACCTGGTGGGAGCCAGTCAAGTCACCCCATCCTGGATTCCCCTGGGTGTCTAGTTTTCAAAAATGTATAGGTTTGCTAGGTTTCCCTAGGTGCCGGCAGAGCTAGGGTTCAAAAACTACAGCTAGGCACTTTGCCAAAAAAGGGTCATTTTTCACTGTGAAATTGGGGTGTGTCCACGTTGCGTTTTGCGCCATTTCCTGTCGCGGGCACTAGGCCTACCCACACAAGTGAGGTACCATTCTTCTCGGAAGACTTTGGGGAACGCGGGGTGGGTGGAAATTTGTGGATCCACGCAGATTCCAGAACTTTCCACCACAGAAATGTGAGGAAAATGTGGTTTTTTTGACAATGTTTTAGGTTTGCAAGGGATTCTGGGTAACAGAACCTGGTGGGAACCAGTCAAGTCACCCCATCCTGGATTCCCCGGGGTGTCTAGTTTTCAAAAATGTATAGGTTTGCTAGGTTTCCCTAGGTGCCGGCAGAGCTAGGGTTCAAAAACTACAGCTAGGCACTTTGCCAAAAAAGGGTCATTTTTCACAGTGAAATTGAGGTGTGTCCACGTTGCGTTTTGCGCCGTTTACTGTCGCGGGCACTAGGCCGACCCACACAAGTGAGGTACCATTTTTCTCGGAAGACTTTGGGGAACGCGGGGTGGGTGGAAATTAGCGGATCCATGCAGATTCCAGAACTTTCCACCACAGAAATGTGAGGAAAATGTGATTTTTTTTGACAATTGTTTAGGTTTGCAATGGATTCTGGGTAACAGAACCTGGTGGGAGCCAATCAAGTCACCCCATCCTGGATTCCCCTGGGTGTCTAGTTTTCAAAAATGTATAGGTTTGCTAGGTTTCCCTAGGTGCCGGCAGAGCTAGGGTTCAAAAACTACAGCTAGGCACTTTGCCAAAAAGGGTCATTTTTCACAGTGAAATTGAGGTGTGTCCACGTTGCGTTTTGCGCCGTTTCCTGTCGCGGGCACTAGGCCG
Source organism: Calotriton arnoldi (assembly GCA_963921515.1). Lineage (NCBI taxonomy): Eukaryota > Metazoa > Chordata > Amphibia > Caudata > Salamandridae > Calotriton > Calotriton arnoldi. The sequence goes on from CAWUFW010009182.1 coordinate 343,154, forward strand.
ACCCACACAAGTGAGGTACCATTTTTCTTAGAAGACTTTGGGGAACGCGGGATGGGTGGAAATTTGTGGATCCACGCAGATTCCAGAACTTTCCACCACAGAAATGTGAGGAAAATATGTTTTGTTGGACAATTGTTTAGGTTTGCAAGGGATTCTGGGTAACAGAACCTGGTGAGAGGCAGTCAAGTCACCCCATCCTGGATTCCCCTGGGTGTCTAGTTTTCAAAAATGTATAGGTTTGCTAGGTTTCCCTAGGTGCCGGCAGAGCTAGGGTTCAAAAACTACAGCTAGGCACTTTGCCAAAAAAGGGTCATATTTATCTCTGTGAAATTGGGGTGTGTCCACGTTGCGTTTTGCGCCATTTCCTGTTGCGGGAACTAGGCCTACTCACAGAAGTGAGGTACCATTCTTCTCGGAAGACTTTGGGGAACGCGGGGTGGGTGGAAATTTGTGGATCCACGCAGATTCCAGAACTTTCCACCACAGAAATGTGAGGAAAATGTGGTTTTTTGACAATTTTTTAGGTTTGCAAGGGATTCTGGGTAACAGAACCATGGTGGGAACAAGTCAAGTCACCCCATCCTGGATTCCCCTGGGTGTCTAGTTTTCAAAAATGTATAGGTTTGCTAGGTTTCCCTAGGTGCCGGCAGAGCTAGGGTTCAAAAACTACAGCTAGGCACTTTGCCAAAAAAGGGTCATTTTTCACAGTGAAATTGAGGTGTGTCCACGTTGCGTTTTGCGCCATTTCCTGTCGCGGGCACTAGGCCTACCCACACAAGTGAGGTACCATTCTTCTCGGAAGACTTTGGGGAACGCGGGGTGGGTGGAAATTTGTGGATCCACGCAGATTCCAGAACTTTCCACCACAGAAATGTGAGGAAAATGTGTTTTTTTGACAATTTTTTAGGTTTGCAAGGGATTCTGGGTAACAGAACCTGGTGGGAGCCAGTCAAGTCAAGCCCATCCTGGATTCCCCTGGGTGTCTAGTTTTCAAAAATGTATAGGTTTGCTAGGTTTCCCTAGGTGCCGGCAGAGCTAGGGTTCAAAAACTACAGCTAGGCACTTTGCCAAAAAAGGGTCATATTTATCTCTGTGAAATTGGGGTGTGTCCACGTTGCGTTTTGCGCCATTTCCTGTCGCGGGCACTAGGCCTACCCACACAAGTGAGGTACCATTCTTCTCGGAAGACTTTGGGGAACGCGGGGTGGGTGGAAATTTGTGGATCCACGCAGATTCCAGAACTTTCCACCACAGAAATGTGAGGAAAATGTGTTTTTTTGACAATTTTTTAGGTTTGCTAAGGGATTCTGGGTAACAGAACCTGGTGGGAGCCAGTCAAGTCACCCCATCCTGGATTCCCCTGGGTGTCTAGTTTTCAAAAATGTATAGGTTTGCTAGGTTTCCCTAGGTGCCGGCAGAGCTAGGGTTCAAAAACTACAGCTAGGCACTTTGCCAAAAAAGGGTCATTTTTCACTGTGAAATTGGGGTGTGTCCACGTTGCGTTTTGCGCCGTTTCCTGTCGCGGGCACTAGGCCTACCCACACAAGTGAGGTACCATTCTTCTCAGAAGACTTTGGGAACGCGGGGTGGGTGGAAATTTGTGGATCCACGCAGATTCCAGAACTTTCCACCACAGAAATGTGAGGAAAATGTGTTTCTTTTGACAATTGTTTAGGTTTGCAAGGGATTCTGGGTAACAGAACCTGGTGAGAGCCAGTCAAGTCACCCCATCCTGGATTCACCTGGGTGTCTAGTTTTCAAAAATGTATAGGTTTGCTAGGTTTCCCTAGGTGCCGGCAGAGCTAGGGTTCAAAAACTACAGCTAGGCACTTTGCCAAAAAAGGGTCATTTTTCACTGTGAAATTGGGGTGTGTCCACGTTGCGTTTTGCGCCGTTTCCTGTCGCGGGCACTAGGCCTACCCACACAAGTGAGGTACCATTTTTCTCGGAAGACTTTGGGGAACGCGGGGTGGGTGGAAATTTGTGGATCCACGCAGATTCCAGAACTTTCCACCACAGAAATGTGAGGAAAATGTTGGTTTTTTGACAATTGTTTAGGTTTGCAAGGGATTCTGGGTAACAGAACCTGGTGAGAGGCAGTCAAGTCACCCCATCCTGGATTCCCCTGGGTGTCTAGTTTTCAAAAATGTATAGGTTTGCTAGGTTTCCCTAGGTGCCGGCAGAGCTAGGGTTCAAAAACTACAGCTAGGCACTTTGCCAAAAAAGGGTCATTTTTCACTGCGAAATTGGGGTGTGTCCACGTTGCGTTTTGCGCCGTTTCCTCTCGCAGGCACTAGGCCTACCCACACAAGTGAGGTACCATTTTTCTCGGAAGACTTTGGGGAACGCGGGGTGGGTGGAAATTGGTGGATCCACGCAGATTCCAGAACTTTCCACCACAGAAATGTGAGGAAAATGTGGTTTTTTGACAATGTTTTAGGTTTGCAAGGGATTCTGGGTAACAGAACCTGGTGGGAGCCAGTCAAGTCACCCCATCCTGGATTCCCCTGGGTGTCTAGTTTTCAAAAATGTATAGGTTTGCTAGGTTTCCCTAGGTGCCGGCAGAGCTAGGGTTCAAAAACTACAGCTAGGCACTTTGCCAAAAAAGGGTCATTTTTCACAGTGAAATTGAGGTGTGTCCACGTTGCGTTTTGCGCCGTTTCCTGTCGCGGGCACTAGGCCGACCCACACAAGTGAGGTACCATTTTTCTCGGAAGACTTTGGGGAACGCGGGGTGGGTGGAAATTTGTGGATCCACGCAGATTCCAGAACTTTCCACCACAGAAATGTGAGGAAAATGTGATTTTTTGACAATTGTTTAGGTTTGCAAGGGATTCTGGGTAACAGAACCTGGTGGGAACCAGTCAAGTCACCCCATCCTGGATTTCCCTGGGTGTCTAGTTTTCAAAAATGTATAGGTTTGCTAGGTTTCCCTAGGTGCCGGCAGAGCTAGGGTTCAAAAACTACAGCTAGGCACTTTGCCAAAAAAGGGTCATTTTTCACAGTGAAATTGAGGTGTGTCCACGTTGCGTTTTGCGCCGTTTCCTGTCGCGGGCACTAGGCCTACCCACACAAGTGAGGTACCATTTTTCTCGGAAGACTTTGGGGAACACGGGGTGGGTGGAAATTTGTGGATCCACGCAGATTCCAGAACTTTCCACCACAGAAATATGAGAAAAATGTGTTTTTTTTGACAATTTTTTAGGTTTGCAAGGGATTCTGGGTAACAGAACCTGGTGAGAGGCAGTCAAGTCACCCCATCCTGGATTTCCCTGGGTGTCTAGTTTTCAAAAATGTATAGTTTTGCTAGGTTTCCCTAGGTGCCGGCAGAGCTAGGGTTCAAAAACTACAGCTAGGCACTTTTCCAAAAAAGGGTCAATTTTCACAGTGAAATTGAGGTGTGTCCACGTTGCGTTTTGCGCCGTTTCCTGTCGCGGGCACTAGGCCTACCCACACAAGTGAGGTACCATTTTTCTCGGAAGACTTTGGGGAACGCGGGGTGGGTGGAAATTTGCGGATCCACGCAGATTCCAGAACTTTCCACCACAGAAATGTGAGGAAAATATGTTTTTTTGGACAATTGTTTAGGTTTGCAAGGGATTCTGGGTAACAGAACCTGGTGAGAGGCAGTCAAGTCACCCCATCCTGGATTCCCCTGGGTGTCTAGTTTTCAAAAATGTATAGGTTTGCTAGGTTTCCCTAGGTGCCGGCAGAGCTAGGGTTCAAAAACTACAGCTAGACACTTTGCCAAAAAAGGGTCATTTTTCACTGTGAAATTGGGGTGTGTCCACGTTGCATTTTGCGCCGTTTCCTGTTGCAGGCACTAGGCCTACCCACGCAAGTGAGGTACCATTTTTCTCGGAAGACTTTGGGGAACGCGGGGTGGGTGGAAATTTGTGGATCCACGCAGATTCCAGAACTTTCCACCACAGAAATGTGAGGAAAATGTGTTTCTTTTGACAATTGTTTAGGTTTGCAAGGGATTCTGGGTAACAGAACCTGGAGGGAGCCAGTCAAGTCACCGCATCCTGGATTCCCCTGGGTGTCTAGTTTTCAAAAATGTATAGGTTTGCTAGGTTTCCCTAGGTGCCGGCAGAGCTAGGGTTCAAAAACTACAGCTAGGCACTTTTCCAAAAAAGGGTCATTTTTCACTGTGAAATTGGGGTGTGTCCACGTTGCGTTTTGCGCTGTTTCCTGTCGCGGGCACTAGGCCTACCCACACAAGTGAGGTACCATTTTTCTTGGAAGACTTTGGGGAACGCGGGGTGTGTGGAAATTTGTGGATCCACGCAGATTCCAGTACTTTCCACCACAGAAATGTGAGGAAAATATGTTTTTTTGTCAATTTTTTAGGTTTGCAAGGGATTCTAGGTAGCAGAACCTGGTGAGAGGCAGTCAAGCCACCCCATCCTGGATTCCCTGGGTGTCTAGTTTTCAAAAATGTATAGGTTTGCTAGGTTTCCCTAGGTGCCGGCAGAGCTAGGGTTCAAAAACTACAGCTAGGCACTTTGCCAAAAAAGGGTCATTTTTCACTGCGAAATTGAGGTGTGTCCACGTTGCGTTTTGCGCCGTTTCCTGTCGCGGGCACGAGGCCTACCCACACAAGTATGGTACCATTTTTCTCGGAAGACTTTGGGGAATGCGGGGTGGGTGGAAATTTGTGGATCCACGCAGATTCCAGAACTTTCCACCACAGAAATGTGAGGAAAATGTGTTTTGTTGGACAATTTTTTAGGTTTGCAAGGGATTCTGGGTAACAGAACCTGGTGAGAGGCAGTCAAGTCACCCCATCCTGGATTCCCCTGGGTGTCTAGTTTTCAAAAATGTATAGGTTTGCTAGGTTTCCCTAGGTGCCGGCAGAGCTAGGGTTCAAAAACTACAGCTAGGCACTTTGCCAAAAAGGGTCATTTTTCACTGTGAAATTGGGGTGTGTCCACGTTGCGTTTTGCGCCATTTCCTGTCGCGGGCACTAGGCCTACCCACACAAGTGAGGTACCATTCTTCTCGGAAGACTTTGGGGAACGCGGGGTGGGTGGAAATTTGTGGATCCACGCAGATTCCAGAACTTTCCACCACAGAAATGTGAGGAAAATGTGGTTTTTTGACAATTTTTTAGGTTTGCAAGGGATTCTGGGTAACAGAACCATGGTGGGAACCAGTCAAGTCACCCCATCCTGGATTCCCCTGGGTGTCTAGTTTTCAAAAATGTATAGGTTTGCTTGGTTTCCCTAGGTGCCGGCAGAGCTAGGGTTCAAAAACTACAGCTAGGCACTTTGCCAAAAAAGGGTCATTTTTCACTGTGAAATTGAGGTGTGTCCACGTTGCGTTTTGCGCCGTTTACTGTCGCGGGCACTAGGCCGACCCACACAAGTGAGGTACCATTTTTCTCGGAAGACTTTGGGGAACGCGGGGTGGGTGGAAATTTGTGGATCCACGCAGATTCCAGAACTTTCCACCACAGAAATGTGAGGAAAATGTGTTTTTTTGGACAATTGTTTAGGTTTGCAAGGGATTCTGGGTAACAGAACCTGGTGGGAGCCAGTCAAGTCACCCCATCCTGGATTCCCCTGGGTGTCTAGTTTTCAAAAATGTATAGGTTTGCTAGGTTTCCCTAGGTGCCGGCAGAGCTAGGGTTCAAAAACTACAGCTAGGCACTTTGCCAAAAAAGGGTCATTTTTCACTGTGAAATTGGGGTGTGTCCACGTTGCGTTTTGCGCCATTTTCTGTCGCGGGCACTAGGCCTACCCACACAAGTGAGGTACCATTCTTCTCGGAAGACTTTGGGGAACGCGGGGTGGGTGGAAATTTGTGGATCCACGCAGATTCCAGAACTTTCCACCACAGAAATGTGAGGAAAATGTGGTTTTTTGACAATTTCTTAGGTTTGCAAGGGATTCTGGGTAACAGAACCATGGTGGGAAGCAGTCAAGTCACCCCATCCTGGATTCCCTGGGTGTCTAGTTTTCAAAAATGTATAGGTTTGCTAGGTTTCCCTAGGTGCCGGCAGAGCTAGGGTTCAAAAACTACAGCTAGGCACTTTGCCAAAAAGGGTCATTTTTCACTGTGAAATTGAGGTGTGTCCACGTTGCGTTTTGCGCCGTTTCCTGTCGCGGGCACTAGGCCGACCCACACAAGTGAGGTACCATTTTTCTTGGAAGACTTTGGGGAACGCGGGGTGGGTGGAAATTTGTGGATCCACGCAGATTCCAGAACTTTCCACCACAGAAATGTGAGGAAAATATGGTTTTTTGGACAATTGTTTAGGTTTGCAAGGGATTCTGGGTAACAGAACCTGGTGGCCACCAGTCAAGTCACCCCATCCTAGATTCCCCTGGGTGTCTAGTTTTCAAAAATGTATAGGTTTGCTAGGTTTCCCTAGGTGCCGGCAGAGCTAGGGTTCAAAAACTACAGCTAGGCACTTTGCCAAAAAAGGGTCATTTTTCACTGTGAAATTGGGGTGTGTCCACGTTGCGTTTTGCGCCATTTTCTGTCGCGGGCACTAGGCCTACCCACACAAGTGAGGTACCATTCTTCTCGGAAGACTTTGGGGAACGCCGGGTGGGTGGAAATTTGTGGATCCACGCAGATTCCAGAACTTTCCACCACAGAAATGTGAGGAAAATGTGGTTTTTTTTTACAATGTTTTAGGTTTGCAAGGGATTCTGGGTAACAGAACCTGGTGGGAACCAGTCAAGTCACCCCATCCTGGATTCCCCTGGGTGTCTAGTTTTCAAAAATGTATAGGTTTGCTAGGTTTCCCTAGGTGCTGGCAGAGCTAGGGTTCAAAAACTACAGCTAGGCACTTTGCCAAAAAAGGGTCATTTTTCTCAGTGAAATTGAGGTGTGTCCACGTTGCGTTTTGCGCCGTTTCCTGTCGCGGGCACTAGGCCGACCCACACAAGTGAGGTACAATTTTTCTTGGAAGACTTTGGGGAACGCGGGATGGGTGGAAATTTGTGGATTCACGCAGATTCCAGAACTTTCCACCACAGAAATGTGAGGAAAATATGTTTTGTTGGACAATTGTTTATGTTTGCAAGGGATTCTGGGTAACAGAACCTGGTGGCCACCAGTCAAGTCACCCCATCCTAGATTCCCCTGGGTGTCTAGTTTTCAAAAATGTATAGGTTTGCTAGGTTTCCCTCGGTGCCGGCAGAGCTAGGGTTAAAAAACTACAGCTAGGCACTTTGCCAAAAAGGGTCATTTTTCACTGTGAAATTGGGGTGTGTCCACGTTGCGTTTTGTGCCATTTTCTGTCGCGGGCACTAGGCCTACCCACACAAGTGAGGTACCATTCTTCTCGGAAGACTTTGGGGAACGCGGGGTGGGTGGAAATTTGTGGATCCACGCAGATTCCAGAACTTTCCACCACAGAAATGTGAGGAAAATGTGGTTTTTTTGACAGTTTTTTAGGTTTGCTAAGGGATTCTGGGTAACAGAACCATGGTGGGAACCAGTCAAGTCACCCCATCCTGGATTCCCCTGGGTGTCTAGTTTTCAAAAATGTATAGGTTTGCTAGGTTTCCCTAGGTGCCGGCAGAGCTAGGGTTCAAAAACTACAGCTAGGCACTTTGACAAAAAAGGGTCATTTTTCACAGTGAAATTGAGGTGTGTCCACGTTGCGTTTTGCGCCGTTTCCTGTCGCGGGCACTAGGCCGACCCACACAAGTGAGGAACCATTTTTCTCGGAAGACTTTGGGGAACGCGGGGTGGGTGGAAATTTGTGGATCCACGCAGATTCCAGAACTTTCCACCACAGAAATGTGAGGAAAATATGTTTTTTTGGACAATTGTTTAGGTTTGCAAGGGATTCTGGGTAACAGAACCTGGTGAGCCAGGCAGTCAAGTCACCCCATCCTAGATTCCCCTGGGTGTCTAGTTTTCAAAAATGTATAGGTTTGCTAGGTTTCCCTAGGTGCCGGCAGAGCTAGGGTTCAAAAACTACAGCTAGGCACTTTGCCAAAAAAGGGTCATTTTTCACTGTGAAATTGGGGTGTGTCCACGTTGCGTTTTGCGCCATTTTCTGTCACGGGCACTAGGCCTACCCACACAAGTGAGGTACCATTCTTCTCGGAAGACTTTGGGGAACGCCGGGTGGGTGGAAATTTGTGGATCCACGCAGATTCCAGAACTTTCCACCACAGAAATGTGAGGAAAATGTGGTTTTTTTTACTATGTTTTAGAATTGCAAGGGATTCTGGGTAACAGAAGCTGGTGGTAACCAGTCAAGTCACCCCATCCTGGGTTCCCCTTGGTGTCTAGTTTTCGAAAATGTATAGGTTTGCTTGGTTTCCCTAGGTGCCGGCAGAGCTAAGGTTCAAAAACTACAGCTAGGCACTTTGCCAAAAAAGGGTCATTTTTCACAGTGAAATTGAGGTGTGTCCACGTTGCGTTTTGCGCCGTTTCCTGTCGCGGGAACTAGGCCGACCCACACAAGTGAGGTACCATTTTTCTCGGAAGACTTTGGGGAACGCGGGGTGGGTGGAAATTTGTGGATCCACGCAGATTCCAGAACTTTCCACCACAGAAATGTGAGGAAAATATGTTTTTTGGGACAATTGTTTAGGTTTGCAAGGGATTCTGGGTAACAGAACCTGGTGGCCACCAGTCAAGTCACCCCATCCTAGATTCCCCTGGGTGTCTAGTTTTCAAAAATGTATAGGTTTGCTAGGTTTCCCTAGGTGCCGGCAGAGCTAGGGTTAAAAAACTACAGCTAGGCACTTCGCCAAAAAAGGGTCATTTTTCACTGTGAAATTGGGGTGTGTCCACGTTGCGTTTTGCGCCATTTTCTGTCGCGGGCACTAGGCCTACCCACACAAGTGAGGTACCATTCTTCTCGGAAGACTTTGGGGAACGCGGGGTGGGTGGAAATTTGTGGATCCACGCAGGTTCCAGAACTTTCCACCACAGAAATGTGAGGAAAATGTGGTTTTTTTGACAGTTTCTTAGGTTTCTAAGGGCTTCTGGGTAACAGAACCATGGTGAGAACCAGTCAAGTCACCCCATCCTGGATTCCCCTGGGTGTCTAGTTTTCGAAAATGTATAGGTTTGCTAGGTTTCCCTAGGTGCCGGCAGAGCTAAGGTTCAAAAACTACAGCTAGGCACTTTGCCAAAAAAGGGTCATTTTTCACTGTGAAATTGAGGTGTGTCCACGTTGCGTTTTGCGCCGTTTCCTGTCGCGGGAACTAGGCCAACCCACACAAGTGAGGTACCATTTTTCTCGGAAGACTTTGGGGTACGCGGGGTGGGTGGAAATTTGTGGATCAACGCAGATTCCAGAACTTTCCACCACAGAAATGTGAGAAAAATATGTTTTTTTGGACAATTGTTTAGGTTTGCAAGGGATTCTGGGTAACAGAACCTGGTGGCCACCAGTCAAGTCACCCCATCCTAGATTCCCCTGGGTGTCTAGTTTTAAAAAATGTATAGGTTTGCTAGGTTTCCCTAGGTGCCGGCAGAGCTAGGGTTAAAAAACTACAGCTAGGCACTTCGCCAAAAAAGGGTCATTTTTCACTGTGAAATTGGGGTGTGTCCACGTTGCGTTTTGCGCCATTTTCTGTCGGGGGCACTAGACCTACCCACACAAGTGAGGTACCATTCTTCTCGGAAGACTTTGGGAAACGCCGGGTGGGTGGAAATTTGTGGATCCACGCAGATTCCAGAACTTTCCACCACAGAAATGTGAGGAAAATGTGGTTTTTTTGACTATGTTTTAGAATTGCAAGGGATTCTGGGTAACAGAAGCTGGTGAGAGCCAGTCAAGTCACCCCATCCTGGGTTCCCCTGGGAGTCTAGTTTTCAAAAATGTATAGGTTTGCTAGGTTTCCCTAGGTGTCGGCAGAGCTAGGGTTCAAAAACTACAGCTAGGCACTTTGCCAAAAAAGGGTCATTTTTCACAGTGAAATTGAGGTGTGTCCACGTTGCGTTTTGCACCGTTTCCTGTCGCGGGCACTAGGCCTACCCACACAAGTGAGGTACCATTTTTCTCAGAAGACTTTGGGAAACGCGGGGTAGGTGGAAATTTGTAGATCCACACAGTTTCCAGAACTTTCCACCACAGAAATGTGAGGAAAATGTGATTTTTTTGACAATTGTTTAGGTTTGCAAGGGATTCTAGGTAACAGAACCTGATGGGAACCAGTCAAGTCACCCCATCCTGGATTCCCCTGGGTGTCTAGTTTTCGAAAATGTATAGGTTTGCTAGGTTTCCCTAGGTGCTGGCAGAGCTAAGGTTCAAAAACTACAGCTAGGCACTTTGCCAAAAAAGGGTCATTTTTCACAGTGAAATTGAGGTGTGTCCACGTTGCGTTTTGCGCCGTTTCCTGTCGCGGGCACTAGGCCGACCCACACAAGTGAGGTACAATTTTTCTTAGAAGACTTTGGGGAACGCGGGATGGGTGGAAATTTGTGGATTCACGCAGATTCCAGAACTTTCCACCACAGAAATGTGAGGAAAATATGTTTTGTTGGACAATTGTTTAGGTTTGCAAGGGATTCTGGGTAACAGAACCTGGTGAGAGGCAGTCAAGTCACCCCATCCTGGATTCCCCTGGGTGTCTAGTTTTCAAAAATGTATAGGTTTGCTAGGTTTCCCTAGGTGCCGGCAGAGCTAGGGTTCAAAAACTACAGCTAGGCACTTTGCCAAAAAAGGGTCATTTTTCACTGTGAAATTGGGGTGTGCCCACGTAGCGTTTTGCGCCATTTCCTGTCACGGGCACTAGGCCTACCCACAGAAGTGAGGTACCATTCTTCTCAGAAGACTTTGGGGAACGAGGGGTGGGTGGAAATTTGTGGATCCACGTAGATTCCAGAACTTTCCACCACAGAAATGTGAGGAAAATGTGGTTTTTTTGACAGTTTCTTAGGTTTCTAAGGGATTCTGGGTAACAGACCATGGTGGGAACCAGTCAAGTCACCCCATCCTGGATTCCCCTGGGTGTCTAGTTTTCGAAAATGTATAGGTTTGCTTGGTTTCCCTAGATGCCGGCAGAGCTAAGGTTCAAAAACTACAGCTAGGCACTTTGCCAAAAAAGGGTCATTTTTCACAGTGAAATTGAGGTGTGTCCACGTTGCATTTTGCGCCATTTCCTGTCGCGGGCACTAGGCATACCCACACAAGTGAGGTACCATTCTTCTCGGAAGACTTTGGGGAACGCGGGGTGCGTGGAAATTTGTGGATCCACGCAGATTCCAAAACTTTCCACCACAGAAATGTGAGGAAAATGTGTTTTTTTTTACAGTTTTTTAGGTTTCTAAGGGATTCTGGGTAACAGAACATGGTGGGAACCAGTCAAGTCAATGCATCCTGGATTCCCCTGGGTGTCTAGTTTTCAAAAATGTATAGGTTTGCTTGGTTTCCCTAGGTGCCGGCAGAGCTAGGGTTCAAAAACTACAGCTAGGCACTTTGCCAAAAAAGGGTCATTTTTCACAGTGAAATTGGGGTGTGTCCTTGTTGCGTTTTGCGCCATTTCCTTTCGCGGGCACTAGGCATACCCACACAAGTGAGGTACCATTCTTCTCGAAAGACTTTGGGGAACACGGGGTGCGTGGAAATTTGTGGGTCCACGCAGATTCCAAAACTTTCCACCACAGAAATGTGAGGAAAATGTGTTTTGTTTTACAGTTTTTTAGGTTTCTAAGGGATTCTGGGTAACAGAACATGGTGGGAACCAGTCAAGTCAACCCATCCTGGATTCCCCTGGCTGTATAGTTTTCAAAAATGTATAGGTTTGCTTGGTTTCCCTAGGTGTCGGCAGAGCTAGGGTTTAAAAACTACAGCTAGGCACTTTGCCAAAAAAGGGTCATTTTTCACTGTGAAATTGGGGTTTGTCCACGTTGCATTTTGCGCCATTTCCTGCCGCGGGCACTAGGCCTACCCACACAAGTGTGGTACCATTCTTCTCAGAAGACTTTGGGGAACGCCGGGTGGGTGGAAATTTGTGGATCCACGCAGATTCCAGAACTTTCCACCACAGAAATGTGAGGAAAATGTGTTTCTTTTGCCAATTGTTTACGTTTGCAAGGGATTCTGGGTAACAGAACCTGGCGGGAGCCAGTCAAGTTACCCCATCCTGGATTCACCTGGGTGTCTAGTTTTCAAAAATGTATAGGTTTGCTAGGTTTCCCTAGGTGCCGGCAGAGCTAGGGTTCAAAAACTACAGCTAGGCACTTTGCCAAAAAAGGGTCATTTTTCACTGTGAAATTGGGGTGTGTCCACGTTGCGTTTTGCGCCATTTCGTGTCGCGGGCACTAGGCCTACCCACGCAAGTGTGGTACCATTTTTCTTGGAAGACTTTGGGGAACGGGGGGTGGGTGGAAATTTGTGGATCCATGCAGATTTCAGATCTTTCCACCACAGAAATGTGAGGAAAATGTGGGTTTTTTGACAATTGTTTACGTTTGCAAGGGATTCTGGGTAACAGAACCTGGTGGGAACCAGTCAAGTCACCCCATCCTGGATTCCCCTGGGTGTCTAGTTTTCAAAAATGTATAGGTTTGCTAGGTTTCCCTAGGTGCCGGCAGAGCTAGTGTTCGAAAACTACAACTAGGCACTTTGCCAAAAAAGGGTCATTTTTCACTGCGAAATTGGGGTGTGCCCACGTTGCGTTTTGCGCCGTTTCCTGTCGCGGGCACTAGGCCTACCCACACAAGTGAGGTACCATGTTTTTTGGAAGACTTTGGGGAACGCGGGGTGGGTGGAAATTTGTGGATCCATGCAAATTCCAGAACTTTCCACCACAGAAATGTGAGGAAAATGTGGGTTTTTTTGACAAAAGTTTAGGTTTGCAAGGGATTCTGGGTAACAGAACCTGGTGAGAGCCAGTCATGTCACCCCATCCTGGATTCCCCTGGCTGTCTAGTTTTGAAAAATGTATAGGTTTGCTAGGTTTCCCTAGGTGCCGACAGAGCTAGCGTTCAAAAACTACAGCTAGGCACTTTGCCAAAAAAGGGTCATTTTTCACAGTGAAATTGGGGTGTGTCCTTGTTGCGTTTTGCGCCATTTCCTGTCGCGGGCACTAGGCATACCCACACAAGTGAGGTACCATTCTTCTCGGAAGACTTTGGGGAACGCGGGGTGTGTGGAAATTTGTGGATCCACGCAGATTCTAAAACTTTCCACCACAGATATGTGAGGAAAATGTGTTTTTTTTTTTTACAGTTTTTTAGGTTTCTAAGGGATTCTGGGTAACAGAACATGGTGGGAACCAGTCAAGTCAACCCATCCTGGATTCCCCTGGGTGTCTAGTTTTCAAAAATGTATAGGTTTACTTGGTTTCCCTAGGTGCCGGCAGAGCTAGGGTTAAAAAACTACAGCTAGGCACTTTGCCAAAAAAGGGTCATTTTTCACTGTGAAATTGGGGTTTGTCCACGTTGCATTTTGCGCCATTTCCTGCCTCGGGCACTAGGCCTACCCACACAAGTGTGGTACCATTCTTCTCAGAAGACTTTGGGGAACGCGGGGTGGGTGGAAATTTGTGGATCCACGCAGATTCCAGAACTTTCCACCACAGAAATGTGAGGAAAATGTGTTTCTTTTGCCAATTGTTTACGTTTGCCAAAAAAGGGTCATTTTTCACTGTGAAATTGGGGTGTGTCCACGTTGCGTTTTGCGCCGTTTCCTGTTGCGGGCACTAGGCCTACCCACGCAAGTGTGGTACCATTTTTCTTGGAAGTCTTTGGGGAACGCGGGGTGGGTGGAAATTTGTGGATCCATGCAGATTTCAGAACTTTCCACCACAGAAATGTGAGGAAAATGTGGTTTTTTTGACAATTTTTTAGGTTTGCAAGTGATTCTGGGTAACAGAACCTGGTGGGAACCAGTCAAGTCACCCCATCCTGGATTCCCCTGGGTGTCTAGTTTTCAAAAATGTATAGGTTTGCTAGGTTTCCCTAGGTGCCGGCAGAGCTAGGGTTCGAAAACTACAACTAGGCACTTTGCCAAAAAAGGGTCATTTTTCACTGCGAAATTGGGGTGTGCCCACGTTGCGTTTTGCGCCGTTTCCTGTCGCGGGCACTAGGCCTACCCACACAAGTGAGGTACCATGTTTTTTGGAAGACTTTGGGGAACGCGGGGTGGGTGGAAATTTGTGGATCCATGCAAATTCCAGAACTTTCCACCACAGAAATTTGAGGAAAATGTGGGTTTTTTTGACAAAAGTTTAGGTTTGCAAGGGATTCTGGGTAACAGAACCTGGTGAGAGCCAGTCATGTCACCCCATCCTGGATTCCCCTGGCTGTCTAGTTTTGAAAAATGTATAGGTTTGCTAGGTTTCCCTAGGTGCCGACAGAGCTAGCGTTCAAAAACTACAGCTAGGCACTTTGCAAAAAAAGGGTAATTTTTCATTGTGAAAATGTGGTGTGTTCACATTGGGTTTTGAGCCGTTTCCTGTCGTGGGCACTATGCCTACCCACACAGTGAGGTACCATTTTTATTGGGAGACTTAGGGTAATTCAGATTTGCAAAGCAACTGTTTTTACCTATTGACTTTTGATGCATTTCTGCCTTCCAAATGAAAGACAATGTGTAAAGAAGAAGTCATTTTGAAAAATGACCGATAATTCTCATGTTAGTATGAGTATTCCCAATTTCGGAAATGTGCAAATAAATACTGTTTCTAAACTCTATATTTTGTTCCCATTTCAGAAATACATAGGAGTCTTTCATACCAAATTTTCCATGTATACATTTTCCCAGAATAATTGCTATATACCCGGTACATAATAAAAAACCATTGCAAGACGCTGCTCAGTTTTTGGCTCTGGGTTCGTCGGGTTCTTGGTGAACCTACAAGTCCTATATATCCCCACAACCAGTAAGGTCCAGTGGATGTAACGGTATATTGCTTTCAAAGAACTGTCATAATTAGAAGAAGTTACAGGTGAAACGTTGACACAAAGGCTGTTTTTTTCAACTAATTTTCAATTTTTCCTATATTTAACTGTTAGTTTCTATAAAGAAACCTTGATGGATTTACACAAATGACCCCTTGCTGAATTCATAATGTTGTCTACTTTTTTAAAATGTGTAGCTTTCCAGGATCCATTATTGCTTTCATACTCATTTCTACCATTAACTGGAAGGAGGTTGAAAGCACAAAAAAAGGCAAAAATAGGCTATGTCCCAGAAAAATGCCAAAACTGTGTAAAAAATGTTGGTTTTCTGACAAAAGTCTGTCATTCCATAAAAGCTGGGAAAATGTTGATTTCAGCCCCACAAACCCTTTTTTGGTACCATTTGCAGGGAAAAACCCAGACGCTTTAATTTGCAGCACTTTTTTCCTATTTTTCCCCCAAAAAACAAAATGTAGCTGTATTTTGGCTAATTTCTGGGACCCCTCCAGGGGAATCCACAAACCCTGGGTACCTTTAGAATCCCCATGATGTTGGAAGAAAAGGACGCAAATTTGGCATGGATACCTTATGTGGTCAAAAAGTTACAGGGGCCTAAGCGCGAACTACCCCAAATAGCCCAAAAAAGGCTTAGCACAGGGGGGAAAAGACCTAGCAGCGAAGGGGTTAATAATTTTAAATTAATTACATAAGATTATTCATAATAATCACTAACCAGTTATTTACAATTATATTGCCATTGTCTCCATTACCAATAAATATGTAGGATATCTAACTATGCACATTAGGAAAGTTGTAAATGGTTGAAAGTGTGGCAGAAAAGTTTTATAAATTGGTATACCCTTTTATTTTCTACATCAGTGACTTTCTATTTATTTTACAGGATAGACAGGCATGAACCTGTGTAATCAAATGCTTACATCAGTCTTGTCTAGCAAACAGATCGATCTTTGTAGTGCTAGAATGTGAACTACTTTTGATAATATTCCCCCATGGGTATGTTAGACTATACTTTTCACTTACTGTAATACGTTGTACTATACATGTCAAACTAAACATGCAAGTAGAGACATACCTAACACATGATAGCAGTCAGACATTCAAATTTTACAGTATACTTTTAGTCTAACGCATACACCTCACTATGTATAACATACTAGTATTGTACTACTGCTGAGATGTATATACAGTAGGAAACAAGTAAGTACATCTAGCAAAAGCTCAGTTTCTCTAACAGTTTCATTAGAGAGGCAGACCTCTCAATGCCAGGCCTTTCCCAAATTGAAAGGCCAACTACCATCATGCCACTCTTCTGAACGTCTGCATCTATCTAGAGACCTCAATAAGTGTGTCAGTGTCTTTTTAGAGGCAAGATAATACATTCAAACAACTGTATACGTACTACAATACCCTTGTTTCACATTGTAAGTTTTCTAAATGTGTATTAAAAGAAGCTCAATCAATTTAAAATACACACTTTACTATCTGCGACCAACTCCCAGAATAGCTATGCAGATACTTATATGTACTAGAATACAGGTAAATACATCGATGAACATGCATAAAACCTTATGTTTCTCTACCAGTTTCATTGGAGAGGCAGAAGTCACAATGCCAGGCCTAAGCCAAAAGTAAAGACCATCTCCTGTCATATCACTCGGATAAATGTCAACATGTTTCTAGAGACCTGAATGAGTGTGACAGTGCATTTCTAGAGGCAACAAAATACATTCAAACAACCCTGTATGTACTAGATTACTGCTGTTACACATCACATGCTTTCTAAATATCTGTCGAAGAAGCTGCATGAATCACTTTCTCCTCATTGCACAGCCCAGCTGGGCATAAAGGTGTATGTTCAAGTGTTATCATTATGACTGCCTTTAGAAGGCATCTGTGCTTCTGCGACTGCATGCTGTGGTAGCTCTAACAACATTTGTGCAGCTGTAGGATAAGCTACATAGGGGCATATGTACAAGGAGTTAACGCCGCCGTAGCGTAAATGTTTTGACGGTATGGCAGCTTTTTTTTATCGCCGTATTTACAAGTTGCCACTAACCACAGTTAGCGGCAGTTTTCGGGCGTAAACGTAAATTTTTAGGATCGCCACTTGTGTTAGCAGTACTTAACGAAAATGAGATGCAAGGTAGGCGTTCTCGTGCAAAAACTGCCGCTAACCCCACTTTGCGATATTTACAAGGAATTCCTTGTATGGTGCAAAACCAAAAAACCTGCCTCTAACTCCAGTTTTAGGCAGTTTTAAAGACCAGAAAATAGCTGGTCTTAAAAATGGTGCAAATACTTGGGGCCTCATTTCAGAAGGTTTTGGTGCTGTACAGCGCTGCAGGGAATGTTGCTGCGCTGCCCTGCAACAAAACTACAGGGCAGGAATGTGCACCATCAATAAGATAGGGCGCATTCCTGGGGCTCATTCATGAAAAGCGTTGCATCGCTGTGACAAAACAGTGTTGCAACACTTTTCACTGCGCCCTTATGCGACACCATGGATGCGCTGTACTCACTGTATGGCGCTCCATGTCGCAATTAATGAATGACAGATACGTCTGGAATCCTGACGTATCTGTCAGCGCTAAAGTCATGCATTGCTGCAGTTGTGTCACAAGCATGATGCAACTCCAGCAATGCATGGGGCCAGCCTATCCCTGTGGCACTGCGTCACCCTTACGCCTGCCATTAGGCAGGCGTAAGGTACTGACGCAGTGGTGTCCTACAATTGTTGCTGTGAAATCTGATGGATTTCACTGCGCCACTCCTATGAGGCTTTGTTGCGTGGGAATGCCCACCCTGCATACATCATACCTGATGCAGGTATAATGTGGCACAGGGCTTCACAAGGTCATGCATATGTCTAGATGCGTCACTTTGCAAATACGGTGCAACGTGGTGCAAGAATCACGCTGCAAGTATGTCAAGAAAATTACACACCGGCGGGGTGAAACTGTCTAACCGGTCTAATGAATAAGCCCCTCTGTCTTTTTCCCCTTCGTTGGCGCACAATGGCTGCCATCCGCCAACGCAGGCACCCTTGCGCCATGGTGCAAGGGTGACTGTGTTGCGGAGTTGATTGATGTTGTGGTTCAATCTCTTCTCGAGACGTCTGCAGGTGGGGCTGGACTAGTGGAGGGCGGGAGTGAACCAGTTGGCCTTCTTAGAGTGTTGTTTGCCTGGTCTTTTCTTGAGGGGTGCCAGGGTGTTGCGCAGTTGGAGATCCATCGGTGGAGGTTGCGCACTGCGGTGTTGGCATCTGTAAGCGTTGGCGGATTGGTGGTGCTGAGGGAGTTGACGGAAAGTTCTTCAGTGGCCTTGATCCAGTTGCGACAAAAGGGGTGGCAATGATGGCGATGGTGTACGGTAGGTGTGGTGAAGGCGTGATGTAAACAATGATGGTCGGTACAGGAGAGTCCTGTGGTGTGGCTGTAGTTGAAGTTCCCGCTGGTGGAGAAGACGGGCTCAAGCATGTGTCAGGCTATGTGGGTTGATGCTGTGACTAGCTGCTTGAGTCCGATGTTGGTGAGGTTCCCCAGGAAGGGGGTGGTGTCCTGGTCACTAGGGTTGTCCAGGTGGAACTTAAGGTCTCCGAGTAGGATGTAGTTGGTGGATGGGAGAGCCTGGGGTGCGATGACGTCTACAATGGCATTGGTGAATGGGGTTCATGGCCCGGGGGGCCTTTATATGAGGGTGCCGTCGAGGGTGGTGTTGGGGTTTGTCCGGATCTGGAAGTGGAGGTGTTCCATGGTCACCGTCAGGTTATTAGAGTTCGTGGTCAGTCGGAGTGTGCTTTTTTAGACAATGGCAATGCCTCCTCCTGGCAGCTTGGGATGGGCCGTACTGGTGAATTTGTAGCCTTGTGGATGGTGATGGTTTGTCCGGTCCGGAGCGGAGGTTGGTCCAGGTTTCCATGAAGAAGGCGATGTCTGAAGAGGTGGCGTCGAGGATGCCCCAGATTTCTATTGCATGTTTGTGGAGGGACCGCACGTTGAGGAGGATGCAGTTGAGCCAGTCAGCTGCACTGTTGGTCGGCTGGGCGGCAGGAGGCATTGGTGTGCTGATGTGGCAGAAGGTGCGTTTGCAGTTTTGACAGGCGCAGGGTGCAAGAGAATTCTACAGTGTTGCTAGATGGCAGGCGGTGTGGTGTCCAGGGTTGATGGCGAGGAGCGTGCTGGCGTCGTAGAGGTGGAGTGTCCGAGAGGAAGGGTCCTTGGTGCTGGGCATGGTCCAAGAGCGGACGGACCCAGATGGGCTTGCCTTTGGGGCACCAGTGGTATTTCCGCTGCGCATGGCCGCACAGTGGCCGCCATTAAGTAGTGCTGTAGGGGTACTGGAAAGCTGGGAGGCAGGAAACACAGGAAATGACACTGGAGGGGGCTGGGATGTCAGGGGAGCGGGGGTTGGAAATATATTTTAAATTCTTTTTACCTCAAGGCTGGGTCCCGTGTCTTCTGTGCTCCTGCTCTCCTGAGTCTGCTTCCAGGAACAGGAAGCAGGCAGCCAGGCTCCCTCCCCTAAGCCAATCACAACGCTACAATGCTGCGTTGTGATTGTTCTTGATCACTGTGACAAGGCGTTCAGCCAGGGGCTGGAGGGGTGGGCATGTACTCCATGCAGGCTGTAATGTAGCCTGCATTGCAAACCAGGAACTGCTTAGGGTGGCCTGAGAGGGCCAATCAAACAGTCATTGCACACTTGAGTGGGCATACCACTCTGCCCCTGCCCTGCTCCGTGAGTAGAGCAGCCCCACCCACCCTCCCGCCCGCAAAGGAAACATAGCATGAGTACATCAGGAAGTTATCATCATGTTATGTTTCCTCTTCTTGCACTGCTTGAAAGCAGTGGGGTGACGCTCTTCCCCCATAGCGAATGTGCCGCCACTGGGGGTGCATCTCCCACAGGTGCTAGGCCTGGGCCTGACTCGACCTCCGGTTCTCCTCCACTACGCATCCCACCTTCTCCTCACCTGGACATTGCCACTGTGGCGCAATCCACTGCACTCTCTCAAAATCTGTGACTCAGCCAGCAGGAGCCTCAGCCAGGTGGGATTTCAGAAGCCTGGGTACAGCAGTCGCCGCCAAGTCCGCTGGGGAACCTCCCGATGCAGGTGATGCAACAGGGCCCCCTTAGGCATGAAGTTGCAGCGCTTCCGCCACACAAGTTCGGCGCAGCTCAGGGGCCTCACCCTCCACAGCGTCCAGTCAGCGCAACATCCTCCATAATGTCAGAATTTGTATCGCCTTCACGCTAGTGTTAGCAGCAGTTTTCACCGCGGCTACCTGAAACTATTGCCATGTAGTGACGTATTGTAAATACATCGCTAACATGGTGATAGTTTTTGGTGATAGGCCTTTTTGAGAAAACTGCCGCTAACTAGCATTAGCGTTAGTTAACGGCAGTTCTTGTACATATACCCCATAGTTTTTAAGTTAGCAACACCACATGTGTCAGAATACATATAGACGTACAGACATACCCGACACATGGTAGCAGTCAGACATTAAAACGTGTCAGGGTATGTTTTCAATTTAAAGCCAACCTCTCTATCTACGGCCTATTTGGAATGTACCTTTGCAGACACTTGTATCGAGTAGACTGCAAATTAATACAACTGCCAACATGTTTCACACCTCACTTTTCTCTAGCAGCTTGCTTAGAAACTCAGAGATGACAGTGCCAGGCCTACACCAAAACGAAATGCCAACTCTTTTGATGCTACTCTTGTATGTCTCAGCGTCTTTCTAAACACCTCAATAAGTATCTCTCCACCTTTTACAAGTGAGATGATTCATCTTAAGAAGCCTATATGTATTAGACTACCTCTGTTTCACTTTGCATCCTCTTAAAATATTCAGAAAAGAAGCTGTATAGATTAGTTTGTGCTCATTTTACTGGACAAGCGGGTATCAAACTCTGTATTCGAGTCCTTCTGTGACTCCTACCTAGGTAAGGGATCTGTGCTTCTGAGACTGAATGCTGTAGTAGCTCTGACAACATGTGTGCAGCTGTATCATAAGCTGCATAGTTTTTAAGTTAGAGTCATCACTTGCACCACACGTGTCTGAATACATGTCCAAGTACAGACATACCTGAGACATGGTAGCAGTCAGACATTCAAACTTGTCAGGGTATGTTTTCAATTTAAAGCACACACCCCACTAGCTACGGCCTACTTTGAATGTACCTTTGCAGACACGTGTATCAAGTAGAATACAGGCTAATACATCTGCCAACATGCTTTAAACCTACTTTTCTCCAGCAGCCTGCTTAGAAAGTCAGAGATGACAATGCACAGCCTACTCCAAAACGAAATGCCAACTCTCCTGATGCCACTCTTGTGAGTCTCAGCATCTTTCTAAACACCTCAATAAGTATCTTTGTACCTTGTACAAGTGCGATGACACATCTAAAGAAGCCTAATGGTATGAGACTACCTCAGTTTCACTCTGCATCCTCTCAAAATATTTGTAAAAGAAGCTGTATAGATTACTTTGTGCTCACTATACAGGACAGATGCATATTGAACTCTATATTCGAGTGCTTCTCTGATGCCTACCTAGGTAAGGGATCTGTGCTTCTGCGACTGAATGCTGTAGTAGCTCTGACAAGATTTGTGCAGCTGTATGATATGCTACATATTTTTTAAGTTACAGTCATCAGCTACACCACACATGTCAGATTACATGTAGAAGTACAGACATACCTGAGACATGACAGCTAGCAGAAATTCAAACTTCACAGAGTACACTTTCAGTTTAAAGCAGACACCTACATTTCTACGGCCTACTTCAAGTGTACCTTTTCAGAGACTTATATGGACTAGGATATAGATTAATACATCCGCCAACATGTTTTAAACCTCACTTTTCTTTTGTGGTTTCATTATAGAGTGACAGCTCACAATGTCAGGCATATGCAAAAATGAAAGGCTGACTCCTGTCATGCCACTCTTGTGAGTCTCACCATCTTTCTAAAGACGTAAATTAGTGCGTCTGTGCCTTTTTGTGGTGAGATAGCACATCTAAAAAAGCCTTTAATTACTAGAATACCTCTATATCACACCACATGGGGGGATATTCTCAAGAACGTGCGATAAACATCGCCAAAATAGGCTAACGCAATTTCTCATATCGCCGTCTATCGCGGGAAAATAACTCTGTGTCAATGTCGTATTCTCAACACGGCGGTAACATGCCATAGTTTCCAGATAACGCCTCAAATGTCCGCGATACAACTTTTGCAACGGCGATAAAAAAGGAAACCCGAACGTGAAAAAAGTTGCGATGGGCCCAACCACGATAGAAAAATTGGCGACAAGCAGCGCCAGGCTTGCAATTCCCACGTCAGGCGGGAAAAATCACCATAAAAACTGCAAATAAAAAAAATTAAAAAAGCATAACAATTGCGAAGCACAATGGAGGTAGCCGGAGCAAGTACAGAGGACAACCCGAACCCCACAAGCCCCACGGAGGACCAGCCTGGGACCTCGGGGTCAGGGAAGGGCAAAGAGAAGAAGAAGAGGAAGACGCGGTTCAGTCCACAGGAAAACAGGATCCTGATAATGGAGGTGGTAGAACACCATCAACAACTGTTCGTCACCTCCACTGTGTCATTGGCAACTAAAAATACAATATGGCAGTCCATCCTGGACAAGGTGTATGCAGTCGTAGTGCTGAGGAGGACAATGGAAGAGCTCAAGAGGCGCTGGAATGATGTGAAGCGCAAAACCAAGCTGATCCTCGCAGCCAACCTGAAAGCAGCAATGCAGACTGGAGGTGGGAATCCAGCGACACACCAGGAGCTGGATGAAATGGAGGAAATGGTGACCCGAGTCATCATTGGGGAGACGGTGGCAGGAGTTGGGGGACCGTACACTGCACAACATGACCTGACCCAACAGCAACAGGGTGAGTAACAACCAGGGACTGGGGGGACGGGGGGAGATGGGCACAATGGCACACATGCAGAATTAAATATAGCACATCTGCGGACAAACCATGCCCAAGAGTCACAACTCCGACCAAGAGCCCAAGTTACCCAAGTCTGCAACATCTCAGCACTGTATAAGCACAGAAGTGAAAGGCACACCGCCTGAAAGGGATAAGGGCCAGCAAAATCAGAGCTGAAGGGGCAACACACCCACAATGCAGCACACACACATAAGAATCAGAGCACCTCAACATTGACAACTGCTGCCGCTTGTGTGTAGAAAATGGCCATTCACATTTGGCATAGCAGGAAACTGTGAGATGACAATGTACAAGTACAACCTCACATCCCTGATGGTGTAGAAATGTCAACTGTCCCGCATCACATAGGCATCTCCTCACAAACAGTCACAATGTACATTGTCATGCAGTCTGTAAGTAAACTTGTCCAATGTGTCAACATTCATGTGAACATCTCCGCCCCCTGAAGTGTCAGTGCCACACAGTGTGGCAGACATTCCACCTCCGGCCCCTGATGTGTCAGTGCCACACAGTGATGCAGACTATACACCACCACCCACATGTGAGGCACCTGACACATCAGAGGACGAAGATGATGATGAATCTGGCTCTGTGGTAAGAATGAAGTGGTAGCATTCATCTCCGCCATATGGCCTGTTTCAGCTTGGTTCTGCCCTCTGCATTATGCCCTGGAATAACACCTTCCACTGTCCCCCTATACACTCAGCGACACTCACCTTGGACCTCGACATGGACTGCCATATTTTGATTGGTTACCAATGACACAGCAATCACACTGCGGACTGAAGTCTCCCTCTTCCGATGAACTTGTCAATCCCTAAAGGACTCTGGCTGGCCCTCCACAGGGCAACAATGTAAAGTGGGGTTCACATGGCCCTGTACTGCTCCAGCATCAACACTCCACTGAATGTGAATAAAACATTCTAATTCACACAGATGTGTCGTGGCTATGAGCAATCAAGTATGAAAGTATGGATGAATGTAGGGACAGTGATTCCACAAAAAGGTACTCCCTGGTTAATGCTATCAATGCGCATGTATGGCCATGACCCAGATAGGCAGTGAGACACACATTGTCATTCAAATCAACACTCATCACAGTTGAATACAAGTGAAGGTGCGTAGACTTTATTTGCATATGCGTGTCAGTACGGGCAAGATAAGTGCTACAACATGCAGACCAATGCAGCAGTATGTCAGGATGAGGAACGTTACCAAGCGCCGCTGTCCACTCCGGGGGAGTGCCTCACCTTTCACAGGTGTGTGTTAACCCGCGTTGTTGTCCGCTCATGTATTCTGAGTCCAGGTGAATGCAGCCATGTCCACTGTTGTCGTGGGACATGTGACCAGATCTCCAAGATGCAACAAGGTGTTGGGACATGAGCAATGTGTTCCAATCTGTTGTGGCTGCAGGTACGTAGTTACTCATCCATGAAAGCGATTGCAGCTTCGTAGGCTATCATTTCAAACATGAGCTCGTTGTCGACTTCATCAAACAGGATGGCGAGGCAATCCATTAGCAAGTCCGGACAGATGTGCTGCGTCCACCCCCTTCCACCAATTAGCAGTACAGCCCAATAGGGGAGCGGTTCAATGTGGTCACTGCACATGAGGAGTTGTGCAATCTCCCAGGTCCAGCTACCAGCATGTATGCCAAGTATCAAGGCATCCCATAAACGGGTATCACAGTGACACTCCTGGTCGTGGGCCAACAGGGGGCGCACACATGTCAAAATCCAGTTCATCCACCATACTGTTGGATAGGCAGACATCCATGGACCACTCGAATATGCACGATCGACAATGCAACACAGGCTGAACGCAGGTGACGTTGGCAAGGTGGAAGCTTAGCCGGTAACTGATCCGCAGCACTGCCAATGGCAGTGCCCCCAGTAAACGCAGCATACGTGCACGGTACTGTTCCACCTGACAGGGGTTGTGCATGTGTCCGGGATGTTCTGCCATTGTGTTAGTGGCTCTGGTTGAAGCGGCACTGTTCTGACCTGCGCCAGTTCTGTGGATGAAATGCCACAGCTCGGATCAATGTTGTTTTAGTGTGCAACGGCTGTACGCCTGGGATGGTGTGGGAGTAAATGTGAAGGCCATTCCATGCAAGATAACTTCGAGCAAGGACTTCTGTGTGTGGGGTGTGTATACGTTGGTCTTTCATCGGGCTGTGCGTAGTGTGGGAGTTGTCATCAGCTGCTGTAGTATCTGTCAGGGGGTGCCGGGCACATGCAATTCCGAGGTCGGAGGTGCAGATGTGCATCCGCCTGATAGTTCAGACAAAGGAGCTTTCATCCCTAATGCTAGTTTCTCATCTGCTTGCATTCAGGAAATGTGAAGTGGCTTGTTGGGGGTGGGGTGGGATGTGTGCGACTTTGGGATTCATGTTTGACATGTCTTGCATGTGGCAAATGAGCGGCATCACTGTGTGTTACGTTGCCTCACAGCTGCTCCTCCCTCCCCGAGCCTATTTACTCGTGTGCGCTGCGCGGTTGCATCACTTGCACTCCTACGGCACACCATTGTCATGCCTGTCTGTGCATGTCCACAAGCCTGACAACGACACTGTGATGTTGGCCTTTGAAGGTGGGCGGCCACGTGAGTGTAGGCCTGTGGGAAGGATAGAGCGGACACAGATGTAGAGTTCATGCCTGGCTGAACTTGCACTGCGATTAAGGCTAGGCATTTGGCTCATGCTGCGGCAATACAGATACACACAACACTTGGCATGTATGAGCCAAGACCCCCAGCGGTCTTGCGCTCCTTCATTTCTCCGTTCGTGCGAGCCCGCCCTCTGGGTGCATGCTACATTGCAACATTGTCGATTGCGGGCTGGGTGGCGCCAACACTACAACAGTGACACAATCATTAGTTACTTCCTTGTCCAGGCCAGAACTGAACCACGCCCAGAGGCCCGGGCAAATCCTTCACACCCCTAAGCTGGCCTGGCGTACGCCGGCCCAGCCCACTCCGCTTACGCTTACAGGGGGGGGACAGAGCTATGTGTCCAAGGTCTTAGACACTGCCTGAGGTGACATGGTTGCGTCCGCAGTCCACAGCACAAGGAAAGGTGGTAGGGCCCTGGCCCATCATGCATACATAATGACCACAAGGACACACTTAGATAGATAGTGGAACTGGCTACGGGCATGTGCGCCCGGCCACTTTTTATTGCCAGGGTCACATGTCCAGTGACGCCTGTGCTGGTTGGGTGTGGGGTGACTGTAAGCCAGCACTCAGGGAGTGGTTGGTGCTGGCAACAACTAGAACAGTGATCTTCGTATTACACACACAGATTCAATCATAAAGGGTCCATGACTTGTGGTGCACTGAGTTGGTGGCACCTGAAGCACTCAGCGGGTGCGCAGCCTGCGATGATGCATGGTCCTGGCGGGCCGCACTGATAGCAATGTCTGTTGCCTACTGGACTGCACCATTAATAAATCAAGTCTCAATTTGAATTGTGAGCCCTGCTGACGGCAGTGTAGGCCGGAGGCAGCGGTCAGAAAGAGCCCACAGCCCCGTGATGATGACTTGTGGTGCACTGAGTTGGTGGCACCTGAAGCGCTCAGCGGGTGTGCAGCCAGAGATGATGGCGTGTCCTTGCAGGTCAGGTTTGGATTTGATTTGTGAGCCCTGCTGACCGCAGTGTAGGCCGGAGGCAGCGGTCAGAAAGGGCCCACAGCCACGTGATTATGACTTGTGGTGCACTGAGTTAGTGGCACCTGAAGCGCTCAGCGGGTGTGCAGCCAGAGATGATGGCGTGTCCTCGCAGGTCAGGATTGGATTTGATTTGTGAGCCCTGCTGACCACAGTGTATGCCAAAGGCAGCGGTCAGAAAGGGCCCACAGCCACGTGATGATGACTTGTGGTGCACTGAGTTGGTGGCACCTGAAGCGCTCAGCGGGTGTGCAGCCAGAGATGATGGCGTGTCCTCGCAGGTCAGGATTGGATTTGATTTGTGAGCCCTGCTGACCGCAGTGTAGGCCGGAGACAGCGGTCAGAAAGGGCCCACAGCCACGTGATGATGACTTGTGGTGCACTGAGTTGGTGGCACCTGAAGCGCTCAGCGGGTGTGCAGCCAGAGATAATGGCGTGTCCTCGCAGGTCAGGATTGGATTTGATTTGTGAACCCTGCTGACCGCAGTGTAGGCCGGAGACAGCGGTCAGAAAGGGTCCACAGCCACGTGATGATGACTTGTGGTGCACTGAGTTGGTGGCACCTGAAGCGCTCAGCGGGTGTGCAGCTAGAGATAATGGCGTGTCCTCGCAGGTCAGGATTGGATTTGATTTGTGAGCCCTGCTGACCGCATTGTAGGGCGGAGGCAGCAGTCAGAAAGGGCCCACAGCCATGTGATGATGACTTGTGGTGCACTGAGTTGGTGGCACCCGAAGCGCTCAGCGGGTGTGCAGCCAGAGATGATGGCGTGTCCTCGCAGGTCAGGATTGGATTTGATTTGAGGGCCCTGCTGACCGCAGTGTAGGCCGCAGACAGTAGTCAGCACACACATAACTCTGCGGTGCTGTGCCGCTGGGTGCGCTGGGGGCCTGTGTTGCGGACGCCAGCGATCGGCTGAGGAGGCTGGCGGTAATGGCGGTGGACTCGTAGCAGGGTGAGGGTCACCTCCCTGGCAGACATGTTGGCCATCCGGGAAGTGAACCCCGCCCAGAGCCCCGGCCTATTTATTCGCACTCCTACACTGGCCTGGCGTACGCCGGCCCAGCCCACTCCGCTTACGCTTACGGGGGGGACGACACAGATACATGACCGGGGTCTTCCCCACTGCCTGAGGTAACATGGTTGCGTCCACTGTCCACAACACTACAAACACCAGCAGTATATGTCCACATGGACATGTCTGTGCTCTGCATACTGTAGTCTGTCCAGCACATCACCACCACACTTGGCATTGTGTACATTCTTATTCATGGGTGACTTGCCTCCTTCACACATACTTGGTTCCCACCTCTCCCCACATTCTGCAATTGTGTGGCTGTGGGGCCATGCCGTTTTGGGAAGGTCAGCTGTCTTGTTCTGCGCTGCCTCGGTGGTAGTCCGGGGGGGTCCTGGGGGTGGTGGCGGTGGCTGTTGTGGCCCTCTTGGGTCTCCGAGCTGCATGGTCAGTAGCTCCATGACATGTGTTGGTCTTCAGATGTGGCTCTGTGCTGGGCTCCCTTTCATGCTGCAGGTTGTCGTCCTGCTTTACACCAGTAAAAGGCAGGTGTTAAATCCCTGCTGCTAATGCGCCTTATCTCCTGTTTTTGGGTCAAATCGCGGATCTGGCTGGTCGTTGAGAATATCGCGAAGTGGTGTTTTCGTGTGTTTTTGCACGGGAACGCCTACTCTGCATATCATTAGTGTTAGTTGTCGCTCTCATCCGTGGCGATGTTTTTTGCCGAGGATATCGCTGGGAAACTGGCAATATTGGCAGTTTGCACCAGCTTGAGAATAGGGTGATAAGTCTATCGCCACTTTTGCGGCGCTAAAGTGCCGGTAAGTCGGCGATAAGTCCTTGAGAATATGCCCCATGCTCTCTAAATTTGTGTAGATGAAAATGTATGGATTACTTTCTGCTCATTATACAAGACAGACGCATATTGAACTCTGTATTTGAGTGCTTCTGTGATGCCTACCTAGGTAAGGGATCTGTGCTTCTGCGACTGAATGCTGTAGTAGCTTTGACAAGATTTATGCAGTGCTATGATAAACTGCATAGTTTTTAAGTTGCGGTCATCAGGTGTCCAACACGTCTCAGACTACACTTAGATGTACACCCATACCTGAGAATTTTTAGCAGTCAGTCATTCAAACTTGACAGAGTATGTTTTCAATGTAAAGATTTGATTTGATTTGTGCATTTATATAGCGCGCGAATGCCCAGGGGCATCTAGGTGCTGATACCAGTGAATCCATTAAGGTTACAGATGAAACTGTAGATGAAAATGTTAGTTGGTGAAGAGCTAGGTTTTTAGCAAATTCCTGAAAGATAGAAGTGGAGGGCTATTCTTTATGCAGGCAGAGAGCGAGTTCCATGTTTTGACCGTCCGTCCATTGAGCTTTCTTGAACCTGGAAGTCTGTAGAAGTTTGCTATGCACAGATCTTAGATTTCTGGAAGGCACATACCAGTTCAGATGTTTCTTCAGAAAATGAGGACCGGCACCGTGCAATGCCTTGAAAGCCAGGCATTGGGAAAGCACTCACTTCACTATCTACAGCCTACTTGAAATGTACCTTTGCAGACAGTCATAAGGACTGGGATAGAGGTTAATACATCTGCCAAAATGTTTGAAACCTCACTTTTCTCTGCCACTTTCATTACAGAATCGGAGCTTACAATGCCAGACCTAGGCCAAAATGAAAGGCTAACTCCTCTCATGCCACTGTTATGAATGTCAGCATCTTTCTAAACACTTCAATAACTGTGCCTGTGCCTTTTAGGGGTAAGATATCACATATAAAGAAACCTATATATATTAGACTACCTCTGTTTCATAGCACACAATCTCTGAATGTTTGTAAAAGAAGCTGCATGGACCACTTTTTGCTCCCTATATACGGTAGGCCAGTATGGAACTGAGTGTTTGAGTACTTCTGTGACGCCTACGTAGCTAACAGATCTATGGTTCTGGGACTGAATGCTGAAGTAGCTCTGAAAATATTTGTGCAGGAGTATGAAAGACTGCATAGTTTGTAACTTTGGGTTATCAGCTGCACCGCACATGTCAGACTACAAGTAGAAGTACAGGGGGCGTGGCCGAGCCGGCGACCAAGATGGCCATCTGACTCAGGAGCTCCGGAGCCGTCGGAAAGTGATGTCCGCCTGACCGTGTCCCACGGCTGTGAATCCAGTCCGAATGCGGCTGGGAGGACCCCCGGCATGCCGGTGAGCAGACTGGTCTAACTGCGACGCCCCAGATCGCCAGATATGCTGCGATCCGACATGCAACGTGCCCGGGCCTGACGTGGCCCTCAGAGGCCCCGAGTCAACAGGGGACTCGGGTGAGCCTGAAGGCGGGGCCCGGAGCGCGCGCGCTGGGATTGAATGCGGCGGCGGTCGCGTCTGCTCACTGCCGGCACGGAGCGATTCTCGCTGCCCGTGAACTGAGGGCGTTTGGATGTGTCAGCAAGCCGGGTGGTGCACGACAAGTCCCTGTGTTTGCCGGGGCGGGAGGTGGAGGCCCCCGTCCGGTGCTAGCTGCATCGCGCCTCCTGGCCCTGATCGGACATGCGCAGGCACTCCCCGCGCGCACTGTGTGCGACCGGCCACATTGCTGCCTCTACCGTCCTGAATGCACCTGGAAAGCGGGCATCCTGGCTCGCCTTGGGCCCCGCTGGATCACGTCCCTCCACAACATTGCAGGCTGCCTCATTGGCCACATTGCACCTAATCTGGGAGGGCGCCTGAGGCACTAGTTGTCTACGGTTGCTGGCAGTATCCATTTTTTCCACCTGGGCCCTGCCGGAACCCATGCATGCCGTGGCCCTGGCAATGATATAGTACAAGTTACCTGCCCTAGCTGCAAACGCAGATCATCCTTGCAGCAGCTCACCTCCCGGGGGGTCCCCTCCCTATCTCAACAACTGGAAATGGGTCGCAGTGACCCAAAGCAACGCCAACTCAACTTGGATGGGGGGAAGACCCCTAGGCGTGAAGAAGCCGAGAACACCACTGAAGAGGAGTTAAACCAACTTGAGGGCGCCGCTGCAATAATGTCCGGGCTTCGGGCGGGTTTTCAAGCTATTGATACTCGATTGGACACTCTAACTAGCCGGCTGGACAATATCCATGGTCGCTTGGAGGCGCAAGACACACGGATCGGTGGTGCGGAACAACTAATCTCAGACCTGGAAGATACCCAACCAGAAACGACTGGAAAGGACGGAGAACCTACTCAAACAACTTGCCACCAAAACCGAAGATTTAGAGGCGCGTTCGCGCAGAAGCAATATACGCGTTGACGGAATTGCCGAATCCACGAATACCGGGCCCATGGCCAAATTTGTAGAACCCGTCCTTGTAGAATTGTTCGTGAGAGAAGCCTTCTCTGCGTTGTTTGCTGTTGAACGGGCCCATCGAACATTGGGCCCCCCCCGTTGCCGGGAGCCCCCCGAGGATAATAATTGCCAAAATCCTCAACTACAATGACCGTGATGTGGCCCTCCGGCTATCCAGGGAGCGAGGCACGCTTAACTATCAGGGCTCGAATATCTCCCTATTTCCGGATTTTACGTCATTAGTCCAAAATGCACGCCGCAAATATATTAATGTGAAGCGGGCCCTCCAAAAGGCGAATGTTAAATACGCCATGCTCTACCCGGCCACACTCCTTATCCAGCTTGGTAGTAAAACTCACATTTTTGATACTCCAGAGGAAGCCGAGAAATTCTGGAAGAAGCAGAAACCGGCTGAAGCGCAGCAACGCACGGGTGACGACGCTGGACCTGGTCCATGATGATCTGCTGCGGCACATTCTGCTGCTACGTACCTCGCTCAGGTTTCTGGACACTGCGAACTGTTTATAAACTTGTTATATCCTGCGTGCGAATGTCACTAGCCGCCGCGACCGTGTATGGACGTTGATAGTTTTATACAATATCTCTTATAGTGAACAGATCTATGACTATGAAACTGATACTGGTCTAGCGGACAACCCCTAGTATCTAAAATCCTACATTCCGATGTCTCCAATGGAGTGTAGCCATCTCCCTCTGATGATTTCCTGCTCTCCCCTTTTTTCCTCCCTCCCCCCTTTCCCCTGTCCAAAGGTGTTGCTCCTTTGTTGGGATTCACCGGGTGCCTTGTTTTTGTGTATCCGATGGGGGTGGAGGGTGGTGTGTGGTTGGGGTTTTTTTTGTTTATGATTGTTATAATTATGTTCTTGGTTGGAATGGAGCGCTTTTCCTAGTTACAGTGCAGATTACTGATATCGCGGATCCACGGTTGTTGATGTTGAGACTTCTGATGATTAGATGACTAGTGATAATGAAAGTAGCTCCGGACTTCATCTCAGATGTCTATCTTGGAACATGAGAGGACAGGCCAATCCCCAAAAAAGCAGGCAGGTTTTAACATACTTGGCTAGTCACTCTATACAAATCGCTTTCTTCCAGGAAACCCACTACGCACCACTCCCTGCGCATAGATTTGCGTCCACCTGGGGCGAGAATCGCTTCTTCTCTTGTTATAGCTCATACTCAAGGGGTGTGTGTATCTTGGTACACCGTTCCCTCCCCTTCCATGTTGTGGAGGCAGTGGTGGATCCAGGGGTAAGGTATGTTATGGTGAAGGGATCGTTGGGGGGTGAGTCTATATTGCTTGTTAATATATATGCCCCAAACATTGACACCATTGACTTCTTTCCCACGATAGCTACAAATATCGACCAAATGAGTACAGATGTTATATTGATGGGGGGCGACTTTAATCTCACGCTTGACCCCACGACTGACACTACCGGCCCAGGACGCATCACAAAACCTCACGCCACACAGGGGCTTCTCAGCCTTTTACAGGCAACATTATTGGATGACCCCTGGCGCGCACATCATCCAGGGAGCCGTACCTACTCTTTTTATTCTGCCCCGCACAGTTCATGGTCCCGTATTGACCACTGGTAACTCACACCACAATTATTGTTAGAAGTACGTAAGATTGAATATCTACCCCGTACGATATCTGACCACTCCCCGGCCCTCCTTGTATTAGATTTCCCCATGATCCCCAAGCAGCGACCACTATGGAGCTTCCCCTCCACTGCCCTCCTAGACCCGGTCTTTCGCAGTGAAGTGGGAGATGCCATTAGAGAAAATTTTTAATTAAACGAAGGCACGGTAGATTCGCTGGGATACCTTTAAGGCGGTTGTCCGCGGGGTCAGCATCTCAAAACATTCGTGATGAGCTAGGGAAAATAGAGCAGAAACTAAAGGAGGTTGACTCCTTCGCGCTTACAGCTCCTTCGCCGGATTCTTTTCGTGACCGCTCAGCGTTAATGGCAGAATTCACTGATGCAGCTGCCCGAGAAGTCAAGTATCTCGGTAAATATGCCATGGCCCGAGTGAACAGAGAGGGTGAGAGGCCCGGTAGGACGCTCGCCCGACTTCTCCGTCCACAATATCAATCAGCATACATAACACACCTAGACACCAAAACGGGAGAATGACTGACTAACAGTGCAGATATCTCCGTGGCTCTACTTGAATATTATACGCGATTATACAAAACACGTGATCCCCCGGAGGGCAAGCACTGATGGACTATTTACAGGAAATAGCCATGGTCTGACTGGAGGATGCGCAGCGCGAATTCTTGGCGTCCCCAATAGATACTGACGAGATTAGGCAGGCAATAAAAGATCTGGCCAGCAGCCGTGCCCCTGGCTCCGATGGCCTCACGGGGGAATTTTATAAAGCTTACCAGGATGTACTCGCTCCACGTCTGGTGGAAGTTTATGCTGAAGCCCTAGAGAGTGGTTCCCTCTCTCCTACCATGCGAGAGGCCGTAGTTACATTATTGCTTAAGCCAGGAAAGCCCCCTAGTCAATGTCAGTCGTATAGACCGCTGTCATTACTTAACCACGACTATAAAATTCTCGCTAAGATTTTAGCCACCCGCCTATCGCTGTTAAAGGACACTACATTATGCCCATTTCAAGCTGGATTTGTCCCCGGCAGATCCACGACGCTCAATTTTCGAACAGTCTTCTCAGTAATAAATCAAATGGAACCTACTCTACCTGCGGCAGTGGTGCTATTAGATGCCGAAAAGGCATTTGTTTCATTAGAGTGGCCCTTTCTATATGTAGTGATGCAAAAACTAGGCATACCCATTGGCTTTATAAACCTGGTCTATCTTTTGTATTCCAATCCAGTAGCCCGGCTCAAAGTAAATGGGACGATAACAACTCAATTTCCACTGTCGCGTGGCACCAGGCAGGGGTGCCCACTGTACCCCCTATTGTTTATTGTAGCCATGGACCCCCTTGCTTGCCACACACAAGAGCGTCATCTTCACTGTGGTCTACAACTACATACGGGCCCACTCGCCACTTCCTTCTATGCGGCTGACGTAATGCTGTTTGTGCGGAAGCCGGCCGAGAACCTGCCCCTGCTCCTAAGAGAGGTGGTCGGCTTTGGAGTGTACTCTGGATTGGTCATCAATTGGACCAAGTCGGAAATCTTCCCATTGACCCCTGCTACTACCCAAGTAGATATCGAATTCCCTTTGAGATGGTACATTGACCCCCCTAAATATCTCGGCATTTATCTGCATTGCACCGCTGCAGAAGTTATCCGCCTTAATTATGGCCCGCGATTGATAAACTTACGACACAGATTGATAGATGGACGAAGCTCCCCCTTTCTATAGCCGGAAGGATTGCCATAATTAAAATGGTGGTCTTACCACGTCTGTTATATTTATTTTTAAACATTCCGATTGCTTTAACTGTGACATTCTTCGATACATTACGCTCATTGCTGACGCGCCTGATGTGGGCGGCCAAACAGCCGCGCATAAGCTGGAACACTCTGATAATGCCATATGAACGAGGGGGTTTCGGGGTTCCTGATTTTTATTTATACTATCTGGTAGCGCAGGTCCACTTTACATATTACTGGTACCACCCTGATGCACGGATACAATATCTTAAACCTGAACAATCTCAAATACACCCGAACTCGCTCTTGTCGATTCTACCACAGGGTCTACCTCGATGCCCTACTGAAATACAGACACTATCCACAACTTGCTGGGCGTTGACTAAACTACAAAGGTATTTGCAGCACGCCTTCTTATATTCTTCACAGATACCATTGGCCGATAATCCATGGATACCCCCTGCCACCGAAACCCTCACTAAAAAGACGTTAGATAAACTGAGAATCCATACGGTGGGGGATTTATTTAAAGACTCTCATCTATGCACGGTCACTGACTTCGCATCCCGGGAGGCTGCCACATACATGGACAGGTTCCTCCTTCATAGAGTTCGAGGTGCCTTATTGAGTGCAATACCAGATGCATCAACAGAACCGGAAGAGTTCCCCCCACTCGCACTTGTAATCAGCTCCCCAGAAAGTACTCACCTTGTCTCACGACTATATCACCTATCACAATCCATACGCCCTGCAGTGGGCACCAAGGATAGGTCGTCCTGGGAGCGGGATCTAGGTGAAACATTGACTGACAGTGTATGGCTATACTGTTGTGCACAGACACGGTATATCTCCAATAACCATAGGCACAAATTATTACATTTTAAATACCTCCCTAGGGCCTACGTTACCCCAAAACTATTAGCTAGGATGAACCCGGCTGTACCGAACTCATGTGCCAGATGCGCAGAGCCAGAGGCGGACCTTGCACATCTTGCTTGGAATTGTTCACCCATTAGGATGTACTGGGAGGAGATATTTCACCACTTGTCCCTTATGGTGGAGCACACTCTGAGGCCTACACCACTGATGGCATTATTGGGTTACGTCCAACCAATTAAAAGAAGCATTAGAAGATTCTCTGCGATTGCCCTACTTATGGCAAAACGCCAAGTCTCTTTGCAATGGGTAAGAACACGAACGCCCAAAATAAAGGACTGGCTTCGCGATCTTCTTTACTGTAACACTACAAGTGATGTCTATGCCACACTGTTACCCATGCCCTCACGCCCACTTGACATCTGGCAACCACTCAGGGATTATTTACAGATCCATCCAATGAGTGAAGTGTCTGAGGGAAGTGTATAAAGCATGATGGGATGTATTGCTCTGGTGGGGTTACTACAGATAATAGCCGGAGTCCTGCTGCATGAGTACTACTAGTCATTGAACTGTAATTCACTGAACCATTGAAAATGTCCCGGCTACTGTGGTTTCCAGGCTGCACTGTGATCACTACTGTATAATTGACCAAACATGCTCCTTTGTTTTGAGTTGTTTTGTTTATGTAATGAGAGTGATGCATAATCTGATATATGTACCACGGTCGTAGTGCTCGACCCTTTTTTGTACGCTCTCTGTATGTATGCTATTTGAAAAATGCAATAAAATAAACACAAATTAAAAAAAAAATTAAAGTACAGACATACCTGAGACTTGATAGCAGTCATACATTCAAACTTGACAGAGTACGCTTTCAGTTTAAAGCACACACCTCACTATCTACAGCCTACTGAAAGTGTACATTTGCAAATACTTATATGAACTAGAATAGAGGTTAATACATCTGCCAACATCTTTTAAACCTCACTTTTCAGCATCAGTTTCATTAGCGAGTCAAAGCTCACAATACCAGACCTATGCCAAAATGAAAGGCCGACTCCTGTCATGCCACTCTTGTGAGTCTCAGCATCTTTCTAAACACCTTAGTAAGTGTGTGTATATCTTTAGAGGTGAGACAACATATGTAAAGAAGCTTATAGGTGAAACACTACCTCAGTTTCACACCACATGCTTTCTAAATGTCTGTACAAAACCCTGCATGAATCACTTTCTACTCATTATAGAGGGCAGCCAGGTATGAATGTATGTGTTCAACTGATTTCCTGATCCCTGCCTAGCTAAGACATCTGTGCTTTTGGGACTCAATGCTGAAGTAGGCCTCACTAGATTTGTGCAAGGGGATGATAGCCTGTATAGTTTTTAAGTTAGGCTGATCAGCTGACCACAAATGTCAGACTACATGTTCAAATGCAGACATACCTGAGACATGGTACAGGTCAGACATTCAAATTTGACAGAGTACACTTTCAGTTTAAAGCACACACCTCACTATCTAGGGCCTACTGCCAGTTTAACTATTACGGAACTTATTTGGACTGGAATAGAGGGTAAGTCATCCGGAAACATGCTTTAAACCGCACTTTGCTCTACCATTTTCATTAGAGAGAGAGAACTCGAAAAACCAGGCCTAAGCAAAGATGTAAGACTGACTCCTGTCAAGCCACTCATGTGAATGTCAGCTTGTTTCTCGAGACCTCAATGACTGTGTCAGTGCCTTTCTAGAAGCAAAATAATATATTCAAACAAGCCTATACGTACTAGACGACCACGTTTGACACCACGTGCTTTCTAAATATGTGTAGAACAACCTTCATGAATCAGTTTCTCCTCAGTACACAGGGCACTTCGATATAAACATGTGTCTTCAATTAATTTCATGATGCCTGCCTAGCTAATAGAATGAAAAAGCGTCTCTCCTCATAGGAGTCGTGTTAGTGCCACCATGTTTCTATACACACCAATGATTGTCTCAATACCTTTTAGGGGTGAGGTAGCACATGAAAAGTATAGTATACATACAACATTACCTCTATTTCACACCTTATCCTGGCCAAATATGTGTGTAAAACAAACTCCATGCATCTCTTTTTCCACACTATACAGAGCAGTCAGATATGAAACTATGTGTTAAATTGGTTTCACAAACCCCGTCTACCTAAGTGATCTTCGCTTGTGAAATGCAATCCTAATGTAGCTTTCACAATATTTGTCTAGCGGTATGATAAACCGAATATTTTTTAACTTATGATCAATACTTGCATCACGTGTCAAATAACATAGGAAACCCAAACAAATCTGACACATGGTACCAGTTAAACATTCAAATTTCTCAGAATACGCTTCTACTTTCAAACACAAGTATCAGTATGTACAACCTATTTGCAATCTTCATTTCAGTACAATTATATAGGATACAATACAGGGTCACATTTCTTTAATGCGTCTCAACTTTTATAAATACTGCATCTAAACGTTAAAAATAAAATTACAATCACTGAACCACTCCTACACCATACATAACACTAACTTACACATTTCTAACTTACCTCTGAAATCCTGTTGTTCAGCATGAAAATATCACAAACTCTTAAATACTTTTCTTTTCCACACAATAAATGTGATGCATCACTCTCAATAAGTAAAAACCAGTAATGGCATATCTTCCTTCTCATTTTCCACAAAAATGATAGTAAGTAACTAATCAAAATATCAATTTTTTCAAAATCTAAAACCACTTTCTATTGGATACTCATATTAACCCCTTTATTACTCTCTTCTTAAAGAGCCCAATCTGCTTCTGTAATTTACTGGAGTCACGAATCTACTGCGGCACCCCAGTGTAACGTCGCAATGGAGTCCGGAACCCTTATGGGAGTTCAAAAAACGATTTCCAACACTACTAGTATATTTCTTCAGGGACATACCACTTCTAAACATACTACTGATTTGGGAAAACGTAATTCACAAGCGTATAACATATATATAGCATTCCATTCTATATTTTAAATCCACAGTTTACTTTAAACCCGTACCCCATAGTGGTTCATCTTAGATTCCATAGTAACAGTTTCTACAACATTCAACTGTACCAGTAGGTCAGAAGTTCACCATATTTTTAAATGCAGCATACCAGCTTCCAAATCCACATAACAGGTGTGGTTGACTTTTGCAAAATACTAGCTTATACAGTCTACTGTACCTTTCAAACTTTTCTCCATAACCAATCAGAAAGATACTTGTTTTCCAAAGTAATATGCAACCTATTTTTAAGTACACAAAGCTTATGAACAGCTAATGACTTATCTGCTTTTTGTTAAACAACATTTCGTCCACCATTTTATATACCTCTCATTATACCAAGTGACTTACTCAGCTACAGACATCTTTAGATACCTGGCACACATCCCTTCAGAATGCTTGCAGTATGGATTGTAGGGCACAGCTATATTTTCTGGGGCAAAAGGTATGCTGAACACAGAGGAATTCACAAAGACCTGGGTTTGCAAAATGTGAATATTAAATGGTTTGCTCAGAGAGGATTAAAGTTGCACCAATTGCTGCCTTTGATTTTTTTAGTTTTATATAGCGCGAACTAGACCCGAGAAATTGGGTATCAGAGCGCTTTACATTAACACCAGTTTCATTACAGATGGACACATTCATTTTTTTGTTAGGCATGGGGAGATTAAGTGATTTGCCCAGAAGGACAGGATGTTGAGCATCGTTGCCGAGAATCGAACCCGGTTCCCCAGCTTCAAGGTCGACCGCTCTAGCTGTAAGGTTTTATCCTTTTTGACTTTCCAACCCCCTGACCTCATGATTGTGCACTGTGGTGGCAATGACCTAGGCACTGGGGTACGTTTGAAAATCCTAATGAAGGATACCTTTGCACAACTAATGTCACTTTTCTGTCACACTGTCTTTGTGTACTTTAATATATGCCAAAGACAGAAATGGAAGTGGCCAAATCAGTTCTGTCCACAGATTGACAAAGCCAGGAAGCATGTTAACAAAGCTGTTTCTGCATACCTCAGAGACCATAATATGGGCTGTATCTACAACAACAGCCTAATTTTTGACATGGATGACATCTACAGAAGTGATGGAGTTCACTTCACAGATAAAGGGAACAGGGTCTTTCTCAACAACCTCAAGCTGCGCATCCGCAATTACATGTAGCTGCAACAAAGTCATAATGAACACAACAGCTCTTCTTAGAGCCATCCTATAACCCGACATTGCAATATATA
The DNA here is from genome assembly GCA_963921515.1 of Calotriton arnoldi. NCBI lineage: Eukaryota > Metazoa > Chordata > Amphibia > Caudata > Salamandridae > Calotriton > Calotriton arnoldi. Next base: position 382,517 of record CAWUFW010009182.1, read on the forward strand.
TATTTTTAACAAATATATTCTTCATAAATATTTGCCGGATTTGCGAACCCATTGCGAATCCGCAAAACAAAAGCACTAATTCAATGAACAGCAACACATTTCACTTTTTTAAATATATTTTTTAATTTATATATTTTAAAATGCTTTCTAACTTTGGCAATTTGAATATGATTATATAGTTCACTCTCGATAACTCTTTAATATACTATAAGAGTACCTCTGTAATTAAATGATATATTTATTTATTTACGGTAGATCCGCGACTACACCACAACGTTACACTGGGGGGGCTACGCCGAGTGCCGTGATGGAGTTGGGACTGCTACCACATGTGAAAAAAATATATATATTGTTTAATGCCCCCCTTCTGTGGGCTGATTTTGGCCCCAGGCACCCCATCCCCTGGGGCCTGCCCTTTTCTCATTTATATTTAAAAAAAAAAAAAACATGGACCGCGTGGCAGCGTTCCAAGGGCCAATTTTGGCCCCAGGGACCCCATCCCCCGGGGCCAGGCCTTCAACTTTTTTTTTTAATAGGGAGAGGAAACAGCATGTCCTCCCTAGCAAGTCTTCCCTCCCTGGGATGATATTGCCTCGGGGACGCCATCCCCCGGGGCATGGCCTCTTGTTCTGGACCGCTGGAGAACCTCAAGGCCCCCGCGGTCCCTGCCGGCTCCCCGCCTCCTGCAGCAGCCGGCATTGCTTTTGGGCAGAGGGAGCAGCTAATATGCAGCTCCCTCTTTCCAAAAGCAATTCTGCTCTGCTTCATGGAAGCTATAGCATTTTTCATGCTTTTGCTTCCATGAAGCCGAACAGAGTTGCTCCCGCCAAGTCATCACAAACTGCAATATCCTGGGGCTTGGCACCCCAGGAAATTGCTGGAGCCGCCCCTGGAGGGTGGCAGTCCCAAGGGCCATGGAGGGCTCCTGGAGGGGGGCCATGCGTCCCCCCTCCAATCTTCTCTGTAGCCCTGGGGAGGTGGTGATCCCCAGGGCCGGGGGTCCGCAAATGACTATAGCCATGTCTAAAGTTTCCTGTGGAAATTAACACAGAGAAAAAGGATTTTGGGACCCCCCTTTTTCTCAGCCCCGGCTTGACGGATCAACCCGAAACTTTCAACACAGCAGCTGTAGTGAGTGGCATATTAGTTTGGAAAATGTCATAAAGATTCGTCAAACGATGCCAAAGTTATTGGCAAATCAAAATCAGCATTTTGATAAAAATCAGGTCCTAACTATAACTAAATACTGGTGACTGCCAGTAGGTAATATATATATATATATATATATATTCACTGAAAAAACCACAGGTTTCAGGGACGTTATAGTTAGAAATTTGCATTTAAAAAACCTTAGATATTCACGGAAAAAAACAAACGTTAGAGGGACGTTATAGTTCGTCTGACATTGCACTCGTACAAAACCTGAAAAATTCAGCCGTTATAGTTAGCTGAGGTAACTATAACTCGCACCCCCGCAATGCACAGCTCATGACCGCATATATTACATTACTCATGACATGGTCAGTGACATCACTGATGACATCACTGATGGCATCTTAAATGACACCACTGATCATCCGGTGACTGTGAGTGTTTTTTAAGTTTATGACTGTTCAATATGTATACCAAGGTGTATTGGTGAATCACTGGGTTTATGAGTGACTATATGGATGACTCAGTGGCTGCGTGACTAACTGTATAAGTGAGTGATTAGGTGTCCCAGTGAATGTATGGGTGAGTGACTGGTTGTGCGAATGTGTGTATCTGTCTGTCCTGTCAGTTAATGTGTAAGTGGGTGTGTGAGTGTGTTAATGGGTATGTGAATTGCTATATGGGTGATTGATTGGTTGTCTGACTATGTCTATGGTTGTCTGAGTGTCTCTGTTTGTGGGTGAGGAGGTGTGTGACTGCCTGTATGGATCGGTGAGTGGGTGAGTCAGGGGCTGTATGGGGTACTGTTGCGTGTGTATAAAGTTCTATGAGTGAGTGAGTGTCTGTATGGCTGTGTCGGTGATTTAGTGCATACGTCAGTATGGGTGAGTAACTGAGTATGTGAAAGACAGTATACGTGAGTGACGGGGTATATGATTGACTGTATGCATGAGTGAGTGAATGTGAGCATGGATATATAGATGAGTGTATGCTTCTGTCAGTGACTATATAGCTGAGTGAGTATGTGTATGAGTAAGTAAGTGGGTGGGTGTGTAACTGTTTGGGTGAGTAAGTGGCTGTATTATTGACTGCATTGGTGAGTGTCTAGATGTGTGAGTAGTTCTATGGGTGACTCACTCAGTGTGTCAGCGCCTGTATGCCTGTATGAGTGGATATGTCAATAGATGTATTAGTGAGTGAGTGGGTGTATGAGTGGCAGTATGCATGAGCGAGTGGATGTGTGTATAGATCAATGAATCAGTGAGTGGGTGTGTAACTATTGTTATGGCTCTGTGAACAGGTTTGTGAGTGGTTGTGTGGGAGTGGCAATGGGTGTATAAAAGATTCTACAGTGGTATAAGTGAGTGCGTCAGAGATGCTGTGGATGAGGTCATCACTGATGTTATCAAGATGTCATTTGAGATGTCATCAGTTATGTCATCAGTGATGTCACTGACCATGTCATGAGTGATGTAATATATGAGGTCATAAGCAGTGCATTGCGGGGGCGTGAGTTATAGTTACCTCAGCTAACTATAATGGCTGAATTTCTCTGGTTTTGTATGAGTGAAATGTCAGACTAACTATAACGTCCCTCTATCCTTTAGTTTTTTCCGTGAATATCTAAAGTTTTTTAAATGCTAATTTCTAACTGCACGTCCCTGGTACCTGTGGATTTTTCAGTGAATTTGTAAGGTTTTTTAACCAGTCACATTTGCAGAGTGGGGGAGAAAGGGTTCTGGGCATCCGACCAGCTCTTAAGAATTCTGTTGCGTAGGACTTGCAGGAGGTACCAGTAGGGCTTCTTGACCCCCAAGGTCCCTCTGGAGTAAAGTGGACTTCATTCCCCAGCCCATAGTGCACCAGAAAGCGTGTTTGCAGAGTAGTGGACAAAGGGGGCGTGGCCTTCGAAGACCTCATAGCATTCCTGCTGCAAGGACGCCTTTGGGGGCCAACTACCCCTCCTATTACCTTCAGTAAGTCCCACACAGCAGGATTGCTGAGTTCTGATAGCAGGTCACACCCCCTTTGTCCACCACTCCTGGCGCGCTCTTGGTTGGGGGATGAAGTCCCCTTCGCTGCTATGGGTCCTTGACCAACTAGCCTACCTATTACCTCCAGTAAGCCCCACACCGTGGGATTGCTGAGAGGTGGTCACAGGCCACTCCCCCTTTCTCCACCACTCTGCAAACACGCCTCCTGGTGCGCTCTCGGTAGGGGGCTCTTCTTTGTAGCCCCTGGGGATGTGGTGGTACCTGGGGAAGGAGGACTGCAAAGGACCCCCGCATTTAATTAATTTGTGCCCCGGGGAGGTGGAGGTCCCCGGGGCATTGTGGGGGTGCAATGTGGCCACCCGCTTTTAATGAACATAGCCCCGGGGAGGTGGCGAACCCCCTCCCCAGGCCGATTTCGGCCCCAGGGACCCCATCCCCTGAAGTATGCCCATTTTTTTTTTATAATTATTTTTAAGGGAGGGGGAAGAGCGACACCCTTCCCCAGGCCATTTTCGGCCTCGGGACCCCATCATGCAGGCTTGGGCATTTATTTTTATTCTTTTAAAGGAGGGGACCCCCTCCCCGGGCCATTTTTGGCCCTGGGGCCCACATCCCCCTTGGCTTGGCCTCTCATTGGGGACTTCTGGGGGAGCCCCAAGGCTAACATGCAACTCTCTCTGCCCAGAAGAAAATGCTCTCACTTCCATGAATCGAAGCAGTGTTTGCTATGGCATGGTGGGAGCAGTGCTCCCGCCATGCCATAGCAAAGTGCAATATCCCGGGGTGGGCACCCCGGGACATTGCTGGAACCGGCCCTGGGGGTGGCGGTCCCCAGGGCCATGGAGAGCTCCTGGAGGGGGCCGCCTGCATATATTTAGATTGTTGCCCCCAAGACCTGGCCCAGCCGGGGTCCTAAAGAAAACAAAGCGCGAAAGCCCGTGCTTCATTTTTTTTAAATGTTCAGTGGGATTCGCAGACCCTACGCTACTCCTGCCAAACTTCTTTAACAAAATGCTTTTTTGGGCCCTTGAGGTCCTTGTGGGACCTCCTGAGCAGGCCTAGGGGGTCAGGGTGTTTATACCCTGACCCCTTTTCTTGTTTTTCATCGTTTTTTCACCTTTTTTCTTGTGACTCGGTTCAACTGAGTGACCAGATGGCTGACAACACTTCCGGGTTTGAAGTGTGGCAGCCAATCAGATCTCAGGCATGAGATCGGGAGGGTTCGCGGATCCTCCACAGCCATATTTGTACATCTGAGAAATGTTTAAATTTCTCAGGTACTACTGAACTAATTTACACCATTTAACAAAAAGAGTGAACCAAGAGCTGCCTTTTTGCCAAATTTGGTGTAATTCTGTTCAGCAGTTCGGGCTGTAGCCATGTCTAAAGTTTCCTATGGAAATTAACATAGAGAAAAAACATTTTGGAACCGCCCTTTTTCTCAGCCCTTGCTTGACAGATCACCCCGAAACTTTCAACACAGCAGCTGAAGTGAGCGGGCCATTAGTGTTGGAATCTTTGCGAAGATTCGTCAAACGGCGTCAAAGATATTGGCAAAAGAAAAAACGCTTTTTGAATAGAAACAAAGTCCTAACTATAACTACCTACTGGCGACTGCCAGGAGGCAATATAAATATATATTATTGAAAGACTGGGCAGACCATACAGTGAAATCATCGAAGGGTATGGTGGAAATCCTGATTAGGAATGCCAAAAGCGACAGAGTTAAGCTATTAAGCGAGATAAATGATGTTGAAGGGCAGATCTCAACCTTTGATGATAAGACTCAGATGGAGCGCCTCAGAGCAAAAATGAAGACAAGACTCATTACATATGAAAATGACATTAAACGCCGCAAACAAAATAGGTTTGCGAGAGACCAACAGGACTACGAATCTGGGAGAGTGCTAACATTTGCGAAAAAATATGATGCGCCGCGAAAAGCATTGCAAATAACAGCATCTAATGCAAAGGCACGCGATCCTAGAGATACGTCTGAATCGGAAGTGGAAACTGATTTGTTTGTCACTGAGAATCCTGGAAGAGATGCAGGAACCAGCGCAAGTTGTGAACCGAATTTTCCAAAGGAGTACCAACTAATGAAAGAATCATGGAGAAGATATCCCCAGAGAACACGCCCACCAGAGAAAAACACCGTAAAACCAGGTGAGGAGGTAAAAACAGGAAGAGGCGACTTTACCCCACGCGGGACAAGGAGCAAGAGGGGCTTCAACAAAAAGTAAACCAGCTGGCAGTCATTAATTTGTCATCTAAGACGCTGTCTTACATTGAAATCCAAGTCTTACAAATGAGACTTACATTCTGTCCCACCACGGAATGGGACTATGTGCAGACGCGCATTGACCTCTATCGCTTTATACGCAAGCTTAAATTGAAAAAAACCTTTATAATACATCCAAGACGACCTGATCCTAGACCTATAACAATACAGGGTGCTACGGACATTCTTACAGGGCATGACCTAGAAACACTGCAAACTTTACAGGTGCTGCATATGAATATTCAAGAAGATGGACAGAATGAGGAGGACAGTGTTACTAATGAAATTGAGAATCTTGGCATTGATCAGATCAGTGGAAAATGCAAGTTTGGAGCCAAGTCCAAATTTATTCCGAAAATGCCTTTTGATGCCATTGATTGTTTCCATGAAACTGTGATCAAGGATTTGAATATTTTGCGAACTGTCAATCCACATTCTAATGGGAAACGGAAATTTAATCTTACAAAATCTCAGTGGCTAGCAGTAAAGGCTTTAAAGGATGATACTTCTGTTACGATATAACAGTCTGATAAAGGCGGTAATGTCGTAGTAATGTCGAAAGAGATGTACAAGGAGGAAGCATTGCGCCTTTTGGGAGACAGGACTAGCTATTCAAAAGTAAAGAGAGACATGTACAACACCAATGTTTTATAATTTTTTAATTTACTCGAAAAATGGAGAGTAAGTGGTATTCTGGAAGATGATGAGTTTCAGTTCATGAAAGTGGACTATCCAGAATTGCCCACATTTTACCACTTGCCTAAAGTACATAAAGACGCACTGAAACCACCAGGACGTCCAATAGTTTCAAGTAAGGAAAGCTTGTTGGAAAAAGCGTCTATTTACGTGGGCCATTTCCTCTTTCCACTGGTGAAAGATCTCAGTTCATTTATATAGGATACAACTGATTTTATACGACGGATACAAGATATCCAATGGGAGCCAGATTTTCTCCTCATAACTATGGATATTACTAGTTTGTACACGTGTATAGCACATGTCTAGGGTTTAATGTCTCTAAGATATTTTTTAAGAACCAGGCACTTGAAATTTCAGGCTCATAACAGTATGGTACTAGAGATTGCTGAATTCTGTCTGCGTAATAATATATTTCTCTTTGGAGGTCAGCTCTACCTACAGACACAGGGGACCACGATGGGCACGTGCTTCGCCCCCAGCTATGCACATCTTTTCGTAGGCTGATGGGAGAAGCACGTGGCCTGGGTGGAGGACAATGGGAGGTGGGTAGAAAAAATTGCCCTTTGGGCAAGATATATAGACGACCTCTTCATTGTCTGGAGGGGCACCCCTGAAGAGGCAGAGGAATACATCAGAATTTTGAATCAAAACACCTTCAATCTCAAGTTTACCAGTTATATCAGTAAAGTAGAAGTACCTTTTTTGGACCTCTCAGTGTTTGTTGCAGAAGGCAAGATTTGCATGAAACTGTATAGGAAGCCTACGGCTGGGAATATGGTTTTGCACTTCAAAAGACAGCACCCCCGAAGTTTAATTCATAGTATTCCCTATGGGGAGTTGTTGCATTTAAAAAGAAACTGCACACTCCCGGAAGATTATAACAAAGCTGCGAGTGAATCTTTAAGTAGATTTAGGCAGAGGGGATACCAAAATCATTTATTACATGAAAGAGCCATGAGGGTACAATCCACAGAGAGACAAACGTTATTAAGACACAAAACGACTGAAGAGTCTGAAATGGACAATGATACAGAAGCTGTGAGATTAATCCTGGGCTTCTCTTCCGAATCTAGAGCAATCAGAGAGTTGATTGAAAGGAACTGGAAAGTACTACAGACAGATAGTGTCATCGGTAATCTGTTACCTAGCAGGCCAGATATTACTTATCGTAAAAGTAGATCTTTGAAAGATTTGCTAGTACGTAGTCACTTTGTAGAGACAGTGCCCAAAACACTAGCAGTAGGATTTTTTCCTTGCACTTCCTGCAACGCATGCAGAAGTAGTGTTAAAGTGAAGGAATATTCAATCCCTGGTAGTAAAGTAAAGCGTACAATTGACAAACTAATGAATTGCAACACTAATTTTGTGGTGTATTGCTTGGTGTGCCCGTGTGGTCTCCAGTATATTGGCAGTACCATTCATCCTGCCAAAAAGAGGATACTGGAGCACACACGGGCGATCACCAATCATGACAGAGTTTATCCCGTGGCCAGGCACTTTGCTGAGGTGCATGAGTCACGTAGTGATAAACTGCGTTATTTTTGTCTTGATCATGTTCCGGTTACTGAAAGGGGAGGAGACAGGGTGAAATCGCTACGTCAGCTGGAAGCAAGGTATATCATAGAGCTGAAATGTGTGCACCTTGGGGACTCAATAGTGAAGAGGAACTGTGGTCATTCATAGGATTATGTGCCATGGTAACTACTAATGCATTAAGGGTCATGTAAATTCAAAGTAACCCTGAGTTGGCCATTACCAGTTCATCTTCCGTTCTCTTCTCTTTTCTTTCTCCCCTCTTTTTCTATATATTTTTATAATAATTTTGCTTCTCCCTTCACTTTCCTCTCTTAGAAATATGGGAGAATTAAGAGGGAATTTAGGTCTGTCTGTTTTCTAAATAATGAAAATGTAAAAAAAAATCTAATTTTTATGAATACCACCAGTTTTGTTTCAAAAAATGTTTTTTAAAATGTAATGTTTGATCGCGAGTTATCATTGGGATGGAGCTGGCCCACTGATTTGGGGCAGTGGTAATAACAATTTCCATATAATTATTTAACAAAAATCAGTTTGCATACATGGAGGGAGTGAGGTTGCCCATCAAGGGCTCAATTTTGAATCATGGTAGAATTTTAACGTGGATGATTTACTGAGTAATGTTGTTAAATTGTTCGATGAAAAGTACCCCACAAGTGATATAGATCTTGTATCTAATTATCTGACAGGTGGGCCAATGATAGATTATCTATGTGCCAATGTGGGGCAGCAGTGTGTTAAAATTGCAAAATAATGTACCGTATACTCATTTGAAAATCTGCACATCTGCTGTTCATCGTAATAGAAGGTTACCACGTTAGTCTGGCCAAGATGGCCGCCATGTAAATTTGTACTAGCGATCGACTTTATTTGAGAGTCCTTTGTTTGTTTTCATGAATTTTACGTAAATGAATGAATTAACCTGTTATTTAAGGGTGTAGTTTTATGAATTAACTAACACTGACGAAGGCCTGGTGGCCGGAACGCGTGTGTTAGTCCTATGTTTCCTGGAGTTGGAATAAATTGAATTGAATTCACCGAGCCTGAGTGCGCAGCCTTCTATTTCTCGTGTGGAAACTCTGTGGTGGAATATATTGTCGTGGGACCGCCCACGCGAGCTGCTGCACCCGCACCGTTGAGAGCGAGGAGAATTGAGCGATGTTCGTGTGTGAAGCATTATTGAATCGACTCGCTCCGCCGCCACCAGTGATTTACAGCTCGACAAGGGGCTGTGAGAACAATGAGCCGCTTTAGAGGAGTGCCGAGACGCAGTTGGAATGGAGGCAGATGTTTGTACATCGTACCGGTGTGACAGCTGCCCCGGTGAGTGTCTCTTACTGCGGCGTTTGAAGTCAGAATATCGGTAATTGGCGGCAAGTGCGTGGTGGCTCTAATAACTAACAGCAATATTGAAAGAATATTATTGACAATGACCACCTCCAGGTTAGGAGATGGTTAGCGATGCCGAGAGACAAGAAGCGGCAGATTTGGTATTTCAAGGTCCCCTGTATGAACAGCAAAATGACGGAGGCACGAGTACGAGCAAAGGACCAGAGAATTAGTAAGGGTGGTTTATTAAACTAGAACGCACCTATGAAAAGGAAATTAGGAAGTGGTGGGAGGCCACTTCCTTACAAAGATATTTGGATGTGGGACGAATACCCAGGGGACTTAGAATTTATACTATTCCCTCGTATGAGAACCCAGATCCTTATTTATTGAAAGACTGGGCAGACCATAAAGTGAAATCATCGAAGGGTATGGTGGTAATCCTGATTAGGTATGCCAAAAGTGACAGAGTTAAGCTATTAAGCGAGATACATGACATTGAAGGGCAGATCTCAACCTTTGATGATAAGACTCAGATGGAGAGCGTCAGAGCAAAAATGAAGACAAGACTCATTACATATGAAAATGACTTTCAACGCCGCAAACAAAATAAGTTTGCGAGAGACCAACAGGACAACGAATCTGGGAGAGTGCTAACATTCGCGAAAAAATATGATGCGCCGCGAAAAGCATTGCAAATAACAGCATCTAATGCAAAGGCACATGATCCTAGAGATACGTCTGAATCGGAAGTGGAAACTGATTTGTCTGAGGCTGAGAATCCTGGAAGAGATGTAGGAACCAGCGCAAGTTGTGAACCGAATTTTCCAAAGGAGTACCAACTAATGAAAGAATCATGGAGAAGATATCCCCAGAGAACACGCCCACCAGAGAAAAACACCGTAAAGCCAGGCGAGGAGGTAAAAACACGAAGAGGCGGCTTTACCCCACGCGTGACAAGGAGCAAGAGGGGCTCCAACAAAAAGTAAACCAGCTGGCAGTCATTAATTTGTCATGTAAGACGCTGTCTGACATTGAAATCCAAGTCTTACAAATGGGACTTACATTCTGTCCCACCACGGAATGGGACTATGTGCAGACGCGCATTGACCTCTATCGCTTTATACTCAAGCTTAAATTGAAAAAAAACTTTTATCCTACATCCAAGACGACCGGATCCTAGACCTATAACATCACAGGGTGCTACGGACATTCTTACAGGGCATGACCTAGAAAAACTGCAAACTTTACAGGTGCTGCATATGAATATTCAAGAAGATGGACAGAATGAGTAGGACAGTGTTACTAATGAAATTGAGAATCTTGGCATTGATCAAATCAGTGGAAAAAGCAAGTTTAGAGCCAAGTCCAAATTTATTCCGAAAATGCCTTTTGATGCCATTGATTGTTTCCATGAAACTGTGATCAAGGATTTGAATATTTTGCGAACTGTCAATCCACATTCTAATGGGAAACGGAAATGTAATCTTACAAAATCTCAGTGGCTAGCAGCTAGGCTTTAAAGGATGATACTTCCATTACGATAAAACAGTCTGGTAAAGGTGGTAATGTCATAGTAATGTCAAAAGAGATGTATAAGGAGGAAGCATTATGCCTTTTGGGAGACAGGACTAGCTATTTAAAAGTAAAGAGAGACATGTACAACACCAGTGTTTTATCATTCTTTGATTTACTCGAAAAATGGAGAGTAAGTGGTATTCTGGAAGATGATGAGTTTCAGTTCATGAAAGTGGACTATCCAGTATTGCCCACATTTTACCACTTGCCTAAAGTAGATAAAGATGCACTGAAACCACCAGGACGTTCAATAGTTTCAAGTAAGGAAAGCTTGTTGGAAAAAGCGTCTATTTACTTGGGCCATTTCCTCTTTCCACTGGTGAAAGATCTCAGTTCCTTTATACAGGATACGACTGATTTTATATGACGGATACAAGATATCCAATGAGAGCCAGATTTTCTCCTCATAACTATGGATATTACTAGTTTATACACGTGTATAGCACATGACCAGGGTTTGATGTCTCTAAGATATTTTTTAAAAACCAGGCCCTTGAAATTTCAGGCTCATAACAGTATGGTACTAGAGATTGCTGAATTCTGTCTGCGTAATAATATATTTCTCTGTGGAGGTCAGCTCTACCTACAGACACAGGTGACTGGTGGGAGAAGCACGTGGCCTGGGCGGAGGACAATGGGAGGTGGGTAGAAAAAATTGCCCTTTGGGCAAGATATATAGACGACCTCTTCATTGTCTGGAGGGGCACCCTGAAGAGGCAGAGGAATACATCAGAATTCTGAATCAAAACACCTTCAATCTCAAGTTTACCAGTTATATCAGTAAAGTAGAAGTACCTTTTTTGGACCTCTCAGTGTTTGTTGCAGAAGGCAAGATTTGCACGAAACTGTATAGGAAGCCTACGGCTGGGAATACGGTTTTGTACTTCAAAAGTCAGCACCCCCGAAGTTTAATTCATAGTATTCCCTATGGGGAGTTGTTGCGTTTAAAAAGAAACTGCACACTCCCGGAAGATTATAACAAAGCTGCGAGTGAATCTTTAAGTAGATTTAGGCAGAGGGGATACCAAAATCGTTTATTACATGAAACAGCCATGAGGGTACAATCCACAGAGAGACAAACGTTATTAAGACACAAAACGACTGAAGAGTCTGAAATGGACAATGATACAGAAGCTGTGAGATTAATCCTGGGCTTCTCTTCCGAATCTAGAGCAATCAGAGAGTTGATCGAAAGGAACTGGAAAGTACTACAGACAGATAGTGTCATCGGTAATCTGTTACCTAGCAGGCCAGATATTACTTATTGTAAAAGTAGATCTTTGAAAGATTTGCTAGTTTGTAGTCACTTTGTAGAGACAGTGCCCAAAACACTAGCAGTAGGATTTTTTCCTTGCACTTCCTGCAAGGCATGCAGAAGTAGTGTTAAAGTGAAGGAATATTCAATCCCTGGTAGTAAAGTAAAGCGTACAATTGACAAACTAATGAATTGCAACACTAATTTTGTGGAGTATTGCTTGGTGTGCCCGTGTGGTCTCTAGTATATTGACAGTACCATTCATCCTGCCAAAAAGAGGATACTGGCGCACACACGGGCGATCACCAATCATGAACGAGTTTATCCCGTGGCCAGGCACTTTGCTGAGGTGCATGAGTCATGTAGTGATAAACTGCGATATTTTTGTCTTGATCATGTCCCGATTACTGAAAGGGGAGGAGACAGGGTGCATTCGCTACGTCAGCTGGAAGCAAGGTATATCATAGAGCTGCAAACGCACACACCTTGGGGACTCAATAGTGAAGAGGAACTGTGTTCATTCATAGGATAATGTGCCATGGTAACTACTAATGCATTAAGGGTCACGTAAATTCAAAGTAACCCTGAGTTGGCCATTACCAGTTCATCTTCCGTTCTCTTCGCATTTCTTCCTCCCCCCTCTTTTTCTATATATTTTTCTATATATTTTTTTATAATAATTTTGCTTCTCCCTTCACTTTCCTCTCTTAGAAATATGGGAGAATTAAGAGGGAATTTAGGTCTGTCTGTTTTCTAAATAATGAAAATGTAAAAAAAAATTCTAATGTTTATGAATACCATCAGTTTTGTTTCAAAAAATGTTTTTTTTAAATATAATGTTTGATCGCGAGTTATCATTGGGATGGAGCTGGCCCACTGATTTGGGGCAGTGGTAAGAACAATTTCCATATGATTATTTAACAAAAATCAGTTTGCATACATGGAGGGAGTGAGTTTGCCCATCAAGGGCTCAATTTTGAATCATGGTAGAATTTTAATGTGGATGATTTACGAGCAATGTTGTTAAATTGTTCGATGAAAAGTACCCCGCAAATGATATAGATCTTGTATCTAATTATCTGACAGGTGGGCCAATGATAGATTATCTATGTGCCAATGAGGGGGAGCAGTGTGTTAAAATTGCAAAATAATGTACCGAATACTCATTTGAAAATCTGCACATCTGCTGTTCATCGTTATAGTTGGTTACCACGTTAGTCTGGCCAAGATGGCCTCCATGTAAATTTGTACTAGCGATCGACTTTATTTGAGAGTCCTTTGTTTGTTTTCATGAATTTCACGCAAACGAATGAATTAACCTGTTATTTAAGGGTGCAGTTTTATGAATTACCTAACACTGACGAAGGCCAGGTGGCCGGAACGCGTGTGTTAGTCCTATGTTTCCTGGAGTTGGAATAAATTGAATTGCATTCACTGAGCCTGAGTGCGCAGCCTTCTGTTTCTCGTGTGGAAACTCTGTGGTGGAATATATATATATATATATATATATATATATATATATATATATATATATATATATATAATTCAGGGATTTGTTCACCAGAGCAGCCCCCCACTCCCAGGGCTCGGAAGAACACAGCACAGCCAGGTCCTTGCAGGATCAAAGTATGTCCTTTTATTTATTTATAACATGCCACCGACAGTGCAAATAAAGACCTACGCATTTCGGCCTGAGCCTTCGACAGGGTATATATATATATATATATATATATATATATATATATATATATATATATATTCATATTCACTGAAAATAACACAGGTTTCAAGGACATTATAGTTAGTTGGATATTTCAGTCGTACAAAACCAGAGAATTTCGACTGTTATAGTTAGTTGAGCTAACTATGACTCGCGCCCCCGCAATGCACTGCTGATGATGTCACATATTACATCATTCATGATATGGTCAGTGACATCACTGATGACATCTCAAATTACATCACTGATGATATCACTGATGACATCATCCAGTGACTGTGTGTTTCTGTAAAGTTTAAATATGTTTTATATATATATATGCCAAGATGTATTGAAGAATGAGTGGGTGTATAAGTATCTGAATGGATGATTTAGTAGGTGCATGACTGACTATATAAGTGAGTGATTAAATGTGTCTTACTGAATGCATGCGTTAGTGACTAAACTGTGTGAATGTCTGTATCAGTGCTGTGCTTTTATGATTTATGAATTGAATCGAATAAAGCTTTAAACAACAACAACAACAGTCTGTCAGTTGGTGTGTAAGTGGCTGCATGGGTTGGTGAGTAGCTACATGAGTGTCTATATGGGTTATTGATTGGTTGTCTGAGTATCTGTATGGGTGCCTGAGTGTCTGTGTGGGTGGGTGGGGGATGTGTGACTCTGTGCATAGATGTGTGAGTGGGTGATTCACTGGGTGTATGGGTTCAAGAGTGCATCTGTGAAAGGCTTTATGGGTGGGTGAGTGTGTGTATGGGTGTGTTGGTGAGTGAATGGATGTCTCAGTGGTAGATGCGTGAGTAACTACATATGTGATAGGCAGTATATGTGAGTGTTGTAGTATATAAATGACTATATTTGAGAGTGAGTGATTGTGAGAGTGGCTGTATGGATGAGTGTGTGCTTGTACCAGTGAATGTATAAGAGAGTAAGTATGTGTTAGTATCTGTATGAATAAGTGAGGTGGTGTGTGTATAACTGTATAGGTGAGTAAATGGGAGTGTGATTAATTCTTTGCATGACTGACTAGGTGTGTGAGTAACTCTATGGATGAGTGGCGGTGTGTGAGTGTCTGTATAGGTGTATAAGTGCATATGATAGTGCTGTATTGATGAGGGACTGCATGTATGAGTGACTGTATGGGTGAATGAGTGGATGTTTGTGTAGACCTGGGAATCAGTCAGTGGGTATGTAGTAACTGGTATTGGTATGTCTATGTTTTCGAAAATGGTAGTCTCTATTTTACAGTGGGTGTATCAAAGGTTATATTAGGGTGTGAGGAGGTGCATCAGATTATCATGTGAATTATGTCATCAGTGATGTCATTTGAGATGTCATCAGTGATGTCATCAGTGATGTCACTGACCATTTCATGAATGATGTAATATGTGACGTCATCAGCAGTGCACTGCAGGGGCGCGAGTTATAGTTAGCTCAACTAACTATAACGGCCGAATTTCTAAGGTTTTGTACGAGTGAAATGTCCAACTAACTATAGCGTCCCTGAAACCTGTGTTTTTTTCTGTAAATTTCTAAGGTTTTTTAAATGCTAATTTCTAACTATAACGTCCCTGAATCCTATGGTTTTTCAGTGAATTTCAAAGGTTTTTAAATGCTAATTTCTAACTATAACGTCCCTGAATCCTATGGTTTTTTCAGTGAATTTCAAAGGTTTTTAAATGCTAATTTCTAACTATAACGTCCCTGAAACCTATGGTTTTTTCAGTGAATTTCTAAGGTTTTTTATATGAAAATTTCTAACTATAAAGTCTGTGAAACCTGTGGTATTTTCAGAGAATTTCTAAGGTTTTTTAAATGCTAATTTCTAACTATGCCTACAGAGGTAGGACATGTGCACAAAGAGGAAGAAAGGTGCAGAAAGAAGCAAGAGAAATGCAGAAAGAGGCAACTGAAGTCCAGAAAGAGGAAGAAAGGTGCAGAAAGAAGCAAGAGATATGCAGAAAGAACCAACAGAGGTGCAGAAGGAGGCCTTGTTGCAAAGTCATCCTGTGCCCTGGGCGCCCCCCAACTTTTTACTGACTGGTACTGGTGGTAACTGACTCTGACTGACCCTGGGCACTGCCTAGCCAGGCCCAGAGCCAGTGCTATGCTGAAAAACACTTAGAATACAGTGAAAACACCTACATACGCTAGGGTACACTATGGGTTGGGGTACCCCTGTGATTGGCATGACCTCCCCTGTAAGGCCCTAGTACATAATAGGGCAGGGGGATGAAAACTACTTCTAAGTCCCAGGCATATAAGAGGGCATGGCAGTTTAGAGGCCAGCAGCCCTTTTCTGCACTTGCAAGTGTGCACTGCTGAGCCTCAGGTCAGTTTAAAAGTAGCCCTGTGTGTGCAGAAAGAGGCAAGAGCAGTGCATAAAGAACCAAGAGACGTGCAGGAAAAGGGAAGAAGGGTGCAGAAAGAGGCACAAGGGGTGCAGAAAGAAGCAAGAGAGGTGTAGAAAGAAGCAAGAGAAGTGCTGAAAGAAGCAACAGAGGTGCAGAAAGAGGCAAGAGGGGTGCAGAAAGAGGCAAGAGAAGTGCATAAGGAAGCAACAGAGCTGCAGAAAGAGGCAAGAAAAGTGCAGAAACAGGCAAGAGAGTTGCAGAAACAGGCAAAAGAGGTGCACAAAGAGGGGACAGTGGAGCACACAGAGGAAAGAGAGGTACAGAAAGAACCAACAGAGGTGCAGAAAGAGGCAAGAGGGGTGCAGAAATGTACAAGAGAGTAGCAGATAGAAGCAAGAGCAGTGCAGAAAGAACCAACAGATGTGCAGAAAGAGGCAAGAGCGGTGCAGAAAGAGGCAAGAGAGGTGCAGAAAGAGGCAAGAGGGGTGCAGAAAGAGGCATGAGACGAGCAGAAAGAAGGAACAGAGGTGCAGAAAAAGGCAAGAGGGGTGCAGACAGAGGCAGGTGAGGTGCAGAAAGAGGCAAGAGGGGTGCAGAAAGAGGCAAGAGAAGTGCAGAAAGAAGCACCAGAGGTGCTGAAATAGACAAGAGAACTGTAGAAAGAGGCAAGAGAGTTGCAGAAACTGGCAAGAGATGTGCAGAAAGAGGGAACAGGGGTGCAGAAAGAGGCAAGAGAGGTGCAGAAAGAGGGAAGAGAGATGTAGAAAGAGGGAAGAAGGGTACAGAAAGAGTCAAGAGGGGTACAGAAAGAAGCAAGAGAAGTGCAGAAAGAAGCACCAGAGGTGCAGAAAGAGGCAAGAGAGGTGCAGAAAGAAGCAAGAGAAGTGCTGAACGAAGGTACAGAGGTGCAGAAAGAGGCAAGAGGGGTGCAGACAGAGGCAGGTGAGGTGCAGAAAGAGGGAAGAGGGGTGCAGAAAGAGGCAAGAGGGGTGCAGAAATGTACAAGACAGGTGCAGAAAGAAACAAGGGCAGTACAGAAACAACCAGGAGAGGTGCAGAAAGAGGCAAGAGGGGTGCAGAAAGAGGCAAGAGAAGTGCAGAAAGAAGCAACAGAGGTGCAGAAATAGACAAGAGAACTGTAGAAAGAGGCAAGAGAGTTGCAGAAACTGGCAAGAGATGTGCAGAAAGAGGGAACAGGGGTGCAGAAAGAGGTAAGAGAGGTGCAGAAAGAGGCAAGAGAGGTGCAGAAAGAGGGAAGAGAGGTCTAGAAAGAGGGAAGAAGGGTGCAGAAAGAGGCAAGAGGGGTACAAAAAGAAGCAAGACAAGTGCAGAAAGAAGCAACAGAGGTGCAGAAAGAGGCAAGAGGGGTGCAGAAAGAGGAAGAGAAGTGCAAAAAAGAAGCAAAAGAGGTGCAGAAGGAGGTAAGAGAATTGCTGAAATAGGCAAGAGAGTTGCAGAAAGAGGCAAAAGAGGTGCAGAAAGAAGCAAGAGCAGTGCAGAAAGAACCAACTGAGGTGCAGAAGGAGGCAAGAGGGGTGCAGAAAGAGGCAAGAGTGTGCAGAAATTTGCAAGAGAGGTGCAGAAAGAAGCAAGAGCCGTGCTCTAAGAAACAACAGAGGTACAGAAGGAGGCAAGAGGGGTGCAGAAAGAGGCAAGAGCAGTGCAGAAAGAACCAAGAGACATGCAGGAAAAGGGAAGAAGGGTGCAGAAAGAGGGACGAGGGGTGCAGAAAGAAGGAAGAGAAGGGCAGAAAGAAGCAACAGAGGTGCTGAAAGAGACACGAAGGGTGCAGAAAGAGGCAAGAGAAGTGCAGAAAGAAGCAACAGAGGTACAGAAAGAGGCAAGAGTGGTGCAGAAAGAGGGAAGAGAGGTGTAGAAAGAGGCAAGAGAGTTCCACAAAGAGGGAAGAGGGGTGCAGAAAGAGGCAAGAGAAGTATAGAAAGAGGCAAGAGAGGTGCAGAAACAGGCAGGAGAGGTGCAGAAAGAGGGAACAGGGGTGCAGAAAGAGGCAATAGGGGTACAGGAAGAAGCAAGTAAGGTGCAGAAAGAGGCAACAGAGGTGCAGGAAGAGGCAAGAGAGGTGCAGAAAGAGGCAAGAGAGGTGCAGAAAGTGAAAGAGATGAGCAGAAAGAGGCAAAAGAAGTGCAGAAAAAAAGAAAGTTGCAGAATCAAGCAACAGAAATGCATAAAGTGGCAAGAGAGGCGCAGAAAGAAGCAAGAGTGGTTTGCACACCATTAGTTCCAATTTAACACCAACATTTAGCAATAAGTAACAGGTGACCATTCTAGGTTTGCAAAGGGCCTTCCACCATGCTGTAACACTTGTCGCTGCATTTTGGGTAACGTTTGAGCCATTTGAGCTAGAAACAAGGTCTTTTTGTTCAAATCTGTAGATTAGGCAGCAGATGATGACTTATGTGGCTAATGCAGAAAATGTATAATTGTGCGAAAGTCGGTGCAGCCAAACAGTCGCATAATTCCAGTGGCCCTGCTCATACCTCTGACTTGGTTCATAATTTAGCTTCTATGGAAACGAGGAAGACTAAACCTGAGGTTACCACTCCACAACACAGACTACCATACCACATAATTACTCTCCATAACACGTAATCCCACTCTACATAATTCCTATACACTAAATACCACATACTTTCTATCTACATAATTTCACTGCACAACATACCACATAATTCCACTACACACAAAGTACATCCACTCCACTCCAAAAAACATTAGTAAAAAACTTTTAGATTTACAACGCCAATAGCTCTAACTCTTGCAAATGCGAGACCTATTTTATTACAGATGCTTATTTAACTGGTAGTCGCGTTTGCAGAGTGGTGGAGAAAGGGGGCTGGGCCTCCAACCAGCGTTAAGGAATTCCGCTGCGTAGAACTTACAGGAAGTACCAGGAGGGTTTCTTGGCCCCCAAAGTCCCTCAGGAGTAAAGTGGACTTCATCCCCCAACCAGTACCTTGCCAGGAGGCGCGTTTGCAGAGTGGTGGAGATAGGGGGGGCATGGCCTCCGAAGACCTCTTAGCAATCCCACTGTGTGGGACTTAGTGGAGGTAACAGGAGAGGAAGTTGGCCCCCAAGGGCACCCTGTGGTAGCCGGCATTGCTTTTGGGCAAGGGGAGCTGCTAACATGCAGCTCCCCTTGTCCAAAAACAATTCTGCTTTGCTTCTTGGAAGCGAGAACAGGTTTCCTGCTCTCGCTACCAAGAAGCAAAGCAGTGTTTGCTATGGCAGGGCGGGAGCTGTGCTCCTGCCCTGCCATAGCAAACGGCAAAGTCCCGGGGGTGGGCCCCCAGGACATTGCAGGAGCCAGGCCTGGGGGGTGGTGGTCTCCAGGGCCATCGAGGGCTCCAGGAGGGGGGCCGCACGGCCCCCCTCCCAACTGATTTAAGCCCCGGGAGGTGGTGATCCCCAGGTCCTGGGGGACGCAACGGACCCCATATTTAAATAATTAGTGCCCCAGGGAGGTGGTGGTCCCCGGGACTGAGGGGGCCCACGAGGCCCCCCGACCTAAACAAATTATAGCCCCGGGGAGGTGGCGGTCCCCGGGGTTTAGGGGGCCCGCGAAGCCCCCCTTACTAAAATATCAATGCCCTGGGGAAGTGGCGGTCTCCGGGGCAGCATGGGGGAGGGCAGGAGCCCCCCCACGCATTTTTTTATAAATAAGCCTCGGGGAGGTGGCGGTCCCCGGGGCTGCGGGGGCCCCCGCTACATAATTAGGTATTGCCCCCGGGACCGGTCAACCCGGGGGCTTATAGAAAATGAAGCATGGGAGCCCGCGCTTTGTTTTGTTTTTTTAAATTCGGCCGGATTGGCGCACCCAGCGCGAATTCAGCCAATTGTTTAAAAAAATGCTTTTTTTGGCTCTGGGGTCCTTGTGGTACCCCCTGAGCAGGCCTAGGGGGTCAGGGTGTTTCTTCCCTGCCCCCTTTTCTTGTTTTGTATCCTTTTTTTAACTGATTTCTTGTGACTCGGTGGCTGCCAACACATTCCGGTTTGGAGTGTTGTCAGCCAATCAGAATGAAGCTCGTGCTCGGGAGGGTTCGCGAATCCTCCTCAGTGCTCAGATATCGATATTATTATTTTTTTAATTTCTCAGCAACTACTGAACGGATTTACACCATTTTTTAAAAAGCACGCTTTCTGAACCAAGACCTACCTTTTTGCAAAATTTTGTGTCATTCCCGTGGCTTTTTTGTTCCAAATATCACGTTGACACAGAAAAGTTCACCTACCTCTAATGTCACTTCAAACTTTTATTTTTATTATCACACATAACTATAACATTACTTTAACCTTCACTTTTTTCATTGACTTTATAAAGTTTTTCTTAATATAAATTAAGATAAAATTACAATTACTTACTATACCATCACTTTAGCCATTGTTTTTTTCAGTGAATTTGCTGTATTTTTTTTAACATAAACTAGTATTATATTGATCCAGCGGAAGGCCAGGGTTGAATATTTCACAAAACTGAATATTTCAATGGGCACATATACATTCATCCCAAAATGTTCATCCACACTCCTGGACGATCCGCTGGGGGTCAAGTTTTATAATTCACTTAAGTTCTGATTAGTTATTTCCCTGTAACCACAAATCGGGTTAGATTAACATTTCAATCCATAACTAATCTTCACAAATCAACACTCTTTCCTCTGGTCAATAGACCATTAGTTGAGTTAGTTGATGGTGATGTTAACAATTCCTTAACTAATTCACAGCTCTTAGTGAAATGACCACAGACTCTGAGTAAGATTTATAAGCTTTATCTAAAATTTCAGTCATAAAGTTGAACGCTCATCAACACAGATTTAACAGTGCAAACTCCATCATTCTACAATGGGAGAGAGAAAATTCATTTATCAAATACATTCAATTACACAACCTCATTCAACAAATCAATGCATAAGAGTGGATAGATGTAGAGACAAAAAACACATATAAACATACATTTGCATAGAAATTTACAAATCTTCGAGACAAAAAAATTACATTTACCTAATAGAGATGACCGGAAACCCACCCTTCTGGCCAAAGGAATGGTGGAGGTCTCCTGACTTAGAATCAGGAGACAAAGACTAAAGGACAGGGTCGGGACAGGGCTGATACTTACTAGACTTTTCTACAAACCCGACGCACCAGGGCGATTCCCTCTCTTACTCTCTCTCCCTCCTCGATATTCTTCCGCAATCATTGAGTCTAATCAGGCTGTCGTTTTCGGATCTGAATCTTCCCAGTCTGTTCTCGCCTCTCTCTCTCTATGATGGTCTTGATGCTCTCTCTCGATGCAGCATACTCGTCTTTCTCTCTCTCTCAGCGTCGATGAACACTAACTTAACTCAACTTACTCTAGTTATAGTCTTTATTTCTACATGTCCCACCCTCAAGAGTTGCACATTTCACTAAAATACGGAATATGATTGGACGGGGCCAGGGGGGTTTTCGTCACACCATGCTGACATATTCATTTTTATTAAGGTACTTATTGTTTGGTAGCCCTTCCCCTTTAGCTCATTCATGTTGTCCTCTTCCCATGCATATATTGTTGCCATTGCAATAATTCATTCAATATAGGCTACATAGACGAGTGATACATGTCTTCTTTTTCTCGTGTCTTCTGTCCTTGATATTTGGCAGTCATTCAGCTCTTTCGGTCACTGGGTCACATCATGGATTCACTGAGCATGCGCAACTTTTAGTTATCCGTCGCCATTTTCTTTTTCCGTTGTGCTTTAGCAGGCCCGAATGCACACTATTAATAAAGGAATCATAAACAGATGTTTTTTCCTTAAACATATAATTCTCACTGTTCACCACCCACTTCTACTCTATCCCATGTTATTAGTGTCTCTCTGGGCAAAAGCATTAACAACAGCAGCTTTCTTTTAAATTCAAGCAAGCAGATGCCAGGCATGCGGTACCTCAGGACCACATGTTAGTCTTTCTTGCGCATGCGTGAGGTTTTTCTCTCTCAAAGTGAGCTAGTCATGTTATCGCTACGTAATTCAAGTTTGCACATGCGCAAAGCGTTTTCGCAAATTAAAGCGGGTTTTATCAGCGTTGCATTTTATTCCTCATTAGTTTAAGCATGCGTAAGCTTCTCTCCCCATGTGACGGTGTCTGGTGTATATTAGTTTCGTCTCATCTGCAATTTTAACGTTTAGTGAAAGTTAATGGAGGATTTCTCAGAGCAAGTTTCATTTTCTTGAATCCCTGCTCCATCAATATTACCATGCATAAAGTCAACCTCCCACTGTGCACGTGAGGGAGCTTGTTGCTTGCATGGAGGTTGAGTTCAAAACGTTATGTTGGCACTGAAATTTTCACCTAACTGCGATGTCACCTTAACCTTTGTTTTTTTCATTGAAAATATACATATATAAGTATTATATATATTTTCAAATTGCGCAGCAACAAATTGAATACAACATTTTCTGATTGCAGTATACCTTTGCAGTTTAGTTACAGTTCAGTTATTCTTTTTAAATACATGTTAAGGACCTGGTGAAAATGGCAACCCAATAATTTAATTTAAACTTTTACCCAATTTTAGCAAAAAACTTTTTTTAATAAATGCAAGGGAACTAATTCATGTAATGCACTGCAAATACTAGTATGTGAATCTTGTGTGAAAAAACCTCCATAGACACAGAATCAAATACAATGTCAGTGGCCCTAGAGAACAAGCAAAATTGTCTGACTATACAAACATATACTTGCAGTGGGTACTACAATCCATGTTCTTCTCTTCTTTCGTCACACCAGCCATCTGTCATTGCCAGAAGTACAACCCTTGAGCCAGCAGCAGGAGATAGTGGCTCATCTGTTAATCCAAACAATTGAGGCCATAGCAGTAGCCTTCCACTAACTAGTTAACCTCAAGAAGGAGGAGGCATTGGTGGCTGTTGCCTCCAGGGTCAAACTGATGGAGAGTTGTGCATCCTGCAGAAGCCTACAGAACCTCCGCCACCAGAGGAACCTGCCCCCCTACCAGGCCCACATAAGTTGGCTTCTTCTGCAGAACAGTAAAGACCTGGAGGGGGTTAAAGATAACCAGGATTGGATGACCTTTCATTAGAGAGGGGGTGGGCCTGTTGTGGGTGATGAGAGTGGTACTGTTGGAGAAGAGGAAGCTTTATTTAGAATATTTTTGATGGTTTAGGGAGGGTTGGGCCTGTTGTGGGTAATGTGGATGGGACAGCTCAGGAAAGGGTAGTTTTCATTAGGTTCTTTTTTGATGATTTAGGGCGGGATGGGCCTGTTGTGGGAGGTGAGAGCAGGTTTATTTATTTTATCATGTATTTATTATATTTAGTATTATTACTTATTAGGGCTACTTATTATTTCTATTTGCTGGACATTTTACTATGATATCTGGGAAAAAGGATGATCCACCGATCTACCACGAGAACAAACAAGGAGTCCTGAACCAGGTCCATCACAAAGAATGTGTCTAATTGTTTACCACCATATTCCTCTCTCTAGTTTACTCTCTAGTCATCTTGACTTGAGCTTCCTTATCTCAAGGCTAGCCCCAACGCATGCCTACAGTTCATCCTCCTACAATCAGAGTTAGGACACTGATGATTCACTACTTTGCCTTTCCCCGTCCTGACTTGAAATTACCTGAGAGCGCCCATCCTCCTATCAGTCAATAGTAGAAATATTTGTGTACTGCCCTACTCTCCATACCTAGTCACCACTCACCACTAAGGAGGAATTCTACAATAACCAATCAAATACAGGAGATATTAAACATACTGCAAAGTTCTGTTTAAGCCCTACCACTCCCTTCTTCCAGCTTTCACCTGAGCAGAAATGCATTATTTGACACCTCCCCAAGACTTGGTGCTGATCTACGGGTTTATATTTTCCAACTCGCAGTGGCCCAACAGGTCCAAACATGGAAGCCAATATAAAAAGCTTCCTCTTATTCAGAAAGGAGTAGGAGAACCTGCAAAGAAGGATTCTCGTTCTGCAACATGAAACAATTAAGAAAACAGAGCAAGTCAGAGACAAAAAAAACAGCATAATTCAACACAGTGTAAAGGGGGAGTCATTTAATAAAGTAATTGTAATGAACATTCAAGTCACAGAAGGAAGTTACAGGTTAGCTTCAATAGAATCATTAGGTACATAGATTCTCAGTGGAGGGTAGATTGAAAACGTGCTCACTATTTATCCTTGGCCTGTCACTTTTCTCATTTATTACCTGCTCTATGATGTGCCTATAGGGCCTTAATAAGGGGAGTGGTGGGCCTATTAACACATTTATATATAATTCCCCTGCAGCAGCTTAATAATATGTGCAACATATCTGACCACCAAGACTAGATTTGTTGGGCGCCGAGATAGATTACAGCATACTAGGACTCAAAACATGGGGGTGGGAGGGGTTAGGAATTTAGTGATTGGATAGGAAGAGGAAATTAGGCAAAACTTTAGAGCAATAAATACAGCATTCAGCAAGCCCATGAGTGTGGCCCATCTGTTCCGGAAGAAAATGTAAGTTAAGCTAATCCACTCTTTAGCAGGCAACATATTCCCAAGTTAGTTAAAGTTATCTCGGCTGAAGTCCAAAATGGCAATAATACACACAGTTAAAAAATATATCCAATTAAAGTTAAGGAGAATGATACTGTACCCAAACAATGTGTGGCATTGTGACATGTTATAATGGTTTCCTCTGCATGTCTTAAGTCTTCTCTTTCCATTGTTATAAGATGTAATAGGTTACTGCTATGTTTTTGGTCAAGCACTCATTCTCGCTTGGAATTCTCTTGTGCTTTGGTTTGAATGTTTATACAGTTGGGGCACTCCTCTGGGCCCTTGTGTACCTTAGAAGCTGTGTCATATTTCTTCCAATAAATATCTATGAAATCACTTGGAGTGAGACCTGTTCAACACCACATGATGCTACTGTATTCTTCTAGCAATGCCCATGATTGGAGCTGGCATAAACCAAAGGGCAGGAGCGCCATGGAGTTTATCCTTCTTTACTGAAGAGAAGGCCTACAGATTGAGAAAGGAAAATTACAATATATGAGAGTCACTGTGGATGCGCAAAAAGGAGAAAAAGTGTAGAGCATAAGCTAGCATTCAATTAGCTAAGGGAAATCAACCACCGGTTAGCAGGAGTAAAGTATGCAAGCAAAAACAAGTTAAACAAAATATGCAAAAATCTGGGGAAATGCCATGCAAAAGATGATAATTTGCCACCAATCCAAGACAACTAGCTTCAAGTGCACTGATTAATTGACCATCCAAATAATAACAAAGTTTAGCTGTGCAAAAATATCATTATGATTTATGTCCATTACAAGTTGACGGCCACTTATGATTTGCCCCTCAAGCAATTAGTCTGAGTTATTATAAATACCACCAATCAATCTGGATTTATAAAGTGCTGCAAATCACCTGTGAGAATCTCAAGGCACTAGAGTTGCTAGCTGCTTTACGGTGCTCTGTTCATCCGAACACCCAGGTCTTGAGACCTTTCCTGAATTCCCAACGTGATGCGGCATTCCTAAGGTGCAGGGGAAGGTCATTGCAGGCTTTGCCCACCAGGTGAGAGAAGGTTCATCCTCCGCTGTTGGCACGGAGGATCTGGGGGGTGTCTGTGAGGAAGAGGGAGGTTGAACAATAAACATCTGTTATTCAGTGCCAAGATACCCTTCTGTGTGAACGTGCGCTTTACAAATACACATGTTATGTTATGTTGCGCAGGGCTTTGTATGCATGGGTCAGCATCTTGAACTGGCATCTCTTCTGGATCGGGTGCCAGTGTAGCTTCTTGAGGTGCGGGGTGATGAGAGTCTGCCTGGGGAGGTCGAGGATGAGTCTTGCCACTGAGTTTTGTATTGTCTGTAGTCTCTTCAGGAGGCGTGCAGTGATTCCTATGTATAGAGTGTTCCCGTAGTCCAGCCTGCTGGTGACGAGGGCCTGAGTGACTGTCCTTCTGGTGTTGGGAGCCACCTGAAAATCTTATGGAGCATATGTTGGGTATGGAAGCAGGCAGATGAGACTGCCTTTACCTGTTTTTGCATTGATAACTTGCTGTCCAAGGTGATGCAAGTTTGTGGCGTGGTGTGTCAGGGCGGGGGTAGAGCCGAGTTCAGCAGGCCACCAAGTGTTGGTCCATGGCGAAGTGTTCCTTCTTGTCTGTGTTGAGCTTAAGACAGGTGACCTTCATCCAGTCGGCGACGTTCATCATGCATCTGTGAAAGCTGACCTCTGACGGTGAGAGGATGAGCTCGATGTCATCAGCATAGGAGATGATGTTGAGTCCATGTGATCTGATGGTGTTCGCCAGGGGGTCATGTACATGTTGAAAAGGGTGGGGCTGAGGGACAATCCTTGTGAGATGCCTCAGTTGGTCTTCTTGGGTTCTTCCAGTGAAGTACGAGGTGATCCATTTGAGGGTGTCTCCCTGGATTACTATTTGGTGGAGTTGATTGACCAAGACAGGGTTGGAGATGGTGACGAATGCAGCTGACAGGTCCAGGAAGATGAGGTCTTCTGTTTCACCGCGGTTCAGGAGGGCCCTGATGCCGTTGGTGGCTGCAATCAGGGCTGCCTCAGTGCTGTGGTTGGTTAGGAATCTGAATTGAGAGGGGTCCAGGAGGTTGCAGTGCTCCAGGTGTTCGGTGAGTTGCTGGTTGATTGCCTTTTCGAGAACCTTCGCCGTAAAGGGCTGCAGGGAGATGGGCCGGGAGTTCTTCAGGTTTGCTGGGTCAGCAGATGGTTTCCACAGGCGGGGTTACACTTCAGGGTATTTCCAGTCCTCAGGGAAGAAGGCCATGGTGATGGATGCATTCAGGACTTTTTTGAGCTTGTCGCCAATCCTTTTGCTCTCGAGGTTGAAGATGTGGTGGTCCTGAGTGTATGGAGTTCATGATAGAGATTATGGCCTGAGTTGTGAGAGGGTCCCAATGGGTGAGCAGTTGTTCGGGGTTTGTGTTAGTGGGTGTGAAAAGGCTGATGCTGTCGGTGGCGGGGGTTGAGGTTTGAAGTTCTCATAGATGGCTGAGATCTTGTCCTGGAAGAAGTCCGCCAGGGTGTCACACAGTTCTTGGGAGAGAGTGATGTCATTCCCAGCGGCTGCAGGGTTGGAGAACTACTTCAAAATGGTGAAGGGCTCTTTGCTGTTGTATACTGGCTTTGATGCGGTCTGCTAGAGCGTCCTTCTTTATTTCTCTCTGGAAGTGGTAGTACTGGTTGAGTGCTGTTTTGAAGGAGGTATGGTCTCCTGTCTTTTTGCCAGTACGCCACTTCCTTTCTAGTGGCCGGCAGTTGCGTTTGGAGGATTTCAGCTCCGCAGTGAACTAGCTGGTTCTTCTGGAGGGTACTTTTGGTTTGGCTAACTTTGCGGAGGTGATTGTGTCAGCGCTTTCTGTAATCCACTGGGGAAAGTTCTTCGCAGCCTGTTCTGGGTCAGATGATGTGTCTGGGAGGTGGAAGTTTAAACTGTTGTTCCATTGGTATTCTGATGTCCTTTTCCTGTTTTTGTGTGTGAAGCTGAGGGGTCGTGGAGCCAGTGTTGGTAAATCCTGATATGGTGAAGTGGACACAGTAGTGGTCAGTCCAGGTGAGCTGTGAGGTGTTGTTGTACTTGACTCTCTTGCTGGCGTGTTCCTGTTGATAGGTGCAGTTTATTTACAGGTGGATGCAGACAAGCTTCCTTTGACACTCTGATGGCATGGCCATGTTGAGGCCTCCAATAAGTAGGCCCTGGGAGAAGGGAGGGGCACTGGGAAGCAGTGGGCGGGGTAGGGGGTAGACTGAAAAATGGCTGGCAAGCAGAAGCAGCAAAGAGGGGAAAAACAAGCAGTGAAAAACTAGAGAAAAGCAAGTAGAGAGCACTCAGAAAATGGTGGAAAAGGAAGGTGAAAGCAGTAAAAAAGCAAGAGAAAGCAAGGAGAAATGAAGGAGAACACAGTGAAAAATGAGTGAAAATCAAGGAGAAAGCAGTGAAAATGAAAGAAAAGCAAGGTGAAAGCAGTGAAAAGTGAAGGTAAAGCAAGGAGACAGCGCTCAATGAACAGGGAAGAAGCAAGGGGAAGACAGGAGCAAGAGCAAAGCAGCAGCATGGGGAGAGCTGAGCCTGGGACCTGCTGAATGGGGTCACGCTGCGGCCTCCATTAAGTAACTCCAAGGAGGAGGGAGGGGCCCTGGGAGTCAGTGGGCTAGGTGGGAGGCAGGAAAACGGCGGCAGATGGGAGCAGCAAAGAGGGACAAAGACAAGGAGAAAGCAGTGGAAAACAAGGGAAAAGCAAGGAGGGAGCACTCAGAAATTGGGGAAAAGGAAGGAGAAATCAGTGAAAAACAAGTAAAAAGCAAGGAGAAAGAAAGGAAAAAGCAGTGAAAAGCAATGGAAAGCACTCAGAAAACAGGGAAGAAGCAAGGGAAAGACAGGAGCAAGAGCGATGCACCGGCACGGGGAGAGCTGGGCCTGGGGCCTGCTCCAACCTCACCCTGATCCGTATCCAGTCCACAGGGCTAGAGGTCTTTCATTCCTCTTGTTTCCCAAAGAAGAAGACAGGGTTTGTTTCTTGTTTGACAAGTTGTTGTCATGTCTTGCAGATTGTATTTCTTCTTTCAAAAAGAGACAGACCTGTTGAACAAGAAAAAAACCAAATTACGTTAGGTAAACAGATTCAGAAAAATCAAGAGATTCTGGCATGTAAATTACATTAATGTAATCAAGTAACACTGCCAATGTTCATACTGCATCGCATATTCACCCAAGCACAAAGTACCAAATTTAAACATCTCACATCCATCGCATGAGTCATCATTTTGCATTGATTGATGCAAGTCACCTGTTCCAAATGAGGTGTCCATCTACATGTCTGGGATTCTCTTTTTTCTCATGAAAGCAGCATACATAAGTTATGCAGTGCAATCCTTTGCATCTTCACTTACAGCTGAGCATGTGAATGCAGGGTCAGGCTTGGCAGACTGGCATCTTGCGTCATATGTACACATTTTAGGAATAGCGAGCACAAAATTAAGATTTTTTGAAAATTGCAATTAGGAAATTGCTATTGCTAATGTATGAAACACATTGAGTGATTCCCAGTGGGTCTCAAATCTACCTATTGTAATAATATTAATGAGGTAGGTTTCAGTTTGCGACCCATTCGAAATTGCAGTCACGGGATTGTGGCCTGCTGGGGTCAGCAGGCCACCATTTCTGTGTTGCTTTCTAATAAAGCAAATTTTTGGGTGAAATGCAGACCAATTTCCTTAAAGGAAAACAAGATGTGTTCCAAAAAATAAAATATAACATTTAAGTTTAATTTTTTAAGAGTAGGCAGTGGTCCAATTTGTGCTTTGTATATATGAAAATAGCATTTTGGGGGTCAGAAACTCAAAAATGCTTTTGTAAATATGGTCCCTCGTTTTCTCAGGAAATGGTCTGGAGGCATCTATTACTGACTTACATATCATTGATTGCTCACCACTAAGCCTATTGTTGATGTTGAGGTTGACTTTGTTTGCTTTTTTTCTCACTGCTCACTACCACTCAGTGGTCACCAGGTCAAATGACTGCATCCTCCAAGACTGTTTATCTGTGCAACATATTTGTCCATCTATGATTTATTAAATTAGCCCCAAACCATAGCAGCCTTCTCCTTTGAGTTACTAATTCTTTTGTTTTTAATGTGGAAAGTTGATTTCATCCTCAAATTCACGTGCGTTGTATGGAGGATGATCACTCTTCAAGCGTGTGATGTCTGAGCAACTTTCCTCAGCAATGGTTGTGCTTTCTGGAGTCTTATAATTTGTGGGTGTGAAATTGTAGAAATTGGAGTATTAGCTGAAGGTGGAGAGACCCTGCTTTAAATAATAATCACAATCCTTTTCAGAGTGAACCACAAAAGTCACTGACTTAACTGTGTAGCTTAGCACGAAGCATTCGTAAAGTATTTATGCAGTACTCAACCAGCAATAAAGTGAAAACACTACACAGGAAAATCTAAAACCAATTTAGAAAAATAGAGACTATTTCAATAAATAAAATAAAACCGAAGCAACAAAAACCCTATAAGTAGAACCAGAGATATGAAGTTTAAAAGCTTGAATTAGAAATAGAGCAAAAAGCACAAAGCAGCAACCATGGCTAGACCAGGCCAAAGTCAAAAGTTAAGGCTGACCGCAATGGTTCGGCAGTCAGATACAGGGACCAGGTTGGTCCAGGTGGAAAGTTTACCTTCTGACATTCAATCTTTTATGGACAAAAACTGGTCTTCGACGACTCATCGGCTGCCAGCTGAATATGAAGCAGGGCTTGGCAACTGCAGGTTGCTGAAGAGCAGGATCCCAGTGCCATTGTTGGCAATGGTACGAAAGCTACAAGTGGGTAAAGTCTGAAGTCCATAGTACGTGCCTGGACATTGATAGGGTGTTGTCGCATTTTGTTGTTGCATTGTTTGTGATTAGGCCCTCTGTGTAGGGATTTAGAAACCTTTCTGAAAGTCAGATCTCCTTTAACAGACCATCAAGCTGAGGCCGACCAGCACTTCGAGATAGATGGCTGGAGCTTCAACACCAGTCCCGGTTTATGCCCCTACTCCAAGCAGAAAGTTGACAAATGTTTCTTAGTCCCTGAAATTGCAGTTTGGGGACTGGAGGAGTACACTCTAAAACCAGCCAAGGTTCCTGAACCTGGGGCTATCACAACTCGCTCCATGTACTCTTGTGCCCACAACCGGGGGGCCGAATTGTGGGACTCTCCAGTGTTCTAATAAGCTTCCGGTCCTTCCCTTGTATGCATATACTGACTTCTAGCCATTTGGACGCTATTCGGGAATTGACATCCATTCCCAATAAATGCCGGGTTTTGTGGTAGCCAGGCTGCTCATGCTTGAAAAGACATTACCTATAATCCCCTGCTCACTGATTTGTCTCCACCCCTGCAGGCCAAGGATGGGTGGAGGAATTCAGCACACCTGTGACTAGCAGCTGCTAGCCTGCTCACACCCGATGCATTTGGTTACTGTGAGCTCTTTTAAGCCCCAGCTTTCTTCAATTCAGTGTTAGTCATTGTAGCTGTGTTCCTGTGAGACTGTCACTTGTTTCCTGAGACCTTTGCTATCCTTGTTTCCAGAGTTCCTGAGCTGTAGTTATTTCTTCTTTCCTAGATTTCTGAGCTAGCACTTGATTCCTATTTCTGAGCTATAGCTATCCTTGTTCCTTGAACTAGCACTGCCTGCAGTGTTACCTTGATTCCTGTTCCTGAGCTATAGCTATCCTTGTTCCTGAACTAGCACTGTCTACATGTTACCTTTAATACTGTTCCTGAGTTATAGCTATCCATGTTCCTGAACTAGCACTACCTTGATTCCTGAGCTGCAGCTAATTCCTTGTTTCTAAACTAACACTGCCTTCATTGCTACCTTGACTCCTGAGCCTTATTTATTCCTTGTTTCCTCAATTCCTGAACCAGTGCTAATGTAGTCTCTCTCCTTCTATATTTCTCTCTCATTCTGTATTCTCAGTCTTTTTTCCATTTACATTTTTTCCCAGGTTCTACTTTGCTGTCTTCCGGTTCCTGTAGGCTTAGCTTCCAGTATCCTTGTTGGTTTTGTTTCCTACCTTCTGCCTAGTGTGCCTTTTGTGTGCCCTTCTTCCCTGTTAAGCACTTCTCCTTACTAACTCCTTGTCTATTGTGGCTGTGTATTTACTTCTACACACTTGCAGTTACCACCTTGCATGTTCCTGTTTGATCCCCAGGATCCGTGGACACAGCTGACGACGTAGGTGGTGTTTCTTGTCTACTGAGAATATTGTCTTTGAGTTACATTTATCACCATATGTATCAGCTCCACAGGCCCTGCCTTTGCATGTACATCCTAAATGTCTGTATTTGCAGTCAGCATCTGTAACAGCAATTGTGGGTAAGGAACTTCCTGAGCTTCAATCTTACCATGTGGAGCTCCCGAGTGCTTTACCCCACATTCCCTTATTTGTTAATGTTGCTATATATATGTCTTGCACGTCTGTCCTGACAGGGGTGCACTCCTTGGGTTTTAGGACTCACCGCAGCAGAGACCAGCAGCTCGGTCCAGGCAGGTCCACTTGGTACTGATCAGCTAGGCAGTGGCAAGGGGCCTCCAGAAGCTTGTTTGGCCCTTGAAGATCAAACAGGAGGTCAGCCAACTGACCTTTGTAGTCACTTCTGGGGTGTGGGTTAAAGGCATTCAGATCCATATTCCTTCAGATTCGTCAGACTTCAGAGCAGTTCTTCTTCTGATTCTTAGGTCCAGGAATTCTCTGAGGAGAGTACTGAGAATGCCACATTTATACCCAGTGCCAACTTGTCAGTGGGGCAATTCCTGGCAACTCCCTAACCAATGGGTAAAAGTTCCCTGGGCTGACCATACCCACTTTTGCAGCACTTCCTGTATGTTGTACCGTAAACTATCACACTGTGCCCCTTTTCTACCTAAATCTAACAAGGCAGAACCTTTCTTCCTCTAGTTTAAAAATCATGTTCCCTCCCAGATGTGTGGCTATGGTAACTGGCAAACCCACCCTTATGTTACTCCAAACCAGTTCTGAGGCAGCTCTCCCCTCCCACTGGGTAGGAGCCAAGCTGACCTGCAATACAAAAGGGAGGCAGGCCCAGGTGTGAACTACATCTGCTGTGACAGATTAGGCATCCTTTTTTTATATCAATTCTTTATTAGGTTTCCATAACAGCATACAGGTATTAAAGCTGAGGGTATACAGTAGCAGTACCAACACAAAGCTGTTACAAATGGTAAAGCAAATATCAACTCTGTGCACATTACCACTGGGAAAAGATGGACAAATGAAGTGACACCCAAATAGACAGCAAATTGGAACTAGTGTATTTGGAGGAGGAAATAAAAGGGGGGTAGAGGATGAAGATAAGCAAGAGGTGGTCCCCTTGTCAATTACAGCATGGTGTTGTCCAATCGTCCGCCTTCTTGGAAATCAACCACTGTCGCCAAGTCTGAGGGTAGGCGTCCTTGGAGCTCAGGAAGGGGCTGAGCAAAGCCTCCAGGACATAAAGCTCAAGGTAGAAAAACCACATCCCACACCCAAGGCCTTTGTCCACTGTGTGGGAGCAAATCACATCTCAACACAGGAAGCCGTCAACAGTCAGGTGACACTGACAGAAAGGTCCCTTTTAGCTTAGGAGGGAAAATAACACATATCTAAAACTGTCAATTCTAAACTAGTACCATCAAATCCCACTTGACTGTTAAGTTGGATTTTTACATTACTATTAAAATGAGTTCTTGAACCATTTTTCTATGTATTCCCAAACTGAACTTACCACTTATTGAGTGTAATAGTGTAAAGACGTATTATGGTAGGGGAGAGTCAGCCTTGCCACAGTGATAAACTACTTTGGGGGATTTTCACTGTCAGGACACATAAATCATTGCATTTACACAGGCTACTTTTTAAATACCATGACCCTTGCCCTGTGGGCATTTAGGGCCTACCTTAGGGGCAACTTACATGTATTATAAAGGAAGGTTTAGGCATGGCAAAGGGTTTATTTTGCTGGATAGAGATGGCAGTAAAAAACTGCCCACTCGGGTTTCAATAGTAGAACTGTAGACATGTTTACAGTGCTGCATTAGTGTGTGGCACGGTGGCTTCTTCAGAATATTAGTAGCATTTAATTCACAGGCCCTAGGTACATATTGTTACATATGCTAGGTACTTACAATAAATTAGGGGTCTGCCAATTCTAAAATGTTTAGAGAGGAGAATACAAGCGCTTTACCACTGGTTAGCAGGAGTAAAGTGTACAGAGTCAAATGTCCAGCAAAAACAGGTTCAGAAAATGAAGGCAAAATCTGGGGAAATGCCATGCAAAAGATGTTAATTTCAAACAGAAATATATATTAATTTTAATCAAAATCATTCTGTTCAAATTTTGAGGGGAGAGAAAACCCCAAGCTGTTCTGAACACATGCTCCAAAGATACACTGGTCACAGGACATACCAGATACCTTATTTATAGCCTGCTGAGTTCTGGCCATTGTTTCTTCTTCCCATGCCAACAGGTCAGTGGGTCTTCACCCAGGTAAACCTCTCTTGGGTCATCCTACTAGTCCTGTATCATCTTCTAATGTGTCAATGTTGCTGACACTGGTTATTTCCGTGTTGCCTCTAGTTGTTCTCTTGATGCAACAATTACAAACATCATCCATGCTGTAAGTGAGGAGGTAACTGTAGCCTAAAAATGTTGTACAATCAATAAATATGAGCCTTTTAAAAAAAATTAATATTGATATATCAATAGGTAGCACATATGTTTAAAGAAATTATTTTGCCAGTACATCGTTATCATGACTCCTGGAGCAGAATTTACCCATGCACTTTAGGTCTTTGATTTCAGTTATGCTCACTCTGCATCACAGAAGGATTTCTATGGGCTTTCTATTCTGTGGAGAAAGCAGACAATGATAACAAAAAATCTGACAAAAGACAGTAAACCATAGATCATGAGCAGGCTGAGGAAGCATAATAGAAGACCGTACAAGCATGTTTTAAAGGCACCTTGTCATTTTGGGCAAGATATAAAATGAGTTAATTAAAGAGATGTGCAACTATGGGTCAGTATCAATATTCCCATTGTGCCTGCTTTGCTCAATGACCACTTTAAAAAGGCAGCAAATTATATAAACGCAGGCAACCTAGAAAATTCAAGCCACCGAACCCGGATTGTGTTAACAATGGGACCCCAGAGAGATTCCAGTCCTTCCTCCCCTCCTCCTCCCTGCTCCCTCCCGCACCCCTTCTTCTCCCCTTCCCCCTCCGCTACTCTCCCCCACCCCACCCTACCCCACCCTTTTCCTTTTTTTTCTCCCCCCTTGTTCTTCCTTTTCATCTTTACTGTCTTCTTTACTTTCTCCCTCGTCTTCCCCCTCGCTCTTGTTTACCTTCACCCTCTCTCTTCTTTTCTTCAATTTCTTTCTCTTCCTTCTCCAATCCCCAGACATGTCTCAACTTATCACGGTCTGATCTGCCCAACACCACCTCCTTCCCTACTAACCTCCCCCTGTTCAGTAGCAATGGATGCTCCCTCCCTACCTTGTTGGCCATGCTTCCTTCAATACCTACTAGTCCTCTTCCCTGATATCCTGGGTACCTGGGCCCTGTTATGCTGGATGATTTTCTTTTCCTTTCCTTTTACCTTGTTACTCCCAGCGGGGCAACTGGAATTGCTGTCCCTTGTGGCCGAGGTCTTTCATAATTGAGCTTATCGCTTCTGTTGTATGCAATGTGCGATTCCCCCATGCCTCAGCCTCCCCACCCCCTATTTCTTCCCCTCCATCTATTGTAATTTGTCAATTATAATGCACTGTATTGGACTCATGACACGTTGCTACTCTTTCAATACAAAATGACAACACAAAAAGACTAATAAGGGAAATGGACAAACTACACAGCAAAGCAGTCCTGATTTAATTAAAGAGCTCAATCAAGTCCAGTAGGATCCCCTAGCAGAGATATGGAGGCTCAACTCGGTCATCACAAAGAACCATTCATTAGCATTCCCAATATTACGGACTTCGATACTTATTCAGGCTCACAAAATCTAATAGGGAAGAAGCGTTGCATTTGCAACATAATCATCCCACCCCTATAGTACACATTTTCCCTACCAGGATCCTTAAGCCACGTATTGCAGCTTGTAATTTTAACTAGAATCGTCCTCTGAAGATCAGACGGCTCGTGTGCCAGTGGTTTCATTTGACACTCGGAGTCAATTTATTCAATGGCAAGAAATGATTAAATCATTTGGGCTTATCACTCCACCCCCAGCCCAACATTTGCATGGAAAAGTTGCAAAAGAGTTCAAGTAGATTTATTACAAGCAATGGCATCAGCGATCAGTGCATTTGTTGAAAAGGTTTTGGCTTTGTCCACTGCAATTAGCAGCCTTGATTCAAAGGCCCAGTCGCTGTAAATAGATCTGGATGATTTGCACACTTTCCCTAACTTTTTATAATCAGTATTAGATCATTTGAAGGAAGGTATCTTATCATTTAAATCCAAGCCTAAGGCTGCAACCTTTCAAAGAAAAAAACACATGGATATAGATTCAATGCAGCTATAAATGCATTTATGTTCCTTATTTTTGGAAAGCGCATGAGTCTCCCAAGGCTCCAGAAAGTCAATACAAGTTGAATCCACCCATCAACTGGGCTGTTCACCTTGGTTTTTTTTTTTTTGTAAAGTATTTTTACTTATATATGACACATTTTCAAAGGGGGCACATTTCTTGTTACATTGCATGAATAGTCACTGTCTGCCTTCGGGCTAGTATTCTTATCTTGAACAGTACTACATTAAGATACCAATCCTCCTCTCCTCCTGTCAATATCGGCATCAGTATAGGCATACAATACCACCCCACATCATAGTGATTCCCAAACTTAGTGCCCCCCGCATACTCTTGCCCCTCCCTCCCCCTTCCCCCTAACCCCTCCACCGGTGTGCTTCATGTAATTTAAGCAAGGATAATCAATCGTCAGCATTGTGCTAGGGTGTGCGGGTCTCCAATTTTACTTGGGCTGTTCTCCTATTCACGCTGTCTCCACCCCTGCTCCTTTTCCCCCGTAGTCCGCCCCAGCCTATTTATACTCTGTGCGCCCCGACATTTTCCTGAGGATCCTCCAGGGAGTCAGTATCCGAGTCCGGCTCTGGGAGCTTCAGCAAAGTCACCAATGCTTCCCATGCCTGTGCAGTTTCCATCGCTTTTTCGTTGTTCGCTCTCCTGGCCTGTTGGAACCTAACCATACTCTCACTAGCCGCCCAGTTCGCGAATTCCACCCTCCAGTGTGCCACGCTAGGCCCCTGCTGGGATTTCCACTGCTTTGTTAGTTCTCGTTTGGCTAACAATAGCCCCAAGTCAATGAATTTGCTCGTAATCTTAGTTCGCGCTGTATGCGGAAACCAGTGCAGTATGCATGCTCCCATGTCGGGC
Organism: Calotriton arnoldi; assembly: GCA_963921515.1. Lineage (NCBI taxonomy): Eukaryota > Metazoa > Chordata > Amphibia > Caudata > Salamandridae > Calotriton > Calotriton arnoldi. The sequence continues at coordinate 419,419 of CAWUFW010009182.1, forward strand.
TCTATCTGCCTCTCTGTCACTCCATACAGAACCCCGACCACCTCTTCCCAGTATGTTCCAAGCCGCGGGCAACTCCACATCATGTGTTGGAAGTCTGCTGCATTCGTGTGACACCTGGGACAGCATGCCGTGTCCACATGGAAATATTTAGTTATCTGCTCTGGGGTTAAATAAGCCCTGTGGAGAATGTAAAAGTGGATGAGTTGGAATCTGGCATTCCGTGTGCCTTTCCACGCCCTTTCCACTATTTTAGTCCAGGTCATTTCAGGTATATCCTTACCCAGGTCCACCTCCCATCTTTCACGCAACTGATTCAATGGCTGCAAACCCTTTCCCACCATTCGCCTACACAAGCATGTTACTGCCTTTACCGTCCCCGCTGCCATTGCAACATATTGACATGTCAAGGATGTCTGTGGTTCCGATAGCCCTTCCCCCCAATGCTTCTGAATCGCAGATAACAGAGCGGCATGCAGCAAAAAATCACCCCTAGGCAAACCATATCTTTCTTGTAGTGCCTGAAAAGGCAAGAGGGCCCCCTCCCCATACAGGTCCCCAATCATTTGCAACCCCAGATCTTCCCACTCTACTAGCGCGGACCAGTCCCCTCCATGCGGGAAGGCCGTACACATGCCTAGGGGTATCTCCGGTGCGTACGGACGAGCGACGCCACCCCTACGCTTGTATCTATTCCAACATGCTCTAAGTGTTTTCTCCTCATTCGTCAATGATTCAACCTGCAACCGCTGGCCAAGAACAACAAACGACAGGACATGCCGCAGCAGCCATCGGGCCTCTGGGCCCTCCGGTCCCCTAAACTCCAGAGCCACCGGCTGCGTAAGCCACTGTAGCTGGGCTGCTAAATAATACACTTCGAAGTCCGGGACCGCCCACCCTCCCTCTGCTCTAGTCCTCATCATCGTGGTCAGTGCCACCCGCCGCCTGCCACTCCCCCATAGAAATCCCCCTATCATGGACCTAAGCGTTTTAAACACCGACCCTGGAATCCAAATCGGCAGTGTCCTGAAATAATATAAAAGTCTAGGCAGTGCTACCATTTTCAGTAGTGCTACTCTACCTGCCACCGATAGTGGCAAAGTACTCCAAAATGCTATGCTCCCTTTGACCCCTCGCACTGCTCTGTTCACATTGCCCTCCAATATATCTGCCTGCTCATGGTAGATGTTAGTCCCCAGATACGGCAGGCAGCAGGGCTCCCATCTTATTCCCTCCAGTCTAGCAGGAGTTTCCATGGCCCGACGCACCGGGAACAGGCAAGTCTTCTCCCAGTTTACGCGCAACCCCGATACTTCCCTGAACATCCGCAACAGGTCCGTCGCTCCCGTGGATACCTCTCCAGGGGCAGCCAAAAACATCAGCAGATCATCTGCGTAAAGCGATATGTAATGCACTTCTCCGTGCATTTCCAACCCAGCATAATGCCTCCCTGACCTAGCTCGCATCGCCAGTGGCTCGATCGCCAGCGCAAACAGGAGCGGAGACAGCGAGCAGCCCTGACGTGTCCCACGTCCCACTGAGCAGGGTGATGACACCGTCCCTCCCGTTCTTACCCGGGCCGTCGCTGAGTTATATAGTATTTGGGTCCATCTTACGAACGCTTCCCCCAACCCCAGCTTGCGCATTACCTGGAAGAGGTACGGCCATTCTAGATTATCAAATGCATTCTCTATGTCCACTGAAAGAATCAAGGCAGTCGATGTCGGATCCTGGCCACCCTCCAAAACTCGTAATAATCGTCTCACATTAACAGACGTGTTACTCTTAGGTATAAAACCCGATTGATCCCGATGCACTAACTGCGCCATGTTTGGGAGCAGACGGGATGCCAGGATCCTGCTCAGGATTTTGTAGTCGGTTGTCTACATTGATAGAGGGCGATATGCCTTCATATCTGCAGCTTCCCTTCCAGGTTTCAGGAGAGGGATGATAATAGCCTCCCTAGTCATCTCAGGCAGCCTCCCTACTTTATGCGCCTCCTCATAGACCACTTATAAACGTGGAGCCAGACATTCCGCATACTTGGAATAGAATTCTATGGGAAGGCCATCCACCACAGGCGTCTTGTTACGGGCCATATGTTTAATCGCGCTCCTGATCTCTCCCACCGTAATCTCATTGCCCAGCAGGTCTCCCTGCTCCTTACTCAATCTCGGCAAGCCCACCTCCTCGAGATACTCCCCTATGCCATCAGCATCCTTAGTCAATTGGTTACTGTAGAGCTCAGTATAATATTCCAGAAACAAGCTGTTAATCCCTATTTGCGTGTTCACCAACTTCCCTGTGGGAGCCATCAGGCCCAGTATCGGTACTCCCCGAGGTATCGGGTTAGCCAACCATGCCAACAGGGCGCTCAATTTGTCCCCCTCTGCATGCATCCGCATTCTATAATTCTTATAATCAAAGGAGCACAGTCTCTCCACCTGTACCGCCACTGCCTCTCTAGCTTCCGTTACCTCTTGCTGCACCCCGGGCTTCCCAGGTCGGTCCCTCTCCACCTCTCGCAGTCGGCTTTCCGCTTTCTCCAAGTCCACCAATAACGTTTTCCTTACTCCCACCGCCTTGCTAATGCAGATACCCCTGACCACTACCTTAAACGCATCCCACTCAATTGCCGCTGATGTCGCCTTCCCCTCATTCTTCTCAAAGTATTGGTCAATGCCCGTCCCCAGCTCCTCACCAAAGACCGGATCTTTCAGCGCCTCCGGGCGGAGCCGCCAGGTCGGTATGAGTGACCTCTCCCGGCTCCATCGTATCCGCACTAATAGCGGGTTGTGGTCTGATATCGTTCTCGCTAAATATTCGCTACCTATCACCTTGGAGTGGACATCAGGGGTACATAATATTGCGTCTAATCGCACATGCAAGTCGTGAAGGCCAGAATAATAAGAATAATCCCTCTCCTCCAGATGCTGGGCGCGCCACGTGTCAACCAACCCCCAATTAGTTTGCCAGGCTCTCCTCGCCTTGGAAATCCTATGCACTGGGGCACCAGAGAGCGGGGGGTGGGATCTATCTCTTTCTACATCTGCTATTGAGTTAAAATCTCCCCCCATTATTGTCGCACCAGTTAAGTATGGGGCCAAGCTCCCCGATAATCTCTCAAAAAGGAGGGCTGGTCAACATTGGGAGCATACACACTGCACAGAGCTACATCCACTCCATTTAGCCTCCCCAGCACCGCTACAAACCTTCCCTCTGGGTCAATCAATTGCTGCGTTGGCTGAAAAGGAACCCCCGCTCTAACCCATACCAAGGCGCCCCTGGCAAAGGCTGAGTAAGTTGTATAAAAAAGTTGCCCCCTCCACCTCTTTTTCAATGCTGCTCCCTCAGACCGATTAATATGCGTTTCTTGAAGGAGTACCACCTGTACCCCCCTTCGTACCAGGTAAGCATGCACCTTATGGCGCCTTTGCATTGTGTGAAGCCCCCTTACATTCCAGGTGATACATTTCAAATCATGTAGCGTCCCCATTTGGCAAGCAATCCCTCCCCTGCGCACATCTCCCGTCTAAGAGCACACCGGTGTCCCTAACTCCCCCCGACCTCCTCCCATACCCTCCCCAACTCCCTCCCCCCAGAACAGGCACTACAACATTAGAACCCATCCAAACTACTGCACAACTGCTCCCTCAAATCCCTTAGGAAGCTACACCCACACAAACTTACGGGAGGTAAGCCCTTGGCTTCAGAGAGTCGGACGCCTAATAGGCCTCCAACCCGCGCTCAACCCCCGTAATGTGAAACCAGCCCCCTCCGGGGCCTCATCTCAGCGAGACCTCTTACACACATTTTCCACAGCCCATGAGAAGTCCCCGGGCCTCAGTAATCGAGACCCGGCCATCCAAGTCCCCCTCCATTCCCCTCCCAGTCTCCCTCCCCTCGCTTAGTACATTTCCCATGTCCAGCCAAAGTCTGCATCACCCATCCACGATCTCATCCACCATCCCGGCAGTCACATGAGGCAAGTTCAAACTTCCAGCATCCGACTGTTCATCGTCCGCTTCCAAGGACCCCCCTTCCGATTCCATCCGCGCCGGAGATGTACCCCCCTCCATTTGAGAAATAGCTGTGACGGCCTGCAAGGCGGCCGCTCGCTCCTTCTCTGTCTGTGTCTCTGTCGGTTTCTGGGCCGCTGGTTGACGTCGCCGATTGCGCCTCAGCCTGCGCGGTCGAGGCCCCTCTGCTCCTGCTCTCACGCCACTCCCTGCTTCTCCAATACCCGCTTTATACATCTCCAGCCAGTCCCAGACCTCTTCTGGGCTGTCATGAAAGGACATCTTGCCATCCACAGTGATCTTCAAGCGCGCTGGAAACATCAGAGAGTATTGAATACCCTGATCCCGAAGTGCCCTCTTGACTGCCACAAACGATACTCTGCGGCGCTGGACCGCAAGCGTGTAATCCGGGAACAATGTCACCTTACTGTTGTCCACTGTGTATGGGCCCGCCGTCCTTGCCTTGTTCAGCAGGAGATCCCTATCCTTGTAATGAAGCAGCCTGGCCACCACCGGCCTTGGCGGTCTCCCAGGGGCCAATGCCCTGGCTGGTACTCTGTGGGCCCTCTCCAGACTGAAGAAAGACGACAGTCCTTCCGGCGCGACGGTCCCTTTTAGCCACTTCTCCAGATAGTCCACCATGCTGGTTCCTTCCACTCCTTCAGGTAGTCCCACTACCCGGATGTTGTTTTGTCGATTCCTCCCTTCGGCATCCTCTGCTTGCCGCTCCAGGGTCTGCAGCCTATTTTGAAAGTCAGTCATTTGCGCTGCCATCGACTTCTGTGCCGGTTCCAGAACTTCTATGGCCGTCTCCGTTTGCTTTACCCTATCAGTCAATTTGGCGTGGTCCGCTCGGAGCAGTCCTAAGCCCTGCGTCACATGTGCAATGTCCAGCTGCAGGGCCTCCCTAGTGTCCGTTATGGCTTTTAGTATTTGATCAACCTGTTGCTGGAGCATCCCCTCTGAGCGTGGTTGCAGGCCCTCTTGCGCCTCTCCAGTGGTCGTGTCCTCTCCCTGCTCCACAGGCGCTCCCGCCTGCTTCCCTCTGGGCTTCCCCATGTTCCTTCGGAGCTCAAGATCCACAGAGCCTCCAGGTGGCCTTCTATGAGTCGCAGCCTCACAGCGGGTTCCCACTGTGCTGCCACACCTCAGGTGGTCAAGCCGCCCTCACTTCTCCACTCTGTGCCCTCTTCCAGAGTCACACACCTCGGCAGGGTCATCCTCCAGGCTCAGTCAGGCCCCACCCCTCCACAGTCTCAGCCTTCCAATCAGGCTTCTCTCCAGCCGGGCAGCGAAGGCTCGCTTCCAACAATGGGACCCACTCCAGGCCAGCCGACGCCAGCTACTGCGTCCCTTTTGCCGGTGATTACCACAGTCCCCCCGCCTCGCGGGTCGGATACAGCGGGCCTCGTCTCCGTCCCAATGCTTACTCTTGCCGAGCCTGCAGCGCAGTTATTTAACTGTGCCCGCTGCCTGAGTGTTCCACCTACTGCTTGCGCCAGCCCGTGTTTTCTCCTGTGGTCTTGCCCTGTTTATCTCTTGCCGAAGTCCCCCATCGGTGGCTCCACACATGCCTTCTCCCAGCCGCTTGTACGCTCTTCCCCCTGCCAGGCCTTGCCAACTGGCCAAGTGTCTCCCTTTCTACAACCGCCACGCTCAATTGCGCCAGCCGACGGGTCCCCAGGCAGGAGGAGGGAGCCCTTCAATATGCACCTCCGGCTCCTCATGGTTACCAGTTCCCTTTAGCCACTGGCGTCCCCGCTATGGCCGTACTGTCCTCGGACTCTCCTCCTCCCCTCAATTGGCCTTCAGCGCAGGCAGTCAGTCCATCTCACCGTTCCCACGGTGATGCTGGTACCCTTCAGGCAACCCTCTTCTATGACCGCCGCACAGCCCCTGCTCTCTCCAACTGTTGTCTTCCACCACCTTTATGCATGCATGCAGCCCCAGGGCTCCTTATCCCATGCAATCTCACCGAGCTCTGCCGCCTGCTTTCACAGCAGCTGCCCTCTGTGTCTGGCAGCTTCCCGTCTGCTCCGTTACATTGCGAGCAGGCCGCCCCCTCAAGCAGCCCTGGTCGCCATCGCCGCCGCAAGCCTCCACTCACAGCTCCGAGCTGTCCTTCCAGCGCCCGCTGGCCCCTCCTCCTCCGCGGCCGCCGCAGTCCAGCCTGGCCGGCAGGGCCTCCGCAACGCCTCCAGCCCCGCGCTCCGACCTCCTGCAAATCCAATCCGCTCCCCTCTGGCGCTTTCTCCTGCGTCTCCACGCTGCCGCCGATTCCGCCCTCAGGTAGAAGGGAGGGGGGGCACCCACCCGCCACTACGCGCACCCCGCTCCGGGTCGCGCCGCAGCACAACCCGTCCCCACAAACCTCCAACAGTAGTCCCGGTCTTGGCAGCGGCAATGCGGTCCCCCGATCCCGCTCGCGGCTTCAGCCCACCGCCGCCGTGAGAACTCTGCCTGCCGCTCCCACCGCCATTTTGCGTCTTTGCTGCCTCCGGAGTCGTCGGCTCGCCAGGCCCCTGGCGGCTCGGTAGCCCCTGACTCCCCCAGCAACTCTCGCCTTGGGTTTTTGTGGGGAGGTGATCCTCTCCGCCGGTTGTCCCCGACAGTCCTCACAGGTTGAGCTGCCCTCGCAGCCTGCTGGATCGCGGAGCCCCGACCGCCATCTTGGGTCCGCTTCCCGGTTAAATTTTCTTTTCGGCGGAACGCCCTTCCGCGGCGCCTCCAGACTTGCTGTCCTGGTTGCCGGTGCCTCCAGGCCCCCTTCTCTTTCGCCTCTGGGATTTGGGGGCTTCGTACAGTGCCCCTAATCAGGATAAGAGACGGGGTCGGCGCGGAGCTCTTTGCTCACGCGTCCGCTCCCATCCGCCTCGTTGCCACGCCCCCTGGGCTGTTCACCTTGATGTCGAAATTTAAATGAACCATCAATACAAGTATCACAAACTATGCAAACCTGCCCATATCTACTTGCCCCCCTGCTCAACTAAGAAATAGGCAGAATGAAACATCCAACTCTTCAAGCTCAATGAAATTACCAACGTCTGAGCCAGTTCATTACAAAAAGAACCATAACAGACAAAAAATTCAATTAACAGAGCAAAATGACCAAATATTTGTGAGGTGGCAGCAAATAAAATGATGCACTCATACCCAGAATCATGCCAGACACTGCACTGTGAGACTATGGGGCATATGTATCAAAGAATGGTTTTGCGATTCTCAAATAGCGATTTTTAGAGAATCGCTATTTGAGAATCGCAAAACGAAATGTAAATAAAAATTCGCAAATATTTTGCGATTCCCTGACATTCCTTAATTGCGACTCGCAAATTGTGACTCGAAATTAAGGAATCCCTTCCCATTCATTCCTATGGGCCAAGAGGCCCATAGGAATGAATGAGAATTGCATGTGCAAATTGCGAGTAACCAATAGGTAGTCGCAAATTGCGTACGCAATTTCAAGGGTGCAAGGGTTCCAAAGGGACACCCTGTAGCACCCCTGAAATGTGCATGTGTGCACATGTGGCACACATACATGCCCTAAGGGTATGTATGTGCGCCACATGGTACTTTGAAAAATGCAAAAAAGTGAATTTTTCAAAGAAATGCAAATTACCACCAACTTGATGTTGGTGGTAATTTCTGCATTCCCTAAGGCCAAATCACACTTTTTTGTGCTTCTTACATTGCATTTAAGGAATATTCCTTAAATGCATTCGCAAAATAGGGAATCACAAATTTTGCGATTCCTTATTTTGCGAGTGGGTTTTTGTGTGATACATTGCACACTGCTAAAATGCGATCGCAATTTAGATTGATACATATGGCCCTATATCACAAAGTTCAAAAGACAAAATATTGGTGGAGATATCAATATCATCAAACTCAACACCCAAGGAACAGCAAAATCAGCTGATGAGTCAATTAAAATGTGAATAATTTTCTGAACCCAATCAGCCGAGGACTTATTCTAAAGTAACGAAAGCCATAGCAAAAAAACAATTAAAAACTGGGAAAGACACAGAAAGCTGCATCTGAAAAATGATCGATTTCATCATTAGCTGGTTCAGACAAACAGACTGTGAAAGTCACACTGCAACCAGAGATTTTCATCCAAATGCCTTGCACATCAGTGACCTAGACAGGAGCATATCTTACAGTTACTGTCAGCAGAAGGCCTACTGAATCGGCCTTGGCCTGAGAGGGCTGGCCAAAGTAAATATTCATTGTTACCCCCTCTGAACCAACTATAACCCCTCACCCCCTTAACCAACTATAAATAATTGCGATGGAACCATAAGAGTGCATAACTTAGAGGTTGATATTCTCTCATTTTATGATCAGCATATTAATTCAGATTAAAATAATTCTTCTTTACTTTGTAAATCGCAAAGCTAAACCTAACAATCCAGTAACAAGCCAGTATAAACCTCCAATTCATTATGAATTGTCAGCAGAGAGTCTGCGAGAGTGAAATTCAGACGATAGAATTGCTATACTTTGAGCTTGAACTGAGATGACGATGCAGAAATCAACATAGCTTCCAGCAACAGTAAAATATGCAAAATAATTGCAATCATTGCAGTGGATCTATAAAAGTAAATACGTGGGAGGATGATACTCTCTCATCTCCCAATCGGCCTGTAAATCCAGAAGCAAGTTATTTTCCTCTATTGTTCATTTGAAAATGCAATTTCAAAGGTAATTTTGACATTCTAAATAGAGACAACTTATTGCACCTCTTCAAAGCACACACCACACTAAGCGCTTCGGGGCAGATTTACGAGCCCCTTGCGCCACTTTTGCGCCGCCGTTGCGTCACTTCTGTGACGCAGCGGTGGCGTAAAGCTAGCGCAATGCTGCGGGGGATTTACAACGTGACGCATCTAGGGAGATGCGTCACGTTGTAAAGCCTCTGCACCACATGAAACCTGCGTCAGGTTTCATGTGGGCGTTCCGGCGCTGGGGGGGGCGTTCCGGCGCAGTCAAGCCTCAGAGAAGTGCCTGAGTGGAATCTACAAGATTCCACTCAGTCACTTTTCCGACGCTGGTTCGTCAAAACCTTGCACCTGCTTGAAGCAGGCGTAAGGTGTGACGCACCATGTTACAGATGGGGCAGGTTAGCACAGTGCTGGAGTTGCGTCGCGCCCGCGACACAACTTCAGCACTGCGCCACCCTTCCGACGGGGGATGCGTCACCCATCTGTTTATCCTTGCGCCACGATGCGCCGCAAAATGCGGCGCATCTGTGGTGGCGCAAGGGTAAACTTGCGTGAAGCATCTTTCCTGGCGCATCTCTGCTGATTTGCAGGGATGCGCCAGGAAACGTAAATCTGCCCCCTTCATCTATAGTTTGGCGGAGACGGTACTCTATTGCAACAGTGACAGAGGACCCTCTCCATCAAATGGAAGGTCCACTCCACTCATTTTGAGTCGGGCAGACATTCAATATGCCGACAGTGGAGGCTGCCCAACTCCGTGGCATTTTACTCCTTCGACTGCCTGACAGAGTAAGGGCCATGGGAGATCTGAATATTTGTCTGTCCACCGTATTTATAGTGGGCCGGCAAATGGCCAGGTTTTACTGTCCATCACCACCAGGTAAAACCTAGTGGTAGGGGACAGGGAAAACTGTAAAATGACTCCCAGGCCAAGGGAGTAAACTCCTATGGCGAAGGGGTCAATGTTTTAAAAAGAAAATCCTGCTTTGGGATTTTCTTTTTGAAAATAAAAAAGACAGTGACGGTTTGCAGCACGGATCATACAATTACAGGAACCACTGTGATGGCATTTCCTGTAACTGCAAGAGATGTCCGCTGGGCTGGGGGGCATGTCAAATTTACTTTACTCTCTCCCAAACTCTAAATCAGTCCCTACATTTTGTAAAATCGGAGGACATTGAAAAGGTTGGTTTCGTATCCTCACCAGCGAGAGAAAAGTTTGAAGCAACCACAGAAAACTGATACAGGGAATCAATAGCAGATTTGATCTACTTCTGCAGAGAATTATTTTCAGAATGGAGAATCAGTATTGAAAACCTGCAAAACAACTTTATACAACATCTTTATCAAAGATGTGGGACAGAAGCAGTAGACCTGTGTCCCTGTTAAACGCTGAAAATGATACAACAAAGTACATGGTCACCCCCAGATCCGGTGGATGCATCAACTGGAACATTGGCTTACATAGATCATACCTATTGATAGAGGTGACACATACAGCGTCAGAGAACAAGGAGGGGAGGCCACCTGAGATGAAGAACTTTATTCATGTTTCTCCTCTGAAATCCATGGTACATCTTTCTTCATAATATGTCAGTTTTGACCACAAAGCCACCTGATCTTAAAACTGATTTGAAAATAATACAAATTGCCTCATGGAATGTTGCAGGGTTCTGTAAGTTAAAAAATAGTGATACAGTGTCTCATTTAATTATTAAAGACTTTAATTGTAAATACTGAGCCTATCAATGGTTATTATTCTATCACACACTCTGGCACAAAAAATGTGGAAACTCAGTCAACCAGTTGGAGGCTTAGCAACATATATACCTACTTACTTAGACCGTGCTATTATTACAATTACATCAGAGATGCCTGTTTTACAATCAACATTAATCTAATAAAAGGAATTGTTCATCATAACTTGGTCAAATTGTAATAGCCAGTATTTACATCAACCCTGCAACAAAATATAAGATAAAGATCTTAACAAAATGGATGGACATTTTTATAAAAGATAAAGGCATCTGATAATGCTTCAGAATTAATAATAACACATGATTTTAACATGAATGTATTACAAGGAAGAACTAGGAATGAACTATTTGAAATCCAGGCTGTAGAATCAAGGATTGTGACCCATCATGTCAAAAAAGTTTAAAAGGAACTAAGGGGCTGATTACGATGGCGGTCGGAGGCACATCCGCGGTGCTGGCGGAAAATGTCCTTTTCCGCACTCATCGTCGGTCCTCGGGTCCGCCATATTACGATGGGCAAACGTAGCCCATTTTCCGTCCGCTGCGGAGTTACGTGAATCGCCAGAAATTTCCGTCCGCAAACTCGGCGAGGGAGCCAATAGAGAAACACCACCGTGCGGAATGACGTTCCGTCCGCCGTACAAATCACAATGCTGCAAACAGCCCATCACACCGCAGTGGAGAATCCAGCCACCCGGAGACTGCGGAAGCACTACTGCGAAGAGCAAAACTCGACACCCGGTCCCCTCCACGCGTTCCTGACCGCTATGGATCCAGCTCTTCAAGCCTTTCCGCTGCTGTACCTCATCCACTACCAGCAAATAAGACACCGCCATGGACAACGCCGCAGTTACGCAAAAACACAACTCCGCATACAACCACAACACACAACTCCTGTGCTGACATACGGTTTCTGTCCACATCAGACACTCTGGTGGGGACAGGAACATATCCCCCAGTGTACTCACACATGTCCTACCTGATAGAAACCGACACCTCCTCATCGGGGTCACCCATCAACCGCGAAATCACTGCAATGTCCCGGGAAAGTCACTGCAGCGGTAAAGACGCAGGAAAACCTGCGCACAATGTAGTAGGCAGGGCTGGCGTCAGGCATGGGCAGTCCGCTCAGATTCACTGGGCTCCACCCTCACCCTTCCCACAGTACGCATCACACACCCATTTGGGCACATGCTGTGTGCCCCTCCTGTGCCCTCCATGCACAATTAATCAGCCAGGTGTAGCCAGATCTCGCACCTCACACATCAAAGGACAAGGGAGATTGACTAGGAAGGTGGGGGTGAAGAGGAACACCCTGCACAGAAGCTCATGGGCTGGACAACCCTCCTCCTCACACCTACCATCCACTCATGTGAATCAAACTGAGTATAATTAAGAAATGAAGACTCACACTGCATATGAACAACGACTGAGCTGTTCACACTGCCTGTCAAGTCCCTCAGAAAGACCGCACACTGAGGGCCTGATTCACAGAACTAACTTACGTCAAAAACGTAAACATAAACATAAACGTAAAGTTAGTACTATTCTGTGAATACCAAAATGAGTAAGTGTATTCTGTGAATATCTAAAAAGTACTAACTTTACGTTTACGTTTACGTTTACGTTTTTGACGTAAGTTAGTTCTGTGAATCAGGCCCATACACTCTGCCACATACTCATACCATAGTTCAGCAGCAATGGAGGACAATAAATGGGTTAGCCAAAAGTGAAGTGGACAGTGCTGGAAAGCCATGGAGCAAGCCACATAGCATGTGTACATCAAATGCAAGAGAAGGAACATATCACACCACCCTTAGGCCCTCAAATCAGACATGGGTTGCACAGTGAGTGAAATTAAACCAAAGTGACCACTGTGCAACAACTCAGGGATACATCAAGGCAAGCCATGCATAGGCACATGAATGATAGGAAGTGTCTGAAGTCATACATTGACCAGCCACACATCTGTGTCAACTCACTTGACATGTGTATGTCATCAGCACAACACACATGGCTCATTGTCACACTCCCTGACTGTCAAACACAAGTAGGACCTTCACACATGCCCCTCACCTACCCACCTCACACCTGCAACACTCAACACCTATGTGAAACACACATAATGGTGCAAATGATGTCCTGTGAGTTCACTGACAACCAATCACACTCCCTGTGGTGCATCCACAAATATCAGACTCACACTCAGGGATGCCTGAACCAATGCTGACACAAAATCAATAGCCAAACACAAAGCTCACAAACAACATCCACAGAAGTCCAACAAGCCCAGCCATGTGCAGCCAAACAGTGGAAAGGCAATGTGACCCTAGACAGAACAGGAATACACAACATTGTCACTCTGGACAAATGCACAGACACCATACCCCAACACAAACAAGAATTGCATCCTCAAAAAACAATCATGAACAATAACTGGGATCAAGGGACACATCAGCTAACACACACATACACACCACACCAGTCATCAAGTGAACATGGTGTCATAGTGTACCACAAGCATGCACATGCACAATCCTGACAAGTGACAGGCTCAAAATAGGAGGTCAAACCACTACTGTGCACTCAAAACAAGTTCATGAACCTGAATCCACATTGCTGCATGTCACATACAGACAAGAAATGCACACTACACATGAAACACACATATGAATGTATCACAATGCACAAACCACTCACACACAATGTCATGCAAATAGAACAACACACACATTGCACCTGTCAGCAGAAAGAGCCAACACATGCCAAACACTGCATACATCCACAAAAACAACACAACAGAGGCACATACCACTTCATCACATAGCAAACTCAATTGGACATCAGGGGGATGCACACCAAGCAAGTACAAGGCAGCATACACTGACAGCACTGCATGCACACCAAGCAGTGTGTGCACAACTACAAAACCAGTAGCACACATATCTGAGTGCCACACCATGAACTCCCACAACACAAATCATCACAGCACAATCATAACATCACACTCAGGAAGGGTAGCAGTACCTCAGCAAACACAAATACACCTTAGCCTTCACCCACAGATGAACATCTCATGGAAACCCAGATGCAAACAAAATGACTAGAGGACTGTGATGCTCAAACACATGCACTGCATATGAGCAACCATGACTGCAAACCAGTAGAAGGAAATATCCTACAACTAATTGTGAAGCTGTCCTGAGTGGCACATTGGTCCTGTACACAGATCATCCTCACACAGCATAGTGTCACACTATGAAGTGGTGGAGAGGCTCACACACTGGCAAGGCATGGGATGGAAGACATGAGATTTAAGTGGTGTGTACTTCAGTAGTAGACAGGTGAGGAGTGCTCAGTCCACAAACACATAGAGGAGTAACTCACAATGTGTAGGCATCAGAAGCACATATAGGGGATGGTATGACTCCACATACCATACTGGAGCCAACAATGGGTCAAGTGACAGCAATGCATGTGAAAACTCACAAATAATGTCAGTGTGGCTGAGCAGGTCTGCACAGTGAGCACAAACAGAAACAACACACATGGCTGATCAACAAAACCCAACACAGACTTGGCTGTCACACACTCTGCATACTCACAACTGGCAGCGACAACAAGTAGGTGCCCCCCAGGAGTGCAAGGACACACCAACACACAGCACAGAGCCCAACCTACAACTCCTACATGTGCCCACAATCTGAAGCACATGGCTGACAATTTAAACAAACAGGCACTCATTACCTGGATCATACATGTGTGTAGTTGGCATTGCAGGGGCACACACACATCAACACTACTGACAATGTCAGCCCATTCACACTGCATGACTACTCAAGTTCACACATTCAAATGTACACATGTGATTATGAAGACACGCCTACACAAGATGACCACACATCAACACTGCTGTTCACACATCAAGAAATATCACACAGATATGATGGACCCTGGCCACCCTGCAAGTAATCATGTGGATAGAATTCACCTCTGTTGTGGTATTGCATCCAAACATGACATGTGTACAATTTAGCAAACCTGACCATAGAATGATTAGGATAACAGTAGATCATCACAAACAACCAGCATTGCACCCTCAAGCCTCAGAGTCAACCAGAACAAAAGTGCCTGTCACCTCTGGCAAACTCTGCAAAAGTAAAACAAGCAATTGGCAATGTCAAAGTGGCATACAGAGCATGTGTCACATGCAACCATACACATACAGAAAACATTTTATTTAGCAAGGACATTGACAAAGCAGACAACAGGAGTAACTGTCTTTATTACATAAGACCCAGATAGCCATCAAAAGTACAAAACAGCAAGGCCATTGGCCAGTACAAATTCAAAGTATGTACATATGTGCATGAGAAACTGCACAGGGAATGGGCATCCAAAGTGACAAACAGCAAGGCCATTGGCCAGTACAAATTCAAAGTATGTACATGTGTGCATGAGAAACTGCACAGGGAATGGGCCTCCAAAGTGACAAACAGCAAGGCCATTGGCCAGTACAAATTCAAAGTATGTACAAGTGTGCATGAGAAACTGCACAGGGAATGGGCATCCAAAGTGACAAACAGCAAGGCCATTGGCCAGTCCATAGTTCCGGTGTGCACATGTGTGCATGATAAACTGCACAGGGAATGGGTAACACCGTCCACTGCCATGGGAATCACCCCACCTCCGGGGATACAAATGGGAAGTCCAGGCACCGCTGAGGGAGAGATGGTGTTGGGAGGGGGACTTTGCCTCAGATGTGGCTGTCAGTTGAACTGGGAGGTGGCTGATTGTCGGGGCCAGTTGGAGGACTGGACCTGGGAGAGAGAGGACCAGCTGATGTAGAGACATCAGTGGCTGTAGAAGCCTGAGGGCAGCTTGATCTGGGTGGCGTAGTGGCACGGGGAGGCGGAGACATGCTGCCGTGAGACACAGTGTGTGAGGGTGAATGTTGAGGGCTGGGTCTCAACTTCTTGGGGATTCGATAGCCAACAAGTGTCTTGGCAGGAGTGGGAAGTGGGGTGGGCACAACAGCCTCACTCTCCACCAAAGGTGTATCAGGTGCAGGTGGCTCTCCCTGTGGGGATTTGCTGGATCTGGTGGTATGCTTGGGGTGTCCTTGCCTTTTCCCCTCCATCCCCTGTTGTCCAGGTAAACCCCCCACTTTGCTCTCCTGTCCCAGCTTCACAGGGATGTGGGTGGGAGTTGACGTTGTGGGTGAATCTGCCTTAGAGAGGTGTTTGTGCTGAGTCTTTGCAGGCACCAGGTCCACAGCAGACAGGGCAACTGTTTGTTTGTCTTTGGGAGCAGGTGTGGGGATGGGAGTGCCCTTGGATGGGGTGATTTGGATGAATGTGAGGTTGAGGCCTGCCTCTTGGCCTGATGCCCCTGAGTGTCACGTGAAGGGCTTTTGCCTTTGCTCTCCTGTGTGCCTGTTTTGTGTTTTGGGGATGGTGTCTGTGCTCTGGCCCGCTTGGAGTGCTGCTGTTGTGTGCTGCATGTGGAGGACTTGGCACCTGAGGGCTGTGGCGTGTGGGCACTCTCGTCAGGTGGTGCCACTGGCAGGGTGGTTGCTGAAGGGGCTGGACTGGGAGCCTGTGACAGCTGGAGTCAGATGATGTTGAGGTAGGTGTTTCCGGGCGTGATTCTTCCAGGGCACTCCAGTCCCCCTCCGAGGCGCTGGTCACATCAGGGTCAGTGAGCTCATGTGTAGCAGTCGTGCCAGAAGCGTCACCACTGGTGTCCGTCCCCTGTCCTTCCGTGCCCTCGATAGATGCTGCAATAGACAGAGACGTAGGTTCAGTATAGTGCCATACTCACAAACATCATATGCAAGCAAAGCACAAAACTAGCAAATGATACCCCCATGTTGCCCACCACCATGTGCAGTCTGGATGTGCAAACCTTATGCAATCCTCAGAAGATGCATGGAAACATGCATAGTTGACATTAATGACCCATGTGACATTGACACAGCCAAATAGCTGGCCCGTGCCTCCTTGTAACCTAACATACTAATCTCTGTAAGCATACCTACGTGCCTGTAGGTGAGATAGATATACATCTCAACATGTTGTCTCTGTCACATATGGAGTCACTTTAAGGGAACACAGATACTGACTCCCAAATGTCCTTTTGCAATGGCCATGAGCTACTGATATCCACCATGTTGTGCTTTGAAGCACAACGACTGTTGCACATTGGTGTCAGATGTGTAGTTCTCACAATTTGCAAGTTAAGCACTGCACACATCTACAAAAGCACACTAAGATGATGCACATTGCTGTTCACTGCCCGGTGATGTCTATGACACCCATAATGCAGCAGATGTCAGAAGGCCACATCTCATCTTGCAATGTCAAGGGCCATTGTATTAAACACATGAGAAATTACATGTAGCGAAAATGCATGACAGCTGCACTCAACACAGAGGCCACTTACAACCCATTGCATCACACTAGAAACATCACTGAGCTCCGCACTGGCTCAGGGTTGGGATTCTTGCAGTCACTCACACCCAAAGTCACCCTTCGCAGAATACTCACCCCCAACTTGCTGCTGATGGGCCCTCAAACGTCCATCCAGCTCTGGCTGTGTCACTGCCAAGATTCGGGCCACTGGCAGGTGTCATGCTTCTGCGCGCCAACCTGCCAGTCCGAGGGAGCACCCCCAGCGTCATCTCTGCCACGTTTTTGCTCAGCCGGCAGATGTCATCCCACCTCTTGTGACAGTGTGTGTGCCGTTGGTTGGAGACACCCAGAGCCCGCACCTTGCGTGCAATGGCCCTCCATATGGCCTTATGCTGGTGGACTTTAAGCTGCAGGCATGGGAGACAAGAAGAGGAAGTTTCAGTGACACTGTGTTATGTACCACTGTGTGTCAGTACAGGAGCATGAAAAAACATAGCACACCAATACATAAATGTTGAGCAGAGGCCATACAGCATGACACGTAGTACATTTGCATCAAATAATCTCATAGAATGGTATACATGTATGATGATGGACACAGTACCTGGCCATCTCATACACATGCAGAGTGCCAGCACAGAAACCAATGTGAAGAAGGCCCTCATCTGTGATGCAGTATGTGAGTGAGCAATACATACAATACATTGGAAATGATGTGTTGGGGCCGACTCACTGTGTCCAACACTACACACCCCTCAATGCCCTTGGCCAGTGAATGGCTACCTGTGTCATGGAGGTCATATTTAGGGACATGATCTTACATTCTCACACTCTTCTCACAAGGTGTAGGCCTGTCTTGTGCAATCCTCAGGCCTAAGATAGCTCATTAAGAAATAGGGTGGCAGACAACACATATGTTTCACTCTGTCCATTTACTGATGGGTCCTTTTAAAATTGGGCAGCTTCTGTGCAGGCCAGGGTGACTCACACTGAGGTCAAACGTGGGCTATCAGAAAATTCACATGCATGTACAATATGAGAGGGCAAATAGTGCCTACAAATTGCGAGAAAGAACACATAATGATAACAATGGAAGGATGATATCTCAAAATTACATTTATCTGATGTGTCATAGGTGAATTACCACCAAGAGTGTTACACTCATGCATTTTAATTTTGTGCATAATGCACACATATCCATGGGGGCAATATGAAAAATGTATACACAATCGTACCCTCTGGACGAAATACATTTGTAATGTCACAAATGAGCATGTGAAAACCTCATGGACTATGACATCACATAGCATAGGCAATATTTGTTCAGACTTCGACTGTCCAAACCAGCAGTGTTACTGTATGGCTGCAAAAACACTGCATGTCCCTCCCATCCTTAAATGCAGCCATGGATCTGTGGAAATAAGGCTACACACCCCATTGACATGAAGTCAGCATGCTAGGCAGTGTATCACACATTTACATTACCCAGTCTCAGACCAACGTCTGTATTTTTATTGCTGAAGAAGGGCTGTAGAAATATCCTTGTTGCCATCCTCCCCAAATACTCAAGTGCAAAATTTACTAGGCCATGTATGGAGCATGGTATATGAAAAATGAGGATGCATGCACATTAACTTGCACTCACAGGCACATACTACTTCAGAGCAACATCATGTGAGCACTCTGAGCACACTCAAACTTTCACTCTGAAACACTTACCAGTACATCTGGCGCACCATATATGTTAGATGTTTAATCACGTACGCAAGTGATAATTGTTTGTTTTACCATTACTTATAGTGACCCCTGACGAAGGGCATTTCAGCCCGAAATGCATTGGGTGTACAGAATAAACGCTGCTTTTTTTAAAATGGACTTTGCATTGATCTTGTTCTTTCAAGAGGTCCGGAGGGGCACAGACAGAACAGTAGAAACTTGGAAAATTGCACAGAATACCGCGTGTGGATGTAAAAAGATATTGAACCAAAGAAAGTAATGATTATTTTTGAGCATGTGGATAAGACGGATTAATGTGGAAGTTAACATATTGCCAATGTGGCGCAACAAGCAGTGCAACTGGCTGGGGCAAGAGGTCGCCCCACTCTGGAAAATTGTTGTTTATTCGGGTGTCGTTTGGGCAATGGCACTACTCCAGTTTGCACGCACTCAAGGAATAGTTTGATTAAGTTTTGAAGAAATGGAGTGCATCCCAAACCTACAAATGTGAACCATATAGCCTCCCATAATGTGAAAGGACCTCGTCCACCAGGACCTCCAGTTCCTCTGTGGTGAAGGGATGGGCCCTGATGTTCTCAGTTCTCGCCATCACTGGGTCCAGGAGACACGAACAGCAGCAGTTGGGGATGAAGAATGGCAGGCAGCAGTGTCTGTATGCAGTGGAAATGTGTGGCTCTCTCACAGACATATATAGCCCCCTGGGATTGTTTCAATAGTGACACTATCCTGGGCACACGTGGTTGGGATAATAGATCAGAAAAAAGTCTCGAAAGTTGCCCAATTTAAGATCGACATCAGTTATGTGAGTCAAGATTATTTTAATGATGAACAAAGAAAAGCGACCAGCCGACACATGTTTCGTCACAGTGGGAAGTAGTCCCGTGACTCTTCAGGGCTGGGAAAGATACAAAATATGTACAAATAATGAGAAACACTCATAAACACAATGTGAATCCGCGTGACCAGTGATGATGACACGCAATATCACCAGAGAAGGTGGAGGAAACCCCAAGGTTGAAGCGTGGAGTGAATCGAGGTGCAGGAGTCAGCAGAGGGATGCCTACTGGACGAGGAATCATGGCTACGTGACAAGGGACTGTGGCTGTGCATCTGGACAAGGTGACAGAGGGTGTCTGTCGGGGTCGCAGTGCAGTGTGGAGACCGGTTAGAAAACAACTAGTGACGGTAAATAAATTCGGCAGAATGTAACAAAACAAAGTTACAAAAGCAACAATCGGAATCGCAGTGCAGTGAGCACATGAATAAACCAAATCGTAGTGGGGACTGTGTGGGAAGGTGGAAGACATAGTTTAAACACAGCATTGTATCAAGTAATAACAACTTAGCATGAAGAAAGGTGTCTTAACGGAATCAAAGTGAAAGTGGTCACTAATTGAAAACACGTAACAAGCATCATTTGGAATCGTAGTAAATTGTGGACACTAGTAGAATCAATCACGTAGCAAGCATTAAACGGAATCGCAGTGAAGTGAAAGCATGAGTAAAATGAAAACCCCTGTAGCGGTACTGTACAGTCAACGAAAAACATTAATTGAAAATGGCAAATGTAACCATCGAAAAGTTAATGAGATGGAGGATGATCACTAGGTGCGTGAGCATGGTTCCCAGTGAGGGTAGTCGGTAGAATGATAATTAGGTCGAGTGAAAGAAGGTAGGTAAAGGGAAGAAAAGAAAAGAAAAGGAAGGGCTACACAGAAGAGATAGTACGAGGCAAGAAAAACAATGTGGTAGCATAGGATAGAAGGAAGTGCAAAACTGGAGACATAACCAAGAAGTTTGTGTGCTAGTAACGCCAAAACGGGCACGATGACAAACATCCGATCCACGGACGAAGGTGGTGAAGGGTGACGTGAAGTGGGTAAGGAGAGAAAGTGGCGTGAAACATGGACTGTGTGTGACCCTACATGGAAATGAAGACAAAGAAGCTTACCCGAACGGGTAGTAGCAAAGTAAGCGAAGGTAAAATAATAGGCGTCCCAGGATGGGAGGGTGTAAAGTCTCAAAATCCTGCCCAGAGGAGGGTGACCAGGAACGGTATCCGGGTCCGGGTGGTGGCGGTGGGCAGGGCCCAGGGAGGGCACGCTGAAAAATAAAGGAGGGTGAGCCTATGGGAACCGTGGCGTGGGGAGGCTCGAGACTGATGCGAAGCAAACTTACCTAATGAATTGGTCGGGAAATGCGGAAAATGCGGAGAAAGGAGTACAAGGCGAGTGCGCCCGGGAACCGCATGGATGCTGCGGAGGAAAAGTGGAGAAAGGGATTAGAGAAGGTGGGCCGGTAAAGAGAACGCCAGCGGCCCGGGGAAAGCGCTGAGGACTTACTTGGAGTAGAAGCGACGTCCGTCGATCACGTGACTGCCGGATGCGGAAGTCACAGTGTGGGGGAGGAGGGAATTTAAGGAGGCGAGCGCAAGGGCGTGGCCCCGGCGAAGGGTGTGGTCACGTAGGGTAGGGCTGGAACAAGTGAGTGAGACCAGGGTGGAAGGTTAACGGTTGGAAAGAGGACAGTCTAGGAGTGAAAAACGCAAAGAAGAAACAAGAAATAGGAGCCGGAGAAAAGGAAAAGGATAAAAGCATGGAAAAGGTGGAAGTAACAGTAAATAGGAAAACAGCTGAACAATAAATGGCACGATTATAGTAATAACAAAATAAACATAGACACAACAAAGATACAGCATGGAAAAGGGGAAGGTGGAAATAGAAATAATGGACCCTATGCATAAAGGGCTGCAAGTGACTGTAAATTAAGGGAAAGTGGAGAGTCAGGACTACAGTATCACATGTCACATGATATTGACAAAATCAAAACGTAAAACACCAGAATCCTTAGTACCTGGGACTGAACATGACTGAATGAATCAGAAAACTCAGAAAGAGCACAGACCTGGGTCAGTCGCCCAGAAAATAGTGCAGTTCATGATCAGTGTTGAGCCCGTGTGTCACAGAATGAAGGCACATAATCCATGAAGCCTCTTGGCGCCTGAGTTGAAGTTCTCTGTTACCCCCTCTGGGGTTTGCGGCAGCAACATCACATCCAAAGAAGGAAAATCGTTTGTTCACACTTTGGGTTGAACAGGTGGCCGCATGCACCGCCATCGGGTATCTGATATCCTGGTTTTGTAGGGCTCTGGTGTGTTTGCTGATGCGTTCTTTCAGTGGTCTGATCGTACTGCCCACGTACCAGCGTTTGCATGTGCATTCAAGTATATAAACCACAAACTTGGTGTGCCAATTGATGTTGTGTTTGATCCAGTATGTCTTCTTGTCTTGTGCCATGAAAGATCTGACCCCATGCTGGGCTAGTCTGCAGACCCCACAATTACCACATTTGTAGAAACCCAACTTATGTGTGCCTAACCAAGTGTGACTGGTTAAATGTCTAGGTACACTGGGGCTTAACCTGGATCTAAGCGTTCTGCCGCGCCTGTTTGTCACTAGTGGTCTAGCCGTGATGATATTCTTAAGGGAGGTGTCTGCCAGGAGAGTGCCCCAGTGTCAGTTGAGGCTTTTTCTTATAACTAGACCCATGTTACTGTAGTCTGTCACCAGTCTGACCGGTTGATCACGTGTCCCAAGAGTGTTCTTAGCAAGGAGGGTGTCCTGTCTATCTAGCTGATTGACCCTCGTTTCTGCCTTGGATATCTTGTGGGGATTGTAGCCTCTGTCTCTGAATCTCTGTTTCATGTTCTTAATGCATTGTTGAAACACGGGTTCTTCACTACAATTCCTTCTGGCCCTTACGAATTCTCCATAGGGGATGGCCTGTATTTGATGTGGCGGGTGGGAACTCTCTGCATGGAGGATGGCGTTACAGGATGTTTCCTTTCTGTAGAGGCGACTGTGTAGGGTGTCTGCCTTGATGTAGAGTTCCACATCAAGGAATGTAATGTTGGAGGTGCTGCTGTGGCTGGTGAATCTCATATTCATGTTGTTGGAGTTGAGATGTCGACAGAACTCATCGAGTTGTGTCTGGGAACCTGACCATAGTAACAGACAATCGTCGATGTATCGTCCCCAGTAGATTATAGAGTTGACCCATGGAGCGCCACTGGAGCTCCATATCCACTCTGATTCCAGCACGCCCATGTACAAATTGGCAAAAGAGGGTGAGAACTTGGAACCCATAGCTACGCCCTTGGATTGTTTGTACCAGATGTTGTTATACAGAAAATAGTTGTCATTAAGGATGATGCTCATCATGGTGGTCAGCATCTTGGTGTGTTGCCAAAGGGAGGCCGGCCTATTGTGTAGTAGTTTGGAGATGACATCCAGTCCCAAGATGGGTTCGATGGAGGTGTAGAGGGAAACCACATCCAAGGTGGCCAGAATCATGTCAGGTTGCCATTGGACATCTGATAAGATGCTCAAGATATGTTTCGTATCCTGGATATGGGATGGGAGATTCTTAACCATGGGACCTAGAAAAAAACGACATATTGGGCGATTCTTTCAGTGGGTCCCCCGATCCCTGATACAATGGGTCTGCCCGGGGGAAAAGGGGCTGGCTTATGAATTTTGGGCAGAGTATACAGCCAGGGATAAGCCGGTCTGTGTACTTTCAGGAACAGTAATTCTTGATCATCTAAGAGCCCGGCTGAATGCCATTCAGCTAGGTGGCCATTGATTTTGTCAGAGAGAGTGCCAGTGGGATTGAACGTAAGACGCTGGTAGCATGATGTATCCTGCAATTGAGTGAGGATTTCATTGTGGTAGTCTGTTTTGTTCATGACAACCACGTTACCGCCCTTGTCGGCTTCTTTGATTATTATATCTGTATTGGTGGTCAGGGCCTTGAGGGCTATACGCTCATCTCTCCTCAAATTATCCTTGATCCTATGTTTGGACCTCATGACTTTTTGTTCGTATTTGTCAATGTCCGCTAGGACAAGATTATGAAATGTGTCAATGGGGTTGCCACCTGGTAATAAAGGCATCCATTTGGATTTGGTTTTGAGCCCACTACTCTGGGTGAGATCCGTCTCTATGTCGAGTGCATGTAACAGACTGTCCATGTTAATGGGTGGTTCGTCTGTATCGGTGAGGGACAATAGTAAATGTGTATCCTGAATATCTTTGATGCTTTGTACTCCTGCAGGGTTATCAATACAGATATTTCTAACACTCATGGTAGTGGGTGGCATCCCGCTAAAGTGTCTTTTCACTTTAAGGCCCCTCATGAATTTGAAGAGGTCGATCTTGTGTCTGCAAGTGTCCCCAAGTTCATGTGGGTTGAAGCTTAAGCCCTTACTGAGTAAAGAGATCATGCCAGTGTTGAGTGTATGGGAGGATAAGTTGACCACCTGTATACCCTGATCTGGTGACTCTATTTGTTCTTCTCGTTCCCTGACCTTAATTTCTTTTTGTAATCTTCTGTTGCCTCCCCTCTTGCCCCTCCGGGTTTTCTGTCTAATGTGCCTTGTCTCTGTTGCGTTCTGTTTTCCCTTATTATAGTTTGGACCTCCATTAAAAAAGACAACTTGGTGGAGTCCAGTCTGATCAGTTGATTCTCTGTTTCACTATCACTGCTGTGAAACGTGTTGAGAGAGGTGGAGCTGGATGATGCAGAGAGAGTATCTGTTTTAGTAGATGGGTCACTCAGGGGGGCGTTTCGTACAACCTGGTCGTATTTCCTGGCAAATGTGAAAACACGTCCCTCCCTATAATCAGCCTCGTCTCTCTTCAGATGTCGAGTCTTCCTATCTTTTATCTCGTTCTGGTGTTTTGTGAGTATGTCACTCAGAATGGCATAATTCTTTTCTGTGGCCTCTTTTAAGTTCAGATCCGCTATCTCTTTTTCTAGATTAGTAATCTCAATTTGAAGTTTAGCTACCTTGCGCTCTGCGTTTTCTATAAGAATGTCAATTAGTGTGTTGGAGTTTAATGTCAGAGTTTCTTCCCATTTACATAACAAATCATCGTCTAAATCGTCAAAGGTCGGAAAAATTTGTGAACGGAGTCCCCTCGGGACTCTGTTGAGTCTAAGGTACTGTTTGAGGGTGGCACTATCCCACCACCTGGAGTTTTCAGCCTTCTTCAATCTCTCCAGTCTTAGGAATTTCTCCCTGAGACCCTCGTTACGTGGGGGGTTTCCACTCGTCGATGTAGTGTTTGTCGGAATACCCTTAACTAGATTGTCGAACAATTCTGATGAGATCCTTTCTCTATCCATAATATGAAGTAGCACTGTGGTAAATGGTGATAAGCTACGCTGCGGATGCCTGCCCTGAAACCAAAGGAGCTAAGCTGTGTAGGGTTTTTGTACATCAGGGAGTAGGCGCTCAGACTCGTGCGCGTCTATGTAACAAGGCTGTTGTGTGTGTACGGTGCTGCCAGGACGGGGGAAGTACCCAATTACCCCCGTGATTTGTGTGAGTCAACAACCCACACTGGTAATACGGACACTATCCTGGGCACACATGGTTGGGATAATAGATCAGAAAAAAGTCTCGAAAGTTGCCCAATTTAAGATCGACATCAGTTATGTGAGTCAAGATTATTTTAATGATGAACAAAGAAAAGCGACCAGCCGACACGTGTTTCGATACAGTGGGAAGTAGTCCCGTGACTCTTCAGGGCTGGGAAAGATACAAAATATGTACAAATAATGAGAAACACTCATAAACACAATGTGAATCCGCATGACCAGTGATGATGACACGCAATATCACCAGAGAAGGTGGAGGAAACCCCAAGGTTGAAGCGTGGAGTGAATCGAGGTGCAGGAGTCAGCAGAGGGATGCCTACTGGACGAGGAATCATGGCTACGTGACAAGGGACTGTGGCTGTGCGTCTGGACAAGGTGACAGAGGGTGTCTGTCAGGGTCGCAGTGCAGTGTGGAGACCGGTTAGAAAACAACTAGTGACGGTAAATAAATTCAGCAGAATGTAACAAAACAAAGTTACAAAAGCAACAATCGGCGTGTTTTCAATTAGTGACCACTTTCACTTTGATTCCGTTAAGACACCTTTCTTCATGCTAAGTTGTTATTACTTGATACAATGCTGTGTTTAAACTATGTCTTCCACCTTCCCACACAGTCACCACTACGATTTGGTTTATTCGTGTGCTCACTGCACTGCGATTCCGATTGTTGCTTTTGTAACTTTGTTTTGTTACATTCTGCCGAATTTATTTACCGTCACTAGTTGTTTTCTAACCGGTCTCCACACTGCACTGCGACCCCAACAGACACCCTCTGTCACCTTGTCCAGACGCACAGCCACAGTCCCTTGTCACGTAGCCATGATTCCTCATCCAGTAGGCATCCCTCTGCTGACTCCTGCACCTCGATTCACTCCACGCTTCAACCTTGGGGTTTCCTCCACCTTCTCTAAATCCGTATTTGTAAAGCACGAACTACTCACCCTTACGGGTCTCAAGGCGCTGGGGGCCGTCGTGGAAATTAAGTGAGCTATTGCCGAGAGTCACATGGTGCTGAGCTGAGCTGCCGCCGGAGCCGGGGATCGAACCGTGAGCCCTGTGCTCCGAAGTCAGCTGCCCTGGCCGCTGCACCACACCTCTCCACTCTCTGGTGATATTGCGTGTCATCATCACTGGTCACGCGGATTCACATTGTGTTTATGAGTGTTTCTCATTATTTGTACATATTTTGTATCTTTCCCAGCCCTGAAGAGTCACGGGACTACTTCCCACTGTGACGAAACACGTGTCGGCTGGTCGCTTTCTTTGTTCATCATTAAAATAATCTTGACTCACATAACTGATGTCGATCTTAAATTGGGCAACTTTCGAGACTTTTTCTGATCTATTATCCCAACCACGTGTGCCCAGGATAGTGTCCGTATTACCAGTGTGGGTTGTTGACTCACACAAATCACGGGGTTATTGGGTACTTCCCCGACCTGGCAGCACCGTACACACACAACAGCCTTGTTACATAGACGCGCACGAGTCTGAGCGCCTACTCCCTGATGTACAAAAAACCCTACACAGCTTAGATTGTTTCAATAGTATTCAGCTGCTGCAATTGGTGTTCCTGGTCAGCTTTTTTCAAATGTACCCAATGACCGGGCCCGCGGTAGCGGAGCACGCCTACCGCGGGTTTCAAAAGTGTATTTCACTACCGCGATTGCGGTTCCCATCGGCTGAAAGGGCATGGGCATTGGCGGTGTCACACCGCGGGGCCCAGGCGGTCGCTACCGCAATCGTGCATCTTTCAATTGTACCCAATGACCGGGCCCGCGGTAGTGGTGCACGCCTGCCGCGGGTTTCAAAAGTGTATTTCACTACCGCAATCGCAGTTCCCATTGGCTGAAAGGGCATGGGCATTGGCGGTGTCACACAGCGGGGCCCAGGCGGTCTCTACCGCGAATTGGCATTTTTCAATTGGTGCCAATGACTGTGATTGCGGTGGCGGTGCACGCTTACGGCACCTATGGACACATCATGCTGTAGCAATGGCAATGGCCAGTTCTCATCATTGAACAGTAGACACTTACAATGAATCATGCCACCAGATTGTTAAATGCAATGCTAGTGTGACATTGAACTCACTTATGACTACACATGCCATGTCAGTGCACAGGATTACATGCATTGGCATGTACTCCCTCACATGTCACCTATGATATTTGTGTGCATGTACACAGATCTGTTGTGTAATGGACTCTCAAATTTATAAACATGTCAATGTGTGAGATGGCTAATCAACCCACAGTAATGATGGTCTGACTACATAATGTGCCTATTTCACTGTGTAGATTGCTGAACTCATTTTGATAGTTGATCTTTATACACACACTGTGCTCATTGTGTTGTTAATGTGTGCTCTGTCTGACTCCCGCAAGAAGGTGTGGCAGGTACAGCAGCTACATAGAAGCCAGCAGTGTTGCTGTTTCAAACATGTGCTGTGTCAACTACTCTCAGGGCTGGTGACACAAGATGTCGGAATGTACCATTTTACATTCACATAGTCTGAATCTGTTTTGGGGTACTCAATATGTACATACTGAACACGTGTACAACTACTTGAGAGCAAGGTGTCTCTGCATGTGACTTGTGCGGTAAGCTGTTGTTTCTGTCCAGTCATTGTTGGCGCTGTGTCAGTCAAGACGTAAGATGTTGGACACATCTCATAGGGGAATTTAATTGACATGTGTCCACTTTTATTTTATGTAGGAGACGACCAACTGTGGATCGTCCATTCACATTGCTGGCGGCCATGGAGGATGAGGACATCATACGTAAATTCCGTTTGGATCGACCTACCCTTCAAGAGCTATGTGGTCAGTTGGAGCCCCATCTGGGCCTCGCAGAACCTATCCGACTGCTTTGACACCAACATGTGAAGTGATGGCGGCCCTGCATTTCTTTGCAACTGGTTCGTTCCAGTACACGGTGTCCAGCGCAGGTGGGATGTCTCAACCAATGTTCAGCATGGTGCTACGTGATGTCCTGTCCGCAATGATAACATACAAGGACCGCTACATCCATTTTCCCAGGAGACATGAATTGGCAGCTGTGAAGGGTGATTTTTATGACCTTGCCCACATCCCTAATCTTGTGGGCACCATTGACTGCACACATGTTGGCCTGGTTCCACCACGGGCACGTGAGCACATATACAGGAACAGGAAGCATTTCCATTCCATTAATGTGCAAGTGGTATGCCAAGCAGATATGATCATCTTCCATGTCTGTGCCAGATTTCCAGGATCAGCACATGACTCCTACATACTGCGTAACAGCATCGTACCACAGCTGATGGCAAATCTGCATCCGGAGCGTGCGTGGATTGTTGGTGAGTACGCCGAGTCAAGTAGGGTGCTGTATGTGTGACATGCTGTCCTCAGCTACTGACATATTACAAAATTGGTCTGTGTATCTCACACCTAGGTGACTCTGCATATCCCAACCGGCCTTGGTTGCTGAGCCCACTGAGGAATCCCAGGACCCCGGGTGAAGTCTGCTACAATGATGCACATGGGAGGACACGTCGTGTGGTGGAGGGAGCGTACTTTTGGTCTTCTGAAGTCCAGATTCCGGTGTCTGGACAGGAGCGGAGGTGCACTACTCTACTCTCCCCAAAAGGTGTGTCAGATCGTAGTTGCATGCTGCATGCTCCACAACCTGGCCTTGCGCAAAGAGATCCCCCTGCTCCTGGACGATGATGAGCAGCAGATGCCCCCCCCCTGCAACCCCACACATGTCCAGCAACGACGGTAGTGGAGAGGAGGAAGGTGTCGATCTGTGTCAACAGCTCATTAACAACTACTTCCCTTGGGTGTGAGTGACATTGTAGAACAATAACATTGTCTGCTGTCTTTGATGGTAGTGACAAGGCCTAGAAGAGCTTTTTGACTGCTGCCTGTTTTTGGCTCTGTGCTGATGGCTGATGTTTGTGGCACAGGGTAGTTATGACCAGCCACATGATGTCTATGTTGATGTTGTTTCTCATTGTGTACCTTGATAACTAGTGTTGTGTACTGGATGTGATGCCATCACCTGACAAGTAAATGTCGTTCTCTTGTGTCTGTCTAGGTCCCTTCAGCCTCTCAATGCCTCATCACAATCAGAGCTTCTGGTACATTGGAATCTGAGTCAACATTGTACATACTGTGATAAACATGGAGCTGACACAAAGTCATAGGTGTGTAAAGAGTGTTTATTTACAATGAGTATTTGAGACAGACAAGTGATGTTTCACAAAATGGTGCTAAGTGAATTGATGAGTTGTCAGTGATGGTAAATGGGAGAATAGAGTAGTCACCACATTGATGTAGTGCCACAGTCCAAAAGACACCTGTCATCGACATGGCAGTGTGGGTAAGGATAGTCAACAAAGTCAATGTAAAGGGGAACAGAGGTGCCATCATGGCTGGCTCTGCGACTGGCATTTGGATGGTGCTTTGCCATGTGATCCTCCCGTGGTGTTTCTCTGACGGCCCCTTTTGCGTTTTCCAGGGGGGGCCACTGCTGCGGGCTCAGCGGTGTCTGAGGAGTCATCCTGTTGCAGCGCACCCCTCTCTGTGGCCGCAGCTGAGGTGGTGGGAGTATCATCCTGCGGGACACTGGAGGGGGGTTGAGCTGTCCTTTGGGCCGCATGACTGTCCCTCAGAACACCCACGAGCTGGCCCATGAGGTACACAATTTGGCCCATACGCATGTCCATGGACCTCAGCGGCAGGCGGAGCTCACACACTTCTTCCACAACCTGGTCCATGTTTCCCTGGGTTTGCTCGTATGCCCCAAGGACTCTGGCGATGTTGGCCAGGGCTTCAGTCCCAGTGTCCTCTCGAATTGGTCCCCCAGTTGCCCTCCCACCTGCCCTGCTGTCCCGGACCTGTGGTGTTGCCACCCGATGCACCCGCAGACTCTCCCTGCCCTCCTCTGATTGTGTGGTGGTGTTGGTAACCACTGAGGCAGGGAGAGTGTTGCAGGCAGCACTGGTGGTGGTGGTTGAGGCCGCACAGGTCATTGCAGCAGGGGTCAGCGCTGTTGTTGTTGCTGAGGTGGTGGTGGTGGGGACAGTGGGGGCCTGGGACGTGATGCGCCCTGGCAGTCCGGATGGGCCAGGTTCTTGCTCCTCATCCGAGAAACGTGGGGAGTCTGCATCTGAGAGTCCATGTTCCAGCGGGGAGACTGGCTCTGCAGGTCGGTTTTCTCTTCTGTAGCAGTTAATTGTGGATCTCCTGTTGAACAGAGGTGAAATGGTCATTGAAGTGCACCCCACAAGCTTGGTGTTAGACGTTTGGATGTTACATGTGATACACCACACAGTTTACATTGATATCACTTTGTATGCCTGCAAGGTTCTGCGCATCATGACATGATGTGGAGGTACTTACATTACTTGTCCATGGTGTGACATGTAAATAAATACCATGTTTCACGTACAGATTGTGTGATTACAAGGAAATGTCTTCATCTAACGACTTGCAGCACATCAACTTTATGTGATGCGTCTTTTTGGTTTGCTATGCATGGAAGACGTTGCATCTGAGCAAGAACTAGCCATTGTAATCTTAAGCATACCTTTTTCATATCATGTACTTTACTTTCTTGTACCAACTGACCATGCATGTTTTGTGTTCATATGGGCCTTCATGCTCTGACACCATGGCACTTACACATAGCATTCAGTGCTATGCATGATTGGGCCCTGAATTTCTTCAACATATGACTTGGTGAGTCAAACTTTGTTTTCAGTGACTGTTATGTACGCTTAGCTGTCTGCACACTGGAAGTGGCTTTTGGATCTTTGCCAAGTTGGGTGACATGTGAGGGCTGGTGTGGTCATATGGCTCCATGCTTTTTGAGAGGAATGGCAGGGTGCATGCACTGTCTACCTAACTGTTGTGTGTCACAGTTGATGGAAATTGCTGCTACATGGTTCTGGCTGGGGGGGGTGCTCCATCCTGCTGAGCTGTGGGACAAGGGTGCCTGGTGGGAGTTGTAGTGCTGGCTTTTCACCCACATACACCCCTCCCTGTTAGGATGGCTACCTACCTGTAAGTTTGAAGAGAGCAATGCAATGTCTGTCACATGGTTGTGGGTGTGGGGAGTGTTCCATCCTGCTGAGCTGTTGGACAAGGGGGCCTGGTGGGAGTTGTAGTGCTGGCTTCCCACCCACAAACATCCCTCCCTGTTAGGATGTCTGCCTCCCTGTGAAGTGGAGCAGAGGAAGGGAATAGGCTACACATGGCTCTTGGATGGGGGAGTGTTCCATCCTGCTCAGGGGTGGGACAAGAGAGCATAAGATCGCTACCTACCTGTAAGTTTGAAGAGAGCAATGCAATGTCTGCCACATGGTTCTGGTTGGGGGGGGCTCCATCCTGCTGAGCTGTGAGACAAGGGGGCCTGGTGGGAGTTGTGGTGCTGGGTTCCCACCCACAAACACCCCTCCCTGTTAGGATGGCTGCCACCTGTAAGTTTGAAGAGAGCAATGCAATGTCTGTTACATGGTTGTGGGTGTGGGGAGTGTTCCATCCTGCTGAGCTGTGGGACAAGGGGGCCTGGTGGGAGTTGTAGTGCTGGCTTCCCACCCACAAACACACCTCCCTGTTAAGATGGCTACCTACCTGTTAGGTGAAGGTGTGCAATGGAATGGCTGCCACATGGTTCTGGGTGGGGGGAGTGCTCCATCTTGCTCAGCTGTGGGACAAGGGTGGCTGGTGGGAGTTGTAGTGCTGGCTTCCCACCCACAAACACCCCTCTCTGTTAGGATGGCTACCTACCTGTACGTTTGATGAGAGCAATGCAACGTCTGTCACATGGTTGTGGGTGTGGGGAGTGTTCCATCCTGCTGAGCTGTGGGACAAGGGGGCCAGGTGGGAGTTGTAGTGCTGGCTTCCCACCCACAAACACCCCTCCCTGTTAGGATGGCTACCTACCTGTAAGTTTGATGAGAGCAATGCAATGTCTGTCACATGGTTGAGGGTGTGGGGAGTGTTCCATCCTGCTGAGCTGTGGGACAAGGGGGCCTGGTGGGAGTTGTAGTACTGGCTTCCCACCCACAAACACCCCTCCCTGTTAGGATGTCTGCCTCCCTGTGAAGTGGAGAAGAGGAAGGGAATAGGCTACACATGGCTCTTGGATGGGGGATTGTTCCATCCTGCTCAGGGGTGGGACAAGAGAGCATAAGATCGCTACCTACCTGTAAGTTTGAAGAGAGCAATGCAATGTCTGCCACAAGGTTGTGGGTGGGGGTAGTGCTCCATCTTGCTCAGCTGTGGGACAAGGGTGCCTGGTGGGAGTTGTAGTGCTGGCTGCCTGTACACATGCCCCCATGGAAATATTGCTAGCTACCTTTGAGGTGAATCAGAGGAAGGAAATGGTAGAGATGTGAGACATGCGTTGGGAAGAGTATGTTGTACATAAGTGCATTTAGGTCTAAATAGTGATTTACGTGGTTTTTAAAAACAATCTGTGGTAATGTTTAGAATTGTATGATGCAACTATGATGCAGTGGAACTGCATCATAGTTAAAGTTCCAATGTTAACCAGTATTGAGTTGTACAGCTGGAGGTTGCTGCATGTAAATCTGTACTCCATTAAAGATACTTCAAGAACATAATTGAAGCTTTCTGTCTGGATTACTACATATTTTGGCGACGAGGAACCTGCGCGGAGGGCAGGAAAGAGGCACAACCTTCACCTCTGGAACGCCGCTAATTTCATTAGCGCTATTGAAGAAAAGAAAATCTCATGTCTTTGGGATATCATCTAACTGTGAGTGTTTACTTAATTTAGCACTCCATGTTAACTTTATTGGTAATGTTTATTAACATTACTGGAAACAATTGCACAACCAGTGTGTAAAAGGATTGTTTTATTGAAATAAGCCTGCTGCGTGTTTTGTGGGACCCGAGGAATTTAATGAAAAGCACATACTTTTCAATAAGTATACAAACTATTGGGAGCGCGTTAATCCAAGCGTAGAATACTGCATATTAAATTTTGTTAGCAGTGTGTAAAGCTTTCACACTCAATTTAAGCTGTAAAGTCTGAAACAAACAGCCACTGCCGAGCGCGAGTGAAGAGAAGACCATTCAATATAATGAGGGAGTGCACCCAAGCGTGAAGGGATAATTGGTGTTAAAAGGAATCTGCCTTTTAAAAGCAAACAAAGCCTGCAGGGGAGTGCACCCAAGCGTGAAGGGATAATTGGCACTAAAAGGAATCTGCCTTTTAGGAGTAAATAAAGCCTGTTGTGCGCGTGTAAACCTTGCGCGAGAGCTTTATTTTGAAAGCAAACAAAGCCTGCTGTGCGCGTGTGCAGCCCGAAGGGACAATTAGCATTGAATCTGAGCAGTCTTTTAGAACAAATAAAGCCTGCTGTGCACAAGTGGAGCTCTACGCTAGCAGTCAATAGGCATTGACGGAAGGCTCTAATTTGAAACTAAACAAAGCATGCTGTGCTCTCCTGAACCAAGCACTGAAAAAAAATAATAATGCAGCACTGAATAAATAAAGCTTGTGGCAAGGCTGCGCGCACGTTCAATTCGAAAGTAAACACACTTTAGAATCACATTATCATCGAGTTACATTAATTTAAAGCAATTAAGTACCGTGTTAGCAGATCCTTTGGGTTTCCCAACTGAAGTTTCCTGTCTGACTGAAGATAACTGAAACTAAGAAAGGACTTTTAGAAATAGCATCAAGCTTCCTGGTTGATGAAATAAACAACAGACTACTCAAACTACTTCTGCTACTACTTGGAGAATTGCACTTTATTGTTTTAATTAATTATTTTAGATTGTTATTTCAGCCTATTATGTTAATTAATTGTGTTGATTAATTATTTTAGGTTGTTGTTTCAGTCTATTATTTTAAACTATTATATTAGATTGTTATTTTAGCTTGTTGTTTGAGTCTTTAATTGCAGGTATGTCTGAAGAATCTATGTCTGGTCCTCCAAAATTTTTACCCGTTCCAGGAGAACCTTCTATTCCTTGGAAACGTTGGAAGAATATATTTTCAACATATTTGTTAGCAATTGGAGGAGACAAATATGGTCCTGTAAGGAGACAAGCCATACTTTTGCATCATCTTGGAGTAGAAGGAAGGAGAATATATGATGACTTACCAGAAATATCATTGGGAATGGGAGAGGGTCAACCGGTGAATATTTATGAGATGTCGTTACAGATGTTGGAAAAACATTTTACTCCGAAAGTAAATATTGTTTTTGAAAGGCATAAATTCTTCTGCAGAGTACAAAAGATTGATGAAAGTATTATGTCATATGTAGCATCCTTACGAGGTTTAGCAGTCACTTGCGAATTTCAAGGTTTGTGGGATTCCTTAATAAGAGACCAAATTGTAAGGTGCACGAACAACAAAAGAGTGAAAGAAAAGCTACTGTCAAAGGAACCCACTTTAGAACAAGCTATTCAAATTGCTAGGAGTATGGAAAATACTGATCTTTGGATAAAAGAAATAGATAAAGGAAAAGGTGTAGGTGAAAACTCAATGGTAGTTACGGGAAAGAGAAAATTCCTACGGAAGTCAAGGAAGTAAAAAGAGAGATATTCAATAAAGCGATTAATAGAAGTAATGAAAATGTACCAGTTAAAAGTGGAGAAAGACGTCCTATTATTTGTTATAGATGTGGGTGTCCTGGACATGTAAGTTCAAGTTTTGCATGTGGAGCGAGAAATGCAACATGTAGGGTGTGCGGGAAAAGAGGTCATCTGGCGAAGGCATGCAGATCAAAAGGGTACACTCAGACTACTAGTATCAAGGAAGTGGAAGACAAGGAAGAGCAAAATGAAGAATTGTTCCTAACTATAGAAGGGGTGGAATTAGATGCATTTCAAGTTGTAGAAACTGTAGAAAAATGTGATTTGGATGTTGTGCTGAATATAGATGGCAGCTTTATGAGTTTAAAGAGAGAGAGTACTGAAAAATTTGAAAAACCACATTGTGAGGTCACATTAGGAAAAAGAACAGTAAGATTATTAGCTGATTCTGGTAGCCTTTTTACTCTAATTTCTAAGGAAACTTTTCAAGAAAAAATGAATGGAGACATGAAAAATCTTCTACAAGCTGATGTAAGAGCTGTTGGGTATGGTGGATCAAAAATTAATATTTTAGGCATGGAATGGATGAATATTATCTTCAAGAACAATGGGGTTTTTGGAAGAGTTTATGTTACTCAGGAAGGATCTAATTTGTTAGGATGGCGACATCAGAAAGATTTGAACATTATGCTCAATCCTAATGCTGTGGAACCAGTTATGGCAATTGAACCGAATGTAGAAAATGTATCCTAAAATGTTGATATGAAGAATGAGTGGGGAAACATGTTAATGAAAAAGTATTCTCATATTTTCTCTGATAATTTAGGTATGTTGAAAGGGTTTGCTCACCGTATCATCTTGAAAAGAAATGCTAAACCCATTGTGCATAAAGTTAGAACAATACCGCATATGATGAGAGAACCACTTCGTAAAGAATTGGATAAATTGTTGGAAGCTAAAGTTATAGAACCAATTGAGTCATCAGAATGGTTATCTCCAATTGTCGTTGCACCGAAGTAAGGTAACAAAATTCGTTTATGCATTGATTTGAGAGATTTGAACAGAAATATTTGGGTGGATAGACAACCATTACCAAATATTGGAGAAATGTTAAGCATGATGGGAGGGGTTGTGTATTTAGTGTCTTAGACATGTCCTCAGCCTACCATCAAGTGAATCTACATCCCGAGTCGCGTCCCTTGACCTCATTTGTTACACCTTTGGGGGCGTTTCGGTATCGTAGAATGCCTTTTGGATTGGCATCAGCCTCTGCTGTATTCCAGCGCGTCATGCAGGGTATATTTAAGGGGATGGAGAGAATATTATGTTTTCAAGACGATATAATGATTGTGGGGAGGTCTTTCGATGAACATGATAAATTGATGGAAGAAGTTTTGGAGAGAATTTCAAAATGTGGATTGACAATCAAAAAAGAGAAGTGTCAAATAAGATTGAGTAAAGTCAACTATTTGGGTCATCAGATATCAGCTAAGGGTATAAGACCGAAGGGTAGTATTGTGAGAGCTGTGAAAGATGCTCCTTGTCCTACAAATAAGGATCAATTAAAGTCCTTCTTAGGTCTTGCTGAATATTGTTCGAAATTTGTTCCAAAATTTGCTGATTTAGTTGAACCGATGAGACTTCTCTTGAAGAAAGGAATTGTGTTTGAATGGAATTCTAAGTGTGAGGATGCATTTAAAAAGTAAAGATATGCCTCTCCAGTGCTCCATCATTGGGTCATTTTGACTCTAACAAAAAATCCATATTGGTAACGGATGCTAGTAATATCGGATTAGGAGCAGTCTTGTTACAAGTGTCAGGTAAAGAGGAAACAATTATTGCGTTCGCTTCACGCAGATTACAGGGAGCAGAAAAATCATATTCAACTATAGAGAAGGAAGCTCTGGCATGTTGTTGGGGAGTAGCGCACTTTAAGTACTATTTGTGGGGCTTACCTTTTGTTGTGAAGCCAGATCATAAACCTTTAGTCCATATTTTCAAAGGTGGACGTGGTTTAGATGGTAGTGTAACTCCTCGAATATCGAGGTGGTTATTATCTGTTTTAGATTATAATTTTGTGGTTGAATATGTGCGTGGCAGTAAGAATGTTATTGCCGACTGTCTTTCTAGAATGCCGGTGGAGGATGACTCTTGCGTGGAAATTTTGGAGGATTTAGTTGTAAATGTGGACACTGAATTTGCGGTTAGTCAAGATGAATGGAAGGAAGCAATGGAGAATGATGAGGAATATAAGAAGTTGAGGGAACTCATTGTGAATTGTTGGAATGGGTCTAGTGAAGTGGAAATGCATAAACAATACTTGTCGGTGAAGGATGAACTTAGTTTGCAAGGTGATAAGATTTTGAGAAGAAATAGGATAGTTCCTCCAGTTTTATTGAGAACAAGGTTATTGAGAATAGTACATGAGGGGCATTTAGGAAGAAGTTTGACTAAGCGGAGATTAAGAGAGTCTTTTTGGTGGCCTGAAATGGACAGGAATGTGGAAGAACTGGTGCACGATTGTCATGCGTGTAGCAATAGTGATAAGGTAAAGGTTACAAGAGAACCTCCTTTGAGATGTGTTGAGTTACCTATGAGACCATGGGAGAAACTGGCTTTAGATATATTGGGTCCAATTGACAAATTGGGAAGTAATAATCGGTTTTTGGTTGTGTTGGTGGATTATCATAGCAAGTGGTTTACATGTAAATCTATGGGACAAGTCACTACTGCTAATGTGATAAAATTTCTTAAGGAAGTCTTTTTGGAAGAAGGAGTACCGAAAACACTTGTAACGGACAATGGAGTTCAATTAGTTTCTTCTGAAATGAGTAGTTTTCTTTTTGGTCTTGGGATCAGTCATGATAGAGTAGCTTTGTTCCATCCACAAGCCAATGGTCTCGTAGAAAGAGTGAATCGGATTGTGATGGAATGTATTCAACTCTCTCTAGCTAAGGGATTGTCATGGAAGGATGAGTTACGGAGAATGATGTGGGGTCATAGGATTACGCCTCACACAGTGACGGGAGTTTCTCCTTTTGTAGCTTTGAAGGGAAGAGAGCCGGGTACTAAGGAGTCTCCGATGTGGTTGCAGGAGAAGAATCAGGTTTGGGTTGATAGAGAAAATATGAGGTCAAGAGTTGCAGATTGTCAGTGGCGCAATAAGATATGTTTTGACAGCAGGAAAGGTGCTAAGGAGTTGGTGTTTGAGGAAGGTGATTGGGTGGTAATAAGAAGATTTGGATTTGTGAAGAAAGGAGAAAGCAAGTTTTCTCAGCCGCATAAAGTGATCTCTGTCAGAGGTTCCGTGGCTCAACTGGATGATGGCAAGAAGTGGAGTTTTGGGGATTTGTGCAAAGTATCTCACTTATAATACTGTAAAAATTGTTTACCTCAATACATGTAACTCATAGGTTTAATGTTTTTTAAGTATTATTTTCTTTTAGATTTCATAGGGGGAAGATATGTGGTAATGTTTAGAATTGTATGATGCAACTATGATGCAGTGGAACTGCATCATAGTTAAAGTTCCAATGTTAACCAGTATTGAGTTGTACAGCTGGAGGTTGCTGCATGTAAATCTGTACTCCATTAAAGATACTTCAAGAACATAATTGAAGCTTTCTGTCTGGATTACTACACAATCTTATATTTTTTGGGGCAAGTATATATTTACAATTTAAAATATTATAAAAACATTATTAATTTTCATTAATAAAAGCTATTTTATTTATTACTTTTATTCTGGCAATAAATATATTGATAATAAATTAGTGTTGTTTATGTATTTGTTAATTTATGAATATGTTAATATATATTTAAACAAAGTATAAAAATATATGTGTTTATGATATATAATATGTGGGTATTATAATTATATGTGTATGTTGTTTTTGAATTTTATTTTTATGATTATTTTTTATTTATGAATATTAATTTTTAAATGGATACTGACTATCACTTTTCATTAGTTAATGTATTTTTTAGTGGGAATAGTAAATTATATATGTCTACTGTCCAGCACCTTCCCTCACTTGATATAAATTTGCAGTGGGAATAGTAAATCATATATGTTTAAATTGGAGTGAGAACAGTAAATTATATATGTTTACTGTCCAGCAGCTTCCCTGAGTTAATATATGTTGGAGTGGAAATAGTAAATTATATATGTTTACTGTCCAGCACCTTCCCAGAGTTAATATAGTTTGGAGTGGGAATAGTAAATTATATATGTTTGCTGTCCAGCACCTTCTCTGACATATTTTAAATTGGAGTGGGAATAGTAAATTATTTATGTTTAGTGGCCAGCACCTTCCCTGATTTAATATATTTTGGAAGGGCAATAGTAAATTAAATATGTTTAGTGTCTAGCACCTTCCCTGACTTAATATAAATTGGAGTGGGAATAGTAAAATTTTATGTTTAGTGTCCAGCACCTTCCCTGACTTAATATAAATTGGAGTGGGAATAGTAAATTATATATGTTTACTGTCCAGCACCTTCCCTGAGTTATTATAGTTTGGAGTGGGAATAGTAAATTAAATATATTTAGGGGCCGATTCCGATCTCGGCCGGTAGGGCACCGAATCGGATTCGGCTTAACCGGATCCGATTCGGAGCCCTATTTCCCGACCGAGTCGTACGTGCGTCCGGGCGAGCGAGTACGATGCGTGCGGTCGCGAAATCCCCGACCGACTCGTTCGCAGGACCCGACCGCTCTGACCGACTCACACGGGGACGACGCGCACCGCGCAATGGAGACGTTCCCCGGCCGGGCAAGTACGATGCGCACCTCGACCGCTCTGACTGACTCGCGCAGTCCGGCTCCAAGGAGCTGTCGGAGCCGCACTTTGGGGGTCCGTGTCGGACCCCCCTGTAAGCATAGGCACGCGAGCCGCACACAGGGGGGACCCATGGGTCCCCCCTACACGTGCATGTACGGTGCGACCCGCATCGACGCGAACACGCTGTAGGGGGCGCCCTTGTTCGCGTCGTGCCCATTGAGTCAATGGGAGCCCGTGTACGCGTCGTACGACTGGCTCCCATTGACTTCAATGGGAGTCCGACCGAATCGAGTCCGATAGCGTACGTGCGCATCGTACTCGTTCGGTCGGACTGCTAGGGTCCGATTCGGTCGGAAATCTCTCCGGATCCGGCTCGGTCGGGGAGATTTCCGGCCTGAATCGGAATCGGCCCCTAAGTGTCCAGCCTTTTTTCTGAATTAATGTAGTCTTTAAAGGGAATAGTTAAAAAATATATATATATTTTGGAGTAAGCATAATGAAATATTTATAAATGTTTATTAAAATAACATAGGGGGTCATTACGATGGCGGGTGGACTCCCGTAGCGGTGCCTGGAATGCCCGCCTGCAACGCGGCAGTCCCGCACGTGTTATTACGATGCAACCGCCCCCACGGCGGTCACATCTAGCATGTTTACCATTGTGGCGGGTGCTGCTGGCTGCAGCACCCACCGCAATAGTAAAAATGCATGTCTTGCATTTCCCTGCACTGCATGGCAGGCACCACGCGGTGCCTGCCATTCAGTGGAGAGAAATGTAGAGGGGTACCATGGGTACCCCTCAGTGCACCCCCCCCAAATGCAATCCCTGCCAGCCTGTGAATAGCGTTTTCACCACCATACACTGGCTGGCGGGGATGCAACTTCGTAATATGGCGGACGGGGCCTGCTAGGCACCGCCACCATTTTACAGATGCTGACCGCTCCGCCAGGCAATCGGAATGATTGCCTGTGGCGGATCCGTGGCGGGCGGTCTTTGCGCCTGCCACGGTTGCGGTCAGATTCCCCCCGCCATCCCAATTTGGCGGGGGGAAAATCGCTGTCCGATGGTGGAGGGCCCGCAATCGCACGGCTGGCAGTGGGGGGCCTTCCGCCATCGTAATGAGGCCCATAGTTTTTAAAGTACATTGATGTAACATAAATATTTTATTACATATACAAGATTTGAAACAATGTAAAATAAATACAGAAACATGTTTATATTTTATTTATGTTTTTATTTAGACTCAAACATTGAAGAAAAAAAAAGCATTTAATTATAATCAATGTATATTGTTTAACACAGGAAAACATTTATTTTTTTATTTTTGACATATATATCTTGTACATATGTATACATTTGTATATAATATTTTTGTAAACTCAGGATTAAACATGTTTGTGCTTTATATGATAGTCATGTATATTTAAAAAAAAAAGATGTAGTCATACATTCCTTTTCATACAATTTTTTAAACAAATTATGTTTTTGGTAACAGTGAAACATTAGTTATTTATAATGTAAATATTCATTACATTATTACATATAGTGGTCATTATTATTAACATATATGTTTTATCAATTTTTTTATTGTAAAAGTTTTTACAATTATTTCTATTTTTTAACATATAGGGCCCGATTACGATGTCGCTCGGAAAGCCCTACGACCGACTCGGTCTCGTAGAGCTTTCCGAACGACACGCGCTCCGTGGCTCCGAGCGACCGAGTATGATGCCATTGACCGCTGACGGACTCGGGTTGCTCGGAGTCCCATTGACGTCTATGGGAGCCTGTTGTACGTCGCGTACATAGGCTCCCATAGCGAAAAAAGGTAGGTCGCGGAGAAGGGCGCCCCCTGTTGCAGAGACGCCTCGGTGCTGGGCCCACCGTGCATGCGTGTGTACGGGGGACTCTTGGGTCCTCCTGTGACCGAGTCGTAAGGCTCCAGGTGAAGGGAGTCCCGCTACAGCCCCCGAAGTCTGCTTCCCTACGCCTTTTCGAGTCGGAGGCTCCGACTCGGTCCGGCCGCTCGATGCGTGCATCGTACTTGGTCGCTCGGAAATCGGCCCCATTGCGCGGTGCACGTTGGTGAAGTCGGAGTCGTCCGGACGGCGTCGCTGACGGGTACGAGTCGGTCGGAGCGCGAGGCTATCTTCGCATCGTACTTGCTCGCACGTACTACGGTGCGAGTCATCGGGAAATCACGCGTACGAAACGGATTCGCTCTTGACTGATGCCGTCAGGAGCCTCTCCGACCGACATCGGAATCGGGCCCATAATGTTATATTTTAAGTAATATTATTTATATTTAAAATATAAATAATATTAACTAGTACATAAGTCATTTTGCAAACACAAACATTTTTCATAACGTTTATAATTTTTTTACATTATTTAAAAATAGTACAGATTTTTATTATACATTGGCCATTAAATTTATATTTTTTGAATTATAATAATAAATATTAATTGTTTAATAATATTTATTATAATTTAACATTTGAAAACATATGTCAAATCATTTTTATACATGAGTATTTTTTGTAGTATTTTTACAAAAATTTATAATAATGCATTTCTAATGTACAATAAGTTTAATAATGAAAAATATAAAACTTTGGGGCATATTAGCAAGACCGGCGATAAAATTATCGCCGTTTTAGCGGCAGGAAACTGCCGCTAAAACGGCGATAATGGGCTTGCTAATATGCGTTATGGAATTCAATAGAAGCCCAGGTTAGATGTGCAGGACATCTAACCTGGGCTCTATTGGAATTCTATAACGCATATTAGCAAGCCCATTATCGCCGTTTTAGCGGCAGTTTCCTGCCGCTAAAGCGGCGATAATTTTATCGCCGGTCTTGCTAATATGCCCCTTTATTATTTAAGGCAGCCATTTTTATTGCTAACTTATATTTTGTAAGCTATCAGTTATATTTTGTTTTAGGCCATTTCTGAGGGGAGAAGCTCGCGGTTGGAAGCTGCGTCGCATCGGGTAAGGTGAGTTTCATTTTCTTCATTTAAAGTTTGATTTTCTGTTAATTTGAAGGTAGTCAAGTAGTATATAGTGTATGTAGTGTTAGGTTTTTTAATTTTTGGTGAGTTGTATGTTTTACTTATGCGTTTGCGAAATGCGGTTAGTTTGTTAATCGGTCAGTGTTAGAGTTTGATAGATATGTGAAATTATGTTTATAGTATGGTGTTACTGTTATATTTATTTGTATTATGATATAATGTACATGTATATTTGTACGGGAGGGATTGGTTTTTTTCCTAACAGGTTTTTGGCTATTGGAAGTTGCCGTTGGGAGAAGAATGCGTTTTTTTTTAAGGAAGTGTGTATTAGTTCTAGTAAACTAATAATTATTTTACACTTCCTTAATTTTTCGAGTTTTCCAGGAGCGTTTCTTTTTTTAAATATGTTTTTCAGGATTTGTATGGTTTATCGTCTGTGGAGCTATTGCCGGTGGATTACTTTTTATACAGTTGGATTTTTCCATTTTTTGGGGGATTTTTCTTCACTTATTGGGATTTTCATAAATGTGGATTTATTTATGGCAGTTTGGATTACATTTCTTCAGCTATGAAAACGGTAAGTAATTTTAAATTATTTATACTGGGTGGGAAATGTTAATATTGTAATTGTTATTGTTATTTATATTATAGAAAATATAATTATTATGTCAATTAATTTTTTACATATTAATTAAATTAATTGACAAAATAATTATATTTTTGGAGTAATAAAAATTAGTTATTTGCCTGCTTGTTTTTAGATTAAAAGTTATTAGGATTTTGAGGTATATTTATTTAAAGTAGGCTTTTAGCTATTGTTTCAAGATATTCTAGCCCTTTAGTTGGTGGGTAGAGTCTTACTTTGTATTGTAAGTACTCAAACATTTGTTTAGTTTGCTTGGTTAGTTTTGGGCCTAGTTGTGTTATAGACTGTTCCATTCTTAGTTGTTGGTAGCTTTGTTCTTTTTGGATAGATTGTAATAGTTTATGTAGAGTTGGTGGGGTTCTGCGTGTTGTGGCTTGGAAGGCGTTATGCCATCCTTCTACAGCATTATTAGTTTGAGCTTCTTTGTTTAGGGTACTGTCATATACATTCCACCATGGAATGTGGTATGTAGGCTGTCGTCTGTGTCCAGATCTATGTAGCCTTCACACCCAGGTATCCTCAAAATAGTCAAGTAGGGGAGTTAGTTTTTGCTCATTTTGTTTGTAGTAGGCACTTTCAATTAATAAATTGTAGTGTTCGGCTACGTCAGTAATTGGGACGTATGCTAGTGCACTTAGGGGCTGATTACGATAGCGGGCGGAAGCACAACCGCGGTGCTGGCGGTGGCGGAAAATGCCTTTTCTGCACTCCATCGGCGGTCCTTGCGTCCGCCGTATTACGATGGGCAAAGATAGCCCATTTCTGTTCCGCTGCGTTGTTTCGGGATCCGCCAGAAATCCCCTTCCACAGCGG
Organism: Calotriton arnoldi; assembly: GCA_963921515.1. NCBI lineage: Eukaryota > Metazoa > Chordata > Amphibia > Caudata > Salamandridae > Calotriton > Calotriton arnoldi. Next base: position 463,326 of record CAWUFW010009182.1, read on the forward strand.
TGGTGGACGGAGCCAAAAGGGAGGGACCGCCGTGCGGAATGCGGTTATGACCGCCGGTTGTATTACGATGCCACAAACAGCCCATCACACCGCTGCGGAGAATCCGGCCATTCGGGGATGGCGGTGTCAATACTGCGGATAGCTTCATGTGTTCCAGACCGCTGTGGAAACGGCGGTCTTTGGACTTTCCGCAGCAAATCCGACCGCTGCGGGCGGATTTTCAGCTTTTCCGCCGCTGAATCCTGGAATCCGACCGCCGCGGTAGGGAGTTTCTGGCGGTACATCCTAATCTGGCCGGAGGTTTTGCCACGGTACCTGCGGGCGGAAATTTCCTGCTAGCACGGCAGTTGGTATGCTTTTCCGCCCACCATCGTAATCAGCCCCTATGTTTTTTAATTTGATATGCAAAGGTGCTATTTGTTGCATATTCTACACTTAGGGGTCAATTACGATGGCGGATGGAAAACCCTTCCATCCGCTGTGCTCGTGGTAAAAAACCGCCCACATGTACCGCAGCATTTCTGCCGGTCACATTACGATGCAACGCACGTAAAATCCTACCGCAGCGGACGGAATTCACAAAAGACCATCTTTAACGGTCTGAAAAGCTGTAAATCCGACCGTGGCGGACGGGGAAAGCTGTTCAATGGACTTAAAAGGCAGCTACTGCCGTGGAATGACGATCAATTACGATGAGATAGCAGAGCTGGCGTAACGATCATTGCTGTTCCGACCACCGCGGTCACGCTCAGGCAAAATGAATGGCGGTTGGAACAAACTTCACTACAATGCTCAAAGTGTGCCTGTACTCTCCGCAGCCCTCAATCACATCAGACACGCACCAATGCTACACCACAAATGTATTCCTAAAATGAAAGCCATGGTCAGCGTGGAAGAGACACCTGGTGGTCATAACTCATGTGGACACACCCACATACCACAGTATAAAACCAACCCCTTCCTGGACAGGCATCCTTTGCAAAGCAGGTGCTGAGACAGAGAGAGCTAGAGAGATAGGACACCATTTTGTCACACAGCACACAGCACAACATCACACCCACCCAACTCCACACACCACCACTTCTCATCCACACACCTGACACACCTTAACATCTTCATCACCACATTGCACCCTGCTCCTCTCATTCATTTGCACCATGCCCAATCAAAAAATGCCCAAATTCTCAGACACAGAGTTGAAAGTGCTGGTAGATGATATAATTAGGGTAGAACCACATTTGTATGGGAACCTGGTCCAACAGACCCCACTTGTGCGCAAAAATCAGATGTGGGCAAGGATCTACAACAAAGTCAATGCAGTAGGGACCACCCTACGCACACTGCGTGACATCAAAAGGCGGTGGATCAACCTCAAGGCCCGGGTTAAGGCTCGGGCCCAGAGGAACCATGAGGCGGCCCAAAAAACCGGTGGCGGCCCTACCATTCCACCACTAACCTTCAATGAATGGGAGGAGAAGGTGCTTGCCATACTGCATCCAGAGTGTCTCACAGGAATCGAGGGGGTTAGTGGAGGCTGGTAAGTCCAAACAAAATGATCACATCCCACTGTAATGTACTGTTGTGTACAACAAGTGAGCCTCAATTGCCAGACCAAATCAAACTCATGTAGAATGCACGCTTTCAATATGAATGTCTCACAAGGCTAGCATTTCCTTCTTCTGCTTCACCTCACAGGTAGGAAGTCAGCTCATGCACCCTGGCCTCCCTCCCAAACAGCATGGAGCACCCTCCCCACCCCAGAGCCATGTGGTAGCCATCACCGTCGACAGTGCTTCCTAACAGGTAGGTAGCCATCTCACTGCGGAGGGTGTTGTTGAGACCTGACAGCAAGACTACCACTCCCACAAGGCCCTCTGTACTCACTCCCAAACAGCATGGAGCACCCTCCCCACCCCAGATCCATGTGGCAGCCATCACCATCGACAGTGCCTCCTAACAGGTAGATAGCCATCTTACTGGAGAGGGGGTTGTTGAGACCTGACAGCAAGATCACTACTCCCACAAGGCCCTCTGTACTCTCTCCCAAACAGTATGGAGCACCCTCCCCACCCCAGAGCCATGTGGCAGCCATCACCGTCGACAGTGCCTCCTAACAGGTAGGTAGCCATCTTACTGGGCAGGGGGTTGTTGAGACCTGACAGCAAGACCACTACTCACACAAGGACCTCTATACTCCCTCCCAAACAGCATGGAGCACCCTCCCCGCCCCAGAGCCATGTGGCAGCCATCACCCTCCTCTGCTTCACTTCACAGGTAGGTAGTCAGCTCATGCACCCTGGCCTCCCTCCCAAACAGCATGGAGCTATATGACCACCACATCCCGCAATTGTTAGCCAACTCTGTAACGCTCCATAAGTTGTAGCCAGTGCACACACAGCTAATCCCATTGAGAGGTCACATTAATCACAGTGTCATTGATGAAGTCACATGTAACTGCAAAGCAAAACCCAAGAACGCAATGGCCAAAATCCAATGTGCAAGTCCTATTGTCTCAAAGCATAAAGGCTCACATCAACACAACACATGCATGGAGACTCAGTCAAACATCACAAACCACTTGAGGTCAGTACAAAAAGCACAACAGAAATCATGAAGTTGCGGCATAGTAGACAGATACTCTTGAAAAGTCACAAATATCCTAGCATCAACTGAAGTGTTTGAGCAACAAGTTGGTACCAGAGGACATGTCCTTGCAAATACAATATCTGTACATATGAAATTATTGCTTCAGCCATGTCACATCGCTAACGAGCAATGTATGTACCTCTACATCATGTTCGACTGCTGACAAACTGTTACGAATGCCAAGTAATGCCAATGTCAAAAGTCAGGTCATCTCAAATGAAATGTGCAAAACATGATCATCAAAGTTGTGCTGTGTACTGAACATGCTGACAATCTAACCTCTGTCCAACAGGTGACTCGCTAGCACAGCAGGCGACCGTGACATGAATGAGCAAAGCCAGTCTCCCCACCAGGAAGGTGAACTCGCGGATGCAGATTCCCTGTTTTTTTCGGATGAGGAGGACCAACCTGGCCCCTCCGGAGTGGCCAGGCAAGCTCAGTCCCAAGACCCCACTGTCCACAACACCACCACGACTCCCACAACAACTGCGCTGACCCCTGCAACAACGACCTGTGTGGCAGCCACCTCCACTATCACCACTGCTGCCTCCAACCCTGTCCATGTGGCAGTTGTTGCCAATACCACCAGGAAGCCTGGGGACGCTGGGGGACAGTGTGCGGCAGCGGCGACAGGCAACGCCACAGGTCCGTGTCTGCAGGGCAGGTGGGAGGTCAACTGGGGGACAGTCACAGGAGGACACTGAGAGTGAGGCCCTGGCCACCGTGAACACAGTCCTTGGTGCATACCAACAAAACCAGGGAGAGATGGGCCAGGTTGTGGAAGAACTGTGTGAACTCTGCCTGCTGCAAAGGTCCATGGACACACGTTTGGGACAACTTGTGGAGTACATGGGCCAGCTTGTGGGTGTTCTGAGGGACATCCATGCAGCTCAAATAGTGACACCCCCACCCACTGGCCAGCCTGATGATACTCACAACACCTCAGCAGCGGCCACAGGGAGGGGTGAGGCAGAAGACACAGACTCCTCAGACACCTCTGAGCGTGCAGCAGGTTCCCCCCTGCCAAACGGCAGAGGGGACATCCGAGAAAGACCAGGGGAGGATCATGTGGCAAAGCAACTTGCAAAACCAGTTCTAGGAGCCACCATTGATGTCACCAGTGTTGCACAGAGCATTGACTTTGTTGTACATCCGATCCCACATTGCCACAATGATGGGAGTGTTCTGTTGGACTGTGGAGTTCCACCATTGTGTGTACTACCCTAAGTATCCATGTACCAGCACTTTCGACTTCACCACTCACCTGTCACTCATGTCAAAATAGACACAATTCACACCCCTATGCCTTTGTGTCAGTAACATGTTTATCATAGTAAGTAGCATGTTAACTAACATTGCAATGTATCACAAGATTTGAATGCGACAATCCATTGAGAGAGCTGAGGAACCTAGAACGACACAAGAAAATAACAGTGAGTTGGCATATGATGGCATGACAGCTAAAGCACACCATTAGGCAACACTGTACAAGATGCATTCCAGATAACACTGGCCAACACCACCAACATGGACAGAAGGGGGATGGGAGGACCCTACGTCACCTCCCAGCACAGTTCACCCCTTAGCATCCTGGTAAAAGCACTTTTGTTTAAATGCTTACTTGAATTTCCGTTGAAGTGTTTCACCAAGGTTGTTGCAGGTTAGTGCTATGAATCTCTAGTCACAAGTGTTCCTGAATATTATCCTTCATCAGTAGAGCTAAAAAATGAAATTCTGTGTTTGCTGAGAAAGCTGCCACGATCCTCTCAGGTCTCTGTACCTCTCCCTGACCAACTTTGGTGAAACAGTTCAGCTGCATTTCAAGTAAGCATTTGAACTGAACTGCATTTACCAGGATGCTAAGGGGTGAACTGTGCTGGGAGGTGAAGCTGTGTCCTCCCATCCCCCTACTGCCATCAACATAGACATGACGTAAGTTGTAAAACTCACACAGCGCTGCACAATGTAACCCTTAGCAGTGTGCCAACAAGAGCCAGCATCCAAACATATCCTGTTAAATGGCCGTTGGGGACAGTGTCGCCTTCACTAACTCAAGTACAGTTACACGGGGCTTGTAATGTATCATCCAAGATTTTTGCATGTTTCAAAAAAGGAACACCAGTCCCTGCCAACATTCCCATGCTAAAGCTCCTTTTTAACGAAGTTATCTTATCCAGAATAATCACAACCGCTGCGGTTTACGGGCAGGCGTCCCGTATATAGTAACAGTTTCAAAATGTGTAACTTGCTGTAGCAATGTTCTTTTTACTCCCCCATATGGGATTGTAGATAGTTAGTTGTGGCCTCACATTCCCACTATGAAAGCAGACTTCAATGAGTTAAGCAGGCTCAAAGCGCTTTTGTTTCAACAAGAAGTCGCTCTCACATCAGCCTGTGAGACCTTCGAATTGCAGGTGGCTCGAACGTCCAGTGAGATTCAGTCACTGCTAAACACGAGTCTCCCACTCCATTTTGGGGAACTGATACATCAAATATCAAAAGCATCTGATACTGAAGGCCTTGCACATATTTTATTAACTTGTGGGCTATGGTCTTGTTACTTCATTTCAGACTATTTTTGGAGTTCTACCGGGTGTCATTCCTTCAGTTTTTCAAGTGCGTTTGGCGGTTTACCATCACTCCTTTGGCTGTTCTGCAGAGAGCTGGTTCTCCTACTGTTCTTAAGCAATGGCTGCCCGACCTGTGGTCCTGGCCAACCCCGGTCAGTTGCAGCTGTACCGTGAATGAATGCAGCTTATTTTTGGATGTCTGCCATTAGCTGTGCTTCTCATCAGTTATAGGCTAACCTTCCGCTATGCCTATTTCACCTGCGTGCAACCTGTGTTCTACTGTCGCTGATGCCCCTTTCAATGGGCCATGGATGTCTGCCTTTCCAACACATCTCTTGCTGATCTGGATTATGACCTGTGGGTGAGTCCTTTGTTGGCCCACGACCAGGACTGTTCCGGTGATAGCCGTTTATGGGATGCCTTACAACGTGGCAGACGGGCTGCCAGCTGCGCCTGTGCATTTGCGCAACGTCTCCTGTGCCATGCCTACATCGAACCTCTTCCAGGTTGCCCTGAAATGCTCCTTTCGTCCACGGGGTGCGAGGAGCACATCTGTTCCTTCATACTACTGGATTGGATGGCGGTCCTTTTTGCTGAAGCTGATTCTGATCGTCTTTTGGAACTGCTTGCCTTCGAAGCTGCAAGTGCTTTCTTGGATTCGTAACTACTTACCAGCATCCGCAACTGTTTGGAACTAATTCAATATTGTTTTACCTTTTCTCACCTCCTTCAGAAATTTCCTTTGATTTATCTCAAACTTTGGCCCTGACTGCATTTGCTTTGACTCTGCTTACCTTTGCGGTCTGTTTCGCTTGGTACTACAGACCTGAGCAAGGGGAGACTGTTAAATGGCCGTTGTGGACATTGTCGCCTAGTATGAGTCCAGTTTCCATTATGCAGCTTTAGCGCACGTTAATACATGGTTTTGTTGTTTTGCAAGTAGCTTCTTTTATGAATTTCACATGAGAACTTTCCGCAGAGCTTGTCCTCTGCGCGGTCCTGGAGTACAGTCGGAACATCATGTCCAAGGTCGTAAAACAATGTCCCTTGTTATTCTGTTCTGGTAAGGCCCTAGCACCCAGACTCAACAAACTCTCGCAGCTGCTAAAGTCTACGGGTGCATTTTTGATATTATGGGGAGGCGGGCTAGGTGCCCCACACCTGGAAAGGGATTCTTCCAGATAGAAGAGCGACACAGCACATGTGATGTACATTTCACCATCTATAGGCTGAGGAATGGGGTCTGCTGACAAAGCCCAGAGATCCTGGGATACATAATAAGACTTCTTCTAGCAAGGGGAGGGGGGATAGGCTCATAGGTCTTCCTCCTGAGGGCTTATTAATATGACATCTTCCTTCATGATCTATGGACATGTTTCTATGCTGACTGTTTTTGTATTATGCATTATTCTGCTTGTTGTGGTACGTATACTGCATGTTAGGACACGTTAGTTGAAATAAACATTTGAAAACGTTTCTTGTCTTCAACTGACCTTAGTGTGGACAAGTATAAGAGTGAGGGCGACAGGGTATGTCTTGTTACCGCGATTCCTGAGAGATCTGAGAGTGTTGTGTCCTGGGGTGTATAGCGCTTGTTTCACTGTCAGTGAGTAGGAGAGCTAGTGAGGCACTATAGCTATTCGGTCCTGTGCCTATGGGTACTCAGGTGGTAGGATGACTCAGTCCCTGCCTGCCCAAGTCCCATAATCCTGCGCATAGTTCTGTCTGTGGGCAGAATCCCTGCAACAATCCTCCAAGTTTGGGAGACAACAGCAAAGCGCACAGACACAGTCATAGTTGCTCAATGCTAACTTACACTCAATGGAAGTAGTTGGCGATGAGCTGTTCACGCAGGTCAAGACCTTCTTCCTCACCACTATCATCGTCACTGGGCATGTGTGGGTGTGCAGCGGGGGGCTCCTGCTGCTCATCATTGTCCTGAATCAGGGGTATCTCTTTGCACAAGGCCAGGTTGTGTAGCATGCAACAGGCGACTATGAACTGACACACCTTCTGGGGTGAGTAGAGAAGTGCACCACCACTCTTGTCCAGGCACCTGAATCTAGACTTTAGAAGTCCAAAAGTGAGCTCCACCACACGACGTGTCCTCCCATGGGCATCATTGAAGTGGACTTCCCCGGGCGTAGTTGGATTCCTCAGTGGGGTCAGCAACCACGGACGATTGGGATACCCTGAGTCACCTGGTTGTGAGAAACACAGACAAACAATGTAATGGTAATATGTGAGGAGAGCAGCATGTCACACATACATCACAATCATTGACACAGCCCACTCACCAAGCCAGGCACGCTCCGGGTGAAGATTTGCCATCAATTGTGGCAATCTGCTGTTCCGCAGAATGTATGAGTCATGTGCCGAACCTGGATACTTTGCACACACGTGTGATACGATCTGATCTGCTTGGCATACCACTTGCACATTAATGGAGTGGTGATGTTTGCGGTTACAATAGATGTGTTCAGGGCCTGTGGTGGAACTAGGCCAATGTGGATACCGTCAATGGCTCCCACAACATTTGCGATGCGTCCAAGATCATAAAACTCCCCCTTCACAGCTGCCAATTCATTTCTCCTTGGAAAGTGTATATAGCTGTCCTTGTAGGTCATCAATGCAGACAGGACATCACACAACACCATGCTGAACATAGGCTGTGACATCCCACCGGCGCTGGCCACGGTGTACTGGAAAGACCCAGTGGCAAAATAATGCAGTGCAGCCATCACTTTTACTGTAGCAGACAATGCAGCCGGATAGGTTCTGTTGGACTTCAAATGGGGCTCCAACTGAGCACATAGCTCTCGCAGTGTAAGGCGATCCAGACGGAATTTCTGTATGATTTCTATGTCCTCAATTTTCGCCAGGTCTGGGACAGGGCGATAGATAGGTGGTCTCCTCCTACGTACTCTGGCAGGGGACACATGCAAAAGATGAGTAAAAGATGAGATGTGGGAAACAGCTTAACCAAAGACTCACAAAACCACAACATTGACAGGACTCTTAAACACGTGAAATGCACAAGTGACATGCATACAGACCTTGATTTTCTTTACTCAATCGACATACTAACTACTACATCATCAAAATAAGTCGATGTTTATGACATATGGTACACTGCTACATCAAAGTGTGAGCAGCCCTGTGAGTAGATGGCACAGCACATGTGGTTAACAGCATCAATGCTGAGTTGCATGTATCTGCTGTCACTGCACGACCTCAAGCTTCAGTCCCGCAATACACAATAACATTACGAAATGAGGCCAGTGAGTGTCAGCTGGACAACTATACATGAATATGCAGCACAGTGGACAGACAAATATGAACATTATGGGGTCAGTCCATCGTGACTGTGTGAGGATTTTGCGTGACAGACATTGCCATGCTCACCAAAATGATACACAATTACACATGGATTGTGTATACATGCACACATGGCTGAAAATGACCGATGATGTCGGCCGGAGCGATGTTTGTTTGTAACACATATGCACTCCTCTGACGTGTGTGAAAACATATGCAGGCAATGGCAGCTAGGCACACTGTATGCCACAGCAGTACGTGTGTTGAAAGTGCTAGAGCTTACAAGTATGTCTGATTTCCGTACAATGGACACCTCAAAATGTCAGCCAACATCACTGGCCCTTCATAAGACAACCCATGGCCGAGAAATCGACAGTCAAATAGAAAGGGATATTCAAACAGTGTTCACAGGTTGAATGTTTCAATACACAACGGGCCCGATTCACAGAACTAACTTACGACAAAATCCTAAACTTACTACCATTTTGGTATTCACAGAATGAACTTACTCATTTTGGTATTCACAGAATGAACTTACTCATTTTGGTATTCACAGAAGGCACTTACTCATTTTGGTATTCACAGAAGGCACTTACACATTTTGTGTAACTTACACATTTTGTGTAACTTACTCATTTTGTGTAACTTACACATTTTGTGTAACTTACTCATTTTGTGTAACTTGCACATTTTGGTATTCACAGAAGGCACTTACTCATTGATGAGTAAGTGCCTTCTGTGAATACCAAAATGAGTTACTGATTTTGGTATTCACAGAATGAACTTACTCATTTTGGTATTCACAGAATGAACTTACTACCATTTTGGTATTCACAGAATGAATTTACTACACATTTTGGTATTCACAGAAGGCACTTACTCATTAATGAGTAAGTGCCTTCTGTGAATACCAAAATGAGTAAGTTCATTCTGTGAATACCAAAATGGTAGTAAATTCATTCTGTGAATACCAAAATGGTAGTAAGTTCATTCTGTGAATACCAAAATGAGTAAGTTCATTCTGTGAATACCAAAATCAGTAAGTTCATTCTGTGAATACCAAAATGAGTAAGTTTATTCTGTGAATACCAAAAAGGTAGTAAGTTTAGGATTTTGTCGTAAGTTAGTTCTGTGAATCGGGCCCAACATTAGTACAGTGAAAGAGGCCTTTGTCCTTTTTGACTCCTTAACTCATTTCATTCCATGCTGGCCACAAGACATGACAATGAATGTTATTTCACTCTCCTTTTCTTGGACATACCATGTGTGTGAAGACTTAACTCAAAGGTCACACTCTATAATACCTTAACAGGGTGCACAAATCACTTTAGGCAAATGTGTTGAGATGAGTGATGCAATTAGCAAAGCGAGAACGGAATTTCAAAATGTGTTTACAGGCGCGGTAGCTGTCATTCACAGCGGTAACACACATTGGCCACAATTGAATGATGTAAGATTGCGGTCGCAGCTTCCTGACCTCCACGGTGCGTCACCGCCTATGGGAAATAGCCATCAGCCAATAGGAACCGCCAGCGGCTTACATTTTTTAAACTCGCGGTAGGCGTGCTCCGCCACTGCGGGGCCCAGCATTGGCCCCAATTGAATGATGCAGGATTGCGGTCGCAGCTTCCTGACCTCCGCGGTGCGTCACCGCCTATGAGAAATAGCCATCAGCCAATGGGAACCGCCAGCGGCTTACATTTTTTAAACTTGCGGTATTCATGCTCCGCCACTGCGGGGCCCAGCATTGGCCCCAATTGAATGATGCAGGATTGCGGTTGCAGCTTCCTGACCTCCGCGGTGGGTCACCGCCTATGAGAAATAGCCGTCAGCCAATGGGAACCACCAGCGGCTTACATTTTTTACATTCGCGGTAGACGTGCTCCGCCACTGCGGGGCCCGGCATTGGCCCCAATTGAATGATGCAGGATTGCGGTCGCAGCCTCCTGACCTCCACGGTGCGTCACGGCCTATAGGGAATTAGCCATCAGCCAATGGGAACCGCCAGCGGCTTACAGTTTTTAAACTCGCGTTAGGCGTGCTCCGCCACTGCGGGGCCCGGCATTGGCCCCAATTCAATGATGCTAACCAGGCTGGCCAATGTTATCAGCAGAGCAACACTGGAACGAGCCTAGGGCCCTATATATATGCCTGTGAAATGTCCACACCTGTCGCTTGCCTAGAGACACTGCTGCCTGCCATTCCTCACCACAAACTGCTGCTGTACCTCATCTCTGGAACCAGTCATGGCTCGTACTGAGAACCTGAGGGCCCATCCCTTCACCACAGAGGAGCTGGAGGTCCTGGTGGAGGAGGTCCTTGGACAGTACGGCCGGCTCTATGGTGCTCCAGAGGTACTGGTAAGTGAATGCTAAACTTACTTAGAATGCTCAGAAGGCTCACAACATGTTACTCTACAGTGCTCTGTGCCTCAGACTGCAAGCCAATATTGGTGCTTTCTGATTTGGTCGTCTGCATTTCCCATACATGACGTACTACTTGATGCACTTGAGTATGTGGGAGGATGGCACACTCGTCAATGTTGCAGCTCCATAGGTGCAAAACATCAAACATGTGAATCTCTGAAAGGATGATGTATACGTGTTGGAGTCTCTGTAGCCAAATGAGTTCAAGTGCATGGTGTTGAGCCTTGTTCCCCCTGAGCCCTGAGTGCATGCAATGGCGATTTTGCCAGAACGTGGTTTATCAGTAGTACAGTTACAATGATGACTTCATGAAATCTCTTTTTGGACAAACATTCCCTGTGCCATGTCCTCTATGAGTTCATTACGTGTACATATGTATATTAGTGAGATGGTAAGTGTCGATTGGGCAGAGGTTAGTGATTATGGGGTGTGCTCATTCTACAGGGATAGTATGGAGATGAGCCCAGTATGCACAATAGTACAGGGCCTGTTACTGTCTAGATTAGTGTGAAATTACCTCTCCGATCTGATAAATGTACAGTGGACATGCCATCCTTCTTTTGGTGTCATTATGTGTAGACTCGCTCATGTGTATGCACTGTGTACTGACACACAATGAACCACTACAAAGTGTTACAAATGTCTCCTCTTGTCTCCCATACCTACAGCTCAAGGCCCATCAGCAGAAGGCAATATGGAGGGCCATCGCCCGGAAGGTGCGGGCCCTAGGGGTCTCTAACTGTCGACACAACCACTGCCACAAGAGGTGGGATGACATGTGCTGCTTTAGTAAAAACGTCGCCGAACTGACGCTGGGCCTGGTTCCTTGGACTGGTCAGTTGGTGCGCCGGAGCATGACCCCACTATTGACCGGCATTCTGGCAGTGACACAGCCAGAGCTGGATGGATGCCTGAGGGCCCAGCAGCAGCAAGTTGGGGGTGAGTATAGTACAAAGTGTGATGTTACGCATGAAACACTGCACGAATCCCAGCCCAGAGCAAGGCAGTAACCTATGAGTTGTCTCTAGCGTGGTGTAATTGCCTCTCAGTTGACTCAGTGGTGAGTGCAGATATTCTGTACCTGTACAATGTCTGGATTGTTATGTGGGCAGGTAACATCAGCATAAGTGTCAGTCTGTGTGGCATCAACTGGAAGTGAACATCAGTGAGCATCATGTCAGGGTGATTTTCGAGATTGATGTTCTGCATTTCCATGTAATTTATACATCTACAGATTGCTTACCAATGTTCAACACTAGTTGTGTTGCAGTACCTAAATTAGTGGATGTAAGGATGTCATGTCACTTAAAAATAGTTTCCTTTAACTTACTATGTGTGGGGTTCTATCACCTCAAACTTCCAGAGTGACACATACAGTGAATTCAGGTGTGTAGCTCTCTTAGCTGAAGGCATGCAGATGTGCCTACAGACAATAGGATGTGATGTTGAGATGCCAACACATGCCTAGCATATTGGCAGTATGTACGCAACATGGAGCATGACTGTCCAATAAGCATGTTAACATGCATCAGCTGATCATAGAACTAATTTGACTTATGCAGACAGTACATGGAGAGTCAAATGTGTGCCTTGAGTTCAAGCATTTCAGTTGGTATTGCCTAACATGTTTGTTATCCGGCCACTTCACTGAAGAGTGTCTCTGTCTCCTACAGAATCTACCGAGGTCAGAGAAGGAGAGGGGCCTGAAACCGTTGGTGAAGCTACTGGCATCACTGCTCCCTGGGAGTACAGTGACACTGAGGGGACCAGCGCATCGGAGGGAGACAGGAGTGCCCTTGAGGAGTCCGCTCCAGAAACGCCTACCTCTACTTCCTCACACTCTAGCAGTGACTCCTCAGTGTTGTCAGGCAAAGGCAGATTGACCTCTGCTTCATCGTCTGCCACACCCCGTCCTGTGTCCACCCTCCCTGATGCTCCCCCAACTGGTAACCGGGCCCGCTGCCCTAAGAAGGGTAGGGTATCTTTCCCCCCAGGCACCTCTGCCCCAGCCCCTGTGTCCCCTGCTGCCCTCAGTGTGGAGGCCATTGACATCTTACGGCAGGTGTCTGTGGGGCAGACTTTGCTCCTGAATGCCCTCCAGGATCATGGCAACAAGTTGTCACAGGTTGTTGCCTTTCATTGAGGGCATTCATTCTGACGTCGGTGGCCTGCACAGGACTGTCCAGTCTTTGGCCTCCACACTGACGGCAGGCATTCTGCAGTCACAGGCTCACAGTCCGGCTCCTGTCTCATCTGCAACCACCCTACCAGTGACCCCACCTGACCAGAGAACACACACACCAGAGCACTCAGGCACCAAGTCATCCCCACGCAGCACAAGACAACAGCAGTCCAAGCGACAAAGACACGAGACATCATCCCCAAGGCACACAAGGAGCACACATGCCAGCCCCACCACAAGCACATCACAGGACACAGAGAAGCCGAAACACAAAAAACATGCATCCACATTGCAGACCTCACATTCCTCGCCCTCCAAGAGCCCTCCAAGATCCAAAGCTGATCCAGAATCAGCACAGGAAGTTGCCCTGGCTGCTGTGGGCCTGTTGCCTGCCACAAATGCCCCCCCCAGTTCAAAGGGCTGTTGTGCCCAGGACTTACACTCCCACCCACCCACCCCCTAGGAACCATGGACAGAGAAGCAGTGAGGTAGTGGTAGCTCCAAAACAGGGGAGGTAGGGTAAAAGCCCACCCCCCCCAAGCGTACAACCAGATCAGAAGGTTTTTCCAGGAAAGATCCAAGAGAACCTGCTCCACTTTCTGGGAAGAAGGAAGCTGTTGTGACCACCTCACCTATCCCTTGGCTGAAGACACTTGGGGGCTATCGTCTCCCCCAAGCAAGTGAGGCCCAGCCCTCCACATGCAACATCAGCCACTGAGCCTCGCCACTGCATTTCACCACCTCCCCGTGCGACGACTCCACCAGGTCTAGCCAGCCCTCATGCTCCCACATCCAGGGATCCCTCTGCCTCAACCAGTTCTCCCCCTCCCAGGTCCAGTCCTCCGACTACCCCAGACAGTCATCCCCCACCCAGTTCCAGTTATCCACAAATTTGAAGCAGAGTCCCGCTTCCCACCCCATTCCTCCCTGAGCAATGCCTGAGCTGCCCATTTGCTGGCCCTATCCTGGTGATATTCCCATGGCGGTGGACTGTGTTTCAATCATCTGTGTGGAATTTCAAAACACACATGCTGATACTGAGTTCATGTAATAAAAAATATATTTATGTTCTGAGCGTTGTTGCTGGCCTTACTAATGATGCTGTGCAATATATGTGTATATGATCATCAGTTCCATGCTCTGAATTCACACTTTCCCATTGGCATGTACTTAAGTTGATATTGCAGGTTTTACCAGAGGTTCCGGCAACTAATGTCCACTTTTAACTCTGAGGATTGATGAGGACGAGCTGCTTGTCTGTGATGGTCCACTCTGGTCCTGTTCATTATGTTGGCTGCGCTCTACTTATTCACAAATGTCAGATTTGTGTGATCTCCATCATGAGAATCTATTCCAATTTACATGATGACTTGAGGGGTGGACAGGGTACAACATATCTGTGTGATCTATCTTGATGTATACACACCAGTGTAGGTGTGTTGTCATCTTGGATAGGTATGGCTTTATAGTAAAATGGATGGATGTACATGTGCTTACTGGAGTCATCAGACAGTGTGAGTGTACTGTCATTAGCAGAGGTGTTCATGTGTATGTGCCCTTGAACATTGCCCTTTCACACATGTATGATCCAGTTGATGAGTGCCTGTTTGTTTCCATGGTCAGACACCTTGTGTAGTGTTTGTGGACATAGTGTGGTTGTTGCCAGAGCAGTGTGCCGTGTGTCATTGTAACCTCGCAGTCCTAGGGTACACCTACATCTTATCCACATAATTTGTGAGTATGCAGAGTGTGTCACTGCAATGTCTGTTTTGTGAGTCTTGGGATCCGGCTTGGCTCTTGCTTACCTTTGCTCTCACTGTGCTGCATGTCTCTGGGATACAAACATGAAATGTGAGTTTTCACATGCATTGCTGTTACTTTCCACTTTCTGTTCTCTAATATGTGTTAGTCTGATTCATGGCAGTCACAGTCATACCATTGTGGCCTACACAATGTGAGATACTCCAATATGGCTTTTTGCTCTGTACACTCCTCACCTGTACAATTCTCGTGTATACACCACTTCAGTCAACACATGTGCCACTGCATGCCATGCACATGTTTGACCCTCCCCACCACTCCATGGTGTGACACTGTACTGTCTGCAAATGATTTGTATCCAGAAGCATTGTGGCCCTCAGCACTTTTTCAGTATGTGATATGTGCTATTTGAGCCTACTGGATTTCAGTCATGGTTGCTGAGGTACAGTACAGATGGATTTCCAGCACAGTCCGCTTGTCTTGTTCCAGCATGGATGTTTGCCTGGGTTGTGTGGCAGTAGGTGATAGCAAAAGTGTGTAGCTGTTTGCTGCGACACGGCTACCCATCCTGGGCACGCATCTTCCTCACATTCCCAGCCCCCAAGCAAGTCTGCCACCTTGAGCCCAATTGGAGCTGTCTGATGGGTGCTTGTAGGTGGGGGAGAGGGGAGCAGCGTGCCAGGAGGAGACAGCACAAGGCAGCCTTCGGGAGCCCTGAGGGTGTCACTCATGTAAATTGAGGGAGCCTCACACATTGCATTTCGCAGGTTTCCCCAAACATCGTAGAGTTTGGGGAAACTGCCTGCACACTTGCTGGGAGTTGTTGTTGTACCGGGGTTGCATGCGTGGAGATGTTTTGGACGTACCTCTGCTGTAGAGCGCGGCGGCGTCTTATCTGCTGGTCATGCATCAGGTAGAGCAGCGGAAAGGCCTGTAGAGCAGGATCCATGGTGCCTCTGGTCGTATGCAGGTGTTCTGTTTCAACTTTTCCGCTCCGTAGTTGTGCTTCTGCCACCCGCGTGGGATTGATTGTTTGATACATCGTAATCTGGTTGGTGGACGGGACGTGATTCCGCACGCAGTTCTTGCTCTATAGGCTCCGTCCGCCGCCCTTGCGTAAGGAAAAAACGTGCGGAGCCTAAAACTCCGCAGCAGTCGGAAAATGGCCTATGTTAGCCCATTATAATATGGCGGTCGCAATGACCGCATCAGGAGCGGGAAAATTGTCATTTTCCGCCACCGCCACCACTTCGGATGCACTTCTGTCCGCCATCGTAATGTAGTGTAGATTTTTGGAGGTGTCTCCAAATGCATTAGTTAAAGTGATAATAGCAACCTTGAATTGCTGTGTGAGGGTAGTTTTTTAGTATGGCTTTTAGTATGGCTTTTATCATTGACTGTTCAAAGTCAATGATCATTTTTTGGGGAAAGTAATTATTGTTTTTTTGTTTTACTTTGGTTAACAGTTCAACATAGGTGGTAGTTTGCTTGTTTGGTAATAGAGCATATATAAAGGGGATGTTTGTATTTTGATAAAGTCCATGTATTGTATATAACTGGTAAAATGGTTTGGGACATATTTTAAAAGTCCTATCCATCATCCATGTCTCACAGTTCTGTAGTTTCAGTAAATTTGTGGGAGTTCCAAATATTATTATTCTTTTTTCATCTGCTTTATTGTCATAAAGAAGAAATTGTTCTTCATTATGAGTAACTGTGAGTTCAGGTGGTATTTCTACTTCAGCAAAAGTTTTGGGGACAGATGTGGTGGCAGCAGTAGCTTATTTAGTTCTAGCTATTGTTCTTTTTAGTGACGATATTGAGGGCATTTGGCAAGTTGCATGTTGTGGGACTCTGGGGAGCATGTCCTTAAGTATTTCTGTTGTAGCCTTTTCAGATCTAGTGCTAGCTTCTTTTATATTTTCTAAAGCATTTCGAACTTCAATTTCAGCTATGTTAGGGGGGTGGTTATACTCTCTAACATATAGTACAGTTGTATCCTTTGTTGCAGCCCTCCCATAACATTTCCAGTTCACTTTGTCGCCTGTTTGCTTTTCTTGGGTGTACACATACCCCATATAACATAACAAAAATTTGCCTTTTGGGAAGTAATGAATTGGGCTCCTTCAGTCATGGTGATGTTTCAAACGCTAGGAGAAATGTATATAAAAATTATTAAAAAATATTCCTGTGATGTTTTATCATCTAAAACATGTACATTGTCAATGTAATACTTACAATATTGAATTTGAAGATTTTTTTCAATACTGATGTTTTTTTTTTGCTGTTTGCCTTTAGTATTTTTTTAGAAATTCCTGTTGAAAGAAAGAGTAATTTTAATAAATTTGTTTAACTGTGTTTTTAGTGGGGGGCTGGGGGGGAGTTGTGCTTAGCTTGCACTTCTGTTTGGCATTTTTGAAAATTGTGTTAGTTTGTTTGAGTTTAATACTTACTTTATTTGCAAGTTGATATTTCACACTGTTCTGTAGTTCTTTGAGTGTCTTCAGAATTATCTGTAGAGGAGATATAATTTTAAAAATATATATTAATTATTTTGTTCATATAAAAAGTGCTTTGAGAACGTTTTCAGTAGCAGTAGTTTTTGAATGCCATTTTTACTTTGTGGAGCTGGAATCAGAGTTTTCTATAATGCAGTCCAATGTTGTGGTAGCAATCCGGCAGAGTTTCTCCTTATTCTTGCTTTTTTGGTTGCAGTGTAAAATAATGTTTAATTTTCGTGTGTTTATATAGTGTTTCATTAATTGTTGTTTTAATTTTATTGGGTTATTTCAATTGTATGTGTATTTCATTGGTTGTTACTTATTGTTTTAATTCATTTGGCAGTTGTTTTCCATATATGGAAAATGGCTAATTAAGCTTCAGTTACCGTTTTTTTAATTTAAAAGTGGTATAGTAAATTATATGTAATTCATATTCTTTTAAATGGTACATAATATTTTTTAATTTAGATATAATGTTTGAAGAAGTAAATAATTTTGTGTATTTAATAATTTTCATGATAATATTTTTAAAAGTCATTAAAATATGTGTTAATCGATTTATTTTGTATGCCTTGTGTGTTAATTAACATTTTTATATTTTGTGGGGTATGTATTTTGTTATTATAAATAATTTTAACATGTCGATATATTTTTTTTAACTATAATATTGTTGTCTATAATTTTGTTATTGATATTATTGTCACTTTGTATGCTTTCTTAATATGTTCGATATTAGCTATCACGATATTTTTTGGTTCGATAATACTGATATCGATGTAAATGTTTAACGATATTTTGTTGTCAATATTTGTGTATTTTTTAAATAAGTATAGTATGTCGATATTAGTGTAAACGATATTTTTGTCCCAATATTATGGCAGGTCGATATTATTTCTGTCGATATTATGCCAGTGATCCGTCTGCATAAACTGATCAGGTTAAAATGGCAAACGACTCAGCCAGATATCTTGACAACATTGAGAAATTATGAAACTGTGATTCAATGGCAATTGTGCATAGATTCTTTAAGCAGCTGCATATTTTCCAGGCACATAGTAAATAGGAACTGTAGGAGAATTTGGAAAATTTGGAGTGCAGTGGCAGCTTCTTCAATCAAGTAGAATGGCGCTAGGGATGCTAATGTCTCATGGAAGGGGACTCAGTGAAGGAACACAACATAATATTCAATGGGTTTCATGAAAAAATAGGCTTAATTAGATTTTGGCATCAGATAAAAATTAAGCACTTCAAATGCACAGAACTCAGGAAATCATACAAAAAAGACTATGGGAAGCAAAACGTTCACAAAAAGATGAAGGGTGTTTGGTTTTACTTGCTATCTGCAAAACTAAAGACTCAAGAAAGTTTTGGGCTTATATTAACACCATTGATACCTAGGGAATAAAAACATGTGAAACAAAGACAGTGTAGTAGTCATCTGTCTCACCTTTTAGTTGTCTTTAAATAGTAAGAGGTAGTAAGACATATAGAGGTTCACTTCACTATCAATCTACATCATGATCCAATATCCCAGAAGTGAGAAATCTTGGTTGTATTTGTCTGTGATGTCTCCCTGATCAAGAAGGTCAATGGGGGTACCCTCATTTTTAAAACGAACCCTCACCCACTAGTTATACTAGTGGCTAGCTTCATCATTGGATTCCCATCCAGCATACCTAATGGATCTGGGTGTGCTTTTACGCTTAAATTACAGCAGAGCTAAATGTTATCAAGGGATCTAGGGTCAGATGTACAAACATTGGGAATACTAGTTTTCTAATTGCGATTCTCTCTGAATCGCAATTTGGAAATCGGGATTCTTCATGTATGAAACTCCTTTGAATTTCATTAGCGATTCCTTGGGGGTCCTACCACATGCATATAAATGATGTAGGTCGCAATTTGCGACCCATTATGAATAGAAGCCATCACAGGGATTTCTGTGATTGCTTTTTAGTAAAGCGGTTGTTTTTTGTTTTCTTTAAATGCAGTCTGTTTTCCTTGAAGGAAAACAAGAGGAGTTTGAAAAGAAGAGATGAAACTTTGCAGTTTCATTTTTTAACATTCTCAAAGAAGAAGGGATCCCCAAAGGATCCCTTCCCCTTTGCGAGGGTTACAACCAGTTTTAAACTGGTGGTAAAGTATTACTGTGTTGTGACGGGAAAATTAATGCATGCCATTCCGATTCAGCATTTGGAAGGGACACCCTTTACAAATACGGAATCGGTTTTTGGTAACAAAAGCAAATTGTGAGTTACCGACCCACAATTTGTCTTTTGTACATTGTAAAAAGCTTTTTTGCGGTCACATATGGCCCAATTCTGCTAATCGAGCCGTTTGCGACAGCAAAAAAGCTATGTAAATCTAGCCTCTAGTATTTTAACATTACCAACAGGCATCCCTTCTTTAGAGAGACCCTTCTTCAACAGATCTTTATTTTGCTCCATCTGGTTGATACTATTTGCCGAAGCAAACTTTGGCTCAAATTGAGAAGCTGAGGAATTGATGATTGCTAAGAGGCGTTCAAGCATTATACATGACAATTAGGTGATGATGTATCTATTCCAAAAATATTTTTACGACTAGAGGTTTAAATCATGGTTGTGTCCTAGCTCCATTACTTTTCAATCTTTATATCTGTTACATTGCAAATGAATGTTGCACCATAAAAGCGCATATTCAACAGAAACAAGGGGCAGGCAATTCCATTACTGTGTATGCTGATGACATTTGTTTTTGACCCCACAAGATCAGGTTTGCAACACAGACTGAGTTTGTTTGAATCCTATTTTGTCAAAAATCACCTAATAGTAAACCATAAAAATTGAGTATATAATACATTGACGATAGAAAAAGCGTGTTAACACATAAATATTCATGCCTGTGGTTTACCATCAAAGACACCTTTGTCAGACAGAAGGTGTAACTGACAATGAAGGTGAATATTTTAACATAATTGGTAAATAGTTTAGAAGGCCTGTCAACAAAGCCTCTGTTTGATGTAATTCAATCAAAGAACATGCCATGGGCATCCTACCATTGTGAAGTGTCCCGGCATTGCTGATTATAATACTCAGACACAGTACAATGTAATCTCTTCAGTCAGCTTTTTATTTTACCTCCTTCTACAGCCCAGCCTCAAATTTGTGTATAATTTAATTTATTAAATCAAGGAGTGCAGCAGACAGAACATATATTAAGCTTCTAGCAAAAATGTAAAAATGTCCTGCAAGGATAATTAACATCTAGCCTGTGGGTCCCACTTGGGACTTGCAATCAAACAAAAACATCTCACCATGATCTTATGATTATATGAATAGACTGGTTACCAATGACTGAAGCTTGGGAATTAACTTCATGTTTGACTGATTTTCAACTCATTCCAAAAAAGATCTACACTGATTGTGATCCTTTGCCATGAACTTCAATGACTGTCTCCTAATTAACCACACTGGCAGTTTACAGAAATCATTTGCCCAAGGATCAGTGCAACCTTCCCTAACACAAGCACTCTCATTTAAATTAAAGGCACATGACATTGATCTAACAGAATATGAGTCCTCTCTACATCTTGAACGAGACTGCCTGGGAGACCTGGAATGGTATTTTTCACAGTGGTGCATCGACTTTGGCCTAGACCTATGGTGAGGTCTGTTATGTCAGGAACCAGATCTGGAATGCTTTAATGGAGGTGTCACGTCAACAGGTGCTTGTGGATGCACATAAGGCATGGGTAGAGAAATTACCACAAAAATTACCATAAGAAGAGTAGAAGACTTTGCAGGTAGCTGAAGAGGTGGGGGTGCAGGTGTTGAAGAAGAAGAGTCCAGTATAAGGACTAGAGAAGTCAGTCCTGAAAGTGTATTAGCCCTGGAGTAGTCAGAATCTCATTCTGAGGGATTCTTATGCGCTTTAATCTTCAAAAGTCACCCCACCATCTTCTTCTCCTCAGCTTGAGTGTCTCAATATCAAACCACGTCTCAGAGTTGATAAACCCCTCGACATCGATCATCTCCTCCTCCTCGATGTCGTATGAGTCCTTGATGTTGACCCAGTTCTCAATGGTGAGCAACTACGTGCTTTAGCTTTTCTCGACATCAAAGCATTTCTCACCTCGCCTTCTCTTTTTGGATTACCCCCTATGGAAGTCCACAGAGGGTGAGATATGGGTACTGGTATATGGAGCAGCCTCTCCTTGCTCCTCAGATGTCTCTCCAGCCAGTGCTTTATGCCTTTTTAACCTTTTTTCTTGGCCTTGCATGCCAATCTTCTCAAGCTCTCTCAGGGTGCGCCTGAAGAGGGAGCTGCAGTGACAACATCTTTTGGGGTATTTGCCATTTTTCTGCCACAATCAAGGAGTTTTAAAAAAATGATGGCATTTTGCACAATAAGGAAAATATGTCCAGTCAGGAAATTACAGAAAACTACTTTCTGTCTGTTGGAAAGTGATTTATTAGTAGTGATAGTTAGGGACCTGCCACTTGTAATAAGGTCACAAACACAATAAAAGGTTCAGTCAGTGTTTCAATAAATAAATCACTTGCTCAACCCTTGGTAGCTGGCTGCAAGCAAGCAAGCTGAACTTAGGAGACAGGTTTCTAAAGCATTTTAAAAGACCAATACATTAAATGAGTAAGACACAACACACAATAAAAATCCAACACCAATTTATAAAAATATTTTATATTTGTATGAACAAATAGACACCAAAATGACAAACATCTTTTACAGGGAACCGGAGGTATGAACTTTTAAAGAATAAACACGTTCTAGTGCCTAAAACACAAAACTGTCAACTTGGGACATCTGGTCCCAAGTGAGCGGGACAAAGTCAACTTCTGGAGCTTTTACAAAAGTTAATCCAAACTTCTGGAACTTCTTCCTGAAGTTCCTCTTGTGGGTTCAAAGTGTCCAAAACACCAATCCAAGGGTCTGGAAGCTCTGAGATGGTCCTTGGGATGTTGGGACTACGTTTTTACCTTTTGCTTCTGTAGCTGTAGTTCTCCTCCCACAGGAAATCCTTTGTCTCTAGCCAGGCCACTTCACACCTCATTAAGACAGCTTGGCTCAGCGTAGCAAAGGCTGGCCAATCAGGAGAGGTCTGCTGGTAGCCTGGATTTTGGATCACAGAAAAGAAAGTTTCATAACTTCTTTTCTGCAATAGTTATCCATAGTAAAACCAACAGCGGCAATTTGTTGGATTTATCATAACTATACTTTTAAGACGTTGAATTGTATTTTTTAGCTCACTCCTACCAATAGTTATACTTTATCAAAGTATTCCCATATTAGCCTATGGAGCCAATGCAATCCAATGCGGAAAAACAACATTGGCATTTATTCTGTCACTAGGGCATATAAAACATCTTTTAAAATGTCCCTGCTTATTTGTATATGGCACTTTACCCCTTAGGCTCCTAGGGGAGACCTTAGGGGTGACTTATTTGTAAAAATAAGTTAGCATAAGACTTTGGAAGTACCTTTAATTCCAAAGTCGAATTTTCATATAATTCTAATTTCAAAGGAGTCTGCAGAGCAGGGCTGGCTTTTAAAATGGCAGCAGGCACCACAGCAGCCCTCACTTATGTGCATTAAATCTACTTGGCCCCTAATCCTACATGCCCTACCATATACTAGGGGCTTACAGGTAGGTTGTCAGTGGCAATTGTAACTATACCTAATTACCACATACTTTTAATCAGAGCACTGGCCCTGGGTCTGGTTAGCAGATCCCAGGGCACATTCGGAGTCAGAAAACCAGCATCTAGTAGTCAAAATGGGGGCAATATATTGGGGGGATACTGCAAACAGCCCTGGTTTCTCACACTGTCCTAATAGACGTAGGGTGAATCATGTTAAAAAAGTGATTTTAGGAGGAACAATGCCTCACAAAGGATCAGCTGATTGATCCCAGATCCTGTCAGGAGGAGCTAGAAAAAAAACTGCCACTTACAGGACACAATGGGACACTATAGGTCAGGGTGCCCTTAAAGGTGCAGTTTGCTATTGTCTTTCTTACATTGCTGTAGCTTATACAGTTATATTGCCCTATTTTTCCCGACTATTAACTTTAAAAGAAGACAAAAAGGCTTTGTGTAGGAGGTTTTTAAAATGTCACTTCTGTTTCACATACTGACCTTTTTATGGCTTAATGTCATTTTCTTCAATCTTTTAAAGAAAATTAATTGAATTGACAATATAGCCTGTTATTAGGCTGCTCAATTATTCTTTTGTGTCACGTGTACTTCTTGGCCTTTCCAAAGTAAGGAGAAGATATTATACAAAATTTGAATTTGGAAAAAAGTACTCCAGGATGTCAGCACATGGGTGGGGCTATTCAGTGCTCATGATTTCTCAGGAGACTATGGGGTTGATATACAACATTTAAAAGCAGATTTAGGAGTCTCTTAAGTGTGAAAAAGTGCTTAGTTTATACTTTTTTTCAATGCTTTCCTATTCCCAAAAGCATGGAACAGCCTTTCTGGAGTGTCAGGACTTATCTTAGGAAAGCAAGTAGACGTCATCTCAACATCAGGAATCAGTATAGGATTACTAGAGGGTAAAATGATAGAACTGCTGTCACTTTTAAACACATACATTTAGAAGTGAATTAAAGTTGTACAAAGGCAAACTAAAATGTCAGCACAGCAACATCAGAATCAAATAGAAGAGCAGCATACAGGGAAAAAAGCCCCCTCGGCCAATCAGATGTCTTAATTGTTTTGTTTTGCGCAAGTGTGGGACTATCATGAGCCTGTCGCAAACCCAACCAACCAGATATACAACGTTTTTTAACCTTCATTTCCAAAAACTACTAAACAAATTTACACCAAATTACTAAAAGCACGCTTTGTGGACCACGATTCAGCTTTCTGCCAAATTTGATGCAATTCAGGTTAGCTGTTTTGGCTGTAGTGCTTTTCACAAATCCCTTTAGAAACTGCATGGGGAAATTGCGTTTTGGGACCCTCCCCCCCTTTTTTTGGCTCTGGACTGATTTCCCCAAAACTTTCCAGTAAGGAGCTGTGGAAGAAAGAGCACTTTTTTGGAAAGTTTCGTGAAGATTTGACAAACAGCTTCAAGGTTATTAGCAAACCAAAAAACTAGACATTTTCTGTTAGAAGGGAATTAACAACCTTAAGTCACATGGGGTCTGATTAATAGTTTAGCGGAAGGGTTACGCCATCACAAAGGTGACAGATACCCTGTCTGACTTATAACAAGTGTATTATAACCTATGGAACTTGTAATACGTCAGACGGGATATTTGTCACGTTTATGACAGAGTTACCCGTCTACCAAACTCAAAATCGGGCCCATATTCAGAAATACAACACTTACCACATTAGATGGAAGGTCTGATTTAGAGTTTGGCGGACAGGTTACTCCAGCACAATCTTAATTACAAGTGCATTATATCCCATGGCACTTGCAATACAGCGAACAGGATATTCCTTAGGTTAGTGATGGAGTAACCCGTCTGCTGAACTCTAAATCAAGCCCTATGATATTAATCATCACGATAATTAGATAAACACTATGATCTAATGCTCTTGAGTTCCTTATTATTCCTTTACTGATGTATGTGACAGTTACCTCAGTTTTAAGCCCACCCGGACCGTAGGAATGTTCATGTTTTTTTTTTAATTAAAAAATATTAATTTAAAAACTGTGTAAACTATGTAGTTTTGTGACTTGTTGGGTACTCCGAATAAAGTCCAATTGTGATGAAGATATCTTGAGTATAAAGCCCTGACCTGCTACGTCCCATGGCCCCAAAGCCTTCGCTGCTTGACAAGCTTTTTTCAGACTCTTCTGACCAGTCCTGGAACCCCCTCTCTCTAATCCAGTTTTTTTACTTTCTTTATAAACATGTTCACGATGTGCGATCAGTATATGGTTTTATACACATCCTTGTTCTGGATGCTGTTCTAGTCTGTAATACTTTTTTAGCTTGAAATCTGTTTTGGCTGGGGGAGGTCCGAGGTTGTGGCTCCTATATAAAAAACAATTGTGATGGGGAAGAAGGGAGGGGGAGGTGTCCATACTACCACAGTGAGTAGTAAATAATGAAATGTTTTTCTATATTTATATAATTTCATCTTTTGAGACTAATTTTGTTGAATAAAGTTGTTTTGATTGATGGATTGAGAAATAATTTCTGATAGCAAAAGTCTTGATTTCTCGTGATTTAAAGAAGAGAAGGTTTGGTTCTATATACATTTTCCAGATTGGTCTGGCTCAAATCATTAAAATAATAAAAGATGCTGAGTGAGCCACTGGCACTTGCTCGCTTGAATCTACATTCAAGTCCATTGTTTTATTACTCTATGCAACAATTCCGACAAAGAAAACTATATGCAAAGCAGTTTTGACCCTGTCCATATAAGAACAATGCAGCCTGAATTGCCCAGCCAGGTCCTCTCTGAAAATTAAATCAAATAACCCCAGACTAGCCTCAGACTTAGGGCCTGTTTACGATGGAGGGAAGTTCACCACAGCCAGGCCGTTGGTGGCGGTCCCTCCGCAATTCGTAAGACCCGATCCTACCGCCACATTACGATGGCGGTCAGATCGGTGTCAGTCAGAAAGACCGACAGCCACGGTTCCAACGGGCGGAATGATTCCGACTGCCCGCCGGACCGCCCTCAATCTACTGAATGGCAGCAGTGCCTGCCTGGCACCGCATTATGGATAATGATATCCCTTTCCGCCTGACTTTCCACGGTGGGTTAGCCCGCCATGACCAGCAGGCGGAAACAGACTTGAGGGCTCATAGCGGGCCCCTCTTCCCCATGGGCCTTGGACAGGGGCCCTGGGGGGCATTATGGTGCCCCCTACATATCCCAGCACCATGTGGCAGGCACCTCATGGCGCCTGCCACGTAGTGCAGGGATATATAACATGCAAGGAACATGTGAAACATTTCTTGTATCACCCACCTTGGTATTATAAAAGTCCCAACGTACAAAGCAGGAGACAGCCTATCTAGGGATTTGTAAGCATGAGTATTTGGTAAGTATATTTTCAAAAGCTCTCAAGGGGTGTAGCCTAGACAATACTATTCGGGGGTGGGGGTGAATTTCAAATATCCAAACTAAAGAAAGGAGTGGGCCACAGGGTGAATAGGTGAGATAACCAAGGTTTGGGATGAACTATTCCCGTCTGGGGGTAATTTAGAGTTTGGCAGCAACAGATTCTCCTGTGCACCAAACATACGGTCTGCCTCCTGATTTTGATTAGGGCGACCACAAGTTTTACGCGTACGGAGCAAAATATGCTCACTCAGTGTAAAACTGATAGAGTAGGTGCCATCGGAAGTAAGTCATCAAATTGTCTGCCCTACTTATGTGAACAGCTTTTTTTTTTCTGTCCATTACAGAAATGTGTATCCTGCCAGTGAGAGACAGTAAGAAAAGAAAAATGGCCCCCACATTATGAAGGAAATGGGAGTCATTCGTTATTGGGTTTTTTTTCAAAAAGAAACTCCCACTTTTTGGGGAAAATTAAAAAACTTTGGAAATGTTTGACGGCTAGATGCCCATTAAACTTTTCCTACATTGACAAAAACCATTGTGACGGTGGTCCCTGCCAAAGTATTGATATGTCTGCTGGGCTGGTGGATATCTCTAAATTTGCCAGGTGGAGTAAAGGCAGTAAAGTCCTCCATCACTCTGTCTGCCTTTCCTCCGTCGGCTAATTCCTAAATTAGGGCACTCTGTCTAAAGTGGGAAAGTGGGTGAAAAACAATGGTTTGGAATGCTATAGCGAAGAATTGCCAGTGATTTGACTTTTTTCAAGCATTTGTCCCTTCACTTTTTGGGTGCTTGATTGCCAGTATTATGCCTGGAAACCTGAGACTGGTGTAGCTTTCCAAGCCTACTACTGCCAATATTTATGAGTTTCTAAAAAGTAGTACATTTGCATCCATTCAAGGAGTACTTCTATGGAAGCAGATATGCTACTTTTTTGGTAAACCAGTTACTAAGGGGCGTATTTACAAAGAAGTGGAGAAACACAGTGCAGCAAGCGAAGTTGCATCACTCGAGCAGAACTGCACTATACAGCTGCGGCCCATGCAGTTAAGAGTGGTGGGGAGGTGGGGACAGGTGGGGGGAATTTCGACGGATGATGACGAGGGGAAATTAAATAAATAATAATTTTTCCCTCGTCATCATAATTCGATACCCCCCCCAACCTGGCCCCACCACTCTTACATGCAGGGGCCGCGGCTGGCACTATATTCAAAGAAATGGCACAGTCCTGCTCTCTCTCTATGCAATGGCACACTTTGGGCTGCCTAGTGCCAGCACAGGTACCCTTTTGCTATAGTGCAAGAGTGTCTATGTTATGGTCAGCATAGTTTATGTGCGGGAAGCAGTACCTTCCTGCATAAAAAAACTATTCTTGAAGGCTTTTTCCTCTTTGCATGTGTGCTGCCTTCTGCAAACAGGAGATAAGGAGAAATACATATATTTCCCCCTGTTACGTTAGCATCAGGCAGGTGCACCATTTTGATGAAAACCCATGTCTACAACTCTTTTTAACTATGGGATTACATCAAAATCCATGAGTTGCATCAAATGCCCATGCACCACCCATGCCTACCTGATGCAAAGAAATATAAGGCAGTGCAGTGTGCTGCAATGCTAACTTTTTCTGACTAAGCCACACAAATGGACCTTTGTGAGACTTTGTTAGTACCAAAAAGGATTTTGCGTTGGGGCTTCGTAAAAAAAGTGATGAAAAGCCCACACAAAATGTACATAAATCTGGGCCTATGTAAATATGGGTTTGCATCAAAATCCATGGGTGGATGCATGTGAATGCCCATGCACCACCCATGGAATGCCTACTTGACGCAAAGTAACGGAAGGCAGCTCAATGCTCTGCTTTCTTTTTTTTTTCAAAGCCATTCAAATCGTTATTTGCGTGGCTTGCAAATGCCCAAAACCTATTTTGCGTCTAGGCTGCGTCAAAAATGTGACTAAACCTCAATGCAAAATCTTTGTATATCTGGGCCTGAATATATTTAAGTTCCTGATCCAAAAGTTAAAACTTATTAGGGAAATCAGGATGACAATAAATTTGACACAGACCGGACTCAGGACCGCACCAAGGCTCAACTATCCAGCCAAAAATGTATTTATTTGGGGGGTGTCATACCCCAAACAGAGCCCCTGAAGCTATGCCCCTGAAGGGATCAGATGAACCCTTTGCTGCAATTGCACGGCAACAGAGATATCATGCAATAGGTTCAAGTAGCTGAAGTGCACTGTGGTACGATGGAAACCATCCAGATATCTCAAACTTTTTAAGTGTTAACCCTTCACGCCCAACTCAAGCCCTTCTTTCAACGTCATTTTCTCGAAAACAACTGAATGGATTTACATCAAATCATAAAAAACACACTTTCTGGGTAAAGTTCGAACTTTGCGTCAACTATGGTATAGTAGTATAGGTTTTCAATTTTTTTGGTTTGCTAATAACTTTGGTGCCGTTTGACGAATCTTCATGAAACGTTCCACAAAAAAAAAAGTTCATCCACATCAGCTCCTTCTTGGGGTGATACGTCAAACAGGGGCTCAGAAAAAAGGGGGTCCGAAAAGGCAAAATCCCCATGATTTTCAGTCGACTTGTTTAAGAAGCACTACCGCAAAACCAAAGAATGGAATTACACCATATTTTGCAGAACGCTAGATCTTGGTCCAAAGGTTGTCCTTATGATGTAAATCAATTCAGTAGTTTTTGAAAAATTAAGGTTCAAACATATTTGTATACCTGAACGATTGGGTTTGAGGGACTCTTGCTGGTCCTTCAAACCCAATTAAAAAAATAGAGCCTTCTGATTGCCAGGGGAGCTTTTTACTTTGGGCCAATTCACTCGTGCGGGAGTCAAAATCCCGCAGGAGAAGCATTCTGATTGGCTGCCAGCAACATGGGAAAAATGCTGTTGGCAAACATTTTAGGACTCTGGGACTTAGTGCCCATCCAAAAGTTTAAAAGTAATAATAATATAAGGGGGCAGGGTAGGTATACCCTGCCCCCTAGACCCTGTTTTCAGGGGACCCAGAGGGACCTCCCCCCCGGGCCCAAAATAAAATAAAAAGAAAAGTCTGGTTTGACATGCTTCTGCAAGACTCCTGCGGAATTTCTGCTGCAAAAAAAAAAAAGAAAATGGCATCTTGACATTGTTTTATTTAAATATTTGCGGAGGGGGCCATGAATAAGGCCCCCTCCCTGAGCTTATTTCAAGCCACTTTTCTCTGGGGCCATAACTTAAGTAAGGGAAGAGGGGCGTGTGTCCCCATCCCCCAGGGCCCAATGCATTAATTGAGGGGAGGGGGCGCACTGCCCCCCTCCCCAAGCAATTTTATGCCCTGGAGACACCATCCTCAGGGGCTGAAAACATAAACAAAGGGGAGGGAGTCTGTGTGGCCTTCCTCTCTGAGCATTAAAAGGCCCCAGGGACTACTTCCCCATGGGCTATAATGCAACGTTAAAGGGAGAACGGTCATGCTGCCCCCTTTCTTGAGCCTTATAGGCCCCTGGGACCCTGTCTCCTGGTGCCGGCTCAAGTACTCTGTCCCAGGTAGCCTACCCCAGCACAGAGAAGTTTTCCTGCCCACACAAGCGCTGGCACGGAAACATATGTTTGCTCCCATCTGGTTAAAGCATTTTTAAATCTCCCACCAAACGGGAGCAAACATGCCTTCCCTATCTGCCGCAGAGCAGGCAAGGCAGGCATATCTGCTCCCACCTGGCGGGGGCTTCAAAAATGCTCCCGCTGGATGGGAGCAGACTTCTGTTTCCCTGAAACAGATACTGCTCCCGCCTGGCGAGCATGCACAAAAAGCTGTTTCCTCTAGGTGGAAGCAATGCTGGCTCCAGTACTGTGCGGGGAGCGAGCTAGGGCCATGGCAGGGTTCGTAGGGCACTCTCTGCGGCCCCCAACTAGTAGTTTGTAGATGGGCTTTGGGGCCCACACCTCTGGCCCCAGGGCCCAAGAAGGCTTGGGGTCGGGGCTCATATGCCCCATCCCCTTAATAAAGCATTTTGCCCCCTGGGATGTGGTCCCCAGGGCTTAATAAGGCACGAGGAGGGGGGGGGGCTACATGCCCCTTCTCCTTAGAATTTTACTCTTTGATGGGGTTTCCTGGGGCTACTAAGCCTCGGGGAGGGGGGCGGTATTCCCCCTCCCCTTAGAATTTGGGCCCAGGTGATGCGGTCCTCGGGGCCCAAGAATGCTCGGCGAGGCACACTGCACCCCACCCCCCATATTTATGCAATTCCGCCCAGGGGATAGGGTCCCTGGGGCCCCTATCCCCCGTGCTAAATTGCTAAATTAAGAGGCGTTGGCCGTGCAGCCCCCTTTCTGTGTGGCTGCACCTTTTTATTGCATTTGGTCCAGGGTTGGGGTAGCTGGGGCGTAATAAGGCTCGAAGGGATGCACGCCCCATCCCCTTAGATTTTAGCCCCGGTGATGGAGTACCTGGGGCCCAAGAATGCTTGGGGAAAGGGGCCGCATGTCTCCCTCCCCTTAATTATGAATTTCGTCCCCAGGGGATGGGGTCCCCAGCACCTAATAAGATTCGGGCATGGGGCTGTGTCCCCTCCTCCCCTTATAAATTGGATTTGGCCCCAGGAGATGGGGTGCCCGGGTACTATTAAGGCTCAAAGAGGGGAGGCCACATGCCTTCCTTCTCTATGAATTAAATCTGGCCCCGGGGGCTGGGGTCCTCAGGCACATTTGGGCTTAAGGAGTGGGCCACGCACCCTCCTCCCCTAGTGTAAAAGTATTTGGCCCCGGGGTATGGTTACTTCAGAACCTCTTAGGGCTCAGGGTGGGGGACTATGCATCCCCCTCCCCTAATAATATTTGTTTGCTCCTGTCAGATGGATTCCTTGAGGCCAATACTGACTTGGGAAGAGGGGCTGAGTACACTCTCTCCACTTTTTAAAAACAAAGGTTCTCGGTCCAGTAGTGGCTTGATGAGGGGGCTGTGTGAACCCCTCCTTTGGAAGGGGGTCAGGTCCTTGAGGGAGGTTGGATGCAGGGCCGAAGGCTGTGTGCGATGTGGGGTTTCTTGACTACGAGGGGTTGGCAACAGGGTCTGACAGCAGGCTATGCTGTGCAACTGACCCTTTGGCTGTGCACAGAAGTGGTTGGCTTTATGTATGGTAATAAAACATTACTTTATGTTAAAAAAAACTACAAATTCACTGAAAAAAACAAAGGCTAAAATGACATAGGTGTAATAAAAAGATCTGATACCTTAGATATGTTATCAGTTATATCATAAATGATGTTATGAGCTATGTAATATGTGTGGTTACAA
The DNA here is from genome assembly GCA_963921515.1 of Calotriton arnoldi. NCBI lineage: Eukaryota > Metazoa > Chordata > Amphibia > Caudata > Salamandridae > Calotriton > Calotriton arnoldi. The sequence goes on from CAWUFW010009182.1 coordinate 495,069, forward strand.
GCAGTGCATGGCGGGGTGTAAGTTATAGTTAGTTTTGCTAACTAAAACTGGTGATTTTCTGTGTTTTTTTTAGTTCAAAACGTTATGTTGGCACTGATATATTCACTATAACATCACCTTTGGTTTTTAAAGTGTGTATATTTATTTTATTTATTGAGTTTTATATAGCCCTGACTTGACCCGAGGGCACCAGAGTGCTTCACAGAGATTTACACAAGCCACAGATACCTGATATATATATATCCAGCAGCAGGCGAGGGGTGTTGGATACACAGTGGTTGATATAGTACTTACCATCAAAAAGTGGCAGCCCATGTAGGGGAGTATCAAGGTGCGGCAGGACGGGCATGTGTGACAGTGGCCTGCATCCATTTATACATCGAGGAAGACATTTAAGGGCCTATTAGGATGGCGGGTGGTGGTGCGGCGGTCCCGCACCGGCAATTAGGATGCCACCGCCACGGTGGCATGGCCCATCCAAAACATTGTGGCGGGCGGTGCTCACAGCACCGCCCACCACAATGCCATGGCTGCACCTTGTGCATTTGCATGCACAACTTGGCAGGCACCGCGCGGTGCCTGCCACGTTGCGCATGCAAATGCATGGGGGTACCATAGGTATCCCCCATGTGCACCCCCCACACCCCAACACCCTGGGGGGCCTGCAATGGGCCCCCAAATGCAGGATCCGCATGCCTTTCCATGGCGGCGTTGCCGCCATGGAAAGGCTGCTCTCCGCCTGTATGCTAATATGGATGGCGGTGTCTTCCAGACACCGCCACCATATCCAGCCCCTTTTCCGCCCGGTCGACTGGTCGTCCGGCGGAAAACCGGCGGATGGTCTTTCCGTCCGCCGGGGTCCCCCCTGCCATAGTAATATGGCGGGGAGGAAATGGGTGGCGGGCGGTGTATAATGGCGGGCGGATCGCCACCGCCATACGGGCGGTGGCGATCCGCCCGACATTATAATGAGCCCCTTAATTGGATATTGGAGCCGGTAATCCAACTCATGATATCATGGATGTCGACGTGCCATCATCATGCTGGGGTGATTGCTGTCCTATGATTGGCTACGGATTAGCCAATTAGAATGCTGGATAATTTAAATGGACCTAACACTTTGTATGTTGGACATTGGTTTTATCACACTGAGGAAGGCATTAAGCTGAAATGCGTCTGCGGTTAATAAAGCTGATTTGTACACCCCGTGAGTGCTCCAAACATCTTTACAGATGTTGTGTAACAAGCGGGTCCTACTCCCGCTCATATGGATGCACCCGTTGTTAGTTCGGTAGCAGCCAAACTTGGCAGCCCTGGCCCACCAAGAGGCATTGTTTTAATAGGGGAGGGGGCACCCAAGTCCCCCTCCTGGGGCTTATTAAGCCCCGGGACTGCCACCTCTCTGGGGCTTTATTGTAATTTGATGCAGGGGACACATGGATCCCCCGCAGCTCTGGGGGCCACCATCTCCCCTCGGGCCACCCTCTCCCCTGGGGTTTAATTTAAAAGGGCTGCGCGGTCCCCCGCAGCCCCGGGGACCACTACCTCCCCGGGGCATAAGTTTAAATTGAAGGCAGGAGCCCTAGATAGCCCTGGGGACTGCCACTCCCCAGGCCGGCTCATGCAATGTTCCAGAGTGCCTACCCCTGGGACATTGCAGCTTGCTATGGCTTGGCGGGAGCACGACTCCCGCCAAGCCATAGCAAACTCTGCTCCTCTTCGTGAAAGCAACAGCAGAAAATGTTCTCACCTGCACAAAGCAGAGCAGAATTGCTTTTACACACAGGGAGCTTAATGTTAGCAGCTCCCTATGTGTAAAAGCAATGCCGGCTCCTGCAGGAGGCGGGGAGGCAGCAGGGACCGCGGAGACCTTCAGGCTCACCTCGCAGTAAAATTTGTGAAATTGGCAGGACCCGGGGATGGGGGCCACGCAGTCCCCCACACCCATCTGTAAAAGACCGGACCCCGGGGGTTGGGGACCCCAGTGCCGAAATCAACCTGCGTCCCCCTCCTATAGTATTAATGAAATGTTTTTAAAAGGCCAGGCCCCGGGATGGGGTCTCCAGGGCCAAAATCAGCCCAGGGATGGGGTCCTCAGGGTCAAATTCACCCAGGGGGGGACACGTAGCCCCCATCCCATATGTAAAAGGCCAGGCCCAGGGGTTCGGGTCCCCAGGGCTGAAATCGGCCTTGGAAGGGGGACCGTGTGGCCCCCTCCTATTATATTAATAAAACTTTTTTTTAAAAAGGCCGGTCCCGAAGGATGGGGTCTCAAATCGATTGCGCGCCCCCCTCCCCTCATTTACAAAATAAAATAAAATAAAGAACAGGCCCCAGGGGATGGGATCCTAAATCCCTAGGGTAGAACAATTATTGCTGCTACCCTAGTGGACCCTCTTTAGTCCCAAAGCCCTAGGTAGGTTTTGTTTTTTGTTTTTTACCATTCAATAGGGTCTTACAGGGGTAGCTGAAGTTGTGCCAATCGTGGTACAGTTTTTGGGAAAGAGTTCTGGCACTGGGAACCTGGTTTACAGGGACCCAGAGCACTTTCATTCGAAATCACATCAATACAAGGAAAAATGTGGGGGCTAACCATGTCAAAAGAGGCACTTTCCTACACAGACCCACAAAAGCACTAACACACCTACTCACAGACCCACACTGTAACTCACACACCTACTCACACATCCTCCATATACTCATACAGCCACTGATACACCCACTCACATACCCACAAAACTACTCACATACTCACTCACACACCCAGTCACACACTCACTCAATCACCCATGTACACACCCACACAACCACTCACACACCAACTCACATACCTATGCAGCCACTTACATACCCACTCACAGACCCACAAAACCACTCACACCCCACATAACCACTCACACAACTACTCACACAGTTACACAGCCACTCCTGCACCCACTTATACACTCACACAGCCACTAAAACAAGCATATAGCCTCTCACACACTCACACTGTTACTCACACAGCCGCTCACACACCCACACACAGGCAGTGATACACTTATAGAAATTGCAATAGCATATGTTTGTATTAAATGTGTTGTTGTTTTAGTTTTGAATGTGTACAATTCAACCGGCAGACCCCTTATTTGTCCAAGGATTCGCAACCAATCCATAAAATGATTTAAAAAAAGATAGACTTGGTGCATTGTATTTATAGAAAGACTACTTAAGTAAAATTAACTTGATTTTTTACATTTTTAGTTTTAAATTATATAAGAATAACTGGGTGAATAAAATGTACTTATACATTTGTCAAAATGTATATTAGTAAATGAACTTATGAGTCAAATGGTAGTTCAATTTATATTAAAAGGAACCAGTGAAATTCACAAAAACACAAAGGTTACAGGGATGTGATAGTCAGGAAATAGCATTAAAAAATATAGAAATTCACTGACAAATACCAAAGAATACAGGGACGCTATATTTAGAAAATGGAATTTATAAAACCTTAGAAATTAACTGAAAAAAACAAAGGTTACAGGGACGTTATAGTTAGGTTCAAATTTTACAAACACAAAACCATAGAAATTCAGCAGTTATAGTTATAGTTATCTCAAGTAACTGTAACGTGTGCCCTAAGGTAGCTATAACCTGCACCATCGCCATGTACTTCTAAATACCCCACATATTACATAACTCATGACATCTTCTATGACATCACTGATAATATCACTGTATCATTTGCAGTGAAATTATTGATACGAAAATTGTGCATGGTTCAGGCGTGAATTATAGTTAGCTTAGGGCACGATAAGAACAAACATTGTGGTAGAATAATCCTTTTAATGAAGTTAATCCTGTCTATTAAGGGGAGTGGAAGCTTTCAGATGGGTCTTCAACTGTTACCAGATTTTAGGTAACAGTGGGACATAATTAACTTCAAATTGTTTACTCATGTAAGTTGTGGTGTGGATCCCCAGATACCTAATAGAGCTATATTTAATCATGTCTTTAAGTTCTAGTGAAAAATTGTCATGAACAGTATCCAAAGTCAATCGCAAAAATGAGGAGCGCATGAAGCTCCAGCATACATGCTCCAAGGTAATTCTAGTCAATAGAAGGTATGCAGTTTCTGGGAGGGTATCAGGTCAGATATATATGAGCCAAAAACTGGGAGGTGGTTCCTTTTTGGAACTGGGGACCTCACACACCCTTGTGTGTGTGTCATGCTTCATCTTAGGGCATGCTCCTCATCGGACCAGCACTACGGCGCTACAGTGCCCGACGGACACCCTTAAAGGGGACCTCCCTATCAGAAATCTTTTTCCACAGCCATCTGTGAAGTGAGTGCCAGAGTGTGATGAGTAGTGAATTAAAATAGACTAGGTGAATCTGGAGAAAGAATTTTAATCGGTGAGTATGCCTGTCTAATCAAAAATATGTTTGCCACCGGTAGAGGCAATGATCTCTGATGGCCTTAAAAAGAAGTTTAGAAGTTCAACATGTTTCTTGCCATCATAAAGCCAAATATTGATCAGGGGCAATTTCTCAGGACCGTACAAATCTAATCTACCCAGTGTTTGAAACCAGAATTGAGGTGCATGGAATCCAAACAAATAGTACTCTAATTGGTGTACCTTGATAATGCCAAAAGGCTGATGTGGGTAGTGTGTTTGCTTCTTCGAGAATGCACTGAGAAAATGTAGTAGTCCTTATGACATACCACCGGTGACCTACCCCATCTTGTGCGCCTCATTATATGAAGGGAAGACTCCTGAAGTAGTAGATATAGATCTCTTCAGCTCCCTCCTAGCACTGGCACAGATATTGCATTCCTAGCCCCAATGCACCCACCCTTGAAATATGCTGCAAGGGTGCCTGCCTTATGGGCAGGATTGTTGGGGTACCTACCCACACGAAAACAATCTTGTAATGCGTGATACATCACTCATAGAAAAAAGAAGTAATGAGGAGAAATAATGTTATTTCTCCTTGTGTTACCTTACTGGGTAAGGCATAGCATTTTAACACATTCACAATTTTACTAGCTTTAGTAAATCTGGGAACGCACAAAAACCAATGAAACCATGTGAATGCTCATGCTCCAGCCATAGAAAGCCTTGCAGACACAGTGAAATGCAACATATCTGAAGGGGCTGCTTTGCTTCACAATTTCTTTACCAAGTCACACGAGGCATTGCAAGTCAGCCCTTGTGTGGCTTGGTAAATACCAACTCTCATTTTGCATTGTGTTTGCACCAAAAAAGTAGTGCAACCACAACACAAAATGTTAGTAAATCTGGTCCTTAATGTGATTACGTGGACTAAATGTGGTTTTCCTCTCTGATTAGAACTGTAAAAATAATAATATGCATCATTAAGATATGGTCTTTAATGTTTGCCACTTCATGCTTTAGCACAAACTATGCTTTTGCTAGCTTTTGTGGGAGAAATCGTAGAATACCAGAACCACATTCTTTGCAGATTGTAATTTGTTGTTAGGCTAATCCACCCTTGCTGTGGCAAGCTTACTGTCACTGAGCATGCGCTTGGAATTCTAGCCATGTTATTTATCCTCCCTACTTCTCCCTGATGCTATCACTATGTGAGCTTTCATTAAGTGTATATTGCTCTATCACCTCATGATTAGGCTTGTACTCTCTAAGTGTTTGTTTCAATAAATTCATGGAAGTAGAAACAATGAGCATGTGCAATTTAGTCAATATATTACTAAATATCCACATGAAGTAGACTCATTAAAAACATCCTCAGCGAGTGAGTCCATGACTTTCCAAATATCACACAGCAGCTGAAACTCCAGCGTGAGAGGGTAAACAACCTACTACTACAGAATCTAAGACCTTCATTATGATTTTCCTGTAAGAATTCCAGTTATTTCTCTGCCCTGGAATTAGGGGTCCCAGTCATTTTCGGGAGTAACACATGGAGATTTACTGTGCTAATTTTCACATGTTTCCACGACTTTCCACCTTGAGATGTGCATCATGTGAAATCTCTGCTTCAAACTCACAGGTCTGTGGTGTTTGTGCAAAAGCTATTTTAGTGATTAGAATTATCAGACCACTTGTTGCATGGGCCTCCAAATAAAAAACTGGAAGACTTGTGGAACTGACATAAGTACCAAGAGAACGTGAAGGGAACGGGAGAAGAAACCTGGGCCACATGTATTAACCGATTTTGCATTTGCAAACGGTGCGAATCGCTAAATTTGACCATTTGTGAATGCAAAATAGCCTTTCAAGATGTATGAAAGGCTTTGGCAGTGCATTTTTGGTAATTACAATTTTTTGCGATTACCCAAAATTGTGACTCCAAATAGGGAATCGCAATTTGCGATTCCCTAAGCACATGTACCAAGCATTTCCTAAATGAAAGAGGGCATTTAGGAAATGCTACTACCATTGACTCCAAGTCAAAGGTAACCATGTGAAATTTTGGAAAATGCACCATAAATGTATTTTTCAAAGTGCCATGTAGCTCACACTGTAGTGTGGATTATGGCCTCATTGTCGACATTGCTAAGTTAGCTTAGGCCTCACTGCCATGATGCCTCTTTTCCACACGTTACTCCGTGACTTTGTTTTTCCAGACTGTGCTTGTGACCGTTCACATTAGAACTGTCTGCATTTCTGCCTTTCACCTTTTCTGATGTTCTCTGTGGTTTTCGTCTGCACACAATGTACAAGGTCAAAAAACAACGTCCCTTATTGTTGCTGTTCTGGTCAGCCCCTCGCACTTAGACATAACATGAAACACAGCTGCACTGGAGAAATTCGGGTGCTTTTAATATTGTGATCTCCCTTTTGGAGGGACTTGGAGAAAAACCTTTCCAGAGAGAAGAGCTGTGCTTGTCCGATGATGTAAACCTTGCATCTAGTTCTTGAGGTATGGGGGTCCCCCTGACAAAGCCCAGAGGTCTTCTATTTTCATAATAAACTAGTTACTAGCACGGGGAGCGTGGCAAGGCATTATAATCCTTTATCCACTGCCTTTATAAAATGCTGTCCCCGTTTGTATTCTATGGAATTGTGACAATGCTTACTGTTTTGTCTTTATGCATTATGCTGCTAGTACTGGAACGTGTACTGTGTGTTAGAGCACGTTAGTTGAAATAAACATTTTAAACTATACTGTGTCTCTTAATATGCACGTTGTGGACAAGTATGAGTGAGTAATGAAAGAGTGTTCTTGCTCCCGCGATGCCTGAAAGAGTCCGTGAAGTTAACTGCATCACCCTTGACATTCGCAAGGATTAGATCAGCCACTACATCGAACACTCCCACCAGTCTCATCCCCAATTCCACAGCTGCTTCAGGGCCATGTTCGTCTTGAACACGCTTAATCATGGTGGGGAGGACCGTCATGGATGGAGTGCCGTAACACTTCGCATACACTGCCGCAAATACCTTACCCCAGTTGTTGCATTCTGTCAACTCGGGAATTAAATCGTTTGGCAAACTTATAGTTAAAATCCTGTGTTTTTCCACAGGAGAGGTATTCGGGAACACCGCCTCCAGCTCGTCAAATTTTTTAGCAAGCCAAGAAGGCAAATCATCCTTATTCTGTGGGCGCTTGCCCATCACCGAATTAACCATGACGGGGCTTATAGTCACACCGCCAAGTCCAACTGGACAAGCCTTGCGAATTACGGAAAATTATTGCACAGGCTTATAAAACCATTGGCCGCAATAGTTTGGGAGTTAAACCTTTTGCTAAAGACGCAAACTCAAACTCAACCACAACAAACATCTCAGTCTGATAAAGACGAAAAAACTTTCTTTTCTAAAAAGAACTGGAAATTAAAGAAGCAGGGTAAGCAACAACCAAAACCAGGGTCGCGTGCTGCGTTAACGGTTTCCGCATCTTCTGAACGCACATATGATTTGCGCGACCGAGCGAGAATTAGGTCTCCTGACAGATTTCAGGTCCCTGATCAGCGTTCTCCTCGTTCTTCACAGGCACCATCGACCTCAAAGGCTGGTGGAGGAGAGCGACAGGAAAGAGGCAGGGGTTGTGACGCCCCACAGGGACGAGACCAACCTCGACAGCCTGGAAAAGGGAAACAAGAAGAGTTTCCACGTTCTCGCCCACAGTTTCAGAAGAAAAAGGTTGCAGCTTTAACAGCGAGATATGCCACAGACGGTGAGAACGAGACTCCTGAATTGGACGTGGGCAGTGACGCTGCTAGACAGCGCCGCGGAAGTTACCATAGTGCGGGAGGCACTACGTCCTCATGTGGAGGCGACAGCAACTGACACTTTCATTACTATTGAGACAGCTGACACCTGAGTGGCACCCCCTGACAGACTATTTTACATTGTCCTTCAAATTGAAGGTGACATTGAGCGCGTTATTAAAGGGATTTTTTGGGAAAATCTGACCTCTTCCTACGATATTTTATTGGCGGAGGCGGATTGGCCGCCCCCATTTGTTCTCGCTGCTCCTAGAGGGGAGGAAGTAATCCTTCCAAGCTTTTCTCGTCATGTCCCCAAGGACAAAGCGGAGGCTCTCGCAGCTAAATGTGCTGTGTCCCACGCCCCGGCACTGTACCCTAATCACGTGGGCTGGGATGAGGATTCTCCCCCCCATGATATACCACTGCGGTCTATGCCGCAGCCTCAACCCCAATATCCCATCCGGCGGGAAGCTAAGGGTCCCGTTTCCGACATTCTGACACAGTTAGAATATCAAGGAGTAATTGAAACATGCGTATCACCGATGAATAATCCTCTTTTTGCGGTTTCTAAACCCGATGGGTCTTACCGCTTAGTTTTAGATTACCGGCATTTGAACTCTCATTGTTGAACCTTTGCAGTACAGAATACCCATAGTTCTGCGCTAGTAGACAGTCTTGTTCGTAAAAAATATAAAACGACTCTTGACCTTTCCAATGGATTTTACACACACAATTTGTCCCCTGACTGCAGTGAATGGACCGCTTTCAGTTCCGGTGGAAAACATCTGAAATTCCGGCGTTTGCCTATGGGCTACAAGCACAGCCCGGGGGACTTCGCCGCCCGTGTTGTCTCCTTGTTGGACGGCATAGACCCAGATGCATATTCGTACGGGGATGATATATATCTGACAGACGACGAACTATGGCCGCATCTTACCCGAGTAGACCGCATTATTCTTGAATTTGCTGTCTTAGGTTACAAATTTAACTTTGCCAAAACTCACATCGCAGAATATGCTGTGTTGTTTTTGGGCTATGAGCTCAACAATGAAGGTAGGGGCTTAGCTCCCCACTTCCTGGAGAAGTGTGCACTTCTGCGCCCTCCGACGACCCTGAAAAAACTTCAGTCTTTGCTGGGGTTTTTGAACTTCGGGCGTTCTTACATTCCCAAATATGCTCAGCGTATCAAGCCTCTCTATGACTTGATACAACCAACATTTTCGAAGTCATGCTGGCTTCCGGAACATTCACTTATTCTGCAATCTTTGCAGTCTGATCTACTTGAATCTAAGTTCTTGTTAACTCGTGATACCCACACGAACCTGGTGATTAGAATCGTGCCAGGCGCAGTGAGTTTTACTTACTTGACATTTAACGAAGGTGACACAGTACCTATTGCATACAAGTCGCATCTTTACACTTCTGCCGAGTTGCGCTTTTCAACTGTGGAGAAAGTTTTGACTGCAGTGCAAATGGCGATTCTTAAGGAACGCGCACTGGCACAGGGAAAACGCATCTTGGTTGTCACACCCTATCCTGCACTAGAGGCAGTGACAAAGGCAAGTGTACCGAACTCTAAGGCTTTGCACCCCAGTTGGATCCAATGGGCTACTTCTTTGACGTCTCCGGATGTCACCTTTATCTTTGATTCCTCTCTTCAGACACAGGAGTTCTTGCAGTATGAATTTGTTCATCCTCCTCCTCTGTCTTTGCTGCTGCTTGAGGAGTACAAATGGATCATTTACACCGATGGTCCGGCGCAACCGGCCACTGGTTATAAGCATGCATATTCAGCAGCATGTGCTATTGTGGCGGGCAACATAGTGAACGGTGAGTTCAAATCGAGTGTTGTGCACACACAGGCACTGGGAGACAGTACCGCCCAATTGGCCGAGCTGCGCGCTTTAGTGCTCGCACTTGAGTTTGCAGACCCGGATGTGACTACACTTATTGTATGCGATTCTTACTACTGTGTTCAGTCATTTAATGACAACTTATTCTTTTGGTCTCAGAACGACTATAGAGATTCTAAAGGCAGTGCAATTAAGCATAAAATGCTTTGGGTTCGAGTAGCAGATCTTAAAAAACGTCTGCCTCTCACACAGGTGATTCACACTCTTGGGCACCAGCGTGTAGGCGCACACGCGGTCGGTAACAGTTTGGCGGACGAAGCTGCCAAATCAGCAGTAGCCATGTGCTCTGTAGCAGCCGTTACAAGATCCATGACAAAAATAGATAATGATATTTTGGCAGCTATTGCTGCAACTAAGGAAGGTTCTAATTACCCACAGGGTTTCCCTTCCAAGTACTCTTATCACTTAAGTCCCGACCAGGTTCCTTATGTAAGAATTCCGGAAGTTGGTGATCGGCTGATTCCCAACGCGGACCGCAGAAATTCTTTGATAACAGCCGCACACGAAGGCTTGGCTTCGGCCCATGCTGGCGTGTCTGCAACTGTTTCACTTTTGCAGCAGCGTTATTGGTGGCGTGGTTTATACAAACAGACCCGTAATTATGTTCTTTCTTGTGACATCTGTCAACAAATTAAGCCCTCTACGGTTACACGTCCGCCACAAACACAGCTCTGCATTTCTAATAAACCTTTTGGTTGTGTATATCTTGATCACTGCGGTCCATTTTCTTCTGATACTGCATATAAATACATCTTAGTTGCAGTTGATTTGTGCACACGTTTCATCTGGGTTTGGCCACAACGCAGTGCTGACGCTCGAAATGTCATCGGGGATTTGCGTGTCTTTGTGGGAATTTTTGCCTGTGGCACCTTCCATTCCGACCAAGGTCCAGCGTTCGCCTCTAAGGCGTACAAGGACGCGATGAGGTCTATGGGGTGCTGGTGCAATTTTCATCTCCATACAGGCCTGAGGGCAACTCAATTGTGGAGCGAATGAACCGTGACTTAAAGCAATCCTTGACAGCTAGAGTCTTAGGTACTGGCAGGAACTGGCTGGCCCACTTGTATGGCGTGCAACGTGCACTTAATAATCTCCCTAGAAGATCTTTGGGTGGGCGGACCCCATACAAAATGCTCTTTGGCATACAGATGTTTGTGCCAGACCTTGATGGTCTAGACATGGCGGCGACTGCCGCAATCTTTGACGTAGATGATCATTCTACTATGTTACAGGACTTACAGGAGACCCGAGACAGCCTTGCAAGCGAACACTTACCCTCAGCCACAGACGCAGCGCTGCTGATTCCGGTTGCCGGCTGGCTTCCAAAGATTGGGGATCTGGTCCGAGAGAAGGTGGAGAACAAAAAAGAATTTGGCCCCTCTTATCGTGCACTGGTTCCAGTTCTTGGCTTGAAGGGTACTCGTACAGTCATCTTACCACCGCTTCCTGGTCGCAAAGACAACAGATACATCTCCGTGGACAATGTCAAGCTATAACATCTGGCCGATTCTGAATAGCGTAACACCTGCTGTATCATGTCCGGCAATTACAAGAAACCCTGTTTGTGGCCCTCCAGGCTCCACAGGTGCCGATATTACCATTGGGATGGTCGCTTTGCCAGATCGCCTGCTCAACCTCCCGGTTTCCTCCTGCAACGAGGAAACTGAGTACACTTATCCCGCAAGCTAGTCAGTGGCTCATTTGCCTACAACACCACTGAACCTGTCTCGTTTTTCCTTTAATTCATCTTCCACCTCCTCATTTGTCCCAACCAAATTCAGTATTTTTGTATCCTGGTTCAGAGACAATTTTTTGGTCCCTCCATGGACATACATCTGGTTGGTGCTATTTTTGATTTTCCTGTTCATGTCCATTGGCTTTGTGACAGTTTTTTTCTTACTCATCAATGGTCACTACTTGCCAGAACGCTCTGCAGTGAACTCTGTAGCTGGAACTTTGGCTCCGCATTCTTCTTCACACATCATGAAGCATGACCACAAATTTATGAACATTTCCGCCTTTCCAGTTGCAGATGGCATCGTATGGGATGCAGTGAATTTTCAAATTCATGGACCGACAGAAATTATTATTGTCCCAAATGTGCTTCGTGTTTCCATGGGTGATGTGGTAAAAAGGAATATTCATTCAGATGATTGGGATGTGCATGCAATTGAATCGTTATTTTCTGATTTGAAATATTATGCTGCTTTTAATGCTGAGGATTTGTACTTAAATTCAGCTAATTATGCCGACTTGTATTGCTATCAACATTATGGTAACCATTTTTTGCATAAACCGAGTGCACTTAGAGTTAGTTTCAATTACACCCAGTGGGAACATTGCCCGACCCCTCTGCAAGGTAGCTCCCAAACACTGATAAACAAATGTACTTACTTTACAAACTTTGACCGGTCGAACCCAGGGTCATATTATTTTAAATTGAACAGCTCTTCAAATCCAAAGGTGATGCTGACCCACACCAAGTTGCTATATTCAAGCTCCTTTATGGACGCATTAGCTGTTGGTGGCTATGAGCACTGGAAAAACACCATTGATTTGAAATCTATTTGGGGCACAAAATCCTGGCAGGTACGAGGTACAGAAGCCTTGCACCACGCTTGCCTCATCCCGACCCAAATATTATTTTTAAACAGTACTATATACCAAACAACTTGTTTGGGTTTGGCGACTTCCAAACAATTGAATGCACCCACCATTCCTGCGTTGTCATCATTGCCGAACACGGGCTTGCATTTAAATTATTCCCTTGATGCATTGCAAGCTTTGTTTCAAAATAATTCATTTAATGTCTCTACACTAGCTCGATCAGCCTGGTTGGTGTGGCCCATAGCTTCTAATGCCTGCCAACTGCGTTTTCATAACTCTGCTCCTGGTTACAAACAGGACAGACCTGATTCACGTTTTTCTGATTCACGTTCAATTACAACATATTCAGTGGAAAATTATGTAAACAGTGGTTGCAGCACTCTACCTTAGATTCTGTAAAACAACATTTATCCCTGCTATCCAGCAATATCAATCTGGGCGATTTTGTCCTAGGACCTAGAGGTCCAAGATCAAAAAGATTTGTTTATGCGACTTACAATGAAATCTGGAAGCTTTCACAAATAGAAGCTGCTTCCCGTCTACGGGAAATAGATCAAGAAAATCTAGAAAAAGTGCTTGCTGTTGTCGACAACAGTATTAACACCCTGTCTTCCCGCATTTACACATTAGAGAATATTGTTTCATCTGTTGTTGATATTGTACAGGATGACGTGTCTGTGTTATATCATGGTCAGAATCAATTGCGTTCAGTAATGCAGTTTGCATGGACTTTGCAGACTCTGAAAATGGGGAAGGTTCCATGGCATTTCTTAAACACATCTGCATTGTTCTCTCCATTTAATTTAACTGAAAAGCAACAGTTCATGTCCATGAAGGATGCAACATACACTCTTCTACATATCGAAAAAATAGATCCTTTATCATTCTCTGTGGCAGAGACTGACTCTGCAGTATGTCTGCAGTATGGCTAGTACAAATGGTTATCACTTTGCCTTTTTCTTTATTTGAATTCAGTTCATGCATGAAACATTATACTGTTGGCCGTTTTGAGCCTTTGGACAGTGCTTTTTTGCATGAACTTTGGTCCCTACCTTTCACATACAGATGCCTTAGGGATGATAAGGAGGTATTTCTCACAGGAGAGTCTTGCGATTCTACAGTGGGTCATTCCCTTGTTTGTAAAAACATTAAATTGCACGGGGCTTGTAATGTTTCCACCCCGAATCTTGCATGTGTTTTAAAGGGCATTCCTGTTCCGGTTATATCACCTACTTTCACTATGCTTTCTAATGGTAGCTAATGCGTGGTGTGCTGCAAAAATGTGCTTTTTCCACCCCGCGTGGGAAGTTAGATAGTTCCATTTGGCCTTACATACCGACTTTGAAGGCGGATTTCAATAAATTGAGCAGAATAAAGGCGCTATTATTAAACCAGGAGGTTTTGCTGACTTCCGCCCGGGAGACCTTCGTCCTCCAGGTGGCAAGCACCCACAGTGAGATACAGGCCCTTTTAAACACTAACCTCCCCCAACATTTCGGTGAACTGATTCATCGTATATTTAATGCATCTAATACCAACGGCCTTGTACACTTTTTTTAAGTTGTGGGCTCTGGCCTTTTGACTTCCTTTCAGACTATATTTGGTGTAATACCGGCTTTTATTCATTCTATTTTTTCCAGCGTCTTCGGTGGCTTCCCATTGCTCCTAGCCTTAGCTGCCGGAGTATTGCTTTTACTTTGCCTGTTGCGCAATGGCTGCACCTCTTGTGGGCATAGACAACCCAGGGCGCCTGCAGATGCTCCGTGACCGCATGATTGACAGCTTTGGCGTCCTGCCGCTGGCAACATTCAGCGTGGCGTATGGCCTATCTTTTCGCTTTGCGTATTTCACTTGCGTGCAACCTGTGATGTCATGCTTACGATGTCCGTTTTCTTGGTCCGTGGATGTTTGCCTCTCCAATGCGTCCTGTTCTGACCCGGATTTCGACCAGTTGATGGGCCCCTTAATGGCCCATGAACAGGAATGTTCCGGTGACGGATTAATGGCACAATGGGATATCTGGGCGGCTGCTCAGAATCTCCTACAACATAGTTATATTGAATATCACGCAAGTTGTCCCGCAATGCTGATCACTGCTCCCGGTTGTGAGGAACATGAATGCAGTTTTGATTTGCTGAACTGGATGGCATCTCTTTTTTCAAACGATGACAATGATGTCTTTTTGGAGGGTGTTGCTGTCTTCTGCGCATACACTCTGATGGATTAGTTTTGTTGACTCTCAATAACCTGAATATTCAGATTTTTTTTCTCCTCTTTGAGTGATCAATTTTTTTCCCCCTATTTTGACTTTTTTTCTCTTCCCAAACATTTTCCCTCATACAGACGTTTGCATTCTGCTCCATCTATTTGAACTCTGCTTTCGTCCTATGTCTTGTCCAATGGACTGACCAGGGGAGGGTGTAGTGTGGATTATGGCCTCATTGTCGACATTGCTAAGTTAGCTTAGGCCTAACTGCCATGATGCCTCTTTTCCACACGTTACTCCGTGACTTTGTTTTTCCAGACTCTGCTTGTGACCGTTCACATTAGAATGGTCTGCATTTCTGCCTTTCACCTTTTCTGATGTTCTCTGTGGTTTTCGTCTGCACATAATGTACAAGGTCGAAAAACAACGTCCCTTATTGTTTCTGTTCTGGTCAGCCCCTCGCACTTAGACATAACATGAAACACAGCTGCACTGGAGAAATTCGGGTGCTTTTAATATTGTGATCTCCCTGTTGGAGGGACTTGGAGAAAAACCTTTCCAGAGAGAAGAGCTGTGCTTGTCCGATGATGTAAACCTTGCATCTAGTTCTTGAGGTATGGGGGTCCCCCTGACAAAGCTCAGAGGTCTTCTATTTTCATAATAAACTAGTTACTAGCACGGGGAGGGTGGCAAGGCATTATAATCCTTTATCCACTGTCTTTATAAAATGCTGTCCCCGTTTGTATTCTATGGAATTGTGACAATGCTTACTGTTTTGTCTTTATGCATTATGCTGCTAGTACTGGCACGTGTACTGTGTTTTAGAGCATGTTAGTTGAAATAAACATTTTAAACTATACTGTGTCTCTTAATACGCACGTTGTGGACAAGTTTGAGTGAGTAATGAAAGAGTGTTCTTGCTCCCGCGATTCCTGAAAGAGTCTGTGTTCTGGGATGTCTAATCATTGGTAGCTTCGCTGTAGTACGGAGAATGAATGAGACACTATAGCTAGTCGGATTGGGATTTTGGGCACTAAGGTGGATGGTTGGTACACCACTATACACCGAGGTCCTGTTTTCCTGCGCATAGTTCTGTATATGTGCAGAATCCCCGCAACAACACATGCACATTTTTTTGGGGGGGGGCTGCTTCAATGGGGTTTTAGGCCCCCGGGCACCCTTGGTTTTGCGTTTCCTAATTTGGGATTACCAATTAGGTAATTTTCTCTAATCCTATGGTCCATAGGAAGGAATAGCATTTCATAATACTGTGCAACACTGTGGCAATCGATATTATAAAATTGCTATTTTCTTACATACCATTTTGCATTCCCTAAATAGCGAGTACCTACATTTCACTATTTAGGGAATGCAAAATGCAACCGTGACACATTTGTCCCCTAGTTGTAAAATGAATGGCCAAAAGACCACCCACATTGAGAGTGACGGGCATGCCTTCTCCAGAACATTTGGCCGCTTGTCTCTAAATTCTCTGGCTAGTGAAGTGATTTGCGTTCGGCAGATAATGACGGGGCACTGCTCCTCTCTGTACCTCCCAGCCAGCATGAGCTTGATATTTTAGGCTCTAGCAGTATTTGCTAGCTGGTAGGCTGATTTCCTCTAGCAACTACTCGATTGGCCATCCATCTTCAGAGTAAGTGCGATTCAATTATCACTCTTGGTGCCTTTATTTTTGGAGTTAGTGCACAGGAAATGGTCTGTGTTAGTTGCAACCTTATCCAATTCATTATGAGTACTTAGTGGTTGTTACTATAAGCACCACTTTGAATACCAAGTCTTCACATATTACGTGAGTACTCTACCCTCAGGTGTCACCTACATTATGTTGCCCTGAAGAGAACTGTTGCAGGGATTCTGCACATACACAGAACTATGCGCAGGAATACGGGACCTCGTTGTATAGGGGCTATGCCTTCCTACCGCCTCAGTCAGTACCCACAATCCCAGGACCGACTAGCTATAGTGTCTCACTCGCTCTCCTAAACGATCATGAAGATGCAAATGATTAGACACCCCAGAACACAACACTCCTGGATCTCTCAGGAATTGCGTTAACAAGACGCACCTTTTTGCTCACTCACTCGTACATGTCCAGAATAAGAATTGACCGAAACACGAATCTAGTTTAAAATGTTTATTTTAACTATCGTGCTCTATAATGCAGTATACGAGCCACAACCAGCAGCAAAATGCACAAACCTAACACAGTTATCATTGCAGCAAGGCCATGTATCATAAAGGGAGATGCCATTTTATAAAGACAGTGGATAAAGGACTATAAGGCCTAACCACCCTCCCCTGGGTAAGAAGAAGCTTTATTATATAATAGAAGATCTCTAGGCTTTATCAGCAGACCCCATACCTTAGTGCCTAGATGGTATATCTACATTATAGGAACAGCATGGCTCTTCTCCCTGGAAAGGTCCCTCTCCACGTGTGTGTTACCTAAACATGCATCCCCATAATATCAAAGCACGAGTTTCCAGCAGCAGCTGTGTTAGCATGTTCTGTCTAGGTGCCAGGGACTGAGCAGAACAGAATAACAAGGGGCATTGTTTATCGACCTTGCTCACAGTGTTCAGACTAAACTCCAGGAAGAGGCAGAGAACGAACAAAGCAGACAGTTCTCAAGCGAAAAGCATAAACAGAGTCTTGCAAAATAAAGTCATGTAGTAACGTGCGCAAAAGCAGCATCATGGCTGCTGGGCTCATGCTAACTTAGCGATGTCGACAATGTCCCTATCAGCCATGTGGCAGAACCATATACTTCAATCGGGCTCGAAACATCATTGGCACTTTTGTTGTATTCTGATGCATCCCAAAAGCCTATGTGTGCTCTGGAACGCATAAATTGAAAGTACTCTTGTACAATTTGGGTATTTTCACGTTTATGTGGTTCCTCGCATTGGGACACCGTGCACAGTCTATTTGCCTTTTTGTTATGTATATATGTTATATGTGTACCGTCAGATGATTTGCATTTTGGAATCTTGTTTTTGAATAATGTCTACATTAAATGGTCCCTTGGGCTCTAGCCTGTCCTGTATTCTTACATTTATGGTCTGATTATGATGTTTTGGTGTATAGATACAAGAGTGCAAACCCCTGTTTACACACGGTTTAAAATTACAAGTTAAATGCCTCAATTTTACAAGAGAAAAGCATACACTATTTACTGTATCATGCAGATTTGGGTGTGTTAGACACTGAAATCCGCATGTTATTCCCCATAAACTCTTAATAGGTGCAATAAACATCTGTTATTCAGCGCCAAGATGCCCCGTTGCTGGGGTGAATGTGTGCTTTACAAATACACATGTTATGTTATGTTATATTATTTATAGCACCTGAAGAATAATGTACCCTGTAGTATCGTTGTTAGAAAGTGGTCCTGACACTATGGGCCGCCCGGATTTTTCGCTTTTTGAGCACCTAGATGTTGAGGTTTTACAGTGGGAGAGCCGCATAAATTGGGACTCATCCACAGTGAACTCATGATGAAAGAGACTGCCTGTGGATTTTACTGGTGTCCCCCTAGCTTGACTAGGCCACTGCGCAGCAGCTGGAGTAAGGGGCACCGGGCTGGTTACATGCAGACACCTGTGTACATGCGTGTGCACACGTGTAGGGGCTGCGCAGGGGAGATTCTTGGTGTGCGCATTCCAGGAGCAGCTACAAATAGAATGGTGTGGCAGGACTTATGCAGAATTGGGTGGGCACACGGAATAGGCCTTATACACTAGGAAGGAACATGCCAGGGAAAGTCAGTGTGCTTTACTGTGTTTTTCACTTCATTATTCCCCTATGGGGATGTGGAGCCCATGTGCTAGATTAACTTCCATAAGGCCTACAGATTCCAGACACGCACTAAAGTTCACTGTAGCGGATGTGAAAAGAAGTATTCTGCAGAGTCCAGAGTCATATTTGTACTGCTTTTGGGTCATCCAGAAATGTTACATCTCTCTGAGTCAGATCATAACCAGGGCCTGGCTGGGGGTTGAACTCAGCAGGCTGGATTGATGACCTTTCCCTCCCAGAGCGAAGACCTCCTTTCCACGAAGGGAAGATAGGCGGAGCTACAGGCTCATCCATCAGCAGCTATCACTGGGTGCCAGGCACCAGGCTGCACCTAGGAGGAAGGGCTCTGGTTTCACAGACCATGTGGCCAGAGACCCTGGACGACGCCATTTTGAACCAGCCCAGAGGCTGGACAAGAAGGAGGGAGCAGGGGCAGGGAAGTGATGTGGCGCTGTTGGATAGGACCAACAGAGACTTCCTGCCAGCCCCCTACTCAACTTTTAAAAAGTGCTTGCACAGGAAGAGAAGCTCTCTCTGGGGTGTGGTCTGCGGAGGCGGAAGGTGCTGGAGCCTGGCAATGGGCAGTTGGAAGGAGGTACCCCCTGACTGCCCCCCAGGCCCCTAACAGCACCAGAAGAAGAGACCAGGACCAGTGCGCAGACGCAGGGGCCTCTGCGCAGGAAGAAGAGAGGCCCAGGAGGAGAGCCAGGCGAAAGTCTGGCGCAGGGAGCCAGTGAAGACCGCTCCCTGCAGAATGCCCCTCTTGGAGACCCGGAGGGCGAAGAGAGTGCTCCTAGTGGCTGGGGGCCACCGCAAGGAGCAAGAGGACGTGAAAATGGGGCAGATCGGACCCCCAGGGGCTGAGATATGGCCCCCAGAAGGTGAGCGACCTTTGACCCCCACGAAGAGGAGGTCGGGGGCCCGGGAGCCCATCCCCGGGCCCCGAAGCAAAGCCGGGAGCGCCGTCGCGCTCCTCGTGAAGATTGTGCCCTCCAGGGTGCCAGGAGCCCACCCTGGCCCCCGGTAATGAGGAAGGAGGAGGAGCGCCGTCGCGCCCCCCGCGAAAATGAGCCCCAGGGGCCCGGGACCCCATCCCCGGGCCCCGAAGCAAGGTCGGGGAGCGCCGTCGCGCTCACCGTGAAAATGTTCCCCAGCGGGGCGCCAGGAGCCCACCCTGGCCCCCGCCGACGCGCGAAGCAGGGGAGGGGCCCGGGAGCCCATCTCCGGGCCCCGTGCGGCGAAGAGGCAGTGGGGAGCGCCGTCGCGCCCCCCCCAGGACGAAGACTCCGGGACCCCATCTCCGGGCCCCGCGGTGATGGCTGGCGTGTGGTGGGGGAGTGCCGTTGCACTCCCCCGAAGCCCGGCGAAGCCGGCGAAGACTGGCCGTCTGCCCGAACTGGGTTGCCGGCTCCCGCGGCAGCACGCGTGGGTGCTGGCTGGGCGGGGAGCCGGCGGGGGCAGCCGGGGGTGGGCTCCCCGGGCTGCCCTCCTACAAATGGACATGCGGGGGTCCCGGGTGGGACCGGAGCCCCCCCCGAAGGAAGACCACAAGCGGTGCGAGGGGCCCGGCTGGGACCGGGCCCCGAAAGATAGAAGGAGCGGCCGGGGTGGGCTCCCCGAGCCGTTACCTCACCTGGGGGTCCGGGTGGGACCGGGCCCCCACCAAGCATGGAAGGAGGCGCGGCGCCAGCTGGATCGCGGCTCTCCCCGGCGCAGCGGGAGAGCCGCTCATTAAATATTCACTAAAAGGAGCACAAAGCGCCCCATAATGCCTTGCCAGGCATGGGGAAATCATCGTTTTTGGTGCGAGGTGGCCCCCAGAGGAGGGGGTCACCCTCAAGAGTGAAAAAGGGTGCTGGGGGAGCTGCTGGAGAAGCGCAGTCTCCCCAGCACGAAGTGAAGTCCCACCCTAAGTTTCCTAGGGATTTGGAATGGATAACCCCTCATGGGCTCAACCAGCATTTATACACCTTCTAGGCTGGAACTTTTGTTCTACAGCTGAGGGTGTATTGCGACGGGCTTAATGGAGTGAAAGGCTGAGTTGGGGATGGCTCGAGAAGGGCATCCCCTGGAGGTGAAGAGGTGTAATTGCACCAGAACTGCATTTACTAACGGTTATTCCTTTTTAGAGGGACTGGAGGTCACATATGTAATGTGAGGTACCTGTGTAAGGTGGTGTCATAAGCAAAGTGGGTTATGTTGCCAGACATTCCTGCTAGGGTGTCTGGCTGTATAGGCGTAATCCTGTGATTTCATCTCTGATGCCCTTAGGGGCTGTAATTGCAATGCATTCTAATGTCCAACAAAGGTGATGAGTACTGTCATTCTAAGGTGTGCGTAAACATGTATTCTTGCTGCTGCACTTAGGTGAAGACCCAGACTGCTAGCCCTTAAGATATAGAGGTGCATACTTTATGGACAGTAGGAAATGCTCAGTCAGGGTTATGTGTCACCAAGGCAGGTGTACCCATTTTTAATGCGCGTTGAGGTAATGGGGTGGGTCGCCACTGGGATGGTGCCAGTGCGCAGGGCCCTCGCTCCAGGTTAGGCTCAACACACTGCATTAGGGGGCAAGATGATGTGCATACATGGGAGTGGTGGTACTAGACCCCACCCCCTTTTGGGAGGGGTGGAGATGTTACGCAATGTCACAAAGTAATTCCAACAGCTTATGTATATTTGTAAATTGGTGCATAGTATTGAGTAGTGTGTGTGTTTAATAAATGTACTCTTACTTTTATAAAGCAAAGTACAGACTGGACAATCAATTATTGAGTGTTATTTCTGCGCACCTGCAAATGGCGATTACTAGCCCACACCACCTCCCTTGAGTAAAGCCTCAGACTGCTCTGCAACGCTACCCTCTGAGAGTCAGGCGCTACAATTGGGTGTTTGGTTCCCAGTGAAGGACAAATGTAGTCATGTTATTTGTGCAGGCCTCACAGATACTGCCTCATTTTCCAACAATCGTTATTTGTCAGGTGTTCCAAATGTCGCCTACACTCGCAGTCAGAGCCTTAGTGTTCGTCAAAAATGTGTTTGGATCAATAGCAGTCGCGGTCCTTGTAGAAGTGCCGGCCGGGCGGTGACGTGGGGCGGGGGAGGGGCAGGGTGGGGGGTTGCAAAGTACGGATTACGGACCAATACAGGTAAGTAAACATTTAAATCAATAAAACGAATTTCGTTGTGAGCGCTGCATCGCCAAATGCGATGCAGTGCGCGCAACGAAATTCGTTTCATTGATTTAAATGTTTACTTACCTGTATTGGTCCGTAATCAGTAATTTGCTACCCCCCACCCTGCCCCTCCCCCGCCCCACGTCACCGCCCGGCCGGCACTCCTACACGGACCGCGACTGATCAATAGGAATAGCCATTTAATTGAAATCCTGTTGGAGAATTGCTTTGTTATATAACGTAAGCCCAGGCTCTGCTGGCAGCTCTTTTTTATGCAATACAAAATGAGAGGAAGCATCTTGAATGATGCAGAAGTGTTCCTACTACCAAAGATTTGGGGCAAAACTGGAATGGAAAAAAGATGTGATACACTTTCCACCATTACAAGGGACACCTTGCTAGATGCCATTTAGGTTAGCGCTCTAGCGTTCCCATGGGTAACCAGGCTCTTGTTAACTTATTGCTGCGCGGCCATGTTGTAATTGCTGTGCATCTCAGGCACCTTAGGCTATCAGTTTATCGCGCTGCTATTCATTTGCTGCTGAACCTATAGCTGCTAAGGAATCTGTTACCATTTGATTTTATAAATATGAAACTTGTTATCTTAATGAAATCTCCTTAGTTCCCACAAAATACGCTCCACATGAAGCATTACGGCATTTGGTCGGTAACTATTTGTCTATTCTGTGCACTTTCTATCTCTTCTCTCAGACTGACATAGGTGTACTCATCGGCACTCTAGCGTTCCCATGTGTGGCAAGGCCAGGGTCTCACCTACTTAAGGTGAACTGGTGCGTGGCCATGCGTCGGGCGCCCTGCAGGCATGCCATAGGCATGACAGTGTAGCAAGGCCTTTGTATTCTTGGGAGTCAGTTATAAAGTGGGTGGCAATATTTTTTTTATTTTTGAGCATCAGGTCAAACACTGATTTTGTACAATTAATCGGATAATCAGACTAACGGTTCTATGTAATCTTTGCAGGGAGGTAGCAATGAAGCAGAGGGATAGTTTGAAACCTCAAACCGGCAATTATTCGGGAACTCTACCAAAACCTGCACTTAGGAAAATGTCAAAATGTACAGTCACAGAAAGAACAAGTTAATGTGAACCTTGCTTAATGCATGATCCTTGGTTTGTCAGGCTCACTACTGGACCCTCTTACCACCTAGGATGCAGCACCATTTGACAGCTATAAGAGAACCTCTTTGTGCCATTAGTAATCACTCCCTTTGGGAGGGTGTGATTCCCACGATTGATAAAAAGTGATGATAGTTTGTTTATTAAAGAAGGTCCTGCCAGCCTTTCTCTCATACGCAATGTCAGCTCAATCTCCCTCCTCCCCATTTGTGGTCCAATATCTGGATACATTTTTTAAAAGGGTACATTCCGAACATCTGGAGTAAAGTAAGATGTGGCGACATCAAACCGCGACCAGGCCTGAAATTCAAATTTGGCTCCGGAGCTTTTGATTCACCAAGGCCTCCAGCTGGACCAATCCAAAGTCGTAGAGCTCATACCCAGCCTACCAAGGAGACCTGCGCGATGTTTGAGAAAAAGCACAAAAAAGTGACCATGACAGAATGTAAAAACTTGACTGGGGCCTACCGCTCACTGGAGCTGACCTGCGCTCCATCGTGGTCAGCCTGAAACTTTGACTTTGTCACAGTCAAGCACGACCAGATGTCTCAAGTTGGCGCTTTTGGCTTTTAGGCACTAGAAAGTGTTAATTCTTTAAAAATTCATATTTTCGGTTTCCTACATTGGATGTTTGTTGTTTTGGTGTCATTTTAAGCATACAAATATTTCCTATTTGTATAATGGTGTTGGATTTTTATAGTGTGATATGTCTTACTTATTTTAATGTATTGATGTTTTTAAATGCTTTACACACCTTTCTCCTAAATTAAGCCTCCCGGTTGCAGCCAGCTACCAAGGAATGAGCAAAGGAATAATTTATTGAGACCTTGACTGAACTTTATATTGTGATTGTTGACTTTTTACCAGTAGTAAGCCCTACTTAATCCTACTAATAAACTACCTTCCATCATTGCTTGCACCCAAAAGGATTATTTTTTAATCCTTTTGTCCGGTGCATAAAAGTTTTAACGGAGTTTGACCTATGTACCCACAGACAAAAGTGCAGCGGTATTGTCAGATGGCACATTACACTCTTCAGATGCCAATATTTTAGTGGTATCAAAGTTTACTCACACTTGACTTGGTGGCAGTGCCTTTTATATCCAGGTGGCTCATCTCTGGACCAAGCTGCCTGTCTCACTTTATTTCAGTTCTGGCCACTCAAGTTCAGGAAAGCTTTGAAAACCTGGCTCTATAAACAATAATCAAACTATAGCTGTATATCATCTAATTCCGGCAATTATCAATACTAGGACTGCTTCCTCGGTAACAGTGCTCTCTAGAAATGTAGTAATAACACAAATAATAATAATAATATTAATAATAACAAAGGAATAAACATAATAATGATCATAAAAATAGTTATTTTCTGGGTGATGAAAAATTCAGTTTTTTTACTAATGTTGTGTGAACCACAGTAAATGTATTTTTTCTTGCTGTGTGAAAATGGATGCCAACTATTACTTATCGATGAGTCCCAAATCTTGTTCAAATGAGGCGCATGTGATTTCAAAGAGGCCATCGCTGAATGATGTCACAGTACGTCTCAAAACCCCAACTGACATCATCAAACAAAGCAACGTTCTACAGTGCCTATTGTTGGTGATTGATATGCAAGACTAGGCAAAGACAACTGTTGTTTCTCTAAAGTAGAAGACCCCTTGAAAATATAATGCAGTCCCCCGGCACAATACTTTCAGTGCGCACACTGAGAGTTATAAAGAACTCCAGAATGGGGATTTTAGTTGTCCAGGTGAGCACAGCAACACATCTTTATTTGTGGAGAATTCTGAGAAAGGTGGTCACACCCCTGTGAAAAATGTCCAGGAAACCCAGCATTCTATTCATATTTTTATTGCAAAGTTCATCCTGTCATCAATATATAGAGAAAAACTCAAAACAGATTGCAGATTATAATTTTCATATTTTTAAAAACGAACATCAAAGAGTCAGACAAACAGGAGCGTTGTGCCACTGTTATGAGCAGCTCTGTATTCCAGAAGTGATCCATTTCTAGATATTACAATAACAAATAAACCATGCCCATCGTTGGGTAAAGGTCTTCTAGGTTTACCAGGTCAGCTCATCTGTGGATTGCAAGGTAATAGCGCCTCATGCCCAAAGGACTAAATAACAATAAAAACATCCTTTTGCACGTCACAGTGCAATGCAGACCTGTGTTGACTTTTCCAGAATAGAACCTATTATTAAAAGTTGGTGTTTGATCGCACTGCATCTTGGTCTGCTAGTTTTACAGAACCGATGAGGTTAGAAAAATCGATTCGGGAGCGTTCACACCCAGGGAGATGATGGAGTTTTCAGACTTAATCTAACCAGACCACCTTTTCTTATCCTTCACAGAGGCATGCTGCTGCAATATCTGCCTAGCCAGTCAGTATTGAGGCACCATCTTCCTTATACCTTTGTTCGCCCACCCGGTGTGGAAAGCTTTTAAATAGGCCAGACAGTCAACTTTGCAGACAATGTGATCTTCTGGCCGACTCCGGTCTGTAGGTTAGATTGCAAGGAATATTCATCTCAAATATATTTTAATAATTTCATTTCAAATATATTTGAACTCCCAAATCATTTAGACTGCCTAACTGCCAAGATTCATCTATGAATTCCAAATAAATGTGTGGGAGCAAATTGAAGATGAAATTTAGGTAAACTTTAAAAGCATGGCTCCAAAGCTTGATTGAATCCTGAGTTTCATGGAGTGGGTGCTGCGATGGTGGAGTCATCTTCCCATCGCAAGTGATGGGGCATGCTGCTGTTAGTATAAATACTTGACTTTCTGCCACTTAACTCCTGCCTGACATCTACATTCCCTTCTACTCTGTACTGACATCATGTGTCGTCCTGTGTGCAGTACATCCATTTCCAATCAATACTAACTTCACATGTCTTCATATATTGATATTATATGCCCTGGTAAATTTATCAAAGTAAATACATAGAAACATTGTGACAATCACTGACCATTTCTTCCAAACCAATCAATAGTAGCATGATGTAAATTATGACCACGGCTGTACTTAGATGCAATTAACTTGGCAGATTGTGCTATAAACAAATAAAATCAATGTATGTGAAATGGCCTCATACAAGAGGTCAATGACTGGTTGACCAGGAGACGATACTTCTAGAAGAACATACTCAATAGATTCAGAAGTCTGAGGAGGAACTATTTCGATGGGGAAAGGTAGCCAATTGCTGATCTGGAGATGTTGACATGCCCTTGTTTTAGGAATATTTCTCACCATCGGAGCAGCGGAAGTGCTCAATCTCTACTGCTGGACCATCTGAACAATACATTATTGGCTGTTTACAAGGTTCTTCACTGACACAGTTTTTGGTGGCAACTGTCAAGATCCGGTCTGTGAAGAGAAAAAGAGATGGGTCAAGAGAAGGACTGGAGGTGCAGCTTACCACGCCTGACATCAAGGACATTGGCTTGGCCACGTCACTGAATCCACTAAATCTTAGCCAATGAATAAGGATTGTGAAAGGGATATTCTCAATGAAAAGATACTAGAAAATAAGTCTATACCACATGTATTTCCAAATACACCCTGTAAAATATTTTTTATGCTTCCCTAAACTTTCTGAAATATGTCCCTGGAATTTACAAGATAACCTAAGCTAGAAAAGGAAGTTTAACACAATTCTGTGCATGCAAAAAAACACCACAAACTGATTGTCCACATGCACAGCAGCATGTAATCTTCTTAAAATTCCATTGATTACATGCACTGGCTACAACCCCCCTCCTTCTCCATAAACTTCTCAATATTACCAAAAAGTAAATGTAGAACTTTACATGTCCCCTGAGGTTGGGACACCAGGTAGAGGTTATTCTTCCACCTTGCACTAGAACCAGACTTCATTCCTCCCCATTTTTACCTGACCCTCAGCTCTTATGATGCAGCCTTTTGCTATACCCATACATGATTGGGAGGACCTGGTAAAGCAATGACAGGTACAAGCCATCAGTTCCAGGGAAGCTAGGGTGAGCAACTTTTTTACTCTTACAGAACTTATACATTCTAATTTTTTGGTCCAAAAGTCTTCCAAAAGCACAAAACACTGGCGTGATTCAATGTGACTGAGTTTAAGCAGGAACTTCATAGGAACATATTAGATCTTGTATAGAATGGAAAGAAGTGAATATATGTACAAACGAAGGGCAGAAATGCAAAGACCTGTGGACGAGTCAGTTATTATTGAATGTTGGCAACTGGCCCTCTAAGGCATTGGGTGATAAAGAAAGTTAGGTAGTTGCCTTTCTGAGAGAATGCATGTTCTGACTCTATGGAGGAGTTTCCATATGAGGGGGAGGAACACGTCCTCAATAGATTTAAAGGTACAGATGTGAATCAATAAATATATCTATGAGAGGTAATCCTGTTCCTGCCGCACAGTGCTTTTTAAGGAATGTCCTTGCCTGTGGGCCCACATTAATGGGCCAATCTTTCAGGGCACCGTTCAAAGTCAAAGCCTAACATTTCTCATAGTGGACCATGTGCTTGAGTAGATAGGGCCAATCTGTGGTAAAACCTGTGGGTTCTGGGAAGGAGGTAATGTGTCTGTTTCTTTGATAAGGAGAACCGGTCTAGCTCTGTCTTTTTTTTTAAGCTTTATTTATCCAAAATATCACAGGGCCATGGTACAAAAGAAGCAATATATCAATAATTCAGTAGCAAAAAATAGTAATGTACAGTAATGATTCATAGATACATTAAAAAACCTTTATAGTCGCAAAATACATAAATTCTAGGGTAAAAAAAAGTTGTTTCAAAGAAATTCATTTTGCATATCTTATCTCCTTTATTCCGGTACTCTAAAAACTATAAACCCTTACGGAAAATGTCTACAGTTGGCACTTCATTACTAATGGTTGGCTTATATGTGTCTATTGCTGCCCCTCTTCGCCGCTATTCTTGAAGCATTTAATCTTCCCCCTAGATTTGTATAAATTTATGGGTAGCCCCTATTCTAAAGGAATAGAGTTTTTCCTTATCTTTAGTTTGCCTCATTTTAACTACCCATTGTTGGAATCTGGGTGTCTCCAGTTTTGTAAAATCAGAGACTTGGCTACCAAAGAAGCAATAAAAAGGAACTGCTTTTGTCGAACTGGTAGATTTAAATTGGGAATCCCACATAAGGTGTTCATCTAGCTTTAAATCATGCGCTTTGATCACATTCCTGCCTGCCTGACAGTCTGTAGGTGACTCCTTCCCATACAAAGCCCCTTCTTAGTCAAATCCCCCTAAAATCAGGATGGGTTAGCATACCATATTGGTGTATCTTTCCTCCTAAATCCATGCATTTGGTCTCCAGGCCGGTGCACTCCATGGTATCATTAGCCTGGCAGGTAGTGGTGTTTTCAGAATAACACATGGGGCATCGCACTCCGTTGGGTGTGTCGTTCCTGGGCGGTACTGTGAAACCAAGGGGAAGGAAATTAAACTTCGGTTTGGGAAAACCTGACATTATTCTGTGCATTGCCAGGTGGGATAGATACTTACTCAGGTCACTTACACTATGGTACCGAGGCCTGTATTAGCTTCACTCCTTTTTATATACCATGTACACCTAGAAGAATATCATGCAACCGCCCCTCACACAAAAGTGTGTGTGTGTGGGGGAGGGTCATTTGTTATTTCTGTGCATGCATGTTTGTTTCTACATATACAGACACAGATGAGTGTGCCTGTATGTATGTACAAGTATGTATGTGAAGATTTTTTTCATGTAAATACACTTGTAGGCATGCTAATCTGTAGGAGGGAATGGCAGTGCATTTCTCAAACGTGCAGCCACTCCAAGCCAGTGGTGCTGGCTTCTGGGCAGCCATTGTAGGTTTACACCTACTAAATGTTATACATTTGCAGTGGTGCAATATCTCCATAATTCTGCCACCCTAAACCAATTATATATTCACATGCAGTGTGAATCAAATATAATTATGGACACATTCTGCTAAAAGCACCACACATTATGTTAAACTATGTGAACAGAGTTTAGCTAGAACAGAGAAGCAAATTGTCACATTGAGATCTACGGTCCTTCAGTTAATGGTGCTGAATTTTGTTAACGATACATTGAAAGAAAACTCAGATATTAGAAGAGATACTACAGCAGGCATACAGAGCAAATGTTTGGGGAAGTATGATGGGTCTTCTTAGTGCTTAATTTGAACCGGTGGTTTCCGGTGGTCGGCATCTGCACTTAATTGTCAACACCAGCACGTTTGCCTTTCAGCCACATGGTGGTGCTGTTTGCCTAATTTTGTGATGAAGACAAACACAGTTGTTTAATAATTCTATAAACATTCAAAATGACTAAGACATGTCATCTAAATGATAAAAGAATAGCTTGGGTGGCAGGCATTAGCCCTTTTTTTGTTTAAAAAGTCTGAATTGTCCTTGGCAATGGGTGGTGCATGCTGCAGTGGTCTCCAGACAAGGATCCTGGCACTTGTTTTATTACAAATTAAGTGATGAGGAGAGTGATGATTACACAGAGGCTGTGGTGGAAGGGGAGTTGAACTTTGTCCTGTTCTTTTTAGCCACTGAAAATAAAATGTGTGTCCTGGTGGGTTGGTGTGGGCAGCATGCATGAAGGCAGAGGACTATCACCCACTGCAGAAGACCAAGGGTCATTGAAACCTCCTGGGCAAATGGTGGCCATTTGTGGTGAACTAGCTCAGAGTTGTCTTTTGGTGAGGTCACCAGACATATTAGTTCTTGGATTGTGGCTACTGATTTCAGTCATTTTATTAAGCAAATAATATTTTGTGACCTTCAACTAGACCTACTGTTAAGCGAGGACCATGGAGGAATGGAGCTCTTACAGCTGTTCGGGATCAGACTGCAAGGCTCAATGGTTTACAGATGTGAGCCCTTCAACTAATTTGACATGAAAAAGAGAATGTTTTGAGTCATTATCCTTTAAGCTAAGTACAGTATGATATTCGAGGTCCACATACCAACGAGATCTCTTGTGTTGCAGTTTTCCTGCTCACAGTAGCTCTTCTGCATCCGGAACTGGAAGCCTCCGATGCTCTCACTCAGGAAGTAGTTGCTGCAGTTCTGGTTTACTGCACAGTCCTTGAAGGTCATGGATGTTGTTTGGCCGTCTATGGAAACACAAAGTCAATAAGGTCACCCCGCTTAAAAAGCCAACAAAATCCATTTCCATGATGGAGAATGCCCAGCAAATCAATGCTCGATCAAAACAAACAGGCTGTGATGCTCTCTCCTACAGAGAGGGCTTCTAGACACCACTTTGCAACTTTCAGCAGATACCACGACCTGTGTTTATAAAGCTCACATTCACTCCTTGGGGTATCTTGGCATTGTATAAGAGATGTTTATTCCTAGCCAACTCAATGGTTCTCCCTTGATCAATCTTAGAAAGTTGAAAGGCTGAGTAGAGCCGTTGAAATTTGACGCTGTTATCATGAGGACAAAAGTTCATGGAGGAGATTAATTAGTCCACTGGGCATCATACCTGGCTTGTCAGGTGAGCCTTCTTGTGACACTTGAGGGTGCTAAGGCATTAATGTAAATAATGTGTGTTAATGTTTGTTAATATACAGTGCAAATGTCATACAAGGGGTGCAAAGTGTGCAAACTAGGCCGTGGTTAGTTTTTCTAGTTTGGAAATGCCAACAAACTCGTACGTTTTTGGATACTCTGATCAAATCCTTTCGCACCCTGGAAATGGTCATAGAATTATTCCCCTTCCAAGATGTTGCAGAGCACTTTATCAACGCCAGATTTGATAGGGCCGTAGGCAAGGGGCTTTCTCCAAATCAAAAATGTTTTCACAATGGAGAAAATGAAAGGGCACATTTGAGTAGCGGGCTGCATTCTCCATTTGCATAATTCTATGCTATGTAGAAAACCCAGATTTTTTTTTTCTTGTTTAGGCCCCCCAGCACTCTTGAAGCGTTGGGCAGCTCTAATGCTGCTCCTACCTCCCCCATGATATTGGACGTTTTTTTTCCTCCATCACACAGATCACGATTTGTTTTTAATGCAAATTTAAAGATGGCAAATAAAAAGTCAAATGTACTTAGGGATTCGCGATACTTTAGACGGTGGTGAAATTCAAAAATATAAACATCCTTACCCAGCAACTATTTTAAATCCTTCTACCTACAGATCTACACCAAACATAGGGGAGAACACAATTTATGCTTTCATGCCAAATTTGCAGCCAATCCGATCAGTGTTTTTTGCTCAGAGCAAAATTTCCTACAGGATGCAAAAATGGGAAAACAGAACGTTGGGGAGAGGAGTTGGCCTAACGGCTAGGGCGTCCGACCTCGAACCTCGGGAACTGGGTTCGAGTCTCGGCAATGACGCTGAACATCCTGTGATTCTGGGCAAATCACTTAGGGGCATATCTACAAGGCCCCGCGATAAAGTTATCGCCGCTTTAGCGTCCGTTTTCGGACGAAAAGCGGTGATAATTTTAACGCCCTATTAGCAAGGACACGCTAACGCGTGAATCCATGCTTCTTCGCCCTTTCTCCCATCGCCCAGCTTTGCATCTCTAATGAGATGCAAAGTGGGCGTTCCTCCCAGAATAACGGGAGAAATGTCGCTAAGCGACATTTCTCCTATTATCAAGCCTCACGCTATGAAGCATAGCGACAAGCAAAGTAGCGATAACCTCAGTTATCGCTACTTTCCTTACGCCTGCTTCAAGACTGACTTAGCCATGATATCCTATGTAAGGTGGATATCATGGCTAAGTATGTCTTGCCCTATCAGCAAGCTATCGCCAAACCTTGTGCGATTATCGCTGTATTTCCAGCGATAATCGCACAATTGGCAGCTTGCGCTCTGAATTTTATCGCTTTGGAGATAAGCGTTGCTGATAGCACGCTATCTCCGCGATAAAATTCAGAGTTGGCCGGCGATAATTATCCTCGCGCTAAGAGCGCTGAGCGATAATTATCGCATGGCCTTGTAGATATGCCCCGAAGGGGCATATTAACAAGGGCTTTATCTCCGCTTTTTTGGCTTAAAAAGCGGAGATAAAACTATCGCCCTATTAACAAGAGGGTGCTAACATGCATAATCCCATGTTAGCACCCTTTTTCCCAACGCCTCCCTTTTCATCTCTAATGAGATGCAAAGTGGGCGTCACTGGGCGTACCCCGGATGGACTACCTTGTAAAATATCGCTGATGTTCACATC
Organism: Calotriton arnoldi; assembly: GCA_963921515.1. Classification (NCBI taxonomy): domain Eukaryota; kingdom Metazoa; phylum Chordata; class Amphibia; order Caudata; family Salamandridae; genus Calotriton; species Calotriton arnoldi. The sequence continues at coordinate 527,328 of CAWUFW010009182.1, forward strand.
GCGATATTTACAAGGCAGCTCACTGGATTTTAGCACACGTTAGATTTTGGCGAAAACGGCGGTTTTCGCCAAAACTAACGTCTGCTAAAATCCTGACTTACCTATGCTTAACATAGGGGTGGGTTATGCTGATACGACCACAGGGTCGTATCAGCAGAAGATCGCCGTTTGCAGGGAACATCGCTGGAAATCCAGCGATGTTCCCTGCAAAGCAGCGATTTCCCCGCTATCGCTGGTATTTTTATCGCTTTTGAGATAAGCGTCACTGATAGCGCGCTATCTCAGCGATAACATCCGGCGATAATTATCCTAGCGCTAAGTGCGCTTTGCGATAATTATCGCCGGTTGTTGCTGATATGCCCCTTAATCTCCCCGTGCCTAACAAAAATGAATGTGTGTCGTAACGTAACTGGTGCTATGTAAAGCGCTCTGACACCCGATTCGGGTCAAGTTCGCGCTATATAAAACTCTGCAATAAAAAACAAAAAACAGAACGTATAGGCAAATCCAAAAATGCCTTTTATGAGTGATAGAGGTGCACAGTGCGGGTTGGCTGGCGCAAGGCTTGCACCAATCCTGCCCCGGGCAGGCAATTGAGATCAAAGTGCAGCTGGAATTGGCTACAGGGCTTGGCTTAGTCCAGGGCCAGCACCCAACCAATGTTGGCCAGCCAAGACCTGCTGTGCACAACTTTCTTCCATGTTCAGTGTGCATTGGCCACAAAGACTCAGTGGCTGTCAGGCCCTGCACTGGCTCAAGCTCAACCCCTCGTGGGCGCCAGTCCCTGGTGCGTGTGGCCTTTGGGCAGGAGCTCTGCAGGTAGGCTACAAGGATTAGCCTGTGACTGGGCCCTTCACCCAAATCATCGCGGTGAGTGCAGTGGGCATTGGCGACACGGCCTGGTCTTTGACCAGGTCATGTGCCGAACCCACTGCCAGTGGCAAACCCCCGCTGGTTGTCCTTGTAGGCAGCTATTTCCAGCTCCACGTGACATTTTCCCAAATTTATTTTTTTAAGTGATAAATTATTTTCACATGTTGGGACAGGAATCCCCTTTGCATAGCATGCAGGAATGTCCCACTGTCCTGAGTACTTGACTGCATTCCTATCTGGTATCCAGACTTTTATTTCAGCCCTGCTGTCACTCTAATCTAAACGTGTGCAGAGTCCTAGGCATATCTTGTACAATGTGAGGTACTGGCACTGTCCTGTGACCTGAAAGGCGTAACAAGCATGCCTTCATTTTTGATAAACATAATACAAAATATACACATACACATTTGTAAGCAGGCGTCATCCATTGGCCTGATAAATTGTCATTTCCATTTTGCTTCTGATAGAGCGAAATGTTCTTGTGAATTGTAGGGGTGCATCATAATCACTGATAGGCCGCACCCACATGTATTCAGACATATATTCGTATATTCAGTTTCATATTAATGTATGTTTAGTAAAGAATGAATAGTTTGCTGAGACAAAGCGAATCAGCAGTATAATGATGTTAGTATAATGGAGTGAAAATAATGCATAGAGGAATTAGTTCGTGTGTGTAATGTAATTGCAGTAGTTAAACGTGCACCATATTAAAATTGCACATGAAATTCATTGTTTGCATATGAATCGTAATGAAAATGCTTATAGGGAAAAGTAAGATGTGTGTTTAAAAGTCATATGTAAAGGCCTGACTACATATATGCTTAGAGAAGGCCTGGTATATTCTTATGTTAGCTTATATTGTAGGCCGAGAAAAGTTTCTCTTGGTTAGGCTCTCTGGGCACAAACGGTAGATTTAATTTGCACAGTAGAAGGTTTCTGTTGAAAGTATCTTTTGTTGCAGGTGCAAGGACACATGTCTCGTTAGCAAGACTAACTCTTTGTTTTCGAAAGCTAGAGAGAGGGGAGGCATGGTACGGGGAGTGAAAAGGAATGTAGGGATGATACTTTCGGCGGAGAAGGTGCCTGGGACTCAAGGTCAACGCAACCGTCCAGGATGAAGTAACCGTTTCGATGGAAAAGCACAAGAAAGAAGACCTGGCCAAGGAGGCGTGACAAAGGCGTGTACAATTGTATTGTGGTTTTGTATTAGGGATAGTGCCCTGAGGGAGGAGGCCAGAGAAGAGGTAGGGGAGACCTGAGAGAAGGACAGAACTGAGCTTAGGTATTATGTGATTGCACTTCTTAGTAAGTCTTCACAGCTGACACCTTTTATTCACTCTTGTCTGGGAAAATCGTTATGCAGGGATGTCACTTAGCGTTAGAGTAGGGACAGCAATTGATTTTAAGCTTGTTTAGTCCAATGAAAAGCAACTTAGAAATAGGAGCAATCATAGTCTGGTTGATCCTTCTAGAACTTTCTATTCTTCTTATCCTGAGTCGGATGAGATTTCTGCGTAGATTATTATTTGTATTAGTGCCCATCTATTTCTTTAACCTCGTGTTGAGGTGCTTGCACGTTCAGTTATTTTTGGCGATAATAAATTCTCAAACTTGAATTCGGAGTCAGTGGTCCTTTCAGACAAAATGAATGCTGATATATAACCAGATGAGATTCTCTCCTTTACACTATTCAACAGGTAAAAAGATCTTGGCGACCAGAAGGTTCTTATAGATAATTAGATAAGAATCGTCGTTATCAGTTGGTAGCAGAGTAGGATGGTTACCTTTGATGGTAAGGGGAGATCTAGAGCAAGTTAGGAGATTAAGTTGCCCCATAGAGCCCGAGTGACGCAGATCCAGAGGACCGCGGGAGAAGGATGTCGGAGGTCGTGGAAAACTGACGGAGAGTGACGGTGCGGCGGAAGTAGCAGTTCGTAGTAGAGTGAGTATGAAAAGAGTGATGTTTGGTAGATTGCGGTGTTTTATTGTTGTGTGATGTCTTGCGGAGTTCGAACGAAAGTTGTGTGATTGAGAAACGGACCGTGAGCGCGCGCGGGACCGGGAGATTTATTGTGGTGTAGAATACACCCAGAGTTGAGAACGTTGACCAGAGTTGTGGGGGTCACGAGATGTCATTGACAGACCCACTGAAGATAGGGAACACATGAGTGAGTGTGTGAATAACCAACGCATGTCGTAGGTTATTGTGTGCAGAACATCGAGTGATTGAATCCTATCGAGTGTGCTAAAGGCGATTGTCCGGTCGTTTCGCGGACAGACGATTGCCAGATTGAGGTCAACAAGCTCAAGAGGCTGATCGGTCATTGGTATGACTGACGGTCAGAGAGGTAATTGTTCGGTAGGACGGACATTATTTCAGAGTATGATTGGGACAGATGCGAGTGAGAACAAGTGAATTAGAAAGGAGGGGAACCGCTGCGAGCAGAGGAAAAGTGACGTCAGACAAGTGCCGCGCTGCGATAGGCCGGTTGGTGTGAGCCGCGCTGGTATTGGTGGATTGAAATCAGGAAGTAAAAGCGGACATTTTGAGTGTAAACAAAAAGTTGATTCATCATGAAATGTTTTAAAGCTTTACGGGAACTTTGTAGAGGTGATAGACATGTGGTGGTTCGGGAAGGAGAGGAAGCTCCTCCCGAGGATACACCAGCACATTATATGGCAAAGAATGTAGGATTGCATACTATAATTTGGCTTGAGAATTGGCATAAAATGACAGAAGCAGAAGGAGAATTGTCGTTCCCTCGATATGGTACTTTCAGGTTAGAGGTGCTGTACCAGCTAAAAAGTGTAATGGCTTCATTACGACCACTACCTAGACCAACACAGTTTGAAGCACTACATGCGTGGATAAGAGCAGCGTATGATAGGAAGAAGGACAGATGTCAAGAAAGGGTGAAGAAATCGGTCAGGGCATTTCAAGATGCAAGGTGGGATGCATTGGAGAAAAGGTGGAGTGGAAACGATCGAAGGAGATAAGTTATACCCATTGTTAGTACAAAATGGGAAAATAATAAGAATCGATGAGGACGATAGTGATCTAGACGACAGCTTGTTGGATAGGATGTTGGCAGAGAGGCCACCACCATTTAATCCAGATTCAGAAGAGGGAAAGACGACCCCAGCAGTGGCAATAGTTGATGAGAGCCAGAACCAGACTAGCATGAGAGTGGTGGGAAGGATTTCCACAGGAACGGAGGGGGCAACGGCGTCTATGATAACACAGCCTCCTGCGGGGAGCACAAGATTACCGGACTCCTTGACAGTACCGGTTACCATTGGCCCTATAGTACCGGTATATGACCCAGACCGAGTGAGAGAAGGGAGTTCCGTACCGATGAGAAGGGAGGAAGGAAACAGTGAGAGTGGGAATGGGTTTGGAGTAAGGGTGGTTCATTTCCCAAGACCAATGGAGACAAGTACGCCGTTACCGGCTACTGCGGACTCTTCCTTCAGGAGAGAAGAGGAAAGACCAGAAAGACCGAGGTCTTTGCGGGAATCTAAGTCAGCTTTGAGGGAGTGGACACCAACAGTAACGAACCAAGAGGATAGGATGCAAGGGGATAGGGCACAGAACGTCTCGGAAGACAGACCAAGTTCCAGGAATATGATGGAAGGGAATAGGTCACAAGGACAGAATAGTGACTGTAATGAGCGAGATGGCTCGGGTTGTCGAGAAGTACTGAGGAGTGCAGTACAGGCAAGGTTGCTAGACGTAGTGAGGTTGAAAGCAGAGGTAGACGAAATGATCAGTGGGGGTCTGCCTTTGGAAAGGATAGAAATGTATGGATCAGATGAGCTGCTGTTTGTAGCAAAAGATGTGACTCGAAAAGCTAGAATGGCACATGATAGATTGAAGGAATTGGCCAAAAGATATGAAGTGGACCTGAACAAAACTAAAGCGTTACAGGGACCACATAGATTACAGTACAGTGATCAGGAGCTGGAGGAGAAAAGAATAACAGGATTAAGAACACACACCAGAGACCTGATTATAGGAATGAGAATATGGATTTTGTTGGACAAATGGGAAGAAAGGTGGTCCAAAAAGAAACCAGTAAAGAGAGCAGAAGGGGAAACGCCGCCGCCAGGAGGGGGGCGACGGGTGTTGGAAATTTTCCTTTACGAGAAGTACAGAATGGAGGGTACGTGCATGTGCCGTGGAATAGAGGTGATTTGGCTGCATTTACAAATGATTTTCCTCGGCTGAGGGAAAAACCGGTGGAGTGGTACAAACAGGTTGAGCGGTTTGTGAAAATTTCAAAAGTATTGTGGATTGATTTGAACACTTTGTTTGACATAGTGGTACCGGGAGATTTGTGGACAGCTTGTAAAGTCGCTATTGAGTGGCCGACTTCGGAACCGGATAGAGAGGCGGTTACAAACGGTCCATCACCACTAGTCATGAAAAAGTATGAGCAGGTGATTACATGGTTGAAATTGAAGATTTCACCTCAGGATATAGATTGGGTTAAGATAGATCGGACTGTACAAGAACCCAAGGAAACGGTGCATGAATATTACGAAAGACTTCTGCAAGCTTTTAAACAGTATAGTGGGTTAGATATCTTGGACCCCAAGGATATGGGACAGTTTGTCTCAAAGTTTGTACTGGGTCTGAGAGTGGAAATCAGCCTCATGATACAGCACCATTTGATCTGCTGGCAGAACAAGCCACTAGATGAAATATTGCGGTATGCAAGATACTGTAGTGATGAGGTGGAATCGAAACATCGAAAGCTAAAAGACAAATTGATGCTTGTCCAGATGCAGACAGCACAGAGTCAGCCTAGTGGAGGGACCTTAGGAAGAAAGCAAGGAAATTTCCAGGGAAACCAGAATGGGCAGGTACAGGGAAAGGGAAAACCAGTAGACCCCAAGACAGGAGTGGACGTGGCCACATTGAAGAAGACCACTGCGTGTCATCTTTGTCGCCAGGTCGGACATTGGAAACGCGAGTGTCCTTTGAACCCAGCTAATCAGTTGCAGGAAGAGGAAGAGGGGCTCAGGCACCCGCGCAAGAGGTAGTTAACACAATAACGAGGCCTAGAACGATGAAAGGGGGGTTTACAATTCTCACGCCCAGGTTCCCCAAGCTCCAAGGATTTCACAAGGAACACGAACGTACCAACAGATGCCCCTGTTCGAAGGTTACGATGAGGATAGCTTAGACCCTTTATCCTGACGGTGCCTGAGGGGGAGGAAGACTGCACACTTGGAGCGGTCTTGGAGGTAGACCAGAGAGGACCTTTTGTGGAGGCAGAGATTGAGGGCAATCCTGCAACACTTTTGGTTGATACTGGTGCTACCCGGTCTACTGTAAGATCAGCAGTAGTCCCTAACCTACCCCTCTCGGGACAATCAATCCAGGTTGTTGGAGTAGCGAACAAGAAAATAAGCAGCCCATTGACAGAACCGATCTTAGTAAAGATAGGTACTTTCCAAACTAGACATCAGTTTGTAGTGTGTGATACGAGTCCAGTTTGTCTTTTGGGAAGAGATCTGTTGTGCAAGTTGAACTGCACGATTTATTGTACGCCCAATGGAGTAGAGGTCCAGACGAGAGATGATGATGCTGACTTTAAGATTACCAATCAGCATTTATGTATAGATCTGTACCCAATGGTGACTGTGGAAGAACTTCCACATGATCTGAGAGACGCAGTGTCGCCTGTGGTGTGGGATTTCGCAGGCGATGAAATAGGTTTAATCAAAGGGGTTGAACCAGTGCGGATAGAGGTGAAACAGAATGTTGATTTCCCCAGGACACCTCAATACAACCTGTCGCCAGAAACGATTGCAGGGATAAGACCTGTGATCAAGACCTTTATTGAGAAAGGCATTCTGAAAGAGATTAGAGGTAGCCCCTGTAATTCACCCATTATGGGACTACAGAAACCGAGCGGGAAGTACAGGATCGTGCAAGACCTGCGAAAGGTCAACACGATAGTTGTCCCTTGTTGTCCAGTGGTACCGAATCCTTCAGTAATACTGTTCCAGATCCCATGTGAAGCCGAGTGGTTTACGGTTATCGATTTGTGTCAAGCCTTCTTTTCGATACCGCTCCACGAGGAAAGCCAATTTCTTTTTGCGTTCAGGCTAGAAAATCGCGTGTTAACATGGTGTCGTATCCCTCAAGGGTATACGGAAAGTCCATCGATCTTTAACCAGATCCTGAAGAAGAACCTTGAGAGTCTTGTGTTGCCGCAGAACTCAGTTCTCGTGCAGTACATAGATGACTTGCTCATTGCCTCAGAAACAGAAGATGCTTGTAGAATTGACACAGTAGCCTTGTTGAATCACTTAGCAGAGAACGGACATAAAGTGTCCCCGAACAAGCTGCAGTACTGTCTGAATGAGGTACAGTACTTGGGACACAGATTGGAGAAAGGCAAGAGGAAGGTGTCACCAGATCGAATTGAGGCAATAATGAGTATGGCAGTACCCACTACACAGAGAGAAGTTAGGATGTTTCTGGGAATGGTTGGCTATTGTCGACAGTGGATTCCTAGTTTCTCCTTGAGAGCAAAGCCTTTGCAGAGGCTTACGCACAAGGATGTGAGTGATCCGGTACCATGGGACGAGGAGTGCTTGGTGTCATTCCTGAAACTGAGAGAGGATTTGTGCAGGGCTCCCGCACTGGGGATGCCTGATTACAACAAGGCCTTTTCATTGTTTTGTTACGAGAGGGAAGGATGTGCATTAGCAGTGTTAGCTCAGAACCATGGAGGTGTCCGTAGACCAGTTGCCTATTTTTCAGCTACTTTAGATCCAGTAGCTTCTGCGTTGCCCGGATGTCTAAGATCCGTTGCTGCAACAGGTGTCAGCATTGAAAGATGTGAAAGCATTGTAATGGGACACCCATTGACTGTACATGTGCCACATTCGGTTGAGTTATTGATGACCAGGACCAAGACCCAGCACCTAACGAACAATAGGTTAACGAGGTATGAGCAAGTCATACTTGCCGCAGAGAATGTGACTCTGAAAAGGTGCTCCGTCTTGAACCCTGCGACATTAATGCCTATACCGAACACAGATGATGAAGATTGTGAGGACCATGATTGTCTCGATGTGACCGAACTTTGCACCAAACCGAGACCTGACATTGTCGATGAACCACTGACTGACCCAGATGAAATTTTCTTTGTCGATGGTTCATGCTTAAGAGACAGTGTGGGGCAATTGAAAGCAGCATTTGCTGTATGTACCATTTCAGGAGTGGTTGAGGCTGCTTGCCTAGAAGGAGTACGCTCCGCGCAGGTAGCTGAAATCATAGCCTTGACCCGTGCCTGTTTGGCCGCTGATCGAATTCGAATCACGATTTACACAGACAGCCAATATGGCTTTGGCGTGGTGCATGACTTCGGGCAGTTATGGTCTCAGAGGGGATTCTTGACATCATCTGGCTCACCCATTCGTAATGGAGAATATGTAAGACAATTGTTAGATGCATTACAGCATCCGAAAGAAATTGCTGTGGTAAAATGCTCAGCCCATGGGAAGGGGGAGGACTTTGTATCCTTGGGTAATAACTATGCGGATGAAGTAGCCCGCTTCTGTGCAGAACAAGGATGCATATTCACAGGAAGAGAGATAGAAGAGAGCCAAGAAGGAACCGATCTCAGCATAATGTTGGCCATGGCAGACACTTGGGAAGAGCTTAAGAGATTGCAGGATGAAGTTTCAGTCAAGGAGAGAGAGGGATGGATCAAAGCTGGGTGCGAGAGAGGAGATGTGGATGTGTGGGTATCCAACGATGGGAGAGCCGTGTTGCCTGAGGAATTGCTGAGTCCGATGGCAAGACTGATACATGGACAGGCACACCTTGGTAGAGACGCAATGGTGAGAGTGTTTAGACAGACGTGGTATAACCCACGGTTCCGAGCAATGGCTGAGATGGTATGCCAGAGGTGTGTTACGTGTCAACAGATGAATGCTGGAAAGAAAACAGTAGTTACATTGAGTCACATTGGAAGGTCGGGAGGGCCCTTCAATAGGATACAGTTGGACTTCATGGAGATGCCTAGGTGCAATGGATTGAGGTACATTTTAGTGCTAGTATGTGTATTCTCACGGTGGGTGGAGGCTTACCCCACACGCAGGTGTGACACTCTCACAGTGGCTAAATTACTGTTGAGGGAGCTCATCCCTAGATTCGGGATCCCGACCTCTTTGGAATCAGATAGAGGAGGGCACTTCCATAGCGAAATCATGAAGTTGCTTTGTGCTGCATTGAACATAGACCAGAGACTTCATTGTAGTTACAGACCAGAAGCTTCTGGGATGGTGGAACAAGTTAATGGAACCTTGAAAGCCCGGATGGCAAAAATGTGTTCTTCGACATCCCTGCAATGGCCCGACGCCTTGCCTTTGGTGCTAATGAGCATGCGAAGTGTCCCAGACAGAAAGACCGGGTTGTCCCCCCATGAAATACTAATGGGGAGGGCAATGAGACTGCCAGCAGTACCAGCTACAGCCTTGATAAACATCACTGATGATTTGATTCTTGATTATTGTAAAGGACTCTCTGATGTGGTCCGTTCTGTATCCCAGCAGGTGCAAGCAGCAGTGGTCCCAGCCTCGAGTGATCTATGCCACGACTTGTGTCCCGGTGACTGGGTACTCGTCCGAAAGCACGTGAGGAAGAGTTGCTTGGATGCCCGCTGGCGTGGCCCGTATCAGGTGATACTTATCACGAACACAGCAGTGAAGTGTGGAGGATTGCCGAACTGGGTGCATGCTTCCCATACCCGCAGAGTTTCAGCACCCTTGGAAGAAACAGCTCCTCTCGTAAATGAAAATCCAGCTGATGTGGCAAGGCCACATGGGAGGACACGTCAAGCTGTAAGGGTCGCTGACACAGCTGGTGGTGCACTAGAGCAAGCTGAAGGGGGTTTCCACAGTTCGAACCCTGACTCAGACACCGAGGACAGAAACGGTGCAGTGGGCGGAGAAGAGTCAGATTCAGCAGAAAGAGGAAGTAGTGCACTGGGTATAGAAGGGGAAGGCAGACGAACGAACAGAAGTGCTGAAAGTTGGCCTGAAAGACAGAGGCGACTGAACCTGAGGTTAGCACCTGAAAGAGACCTTGCTCCAGTGTCTGAAGTATCTGAAACAGAAGCAAGTGACGAAGATCAAGCACAAGACAGTCGGCGAAGGTCAAAGAGAACAAGAGTGCCTTGTCGCAGATACTCTACCCCTGAGTGGACTTACACTGTGTTTGATGCAGGGGGTGGTGAGTACGGGAAGACTGAGGTCAGTGCAAGTGGTCAGCCGGAGCCCGAATGTGGTGGTGAAGGTGGTGCTGCGGATGCCAGGGCTCGAGATAGAAGGAACACTGACACTCACGGTTCCGAATCCCCCGCTTCTGAGTGAAGTCCGAAACTTGCTTTTGCATCGACTCGAATTTCCGCCTTTTGGAGTTGAGCCGTTTTCACATGAAGTGCTGATTTTGCGTCTTGAACTTTTGTATCACGTTCTGGTCTTGCTCAATGAGGATCTCATTGTGGATCAGTTATGAACTGTAAATAAAAGTCTAAAAGAAGAAGATAACCTAGGTCCGAGTGGAAGAAGAATAAACTTAGGGACTTTCCACAGAAGAGGAACGAAAACTAGGGAAGTCTTTTTCTGGACTGTGTAAATAAGTTTGTGATCGGAGAGGAAAAGTCCGGAGATTTCATGGTTGCTCGAGCTGGTTAAGCAAGTCACAAATAAAGGACGGAGACTTTTTCAGACTTCTTTGCGATAACCAAGACTTTTTGAGAACTTTCGAAACCATGGAGCCGGGAGATCCCAATCGTAGATCAAAGTGGATTGTAGGCATCCTTATAAGTAGTGTAATAATCTCTATAATCATAGTAGTTATAGTCTCATATACTGGTTCGCATGAGCAAAAAGTAGAGGAGGTGACAGGGACACCTACACCTATCACACCTAGTCAGAAGGGGGTAGACAGGGCAGCTGATAGAGCTTTGCTATTAGAAGAAAGTCGTAGATTACATGTAGATTTATCTAAAGGGGATTTTAAGTTGAATGCATATGCTAAGTTGTTGTATGAGTATGTTGACGTGATGGATGCGAAAGATTGTTATGTGTGTATGCAGTTGCCTACTTCGGTGGATGAGGGTATTAGGTATCACCATCTTCCACTGACTTATGGTATTTCATGTAGTCTTTTGCTTAGTTTGTTTTATGAGAGAGATCAGTTCGAGTATTTCTTTTCCAATTTCGACGCAGTGCTTCCTGAAGTCCCAGCTTACAAGCATTTGAATAAGTATGACTATTATAAGACCGAGGACAGACTGAGGAAGTACTTCATACCGAGTTTGGAATTGGATACAGCATTTGCACACAGACACAACCTGACTTGTTTGATGTCGGATGTAGAGAGAAAGTTCGTAGATCAAGTTGAAGATAGGTATAGAAAGCTGACTGAATCCCGAGATTACGGGCATCACAGGACAGATTGGACAGAGGAAGAACGGTTGCATAAGACCAGGGGAAGCTATGGTCCTATAGCGTTAGATAAGGAGCAGAGGGGTAAGTTGTGTATAAGGCGTTATCAGACTTACTACGAAAAGGTTCCAGTGGGACAAAGTACTTGTGATCACGTTTTCACCATGGCAGATGTGGCAAAAGATTTTCTCCAAGGTCCTGTACAAGTGATACCTACGGTGTATTACGTATGTGGGAAGAATGCTTATGTGAGGTTGCCTGCAAATTGGTATGGAACATGTTATTTGTCAATAATATTTCCAAAGATTTACCATACAGAGGATTTAAATCTTCTAGAGGGTGGAGAGCATTCAAGAACGAGAAGAGCTGCAAGTGCAGGGATCGTTGTGGGGGATATCTTTGGAGCTATGATACCTAGTCTAGGGGTAGTCTTGAATGACGTGAAGATCCGGAGGTTAGCGACTGTGGTGGATGAATTTTCGATGAACACAGCAAAGTCGTTAGTGTTGGTGGAAGGAGAGATGTTGTCGATAAGAGGAATGGTTTTGCAGAATCGCCTTGCTTTGGATGTCCTATTGGCAAAAGAGGGCGGAGTCTGTAAAATGTTGAAGGTTCAAGAGTGCTGCACTTATATACCAGACCGTAGCAAGGATCTGGAGAAATATATAAGTAACATCACTATGATCCACACAAAGATAGCGGATTTGACCGAAGAAGGGGCCTGGGAAAAGGTCGGAAAGGGTTTTGGTCAAGTGGGAGGTTGGTTTGCGAACCTAGGAAAGGGTTTCCTTGGGTACTTCCTGAGACCACTCCTTATTTTGGTGGTTTGTGTGGCTGGCTTGTGGATTGTGATCAAGGCCTACAAGTGGTATCGAGCAGGCCGAGTCAAGAGAGCTTTGAGGGAAAATGACATGAAGTTGGCAAGACTGCAGGACAATCAGTATCAAAGGCTCAAGAACATGGAGAAATTTAGATCAGGGAAGATGGCAACAAGTTCTGTTTAGGTCGGTTCTTTCTCCAAGGGAGTAGAGTGAAATGTGATGACAGGAGTCATCAAAGGGGGAACTGATAGAGCGAAATGTTCTTGTGAATTGTAGGGGTGCATCATAATCACTGATAGGCCGCACCCACATGTATTCAGACATATATTCGTATATTCAGTTTCATATTAATGTATGTTTAGTAAAGAATGAATAGTTTGCTGAGACAAAGCGAATCAGCAGTATAATGATGTTAGATAATGATGTGATGTAATGCTTATAGAATTGTGTGAAAATAATGCATAGAGGAATTAGTTCGTGTGTGTAATGTAATTGCAGTAGTTAAACGTGCACCATATTAAAATTGCACATGAAATTCATTGTTTGCATATGAATCGTAATGAAAATGCTTATAGGGAAAAGTAAGATGTGTGTTTAAAAGTCATATGTAAAGGCCTGACTACATATATGCTTAGAGAAGGCCTGGTATATTCTTATGTTAGCTTATATTGTAGGCCGAGAAAAGTTTCTCTTGGTTAGGCTCTCTGGGCACAAACGGTAGATTTAATTTGCACAGTAGAAGGTTTCTGTTGAAAGTATCTTTTGTTGCAGGTGCAAGGACACATGTCTCGTTAGCAAGACTAACTCTTTGTTTTCGAAAGCTAGAGAGAGGGGAGGCATGGTACGGGGAGTGAAAAGGAATGTAGGGATGATACTTTCGGCGGAGAAGGTGCCTGGGACTCAAGGTCAACGCAACCGTCCAGGATGAAGTAACCGTTTCGATGGAAAAGCACAAGAAAGAAGACCTGGCCAAGGAGGCGTGACAAAGGCGTGTACAATTGTATTGTGGTTTTGTATTAGGGATAGTGCCCTGAGGGAGGAGGCCAGAGAAGAGGTAGGGGAGACCTGAGAGAAGGACAGAACTGAGCTTAGGTATTATGTGATTGCACTTCTTAGGAAGTCTTCACAGCTGACACCTTTTATTCACTCTTGTCTGGGAAAATCGTTATGCAGGGATGTCACTTAGCGTTAGAGTAGGGACAGCAATTGATTTTAAGCTTGTTTAGTCCAATGAAAAGCAACTTAGAAATAGGAGCAATCATAGTCTGGTTGATCCTTCTAGAACTTTCTATTCTTCTTATCCTGAGTCGGATGAGATTTCTGCGTAGATTATTATTTGTATTAGTGCCCATCTATTTCTTTAACCTCGTGTTGAGGTGCTTGCACGTTCAGTTATTTTTGGCGATAATAAATTCTCAAACTTGAATTCGGAGTCAGTGGTCCTTTCAGACAAAATGAATGCTGATATATAACCAGATGAGATTCTCTCCTTTACACTATTCAACAGGTAAAAAGATCTTGGCGACCAGAAGGTTCTTATAGATAATTAGATAAGAATCGGCGTTATCACTTCCACGCAACAAAGAATACAGCATGGGCCACCGGGTCAGCCTACCTTACCCATCAGCTGCCTTCACTTTGAGTCACTGCACAAACCCTGTGGGCATTATTCACATCCACCTCTAAATAGTTCCTTTCTCTTCAGTGATAAACCTGCTTCCAAACTTGCATTTTCACTGAAGTTATTTTTTATATTGTCTTTAAATATCGGCTATCTATTTTGTTTGTAATCCTAATTACATTTGTCCCTGATCATGTAAACTTCTGCTGTTATGTGTATGCCTAAAACCTTGTGCTGGCACCCTCTTTGTATGTCAAGAGTGTGTGCACGTGTAGTGCATGTAACACATTTAATAGTTGGACTGATTGGATACCCGTGTCCCAGCATAGGACAGGTAAAGGATAAGGGTGACAACTTTTCTCCCAGATATGTAATGCCTGCATTCCTGTGCTTGGTGAGTGGCGATCCAGGCCCAGAAGTGAGGAGGTTGGAGACAGGGCTACCTTCAAACATTCCATAAAGCCTTTTGATATCAAGGGACTGCTGATTAGTTTTCCTGAGCACTACCATTTGTTTGATGGTAGAAGGGAGGGGTGGGAGTACAGTTCTGTTGTGTGGGGTGAGAGCATGCTCTAGGTCAGTCCTGCCCCTTTGTCTGTCCTCCAATACTACTTCAGTTGAGCTGATGACAGTCAGATGAAAATACCTCATACCTCATTGTGCCTGTGTGCGGTGTGCTCCATTTCGAGCCATAGTGCTAGATAGCCATAGTGCTATCTACTATGAGAAGCATCACTCGACACTTAGGGGCCGATTCCGATCTCGGCCGGTAGGGCTCCGAATCGGATTCGGCTTTACCGGATCCGATTTGGAGCCCTGTTTCCCGACCGAACCGTACGCGGGTCCGGCCGAGCGAGTACGATGCGAAATCGCCGACCGACTCGTCCGGGCGTCCCGACCGCTCCGACCGACTCGCTCCCGGCTCGAACCGCTCCGACCGACTCGCTCGGACTCGACTCGCACCGCGCAATGGAGACGTTTCCCGGCCGGGTAAGTACGATGCGCCGCCGCGAGCAGTCCGACCGAGCCGCGCACTCCGGCTCGTAAGAGCTGTCGGAGCCGGACTTTGGGGGTCCGTGTCGGACCCCCCTGTGCGCGTAGCCGCGCGAGTCGCACACAGGGGGGACCCATGGGTCCCCTACCTGTGCGTGTACGGCGCGAATCGCTTCGCCGCGTACCCGCTGTAGGGGCGCCCTTGTCCGACTCGCACCCATTGAGTCAATGGGAGCCCGCGTCACGCGTTGTACGACCGGCTCCCATTGACTTCAGTGGAGTCCGACCGACTCGAGTCCGATAACATACGGACGCATCGTACTCGTTCGGTCGGACTGCACGGGTCCGATTCGGTCGGAAATCTCTCCGGGTCCGGCTCGGTCGGTGAAATTTCCGGCCCGAATCGGAATCGACCCCTTAGTCTGTGTCTGGAGGGCAACTTGAAGAGGAAACTTGAAATAAGACTCACCTCAATAAAGTTCTATTGTTTAGAGCAGTGGGTACACATCGCCTATCTGGAAAATGTGTATAACAATGTGATTCAAGCCACCCCACTTTGCTCCAGTTCCAAGTCCTTCAAGGCCAGTGAAGGGAGTGCTCTGCAGAGTACTTGAAGGACTGCTGTGAAACCAAGGCTGATGTCTGACTGACTGCCTGTATCCCAGAGGTGAAGGAAAATTACCTGAAGTTTATTCTTTCTGCTGTGGGAGCTGCAGATCTTCCTCAGATGCCTATACACCGGTCGCTCCCCACACTCAACACTAGTTAAAAATAGCATATTGCACTCTGTGCATCTGCTTTAGGCACCACTGCTCGTTTTTTGGAATGGGGAATTTATTTTCATGCAAAATAGAGAAAGGAAGAAAAGAATAGGAAGCAGAACATTGCAAAACAGCGATAAGGGGAGAATGTAGGGATGAAAAGAGCTTGCAAGAGTGAAATATACAGACCGTAAGTGTAGGGTGGTGGAAGAAAGAAGCATCAGATGGGTTCAAGAAAAATGTGTTAATAAAGAATTATCCAACTTTATAGAGACGGCCAACATCCTCCACCCCCAACAATCTGGCTTCCGTCCCAAACACTCTACTGAGTCTGCACTTCTGGAAATCACCGACATTTTAAAAATGATAGCAGACAGAGGTAGGAAGGCTGTGTTGATCCTACTCAACCTATCGGCCGTGTTTGATACCATATCACACAGCATCCTCCTATCAAGACTCAAATCCAGCGGTATCTCGAATACCGTCTTGGAATGGATAAAATCCTTCCTTTCCAAACGCAGACAAGTCGTGTCCCTGGGAACTTTCTTGTCTGTCGAACGCACCATTTCAACCGGGGTGCCTCAAGGGTCCACGCTAAGCCCACTGTTATTCAACATTTATATGGCTCCACTCATCTCACTGATCGCATCATGCGGGATCGAAGTTACTTCCTACGCAGACGGTACCCAAATGATACTATCGCTAGATCAAAATTCCAAGGACGCAGAACTCAACTTCAAAAGATGTTTGACCAAGGTCCTTCAGTGGATGAAGAATAACCACCTTAGGTGCAACACCAACAAGACTGAGATCCTACCTATAGGGAAAGAAGTCTCATTTCTACCAAGCGATTGGTGGCCAGAGGGTACATCACCCCCGCCTGAGACTGTGAAGGTAGCAAGAAATCTAGGAGTGCGGTTTGACTCCGCCCTCACCTTCCAACCACACGCAGTGAAGGTAGCAAGGACCTGCTTCAGCCTCATAAGATCCTTGAGAAAATTCTTCGACCTTCTCCCACTCGCAGCAAAATTCTTCGACCTTCTCCCACTCGCAGCAAGGAAATCAGTAGCAGTCGCCTTAATCCTTTCGCGACTTGACTACTGCAACAGCCTCCTGGCAGGAGCCAGCAAAAAAATATTAAAAAGACTCCAAGTAGTCCAACATGCAGCAGCACGTCTTGTTCTAAAACTTCCTCGAAGGTCTTCCGCAACTGCAGCCCTCAAAACTCTTCATTGGCTCCCATTACACAAGAGAATACTGTTTAAAATCCTTCTAATCACCTTCAGAGCGTCACTCAAGATAGGACCAAAATACCTCTCATCTAGATTCACCACCTACGTTACAAACAGAACTCTCAGGTCCTCGTCAGCCAACCTGCTCAGACCTCCCAATTTTAGATGCAAAACAAAAGGAGGTAAAACAATGGCAGTATTAGGTTCCAGAGCTTGGAACCTACTGCCTTTACAACTGAGAATGCTAAAAACTGAAACTCAATACAGAAAGGCTTTAAAAACTTGGATCTTCGGAGCATCAGACGAACTTTGCCTCTCTCTCATTTAAGACCCTCAGAGCTACATCTCACCTCAGTATCAGCGCCAGGATACTCCCTTCGGAGTGACAGTTAGCGCTTTACAAATACCGTTTTTCATTTCATTTCATTTCAAGATTAGGCAGCCTTGGTGTTTGGGCGCCCCACCTTACAACATGGCTGGCGGCAGTCTCCTAATAAACCTCACACCTATGTATTTACAAACTTAAGCACTGGTTAGGTGTAGTTTACAAAAAAACAATACCAAGATCAGGAAATAAAAATTATGATTACTAATTATTTAAGCATATTGTTTATGTTTTTTATGTTTCTCATGAGTCTCTCATGAATGCTCTTTTTAGTTACATATCACTGGATGAAGTTCTGACTGCTGGGAGACAAGCACCCAGATACTCAAAGTCTGTCTTAGAACATGTAGAAGCCCCTAGTGTATATAATCATTGTAAGATGAAAAATATTTTATCATTGTGTACCAATTGGTCCTCAGTGCCCCTGACATGTACGGATCCACCCCATATCTGTTCTTAAACTAGCCTTACATTGCCTCATGCTGCTCTTTCAAAGTCCATGCACATCTTCTAAATGTTCAGGATTTGTTTCGTTGTAGGATTGTTTTCCATTAGCTCACTGCTCTAGTGCACAATCATTCGATCAATACAACTCTGCTGTTTGTCACTGGGCCCTGTGATTACAACCCTAATGTAATATTGTCAATCAATCAATCAATCAATCAATCATGTCACTTATAAAGCGCACTACATACCCGCGAGGGTCTCAAGGCGCTGGGGGAAGAGGGGGGTGGTGCTGCTACTGATCGAAGAGCCAGGTCTTGAGGAGTCTTCTGAAGGCCAGTAGGTCTTGGGTCTGTCGGAGGTTGGTGGGGAGGGTGTTCCAGGTCTTGGCGGCGAGGTGGGAGAAGGATCTGCCGCCGGCGGTCGTTTTCCGGATGCGGGGGACTGTGGCGAGGGCGAGGCTGGTCGCGCGGAGCTGGCGGGTGGGGGTGTAGAAGCTGAGTCGTCTGTTGAGGTAGGCTGGTCCGGAGTTGTGGAGTGCTTTGTGTGCGTGGGTGAGGAGCTTGAAGGTTATCCTCTTGTTGACAGGGAACCAGTGCAGGTCTCTCAGGTGGGGTGTGATGTGGCTGCGTCGGGGGATGTCGAGGATAAGACGTGCGAGGCGTTCTGGATGCGTTGCAGCCGTCTCAGGAGCTTAGCCGTCGTTCCTGCGTAGAGGGCGTTTCCGTAGTCCAGCCTGCTGGTGACGAGGGCCTGGGTGACTGTTTTTCTTGTTTCGGTGGGGATCCACTTGAAGATCCTGCGGAGCATTCGGAGGATGTTGAAGCAGGATGAGGAAACGGCGTTGACCTGCTTAGTCATGGAGAGGGTGGGGTCGAGGATGACCCCTAGGTTGCGTACGTGGTCGGTGGGTGGCGGGGCTGTTCCCAGTGATGTTGGCCACCAGGAGTCGTCCCAGGCTGAAGGGTTGGAACCAAGGATGAGGACCTCCGTCTTGTCCGAGGGACTCCTGTGGCTGACCCTGCATTTAACTGATGTACTTTCTGGGGTTTGTGTTTGGACCTGCACTTCCCCATTATCTGTCACGTAGCCTTGCAGTTGAGCTCATGGATCTTTTAGAAGACTGGTCCCTTTCGTGGCCCTTCGATTAGATCAGCACCATTCATGAAGTCCTTCCAATGGATGTGTCTCTTCCATTAATTTATAACGGAGGCATGCCATTGGCTCTCAGTATTTCCCATCACCAATCAGGGAGTGCTGAGGGAGCAGGGCAGTGAATGGATATGCACTTTCACACTGTCTACCATTGGCTTTATGAAAACCTCTGACCTTTCCAATGTGGGCTTGTGATTGGATGGTTCTTCTCTATTTGACCCTGAGATTAGGTCTTCATCTTCTCATTATCTATTCATGAGTCCTGGTTTTGTTTCTTCCTATTTTTGAATATAGGGTGCTGTTCTTGGACCTTCACCTTCTCATAGGATATCACTGGGTCATGAATATGAACCAATACAATCCCATTGTCTGTACTGAGAAACTTTCTTATTATTTGCTATGGAAATGTATTCTATTATTTTCTGCTGAGATTGGACATGTATCATCCCAATGTCTATACCAAGACATTGCGGTAGGACCCTCATCTTGTTATTTTGTATACATGGCTGTGATTGGACCTACATCTTCAGGTAGTGTATCTCTGGAGCATACAGATGTACCAATATAATGCCATTCTCTGTACTGAGACACTTGCTAGGACTGTCATCGTATTACTTTCTGTGAATGTCCTATTACTTAGCGGTAATCTTCATTACTCCTGGTCCCGTTGTCCTCGTCCCATTCCTTTACTAAGTGGAGATGACCATCTCCGCGACAGAAAAAAAGGAACAGGAGCATGCTGGGATACCCAACCCACTCCCTCCCACTGGGAGTACATAAGCGGTACCAGCCCAGCATGCAGCCTGAAAATACCAAGCCAACAACCGGAAGGCCGGCCGCCAGGGAGGGAGGGAGTGGCGTAAGGAATGGGACGAGGACAACGGGACCAGGAGTAATGAAGATTACCGGTAAGTAATAGGACATTACCCCCAGGTCCCTCCTGTCCTCGTCCCATTCCTTTACTAAGTGGAGAATACCAAAGCAGAGAACCCGGCCTTCCGGCCCCCACCAACACCAGAGGCACCAGACCAAAAAACGGCACCCCACAGGAGCAAAAGGAGCCCACAAGAAAGGAGAAAAACGCAGGCAGGAGCACACAACCAACCACACCCCCAACCAAGCGGACAGAGCCGAGACCCCAAAACCAGCAGGGGACGACCAGAAAAAAGCACAAGAACCCCCCAGGCAAGCCAGAAGGGGGCTCCACACGCAGAGCCAAGCCCCAAGGGAACAACCAGAGGGGCCAAAACAAAGCCCCACCCCCCCGAATCCGACCAAAGGAAGGCCAGGAGAAGCGGAAGCGCCCCAACGGAGCAACAGAGCCAGAAAGGGCCACCGACCAGGGAGAAACCCCCAAGGGCGAAGCCCACGGCCCCAGGCACCACCATGCAGCCACCCAACCAGGGACAAAACAGGCCAACTCAGCCCAACGGCCATGAGCAGAGGAGAAAAGGCCGCACAGGGCTGCAGGGCCGAAGGCCCAGGAAGGAACACAGCAGAGGCAAGACAGAGATAACCCCCCCAAAACAGGGAAGAAGGGGAACCACAGGCGTAGGAACCCACAAAGGATCACACCAAAAAGCGAGTGGAAGGAAGGCGAAACCGAAGAGGCACGCCAAAGCAAGAGAGCAAGGAAAGAGACGACCAACCACAGGACCACCCCAACACACCAGGGGAAGCCACCAGCAGACCCGCAAAGACCAAAGAGGGCAGAACCGGACAAGAAAACAGGCACCGACCCAGAGGAACAGCTAGGAAGAAAAGGGGGCAGGGAACCCAAGCAAGGCCACCCCCTGCCCAGCCGACAACAGCAGCAACAGGGATCCCGGAGGCCAGAAACACACAGAAGGCCCAGGTCACAGGGCAGGAACGACCAACGGCCAACCCCAGCCGAGACACCGAAGAGCCGCAGGAACAAAAAGGCCGCCACACCGGGAGAAGAACCCGGGGCACAGGAACCGGTCAAGCGGCCAGGCCTGAGGCACAACCCCAAAGCAGGAGACACTGGGACACAAAGCCCAGCAAACTGCCCAACGGAGGCCAGGGAGAGCAAAGAAGCACAACCCCAAGCAGACCCGGCCAAAACCCGGGCACAACCAAGAAAGACAACAACAGAGGCCGAACACGGAACCGGGGAAACCAAACCTCAGAACCGGGAAGGAGGAAACACCACCAACCAAGAGCCGACCCTCCCGCCAGGAGGAGAAGGGAGGACACCACGGAACCACCGCAGGTGAACCCAAGAGGAGCAGCAGAAGGGCAAAACAGGAAAGACCAACAAGGAGGCCAACAGCCCAACCCCACAGGAGAATCCCAAACGCCCAAGAAGCCAGCCGTAGAAACCAGCAGGCCAGCCAGCCAGGAGGCCCCCAACACGGTGCCTCCAGGACCAGGAAGGCCACAGCCAGCCGCAAAGGAGCGGCACAGGAAAGGACAGAAGACCAGCCCAGGACAGAGAACACCAGGGCCAGAACCACCGGGCAACAAGAGGCAGAAAGAACGCCAAAGCCCAAGAGAACGAGCAGCCAGGAAAGGACCCAAGCAGGGACCAAAAGAGGACCCCAAGACAACAAGGGCCCCACAGCACAAAGCCCGACACATCAAAGCCGAGAGGAGCACCAGCGACCCACACTCACAAGCGAATGGGAGGCCAAACACAGGGACCGCAAGGGAAAACCCAACAGAGGCAGAGCCCAGGCCCCAACAGCACACTGGAACAACACAGGCACCAGAAACCGAAGGAGAGGAGCCCGGAGAAGCCAAAGGCACACCACCCACCGGGGGTGCGTGAACAGACTCAAACAAGGGGAGAATGAACACCCCAGAGCCAACAAGAGATCAAGGGCCACAGATACCACAGGCCGAAAACAGCTCGCGCGGGAGCACAGGGCCAACAACAGGCCTCCAAAGGGGGAAAAGCCAGAGCCCCAGAACCGAGGCAAAGCCAACCGCAACCCCAAAGCGGAACAAGAGGAGCGGGAAGCAGCAAAGCGGCCCACACACCAGGGGAGGCCGGCACCCAACACCCACAAGCAGGGAAAGGGCACATCAGGCAGGGCACAGGAGCCGGGCACCCGAAGAACAAGGGGCCACCCAAGGCAGAGGCCAAGGAAGACCAACGACACCCAGCCCCCACAGGAGGCAAAGGGAGCGGCAGGCGAGATGCAAAGCCCAACGCGCCACAAGCCACCAAGGGAAATACAAGAGGGGAGAAGGAAACCACAACCAGGAACCAAACCCCAGCAGGCAACACAACCCGGCAGCAGGCGACAAGCAAACCCAACTCCAGCCAGAACCCACCAGGGGCACAACAAGCACCGCCCCGGAGCCAACAGCCCAACAAGGCCAAGGGCCCAC
This sequence comes from Calotriton arnoldi, assembly GCA_963921515.1. Taxonomy (NCBI): domain Eukaryota; kingdom Metazoa; phylum Chordata; class Amphibia; order Caudata; family Salamandridae; genus Calotriton; species Calotriton arnoldi. The sequence goes on from CAWUFW010009182.1 coordinate 549,449, forward strand.
CAGGACAGAGGGAGGGCACAACAGCCCCCCCACCCACCCCCAGGAAACAAGGGGGAGGACCCAGCAAAACAACGGAAGGGCAAGAAGAAACCAGACATCCTGAGCACAGGGCAAGCAGAAGCACCCGGAAGGAAGCAATAAGCGCCCAACAGCGAAACCGCAGGCAGGCACCCAAACAGGCACGCACCAGGCCCGAACCCACAGAAAGGGCAGGAACCAATGGGCAGAAGGGCAGCAGGCAGCTGAAGGAAGCCCAAGAACCACAAGGCACCAGGACCCGAACAAGGGCACAAACGCCCGACAAGCAGGCAGGGACGACCAGAACAGGCCACAGCAACAAGCAAACACAGGCAGACCCCAAACCAGGCATCAACCAGGGCCAACCAGGGAGAACAGAAGCCCGTAGGGCAGGATGGCCGGAGGCCCAGAGGACAGAGCAAAGAGGCCACAAGAAGAAGCCAACAAGCCCCTGGAGAGACTGCACCAAAGCGAGCCACGGCCCAGCAAGCAGACACCACATCAGGGACGAACCAGGGCCGACCCGGCCAAACCACAGGGAGGGCAGCAGGAGGAACAGAAGCCAAAGCCACAGGCCAGCACAGCAGGAGAGCACAGCCAGCAAGAAACCGCCAGGCGGCATGCACCAAGGGGACAGGCCAACAGCAGTCCCACAGGGACTGACCCCCAGCCCAGACGCCAACCAGCAACAAGCGCCAAGCAAGCGAAAGCCAGAAGGCCTGGGAACACACCACCCAAGGAGGAAGCCCCGAAGGACCCGCACCAGGCCGAACCCCCAAAAAAAGGGCAGCGACACAGGGGAAACCACGGCCCACGACAGGACAGCGAAGGCAGGGGAGCCTACGCCGCAGGCTGCCAAAGACTCCGAAGGGCCGCCAGGACCCCGGGATCAGGGGGCAGCGGAGGCAGAGAACCAGGCCGGAGTCACCAAGGGCCCAGGACCGGGACAGCAATCAGACCCACGCCTCACGCAACCAGCAAAGCACAGAGGGCCAGCACGCAGGAACAGGCACCAGCAAAGAGAAGCCCCAACAGGACTCCACCAGCACCGGGAGAGACTTGAGGACGACGGGATCCAATAGCACCTGAAAGAAAAGCAAGGAACCCACACGGCAAGGCCACAGGGAGAACAGCTGAGCCCAGCGCAATGACGTAGAGCACAAGCAGCACAAGCAGGAGGCCCTGGGCCCAAATCCCGGCATCTCTTAGAGGCCCAGGTGTACATTGCGGCAGCGTAAAAGCACCATATGAACATTTACCACCGTGGCATACTTCTAAAGCATTGGCAGGATTCGAACCCTTGTCTTGTATGAGCCTGTGCCATCAGAGGCACAAGACTTACCATTGAGCCATAGCTCCTTGGTTCCAGGGCCACAAGCGAACCCCACGGAAAGCCCAAAAGTCAGTGGTTCTTGTCAGTGCCAAACCACTGACAAGAACAGGTGCACACAGGTAGGTATGGCCAGAGGCCAAAACAGTAAGGAGAAAAAAAGGGGCCGCTACGCGGTACTCACCAAGAGGGCAGGAAGGGCGCACCACAAGCCCACCGTCCCCCAAGAGCCAGCCCAGGCGTGCACCAGGAAACCAGCACCGGGTGGAGAAGCCCGCCGAAAACGGCCTCTGAGGCCACAGCAAGGCCCGCCCCTGCATCGACCCAACCGAGCAGCAGGGACGTCAGGAAGAAGAGGAGGCCGGCAGGACATCAAACGCCAGCCAGGGGGCCCAGGAGCATCGCCCAGCAGAGCCCCAGGACCCGCCAAACAGCCGCAGCAGGGCGTCCCCCAGACCGGCCAAGCCACAGGGAGACGCGCACTGCAATCCGGAAGAGACCGGGAGGAACGGTGCCCCAGCCGCAAAGGGCCGGTCGGCAATCAACGCGGCTCCTGGCAAGCCCGGCAGGCCTGGAGAACGAAGAAAGAGGACGGCGAGGACAGCCCAGCAGCCCCGACGAGATGTCCAGCGAAGAATCCATCAGGTAAGTCCAAACACGTCCCATTCTGTCGGAAGACAGAAAAAAAGAACAGGCTGCATGCTCCTGTTCTTTTTTTTCTGTCGCGGAGATGGTCGTCTCCACTTAGTAAAGGAATGGGACGAGGACAGGAGGGACCTGGGGGTAATGGCAGTGAATGGAGATGCACCTTATGGTAGCGGCCTCATCGTATTATTTTCTGAGGAGTGCTGGGATTGGACCTGTGCCATGTCACGGTCTATACCAAGGCACTTTGATAGGATCTTCATCTTATTATTTTCATTGGAGGATTGTGATTGGACCTGCACCTTCCCATCTTTAACCATTGCTCCCTGTAATTGGAGCTTAATGTTACTTCTGTATATCAATGTCCTATGGTTTGACCCTACCATTCGTTTGCCTTCCATAAACCCTCAGATTATCTCTGTCACAAAGAGGTTTGGTTTCTTGGACTATATTTCCCTGTAATACAGATGACCAAAGCATCCAGTTTCTCCCTCACTGGCCTCTCTCGTACCGCACCCCGTTTCTCAGCACACAGGCCCTGTGATACCCCTGTCTCCCTTTCAAAGAAGCACCCAACACTGCTGTGGTGCACCTGTTATCCACACAATAGGGATCATATACCGCAGGCCTGGCGCGCGGCCGTGTGACACCTACCGTATGTGAACTCCAGGTAGGTGTTGCTGCACCTGGTTGTGTAGCCTTCACAGACGGTCTGGTTGCCAGAACATGTTGTGCCATTGAGGTTCTCACAAACTTCGCAGCTCAGTGACTCTCCTGCAAGAAAAAGTCCCCATTCATTAATTTATTAAGACGCGGTAGAAAATGCAATACAGAGGAATGTACCAAATGCCCCCCACAAAAAAATATATATATATCTTATTGCTTCTTGAAGAGAAGAGAAGCATAGCCAAGCACTGGAAAAGCCAATATGTGTGGCTTTTTTTATCAGCTAAAGAGCTGCTTCATTTATTGGCAGTATTGTGCCTGTGTAGATGGGTGAGTTAGTGAATATAATGTAATGGCTCAACAGTTGGATGAATACAGCAATGTGTGAGTTGGGGAATTGACGCATGCATGAGTGGTCGAGTACATGGATTACATGTTTGTTAGACCTGTCAGCCCTAGGGTGGTCTTCCCCTACCTTTTTTTCCTTGTTTGCTTCCTAACTGACCGCCATTTTTGTTGTACATAGGACTCTGGGCACCTTACCGCTGCGAAACAGTGCTGAGGTGCAGGTGCTCTCTCCTAAAAACAGTGTGTCACAACATGTCTGCCACATGCCCCTGGTACTGCGGTGAGGCTGCCATCCTATCTGCGCGCTAGTAGCTGGCATGGGCTGGGACTGGATGATACTGTAACCCTGACAGCCACGCCCTTGTCACCATAGACAGGCAGGACAAAGTGACAGGGGACACCTCCCCGAACCCCCGAGATCCTTTTAGAATCTTCCAACCCCCCAGGTTGCCGCCAGAACCTGCCGCCTTTTTCCTGGGTCACCTGACTTAGTGATATAAAAGGAAGGGAGGGAACCCAAGAGGACTGTTACACTACTGGCTAGAGACCCACCTGGACTGGAGTACAGACGGCTGTGCCAGCAGGATTGCCACCCCACCAAGGCTGACTGCTCCCAGGAACTGCTGCCCTCCTGTGTGTGCCGCCCTACTGCCTGCTGATCTGACCCAGTTTGAAGAAGTTGCCTAACATCCCAAGAGTGTCTCCCCAGGAGGAAGGACTGATCTCCTGGTACCTAGCTGTATGCCGGAGCAGTGTCCCTGCCACCCCGTGGGACTGCCCGGCTGACAAAAAGGAATCAGAAGGACAGCAAAACCCTAGCCGGACGGTGAGGCGCTCTGTCCCTGACAACCTCCGCCGCCGCCCCAGGCCTGACTCTATAGCGTAGCGCTGTGAGGGTCCTCAAGCGATGTGCCCCAGGAACTCCCGCCCAGAGTGCTGCCCGGCAACCAGGACTCGCCCCCGAGAAGTCGCGACGGGCCCCCAGGGAGCGCAAGAGATCCCCGCATACTCCGGACAGGCTCCCCTGCTGTGGGGAAGCCCACGAACTCCTCCGACCTCATCCTCCTCCCCAGGTAACCGCCCCGCGGGAAGTGTGGAGTCGGCTGACTGGGGAGGGTTGCCTGGAGCCCGTTTCAAGGAGGGCTTGCACGAAGGGGCCCTGCGCTTACCTTTCCCTATGCCTCCCCTCTTTCTTAACCCCCAAAGAAGACTGAACTGGTGAGTCTGGGGAAGGGGGTTGTAATTCAATCTACGGACTCACGCCCCTGGTATCAGGATTGACTACAGAGACCCCGTGAGCCTGTCAATGTTGTTATGGGGGTTCTGCTCTTGGAAAGGCCTGTCTCTAGGTGCATGGTGATGTAGTTGCCTTCCCTGAAGTTGTACTGAATTTGTGCATGAGAATTGCTTCATCTCGTTAATTGATGTTACTGGAACCATTTCTTCCTTTGAGAACCTTTACCTGGTGTACCGTGAGATCCTCACCACGTTGGAGCTTGACAAGAGAATGGATAAAGATTTTTCCCTTTTCCATAAAGCTGGAGTGGTGTCTCACTTTTTGTGTGTGTTTTACTGTGTCTGGGTGGATGCGTGCTGCACAATCACTTTACACATTGCCTTGTGCGTGCCTACCTGCCTCGCGCCAAGCTACCTCGTCGGAATCGGTGGTCCCTACTTGGACTAGGGTGCGGACTCTGGCCAACTGGAGACCCCGGTTCTAACATTGGTGTTCAGCGGTGGGATTAGGACTTGTGCTTGTGCAGCACCCCACAGTGGCCCAGTGCGCACCACAAACTCACACCTGACGTAAAGTAAGCTCAAAATTCTCCCTGATTGTCTGATTGCAAGTGCTCTTCTGTTTAAAGCCTGTTGCCTAAGTCCTAGTGGTTTTCCCTGAAAACGTCCGAGGCCCTACCTAGCAAGATGGAATTCGAGCTGGCCAACCTGGAAGTGTACACGGTGGCGCAGCTTAAGGGGTTCTGCGAGGGGAAGGGGGTGTTCTTCAAGCGAGGCGCCAAGAGGGAGGAGCTTCAAAAAACCTTGGGAGCATGGGCATTGGCCCACCCAGAAGGGAGAGGGGACGAGGGGCAGTTAGAACATGACGCTCCAGGAGAGCTGGACTTACTGCAGATAGATACTAGCGATAATGTATTGCCAGGAAGGCGTTCCAGGGCAGGCAGTAGTGTCTCAGTAAGGAGTTTGTCTGCAGGGGAGTTCAAGGACAGGAGGGAGGAGAGACAGCTTAAGCTCGCCAGGTTAGACAAGGAGCGTGAAGAGAAGAGGCTGGCTATGGAGGAAAGGAAGCTCGCCCTTGAGCTCAGCCTGAAGGAACTGGAGATTAGAGCCCTAGAGATGGGGACTCAGAATAATGCAAATGGTGGCAGCGTACCCACTGAGGTTCCACGGGAGTCTAGGTTTTACATGCCTACGGATGTTGTGGCCAGTTTTAATGTGGGGGACGACATTGACAAGTGGCTAGCTGCTTACGAGGTGTCCTTGAGAGCCCATGGGGTCCCCGAGAGTTACTGGGGGGATAGCCTATATAGGTACATGCCTCCGGTGGGGAGGGACACACTCCTGACATTAGACAAAGCAAGTCAGACCAGCTATCCTGTTATGAAGGAGGTATTGGTTAAGAAGTTTGGTCTTACCCCTGAGAAGTATAGGCAGAAATTTAGAAACAGCCACAAGCTTCCCGCGCAAAACTGGGTAGATTTCCTGGATTACGCCCGCAAAGCATTTGATGGTTGGGTGCGGGGCAGCGGGTGACTGATTATGTAGGGCTGTATGATTTGTTCTTAAGAGAGCACCTTCTAGATAAATGTTTTCCAGAGCTGCGCCAACACCTGGTTGACCGCAAGCTGACCGGCCCGAGGAGCTTGCGGAGGAGGCGGATACCTGGGTCAGTACCAGGGTGTCCAACAAGGGATCCGGGGGGACCCCAGAAGGGCGGACAGGGTTTCCCCCAGAAGAGAGAGAGGGGGGGATAAAAAGAAGGAGTTCTCCAAAGGCCCCCAAAACAGACTGCAAGGGAGAGGGTTTGGATCCCAGCCCCAATCTGGCTATCAGAAACCTACTTATCCCGACAGAAGTCAGCAGCCCAAAACTGTCCGGTGCTATGAGTGTGGGAAGGTCGGACACTACAAGGGGGATCCCCAGTGTCGAAAAAGGACCCCAGCCCCTACGGGAGGTAAGAACCCCGGGGTGGCGAGTGTAGCGCTGGGGGAGGAGCTGTCCATAAATAAGGGGGGTGAGTGGGCAGGATTGACCCTAGTATCCCTGGGAGACAGGGAGATGGTCCCACAGATCCAGGTACCCTCGAATACTGCCAAGTACAGGCAGAGGGTCGTTGTCAACGGGCAGGGGGTGGAGGCCCTGAGGGACACAGGTGTCAGCATGACGATGGTAAAGAGACCGCTGGTGTCCCCGGAGCAAGTGATTCCTGATGTATTCCACCCGGTTGTGATGGCTGACAACAGTGTGGGTCACTACCCCGTGGCCCAAGTTCCCTTTGAGTGGGGAGGGGTTTCAGGCCGTCTACGAGTTGCAGTGAGCCCTGCCATGCCAATTGACTGTCTATTAGGAAATGATCTTGAGCACACTGCCTGGAGGGAGGTAGAGCTCAAAGCCCACGCAGAGATGCTGGGATTACCGGAATGGACCTGTGCTCTTACACGATCCATGACTGCCCGGAAGGGGAGTCAACCAGGGCTGGAGCCTGAGACAATGGCCCAGCCAGCTGCTAGCAAGGAAGACGCAGTGGAGAACGCACCACGTGAGATGGATGGGGCACCTGTGGGTGGTCGCACCGGAGTCCACGGAGGGTGACAATGTTCTCGTGGGGGACTTGCCAACCCCTGCAGAGTGGCAGGTGGAAGGAGGGCCTACCCGGGAGGAGTTTTGCCGGGCACAGAAGGAGTGCCCCACCCTTGAGGGCATGCGGCAACAGGCCGAAGCCCAAGCAGCCGGAAATGCTTCAGGAAGCTACCACATTTATTGGGAGGACGGCCTCCTTTACAGTGAGCCCAAGGCTCCGGTGCACGGGTCATCTAGGGCCTTAGTGGTCCCCCAGTGCTATCGGGCCTTTTTGCAGGAGTTAGCACACGAAATTCCCTTGGCGGGACACTTGGGCCAAGACAAAACCTTTGCTCGTCTAGTCCCACATTTCTATTGGCCCAGGATGAGAATTGCCTCTGACACTTTTTGCAGGACTTGCGTGACATGTCAAGCTAGCGGGAAGACCGGGACCAAGTTGAAGGTTCCCCTGGAACCACTACCGGTCATTGGTACCCCCTTTGAACGGGTGGGCATCGACATTGTAGGACCTCTGGACCCGCCGACTGCTGCTGGTCACCGATTTATCCTGGTTCTAGTGGACCACGCCACCCGGTACCCGGAGGCTATCCCTCTGAGGACCATCACTGCACCCGCGGTGGCACGGGCCCTGATGGGGATCTTGACCCGAGTGGGCTTCCCCAAAGTGGTGGTGTCGGACAGGGGCACCAACTTTATGTCCACCTATATGCAGGCCATGTGGATGGAGTGTGGGGTGACGTACAAGTTCTCCACCCCTTACCACCCCCAGACCAACGGGCTTGTTGAGAGGTTCAACAAGACCCTGAAAGGCATGATCAGGAGTCTGCCTGAGGGCCTGAGGAAGAAGTGGGACATCCTCTTGCCCTGCCTGTTGTTTTCTTACCGAGAGGTGCCGCAGAAGGGGGTGGGCTTCAGCCCCTTCGAGCTGCTGTACGGGCACCCTGTCAGGGGACCTCTCAGCTTGGTGAAGGAGGGCTGGGAGAAGTCTCCTAGGAGGCTTCCCCAAGATGTAGTGAGCTACATGTTGGCGTTCCGCAGCCAGATGGCTGGACTGTGGAAAGAGGCATCTGACAACTTAGAGGCCAGCCAAGCGGTCATGAAAGAATGGTATGACCGGAATGCCCATCCTGTGGAGTTGGATACTGGACAGAAGGTGTGGGTCATGGAGCCCGGAGAGCTTAGCACCCTCTAGGACCGATGGACTGGCCCGTATGAGATACTGGAGAAGAAGGGCCAGGCCACTTACTTGGTGGATCTGAAGACCCCACGGCAACCCCACCGAGTGTTGCATGTCAACCGCCTCAAACCACACCAGGAGAGGTCTGAGCTTACCCTCCTGATGGTGACCGATGGGAGCGAGGAGGAGGAGAGCGAGCCTCTTCCGGACCTTCTGGCGTCCCAAGAAAAAGACGGATCGGTGGAGGGAGTGGTTCTCTCCCCGTCCTTGACCCTTGAGCAACAGAGGGACTGCCGCCAGGTATTGGTGCAGTACTCTTCGTTGTTCTCCCTCACTCCTGGCATTACCCACCTGTGTACCCATGATGTGGACACGGGGGACAGCCCCCCTGTTAAAACCAAGTCTTACAGGCTGTCGGATAGGGTGAAGGCCAGCATCCAGAGGGAAGTCGCTAAAATGCTGGAGTTGGGGGTCATCGAACCTTCAGGTAGCCCCTGGGCTAGTCCGGTGGTGTTGGTACCCAAAGCGGCCCCGCCGGGCACCACACCTGAACTTCGGTTCTGTGTGGATTACCGAGGATTCAATTCTGTGACCAAGATGGACGCTCATCCCATCCCTAGGGTGGATGAGCTCATTGATCGGCTGGGTGCTGCTCGATATTTGAGTACCTTCGACCTCACGTCCGGGTACTGGCAGATCGCCCTGACGGAAGGAGCCAGAGAGAAGTCTGCTTTTTCCACACCGGAGGGCCACTTCCAGTTTAGAGTGATGCCCTTTGGACTGAAGAACGCTCCTGCTACATTTCAGCGACTGGTGAACCGGGTACTGTCCGGCCTAGAGGCCTTTTCCGCTGCTTACCTGGACGACATAGCCGTCTTCAGCGGCAGCTGGGAAGAACATCTGTGCCACCTCCGGGAGGTGCTGCAGGCCCTGCAGCAGGTGGGCCTGACCATCAAGGCCAGCAAATGCCAAATTGGACAAGGTTCCGTAGTATACCTCGGACACCTGGTGGGTGGGGGTAAGGTGAAACCCCTACAAGCCAAGATCGAAACCCTCCTTGCCTGGGAGCCCCCCAAGACCCAGACGGAGGTCAGGGCTTTCCTGGGCCTCACTGGCTACTACCGTCGCTTTGTCAAGGGGTATGGCAGCATTGTGGCCCCCCTGACGGAGCTAACCTCCAAGAGACAACCAAAGAAAGTGATTTGGACCGAAGCTTGCCAGAAAGCTTTTGATTCCCTCAAGCAGGCTTTGTGCACTGCTCCGGTGCTTAGGGCCCCGGACTTCGCTAAAGAATTTATTGTTCAAACGGACGCCTCTGAACTTGGCATTGGGGCAGTACTCTCACAACTCAATGACGAGGGCCTGGATCAACCCGTGGCTTTCATATCTAGGAGGCTATTCCCCCGGGAACAACGGTGGAGTACGATCGAAAGAGAAGCTTTCGCGGTGGTCTGGGCTCTGAAGAAGTTGAGGCCATACCTCTTTGGTTCCCACTTCCTGATTCAGACCGACCACCGGCCCCTTCGTTGGCTCATGCAAATGAGGGGCGAAAACCCTAAATTGTGGAGGTGGTCCATTTCCCTCCAGGGTATGGACTTCAGGGTGGAACACCGACCCGGAGTAGACCACGCCAATGCTGACGGTCTCTCTATGTTTTTCCGCCTTAGTGACGAGAACTCCCTAGAGGTTGGGTAGCTCTCCCCACTTTCGGCTGGGTGGGACACGTGTTAGACCTGTCAGCCCTAGGGTGGTCTTCCCCTACCTTTTTTTCCTTGTTTGCTTCCTAACTGACCGCCATTTTTGTTGGACATAGGACTCTGGGCACCTTACCGCTGCGAAACAGTGCTGAGGTGCAGGTGCTCTCTCCTAAAAACAGTGCGTCACAACATGTCTGCCACAGGCCCCTGCTACTGCGGTGAGGCTGCCATCCTATCTGCGCGCTAGTAGCTGGCATGGTCTGGGACTGGATGATACTGTAACCCTGACAGCCCCGCCCTTGTCACCATAGACAGGCAGGACAAAGTGACAGGGGACACCTCCCCGAAGCCCCTAGATCCTTCTAGAATCTTCCAACTCCCCAGGTTGCTGCCAGAACCTGTCGCCTTTTTCCTGGGTCACCTGACTTAGCGATATAAAAGGAAGGGAGGGAACCCTAGAGGACTGTTACACTACTGGCTAGAGACCCACCTGGACTGGAGTACAGACGGCTGTGCCAGCAGGATTGCCACCCCACCAAGGCTGACTGCTCCCAGGAACTGCTGCCCTCCTGTGTGTGCCGTCCTACTGCCTGCTGATCTGACCCAGTTTGAAGAAGTTGCCTAACATCCCAAGAGTGTCTCCCCAGGAGGAAGGACTGATCTCCTGGTACCTAGCTGTATACCGGAGCAGTGTCCCTGCCACCCCTTGGGACTGCCCGGCTGACAAAAAGGAATCAGAAGGACAGCAAAACCCTAGCCGGACGGTGAGGCGCTCTGTCCCTGACAACCTCCGCCACCTGACTCTATAGCGTAGCGCTGTGAGGGGCCTCAAGTGCTGTGCCCCAGGAACTCTCGTCGCTGCTTGAGGGGCCCCTAAAGCACTGGGAGCGCTGGGGAGTGAAAGTGCTGTGTCCCGCTGTGGCCCGACATCACCGCTGTTACCTGAGGGCTGTGTCTGGCCTGGGAAGCGCTGTGAGGCGAGGCGCTGCGAGCTGGGAATCACCGCCGCCGCCCGGGCCGTGGGTGCGCCGTTCCACAGGAGCGCTGGTGGGCCGGTGCTCCCCACCGCAGGCCGGGTGCTTTGAGTGTGGAGGGAGCGGAGCTCGGCCTGCCCAGGATCGCCGCAGCCGACCCGAGCTGCCCACTGCCTCGTGTCATCAAGCGCGGCCTGTCGGAAAATCACCGCTGCCGGCCCAGCTGAAGAAGGCACCCAAGGGAATCCCCAGCGACGGCAGGAGAGCGCCGCGCTGGAATTGGTGAGGCCGGAGAGCGTCGCCTGGCAACTGGGACTCCGGCCTGGCGCGTCATCGGTGGCATTCCGGGGAAGCCGCGCAAGGATTGGCTCCCGCCCAGAGTGCTGCCCGGCAACCAGGACTCGCCCCCGAGAAGTTGCGAGGGGCCCCCAGGGAGCGCAAGAGATCCCCGCATACTCCGGACCAGCTCCCCTGCTGTGGGGAAGCCCACGAACTCCTCCGACCTCATCCTCCTCCCCAGGTAACCGCCCCGCGGGAAGTGTGGAGTCGGCTGACTGGGGGGGGGTTGCCTGGAGCCCGTTTCAAGCAGGGCTTGCACGAAGGGGCCCTGCGCTTACCTTTCCCTACGCCTCCCCTCTTTCTTAACCCCCAAAGAAGACTGAACTGGTGAGTCTGGGGAAGGGGGTTGTAACTCAATCTACGGACTCACGCTCCTGCTATCAGGATTGACTACAGAGACCCCGTGAGCCTGTCAATGTTGTTATGGGTGTTCTGCTCACGGAAAGGCCTGTCTCTAGGTGCATGGTGATGTAGTTGCCTTCCCTGAAGTTGTACTGAATTTGTGCATGAGAATTGCTTCATCTCGTTAATTGATGTTACTGGACCCATTTCTTCCTTTGAGAACCTTTACCTGGTGTACCGTGAGATCCTCACCACGTTGGAGCTTGACAAGAGAATAGATAAAAGATTTTTCCCGTTTCCATAAAGCTGGAGTGGTGTCTCCCTTTTTGTGTGTGTTTTACTGTGTCTGGGTGGATGCGTGCTGCACAATCACTTTACACATTGCCTCGTGCGTGCCTACCTGCCTCGCGCCAAGCTACCTCGTCGGAATCGGTGGTCCCTACTTGGACTAGGGTGCGGACTCTTCCCAACTGGAGACCCCGGTTCTAACAATGTTAATATCCAATGCCTGGGAAAAACTGGATTTTGCTGTGCGGATTTATTTCAGCATAACTCTGGATCAACGGGTTTTGCCACATAATTTACCCTCTGCTGCTTAATGTGTACAATGAAAAAAACATTCTAAAATGTTGTTAAACTAAAGCTACAACTTGTGGTAACTAAGCTTAGATGCAGACACTTTTCTGAGTTGTTAATTGCTGGATTAAGGTCTCTCCTACTAATGAGGTGAAACCATTGCCCAGACGGTGTGAATGTCCCATTGACTGGGTGCTGGCTTTTGTCAGGAGCCTGAAATAATTCCTAATGCATTTCGGATGCATTTCAAACAGGTTAGAAATCACGATTCTTTCTTTGTCTATGATGAAAATGTAAAGCACTCAAGGTAGAAAAACCACAGAAAGTAAAGAAAAAATTAAAAACGTATTTATTCATTTGGGTGCTTCATCGGCGTCCGGGCTTATGCAGGGGGCATACACGGGAGCTTGTTTATCTAAGGACATGAAGGAAACAAGCGGCCCTTTCCTGCACGGGCTGTCTCCCACACAATGCATAGCACTGCGTTTTTCTGCAGGGCAATTTAAATACCAATTCATACATGTGTGCAAACACACCAGCGGCTGAAAACTGGGCGCGCGGACTGACGCACTATGACGTCGATTATGAAAACCTGCAACGCCAACAGCAGGGGGCCCGAGTTGTCTGGAGGAAACAAGAACATTGAGACAATATTTTTTCAAGGGAGTGTCAGGAAACAATATCTATCTCAGACGATATTTCTGTTGATGGTATTTTGAAATACAACCACAGGTTCACCAGAAACCAGGGTACAGCTTGGAGGGGGTGTTTTGGATACAGGTTACTCATGTTGAAGAAGTTGATGGAGTTAAAACAAAATGTCATGAAAAGAGTTCGTCTCAGGATAGTGAGAGCAGCAGTGAAAGGGGCAGGCTGGATGGCCCTGTCTGGCCTGTGAAAGAGCAGATACTCAAGTGCCTATACTAAGGAAGAATTCAGCTTTTATGCAAGATGGCGGAATGCCTCTGGGCAGTGTAGGTTGAGGCGTTTGTGTTGCCAGTGACTGGAACCTAAAACATATGCCTGAATATCTGAAAAGCTCTGGCGGTGTCCAGGAATCTGTCGTAAACAATCTGATTTTCCCCCCCAAGGACCTCTCCCGTTGATATGAAATGTGTGTTGGTTAAATAATAAAGAAATGAACATCTCCAAGTGCATCGATCAATGATCCTGTAACTGAAGCGAGAAAACATCTTATCCAATGGAAAAACTTGTAGCAAAATCTCCCCTGTTCAATGGATCTTACCATGACACACACGCCAAGAAAAGCATGGAAGAAACCACAGCTGAGGACATGAAACATCACATCTGTGCATTGCAGAGATTTAAAATCTGAGGGATGAAACTGACCTCGAGATATGAAAGCAAAGAAGATGCTGATGCTGGCAAGGAGCGCCTTCATGGTGATGAAGAGTTGGAGCTTGATGTGACGCGGCTGAGGATCTGATCTTCATCTCCCACAGGGTGCTGTAGAGCAGGCTATTTATTCCCTGGTGGATATGTTGGGAGATCCCCAGTTTGCATAATGAGATTGAGAAATGCTTTCTCTGGCACACCCTGCTCTCATCTTCCACCTCCTCGCCCGCCTCTCAGCTGAAACTACCTGTTCTCGATTGCTAAAATCTGTCCTTTAATCGTGAGCTTTACACTGTGCACTGTCAGTAAATTGACACACCGTTCTAAACACAAGTTAATATTAGCTGCGGTGAAAGAGGCTCCCATTAAATAGTAGGACACGCTAGCCCCAGTTGTCCATTCCCTCAGTGCGGGTACCTTCATCTCTGTGCTGGGGAAGGACCACGGGTCACATGAAGAATTAAATGAAAAAAGAACCTGCAGAGTAGGTTGGATTGTGAAGGCAGCTCTAGTCTGCTGAGGCCAGCTCACCCTCCAGTGTGCTCTTTACACACTGGGATGCCCATGCCTAGTTCTCCAAGGAAGAAGGACTCAATTCTTGGCCATATTTTCACTGGCTACCACCTTTTGGAGTCCATGAATACTAAAAACATTTATTCTGGTTTTGTGCTTCACTTTGTTATGTACTTTACAAAGGGCATGTGATGCCTTATTTCCTAAGTTAGGTAGCTGCTAATGGTGCAGTGACTGAGGGCATCCACGTGGGCCAAATACTCTTTCTTTGTATGGAAGCCAACAGTGAGTCACCCTTGGTCCAAGCCCATCGGTCGGGAAGCCTTGCTACATATGGAGGAAGCTGAGTAGCACCGATGAGATTACCTCATCCCTTTCAGATCACATGATAAGTGGGAAAGGATAGGAAAAGGGAGGATCTCTGTGATGCAAACACTGTGTCCAGTCCGTTGAGAAATAAAAGTTCTCTTAATCATGGATGACATTTCTAATAATAATCTGTTTCTTCCAGAAAATAAAACTTCTAGACATAATTTACATCTTTGATGTTTGCAGGTGCAGAAAACTGCTTACAGGTAAGAAGGGTGCTTTAAGAGCATGGAGATTGACAAAGCACTCTCATCAGCTGACCCATCTGGCAACTCCTGTATCTAGGTTCAGTTGTTACACTAATCAATACATCTAATGTGGTACAAATCTTGATACTAACCCAGAGCAGATGGAGTTACTCATATCCCTGTTTGTACCATGGAAGAGCCAATCCTAGAAAGAGTCTGGCATCAGTTTGTGACCAACCTCTAATAAAGGGCCTGAAGCTCAGACGGGTAACCTCTCACCAGGTGTGCAACCATTGCTCAAAGAGGTGACCTCAGTGAGCCACAGATCTGGCAAGCATGGGGCTTTTGTTAGGTGGCATGGGCTAGGACATTAGTAGTAATGTCTGAGGACAACAAAAAAATTGGGCCGCTATTCCTGTGGGAATGTTCTTTGTGCAACCACAGAGCTGGCTTGAATTACACTACCCTTGTAGATGACATAAATCGACCTAGCCGGTCCCGCTATCACACAGTTTAGATTATAAACTTGTACCCCACAAAAATAGGATTAGAAGTATCCTCCCATGAGTCAAACTATTGCTAAGAAATTATGTTAAAAAGTGAGACACAAGGAAAGTGCTAACATGAGAATTTGAGCCCTTATTGGGATTTCACCAGTATATACAGAGGTAATATCCTGCAGCTATAGTAGCATTACCACAGGCATTAGTGTGGTATTGAGTGGTTCAACAGTGAAGAAATGGAATAACCAAACGTAAACTGGTGTAATCTAGCAGCTGGTGGCAGTTGAGGTGCTGCGGTCTCTCAGATAATTTCTTCTCTGATACCTTGCTTTCAGGAATATGGTCACTTATTGTTGCATCACACAAAAAGAATTGGGGACCGGGAGCTATTTGGAAAGGAAGAAGGTTCAGTACCCGTGCTCCCAAAGAACAACGTTTTTGCACTGAGGGGTGACTGTTCCTAAGGTATCAGGAGAGTAGCAACCAAACTTTGGTTGGTAAGAGGGGATAGTAACAAGTGGTCAGTCTCAAAGAAGGTTGGGTTTATAAATAGTGGTGGGGGGAATCCCTCCTTTTGGATATAGTGTCCTCACACACCCTTATGAGTGTCATGCTTCATCATCGGGCGTTGCTCCTCATGGGGGCGGCGCTGCAGTCCCTCACGGGCCCTGTGAGAGGGCTCTTTAGCGGAGATCTTTTAAGGAGACGCCGCAGTTGTGCATGTGGGTGTGTGGGCCTGGGGAGGTAAGTGAGTGGGTGAATTAAAATTACCAAACGGTACCTAGAACCTGTGTTTATTCGGGGGTCCGAGTGGTAAGTTTAAAAAAAGGTGTGAATCCTGGAGCTCCTCTTACAAACAAATACAGAGGGCGGATGTATGACTAACCGCTGCTCTCAGAATAGGTGCCGGAGTGAATCAATCACACATAAAAAAAGGTCCTTACCAACCAAAGTTTGGTTGCTACTCTCCTGAGACCTTAGGAACAGTCACCCCTCAGTGCAAAAACACTTATTGTTGCAACCAGGAAGGTTTGAAATTGTGAATATTCCTAATCCAAATTCACAAATTGACTTCAGGATATTCCCAGCAGAAATAACGGAGTTAACTTCATTTCACTAATTGTGACATTTTCTCGTCCGTCATACTCTGACATGACAGAAAACCTGTACAGTGGCCAATTTTGCAGTCATTAATCAAAACTAACTGCTTCTGGAGCGGTATAAATCACTGTTCCAACTCCAGTCTGTACAACAGTAGGGTAAGTGTTAGACTTTATAGTCCAACGCCGCTTTCCTTAAGTTATGCGTGGTAAAAGAATGCATGGTAAAGGCACATTCATTGTAACACCTGCGCTGTAACAGCAGCACGTGGCTCGTGCCGCCTTGTAAATGTTGTTTCCCACTTAGTGGTTAAT
The DNA here is from genome assembly GCA_963921515.1 of Calotriton arnoldi. Classification (NCBI taxonomy): domain Eukaryota; kingdom Metazoa; phylum Chordata; class Amphibia; order Caudata; family Salamandridae; genus Calotriton; species Calotriton arnoldi. The sequence goes on from CAWUFW010009182.1 coordinate 565,721, forward strand.
CTGTAACGAAATAAGTGCCATGGCTCTCATCAGGAGGCAACTGCAGCTTGCACCACACATTGCCTCTGCCATGCCACCAATTATAGTAACAACGCAGCTACTAACGATCACGCTCCTACAAGTGTGACAATTCGGACTAGTTCAGGCCCCCAAAGCTATAACAATGACTTGGGCAGCAGGTATTAGTCATTTTGAATGTATATTAATTAATAATTAACAGTTCTGGTCATCTCTAAATTAGCCAGAATGCGCCACCTTGTGGCAGACTGTCACAAGCGTCAGTGTTGACAATTAAGTGCTGGTGCCCAGTACTGGAAACCACAGGCTCAAATTAAGCCCTGTTTCCACTGATTTCAGAACAGAGCAACTCTTACAATGTGTGAACCGAGTAAAACAAAGCACCTCTAGGCACTACTTAGACAACCAATAGCCCATGTACGAAATGAAAGGCTTGAGAGGGTTACATGCTTTTAGAAATCATTGTCCCGGGGGGGTGAAAGGCGAGTGACTGCTTATAGGGAAAGAGTTAATTCTTTGTCAGAGGCAGACTTCAAAACACTAAACATGAAGTTTCGGGAATGTAAACATAGAAATAAAAATCACGAGACATGACCAGAAAGAAAGCTAAATCTTGGGTTTCCAAATCATGAGTTGGTACTTTTTAAAACAAAAACTACCAACAAGAAGGAGGTGTTCCTCCACACGCCAAATCTTTTCCTAAGACTAATAAACAGAGCTCAATGTTGCCGCCTTTCATGAGTGGGTGTATTGTCTATACATTTGTGTCAATTCATTCTGGGACGTATAGTTTTGGTTATCCCTTTATACAGTTGCCTACTGCCGGTACCAGAATAAAATAAAAAAACAAGAACGTTGGATGAGAGCAATTAGTTATGCATGAAGAAGTACAAATTTAAGAGGACTTGGAGAATGGAAGCCTTATCTAGGAATTCTCAGCTGTGTTAATATTGGCACATTATTTTATTCCCGGGTGAGCACTATCCTTCTCCATCCGAAACTTCCGAATTGCATTCCTCCACATTTAATAATACAGAGAAAAGCTTAATATCTAGGGTTACCAGACATCTCGGATTTCCCTGAACAGTCCCAGTTTTCAGAGGACTGTCCCCCATCATGACAATACTTCCTAATTTTCAATACATATCCTAGTTTTTGGCACAAAAGTCCTGTCATTCTGCCAACCAAAATTGAAATTGTGCTCTCTTTTCCCAGGTGCCTCCAAAGTCTGAAATGATTTAGCATATTTTCTAAAGATATAGGTGTTATTATCTGTTTCTTTCACTAAGCGCAAGAGGAGGTTGGCTGTGTGCTCGCAGCAGAGGGAGGCAAAGTGGGGAGGAGGGCAGGGGGGGCTCAGGTTGGAGGTATTGCCATAGCTAATGTTATATAAACTGTAGCTTTGTAAATATGTGTGTATATGCATATATATATATATATATATATATATATATATATATATATTTATATATACATATTATCTACTGGCGGTCGCCAGTAGATAGTTATAGTTACAACCTATTATCCATAGGAAATCCGCGACATTCTATTTGAAATAACTCTCTTGCCGGTTGACGTATCTTCGCGAAATTTTCAAACTTCGTGGGGCGCTCCGGTCCGCTCCTACCCTGAAAGTCTCGGGGTGATACGTCAAGCGGGGGCCGAGAAAAAGGGGGTCCCAAAACGCGTTTTCCCCATGCATTTTCCCATAGGAAACTTTAGACACGGCTACAGCCCGAACTGCTGAACGGAATTACACCAAATTTGGCAAAGAGGTAGTTCTTGGTTCAGAAAGAACCCTTTTTGTTAAATGGTGTAAATCCGTTCAGTAGTTGCTGAGAAAATGAAAAGTAAAAAGTTAGTGATATCTAGGGACGAGTAGGGTCCGCGTACCCTCCCGATCACGAGCTGCATGTTAATTGGCTGTCAGCTGGCTGTCAACATTCCGATTCAGGAAATGTTGGCAGCCATTTTATCCCTCGGTAGAACCGAGGGACAGAAACAAGTGCGCAAAGCGCACAAAGGGAGCAGGGTAGAAACACCCTGACCCCCTAGGTTTGCTCAGGGGGTCCCACAAGGACCCCTGGGCAAAAATACAAATACATTTTTTTAAAAATCGGCAGGATGCGCTCAGGGTGCGCGAATCCTGCCGAAAAAAAAAAATCGAAGCGCGGTCTCCCGTGCTTCGATGTTAATTGGCCCCCGGGTGGCCCAAGTCCCGGGGGCATGGTGAGGGGATAATTTAATGTGTGGGGGCCTCAAAGGGCCCCCAAACCCCGGGGACCGCCACCCCCGGGGCTTTTTTTAAAAAATGGTGCGGGAGGGCTCTGAGCCCTCCCGCAGCCCCGGGGACCACCACCTCCCCGGGGCTTTTTTTAAAAAAATTATTAAACCTGTGTGGGGGGGGCTCCAGCCCCCCCACACGCCCCGGGGACCACCACCTCCCCGGGGCACTAAACATTTTAATATGGGGGTCCGTTACGGAGCCCCGGGGACCACCACCTCCCCGGGGCTGTGTACTGAATGGGAGGGGGGCCGCGCGGCCCCCCTCCTGGAGCCCTTGATGGCCCTGGGGACCACCACCCCCCAGGGCCGGCTCCTGCAGTGTCCCGGGGTGCCTACCCCCGGGACACTGCTGTTTGCAATGACAGGACGGGAGCCTCGCGGCTCCCGTCCTGTCATTGCAAACTGCTTTGGATATTGGAAGAGAGAGCAGGGAAACCTGCTCTCTCTTCCAATATCCAAAGCACATTGCTTTTCCACATGGGGAGCAGCATGTCAGCTGCTCCCCATGTGGAACAGCAATGCTGGCACCCTAGGGACGCGGGGAGCCGGCGGGACTGTGGGGGGATTGGGGACCCCCCCACAGTCCCCAACGGAGAGGGCCAGCCCCGGGGGATGGGGTCCCCGGGGCAAGTAGTGGCCCGGGAGGGGGGCCACGCGGCCCCCTCCCCCCCAAAAAAAAAAAAAAAAAAACGGAATGGCCGGCCCCGGGGGATGGGGTCCCCGGGGCCTTAAATGGCCAGAGGAGGGGGGCCACGCAGCCCCCCTCCAAAGAATATAAATAAAAACGAGGCCATGCGCCGGGGGATGGGGTCCCCGGGGCCAATACAGGCCCAGGAAAGGGGGGCCACGCGGCCCCCTTCCCGTTTTTTTTTTTTAAATTAAAAATTTAAAAAAGGGGTAAGGCCCTGGGGGATGGGGTCCCCAGGGCATAAAAACAGGAAAAAAGGAAGGGGGCTACACAGCCCCCTTCAGGGGACAAAAATAAAATAAAATAAAAAACGATCGGCCCGCAGGCCCCGCCCCTTCCTTCACCACTCTGCAAACGCGCCCCTGGCGCGTTTGCAGAGGGGAACGAATTCCCCTTGAATACTGGGGGTCCCTGGGGGCCAACTAGCCCACCAGGAACCTCCAGTATGCGCCAGGAGGCTGCGTTGCAGAGAGGTGTAGAGAGGCCACACCCCTTTACACCTCTCTGCAACGCAGCTCTGTGGCGCTTTTGGAGGTATATGGTGGGCTAGTTGGACTCCGGGGACCCTCAGGATTCAAGGGGACTTAATCCCCCAACTTAAAACGCGCCACGGGCGCGTTTGCACAGTGGTGAAGGGAGGGGCGGGGCTTCAGGTGACATGTGTGCAAACAGGCCCCGTGGCGCGTTTTAAGATGGGGAATTAAATCCCCTTCAATCCTGAGGGTCCCTGGGGGCCAACTAGCCCAACAGGTACATCCAGAAAGCGCCACAGAGCTGCGTTGCAGAGAGGTGTAAAAGGGGTGTGGCCTCTCTACACGTCTCTGCAACGCAGCCCCTGGCGCATATTGGAGGTTCCTGGTGGTCTAGTTGGCCCCTAGGGACCCTCAGGATTCAAGGGAACTTAATCCCCCAACTTAAAACGCGCCACGGGGCGCGTTTGCAAAGATGTCACCTCAGGCCCCGCCCCTCCCTTCACCATTGTGCAAATATTCCTCTAAAATCAGCCGAAATACGAATTCCGATTTACTCACCTGCTATCAGGAGAGACCTCAGTGCTGCATCTTTCAGCCCAGTACTGGTCCTGAAAAGTAATTTTAACCGTACTTACCGGTAACTTGAATTTCCTTCATAGGCTAACATTGACTGGTTTCACTTGGAAATTCTTCTAAGTGTGGAGTTTTGGAACTTTAAAATATTCCTCTAAAATCAGCCGAAATACGAATTCCGATTTACTCACCTGTTATCAGGAGAGACCTCAGTGCTGCATGTTTCAGCCCAGTACTGATCCTGAAAAGTAATTTTAACCGTACTTACCGGTAACTTGAATTTCCTTCATAGGCTAACATTGACTGGTTTCACTTGGAAATTCTTCTAAGTGTGGAGTTTTGGAACTTTAAAATATTCCTCTAAAATCAGCCGAAATACGAATTCCGATTTACTCACCTGTTATCAGGAGAGACCTCAGTGCTGCATGTTTCAGCCCAGTACTGATCCTCAAAAGTAATTTTAACCGTACTTACCGGTAACTTGAATTTCCTTCATAGTCTAACATTGACTGGTTTTCAGCAAAAAAGTTTCAAAGTGTTGATTTTCACAAACTACAAATATTCCTTAAAAATCGCCTGTATGACTTAAACGCATTCTTTCAACTGTTTACAGGAGATGCACCAGTGCTGGATCCAGGATCCAACACTGAGTAAGAAAAAGTAACGATAACAGTTTTTACCTGCTAAGTGAATTTCCTTCCATAGGATAACATTGGTGATTCTATGAGAAAAAGTTTCTAAGTGACAACTTTTAAAATACAATAATATTCCTTAAAAATCACGACTGTAACCAAAACGCTTTTACTCAACTGTTTACAGGAGATGTACCAGGACTGAATCTAGGATCCAGTCCTGTGGTTAGAAAAGTAATCCATAAAGTAACTAATTGCATTTAACTAGAAATTCACATTGAGCAGAATGTTGCATTGTGTTCGAAAATGTGTTGCCCATTGCAACAACTGTAACTACTGTACTTAAAAGTCTATTCCCTATCTGCAAAGTATTTAAACTAAAGTAATTCATTAAGAGAAAGTATTTTTGTAATGTAATGTATAATGTAATTACAATGTAATTTAAAAAATAAAATATGTAAAAAAAAATTGTTTCAAAAATGTAGTAAATCAGTATGAAAAAAATTAAAATAACAATTAATACATTTAAAAATTGTCATTTACAAAACCTTTGAAATTCACTAAAAAAAACGTAGGTTTCAGGCACGTTATAGTTAGAAATTAGCATTTAAAAAACCTTTGAAATTCACTGAAAAAACCATAGGTTTCAGACACGTTATAGTTACAAATTAGCATTTAAAAAACCTTTGAAATTCACTGAAAAAACCATAGGTTTCAGACACGTTATAGTTACAAATTAGCATTTAAAAAACCTTTGAAATTCACTGAAAAAACCATAGGTTTTAGGGACAGTTATAGTTACTTGGACATTGCACTCGTACAAAACCCGTGAAATTCCCCCGTTATAGTTAGTTCAGCTAACTATAACTCGCGCCCCGCAATGCACTGCTGATGACGTCACATATTACATCACTCATGACATGGTCAGTGACATCACTGATGACATCACTGATGACATCTCAAATGACATCACTGATGACATCATCCACGTGATAATCTGATGCACCTCCTCACACCCTAATATAACCTTTGATACACCCACTCTAAATTACAGACTGCCATTCGCAAAACCATAGACACTCCAACACCAATAACTACATACCCACTCACTGATTCTTAGGTCTACACACACACATCCACTCACTCACCCGTACAGTCACCCATACTTACGGTCACTCAGTACAGGACTATCATATGCACTCATACTCCTATATAGACACTCAAACACCGCCACTCATCCATAGAGGTACTCACACACCTAGTCAGTCATGCAAATAATTAAACACACTACCATTTACTCACCTATACAGTTATACACACACCAGCTCACTTACTCATACAAATACTAGCACATTCTTACGCTCTTATACAATCACTGATACAAGCACACACTCATCCATACAGCCACTATCACAATCAGTCACTCTCGCTTATAGCTATTTATATACTCCAACACACATATATACTGCCTTTCACATATGTAGTTACTCACACATGTACCACTGGGACATACATTCACTCACTAACACACTCTTACACACACTTACCCACCCATAAAGTCTATCACAGATGCACTCTTGAAACCATCCACCCAGTGAATCACCCACTCACACATCTATGCACAGAGTTGCACACACCCCTCCCACACAAACACTCAGGCACCCATACAGATACTCAGACAAGCATTCAATAACTCATATAGACACTCATTTAGCTATTCACAAACACATGCAGCCACTTACACAGCAACAGACAGACGGATACAGACATACACCCAGTTTAGTCACTAACCCATGCATTCAGTAAGATACGTTAAATCACTCACTTATAGAGTCAGTCACGCACCTACTAAATCATCCATACAGACACTTACACACCCACTCATTCTTCAATACGTCTTTTCCTATATATTTTAAAAATATTTAAACTTTACAGAAACACACAGTCACTGGATGATGTCATCAGTGATGTCATTTGAGATGTCATCAGTGATGTCATCAGTGATGTCACTGACCATGTCATGAGTGATGTAATATGTGACATCATCAGCAGTGCATTGCGGGGGCGCGAGTTATAGTTAGCTGAACTAACTATAACGGGGGAATTTCACGGGTTTTGTACGAGTGCAATGTCCAAGTAACTATAACTGTCCCTAAAACCTATGGTTTTTTCAGTGAATATATATATATGTATATACATATACATATATATATATCATCATAGAGAGCGGGTCCTTCCGGGATCGAGCCCGTAGTCAGGTGGTGCGCGATGCCGGTAAAACCCAAACCGGACTTTTGCAATCCAATAAGCTTTAAAATGAAGCGCACTCTCGAAAGTTTTTAAGTGCAGTAGGCAGATAGCTCTTTATTCCTCAAACATTACGCGTTTCGACAAATTAATGTCTTGATCACACGAAGAGTTTTACGGAAGTACGTGCATAAATAAGCAAAAACATAAACGTAGGACTTAGGTTACAAAACATTCACAATGGTTGGTGAAAGCAGCGGCCATTTTGTAGTGTACAAATTAATGCATTTATATATTCAAGCAGCACATACTGGCAAAAAAAGATAAATATGCATGCCAGAGGTTTTATCAGAAAGATAGTTTCACAAACCAGTTTCTAATATCGTGTTCATGCGAACCTTAGTGTTTCTAAGGACGAGTAACACAACAAAGAGGGTCTACAACTAGGTGCTCTGGTCAAAGACTCGCCAAGTGGCTTAACCATGATCTTAAGGACCAAAATTGTTAGACATGATAAAATTTCTAATAATTGCAATGACCTTTATGTTGGGGTAAATCTGAAAAATTCTAGATAGCAAGAATGAGTCATTTGCTTAAAACGAACTAGTGTCGATATAACTGGAAAGACATAGTGCCTGATTATATACTCACGCCTGTAAGCTGAGTTACCTAGAGCCGGTACAAAGATACCGTAAGTCTGATAAGGCTGCTAGTTTGACAGGTTCAAGACCACCTAGACATGCCTAAACCGGTCTCCAGTAGGCAGTATTCAATACATTTTCAAAAAAAGTGTGCCAGTGATCCTAGCAGTGTATGGAAAGTTTCAGGTGATCTGTCAAGTGGAGGCTGAGAAAAAGCGATTTCCTATGTTAATTCCCAAAGGGATTTTAGACATGACTACAGCCCAAACTGTTGAATGGAATTACACCAAATTTATCAGCAAGGTAGCTCTTGGTTTAGAAAGTGCCCTATTTGTTATTTGGTGTAAATCTGTTCAGCAGATTTGGAGACAATGAAGAAAATTCAAATTTGCATATATATATATATAGGGATTGAGACCCGTTGCGACTCCAACGCGGAGCTTCGTGAACCCACATGCCAGCAGCAGTGTTGTGATTGGCTGGCTGCAACTTGTGTAAAAAGTTGCAGCTGCCATTTTGTCAGGACCGTGTCCCAGGGAATTAAATTTGCCTTGAGAAACTATAGAAGGGGTCAGCATAGAGGTACCCTGACCCCGTGTGTGCGTTGTAGGGGTCTTTGAGGGACCCCTTATGAAAGTCAAAATTCCCTAAAACAATATGTTTATTTTCATGTGCTGGGAGCCGTGGACCAATCGCGATGCTCTGCATGATCCCCCCCATGCAGCATCGTGGTGGAGCCGCAAACCTTGCTGAATCTTTTTTTAAAATATACATTCACACACTCACTCATACATTAATGCATGCACTCACAGACCCACTCAGCCACTCATGCACACACTCACATAGCCACTCAGAAACTCATATACCCACTCACAGACCCACTCAGACACTGATGCATCCACTCACATGCATCCACTCACAGACCCACTGGGCTACTCATGCACCTACTCACACACCCACTCAGAAAGTGACGTATGCACTAACAGACCCACTGAAAGACTTACACACCCACTTACACATACACTTAGACACTCACAAAACTACTCACAGAGCCTTTGCCACATGCACAGAGTCAAACTGAGAGCCATAAATCTTAAATGTGCAGTTGTGCATTGAATTTGTACTTTTGTTTTGCGGATCTGTGACGGATTGGCAACTCCCTAAAATGTTTTTTAAAAAAGGATTTAAAATGAAAATTAATGGGTGGCTGTTAGAAGAGCCATTGGGTTTATTATGTGTATATGATAGTCACACATAAAAAGGCATGCATCTTTCAAATTGTCAAGGAATATCCTGTTGCCTTTCTCTAAAAAATGTACTCCATCACTTCCACGTATATGCTTCATGTCAAAGCGTAAACTGTTGTTGTAGATGGAGCCAATGTTGTGGTCTCTGAGGAATGCAGAAACCATTTTATTAACTGGCTTAATCTATCTGTGGGCAGAATTTGTCTGAACCTTTCCATTTATGCTTTTGGAAAATGTTAGAGTACACCAAGGCAGTATGAAGGATAAGTGTCATTAATTGATCAAAGGTATCCTTGATTAGGATTTCCTATCCTACACATTTAAGAGTGCCTAGGTCGTTGCTACCACAGTGCACAATCTGGATGTTGCCAATCCACAATGCTTTCAACCAAAAGAAGAAATTGCTGCCAAATTAACCCTCTCTAGCCGATCCAAGAATTGGCCATATTAGGCCAACACAAATCCCTGTCAATGGCAATCTTCTTGCACACTCTCTGGCCCACAAAACATAGCTGTGACCCACAATCCACACTCTGACCATTTTAAAGGAAGGAGCAGTATCACACAGGAGAAGACTGGAGTTAAATTTGACAGCTGGTAGAGTCAAAGGCAGTTAAAATGGAGGAGAGGACCTGGTTTAAGAGAAGGACGTATTTGACTGAATGCTGTAGCTAAAAATAGGTAGTGATATAATACGTAAAGGAAGTAGATCTTTGAATGTCTCAGGATCAATTTAAGGGAAGTTATGCTGTTGTGGATATGCTTTCATTTTCAAGCAGTCAACTACACCTGCTGCATTTGAACTTGAAGCTGATATGCTCCTGTTAGAAAGTGGTGTAAACTTTTGACTTACTGGTACAGTAGACTATTTCAATGGAGGTTGCTATGGGGACTGATGTAAATCAGTGTGGGGGAAGGGTTCTGAATACACTGTACTTTGAAAATACAAAGCAGAGTTGTTTGGATATAGTATATATTGTGAAATACAAATTTCCTTAATTAAGAGTACCAGAGAATATCACATGTAGTTGAAAATTGATACTAGTAGAATGGCAAATGCATTAACCAACTCCTACATCGATTCGTGACTCCGTCGCAAAGTTACATGGGGGGCCACACTGAGCATTTCGAAGGAGTCGCGAATCCACCCACAGATTCCACTAGATTGGGCTTCTTATCAGGATACTGATGAGGGGTTAAAAAAAAAAACTGAACAATGAAAAATGGAATAAGAAAAAGAAAATGAAGGGTACATTTTGATTTGCTAAGTGCATCACCATCACCGGAAAAAGAGATGGAAAAATTGCCATTACTGGTTCTTTCTAACTGAGAGTGGTACTTATCATTTTACCTGATTTGAAATTTAAAGTAAAAGTGTGTTAAAATTTGAGGATCAACAAAGCGAATTTACAGGTATGTTAATAATGATGCGCATTGATATTATATATATATATATATATATATATATATATATATATATATATATATATATATATATATAACTAAAGAGAGATACATCAGCACTTTATTATGGTCAATGGAAATTGATATGGACTCTAATCCAGTACAAGTAATAGGAAGAACTTTCACATAAAATATATATGGAGTAGAATGTTTTAATAATTCACTTTTATTATATTAATTTTATGTTGAATGAGACATGTACTTTAGGTAATGGAATGAAATGCCATTTTAAATAACATGTTTAAAGATGGCACTGACGGTGAATACTATGCACAGTCACTTTATTTGCAGTCCTTTTGCTATTTTGATGATTGCACAAGTCATTTAAACAATAAATCACGTGGTGTTTTTGTCATCATGAACAAGGCTACGGAGGTAGCCCGAACGCGTGGATGCAGTTTTATGTTTCCTGAATAAATCATTTTTGAAAATCCTACCTGAGTGCCGATAACGTCCTTTTTCTGGATTGTTGTTCGAGTGAAGTATTTAGAGGCGATGTGGATGCCTCTGGTATCAGGCACCACTGACATTTAGGCAGCACACCAGTATCTGCGCGGAGAATTGAAGGAGTCACAAGGCAGGCGTGCCCCCCGCAATCGGAGTAAGTGTTGCGGGAAAACCGGAAGAAGAGGAACGCGAGCTGGGGATCGGAGGACGCCCAACGGACGGAATACTCTTTACCGTGGTGAGTGGCAAAACGCAGTGAAAGTGGGAGCCGGGTTGTAGAGCTCACGGCTTCTTGAAAAGAGTGAATAGAAGATGTAAGGCTAGACGCTACGAGTAGGAATCAAGCAATTTATAACCATGAAATGAATGATGAAGAGTATGCAGAGAGGGAACAATAGCCATCTAAACTATTTGCTGAGGAAAATTCCAGAGATATCCGTAGTAATGTTAAGAGTGGGACAGCAATAATAGGCAATGACTTGTGGCGTAATCTCCAATTATAGGAAAAACGAAAGAAGAGAGAAATTTTGCGCTGGTGGGAATGCGCCTCCTTAAAGCAGTACATACAAGTTGGCAGCATCCCAAGAGGACTTAGAATTATGATAACTCCAATGTATGAAAATCTGAATCTGGAACTTCTAAAAGAATGGGCGGAACATAATGCCAACAGCTCTAGGGGAATGATACATATGCTAATTAAATATGCTTAAATTGAAAGAATGGAAGTAATCCAACAAATGAATGAATTGAATACTAATCTAGAAAAAATCATCAAATTTAAAAAAGAATCGAAGGGGCGTCTAATCAAAGATGAAAAGGATTAACCGCTTAACCGCGGCGCGTATTCCGCCGCGGTGCGGCGGTTTAATTAAGTGGGCGGGGCTGCGTCGGCCAACGGACGTGCACAGCACTACGGAGGTAGTGCTCACGACAGCCGTTGGCCGACAGAAGCAGCGAAGGGGTTAAAGACAGAAAAGCTACAAAATTCTTAAGAGATCGTCTGGATTATGAAAGGGGGCAAATATATACCTTTGCCAAACGATTTGATACTATTAGACAACAAAAAGGTCAGAGGATAGTAGACACAAGTACAGTGCAACAAACCAATTCCCAGAGTGAAATGAGCTCAGACACAGGATCGGAAGTAGAATTAGAAGATCTAACGAGACAAGAGTGAGGAGCAACAAGATTTTCGGTCATGGATGAATTACATTTTTTGGACCTAGAACAGACAACAGAACTACGCGGGGAAGAGGAAGACCCTGAGAAAGAGGAAACAAAGGAGGGGCGGACAAGGACAGAGAAGAAACACAAGGAGAAACAATGGTGAGATCAACGCGCTCGAATACGAAGCAGATGTCCAAGAAATAAAAGAAAATCGAACAGTAGTAAATTTGAGCAAAATAGATTTGACAGAAGATGACAAAAAATGTTTGGAGTTGTGATTGTCCTTTTGCCATACTATAAATCACAACTATACATGAAGCAGAGTTGATCTTTATAAGTTTACAAGAAAGTTAAAACTTACGAAACTACATAAAATAAGAGGAAGGGACAACACTCCAAATACAACCATAGAGTTGGAGACAAATACAAATACCAACTTTATTGTATCAGACTTGGAAACTTTGGAAGATCTCTGCAGTTACAGGAGGAAAATAATCAAGATGCGTTAGAAGAAGTCACCACTAGAAGTTATGAACTGAATAAATTACTAACAAAATCAGAAGGAATCACCCCATTTCGACCGAAATCAAGATGTGTGCCCCAAACTACAAAAGACAATTTGGATATTTTTTCATTAAACGTAATAAAAGATTTACGTCAATTGTGTATAACATCCATGAAAGCAAATAAAAACTTGAACTGGAGAGACAAAACCCTCTTTTCCACTATTAAGAAAATCAATAACTGTGCTGACTTGGTAGTGAAGCCGTCCGACAAAGAAGGCAATATAGTGCTGTGGGACAAGGAACTGTATCTGGAAAAAGCTTTAGTACAACTTAACCAACAATGCTATAAATGTATCCAGATGGAAGAATACATCCAAGTGAAGGAACAATTTACTGATAGACTGATAAGTTGGAGAGAACAAGAAGTCATAAGCTGGGATAAATTTGTGTATTTGAAACACGATCACCCTATAATCCCTGTCTTCTGTTTGCTACCTAAAATTCACAAAGATTGCCACAGCCCACCAGGTAGACCAATAATAGCGGCCCAAAACAGCCTATTTGAGAAAGTGTCAAAATACATAGACTACTTTTTAAATCCCATCATTACAACTTTACCATCATTTATTAAGGACTCTTCTGATTTTTTTAAAACATATATATGATGTTAAATGGGAGTCTAATATGCTTTTGATGACACATGATGTATCCACCTTATATACAAGTATTCAACATCCAGATGGTCTAAGGGCGGCACAGCATTTTTTGAGAATGAGACCGATAAGATTTGCATTACATAATCTAATGCTATTGGAAATGATGCAATGGTGCCTTACCAAGAATATTTTTGTGTTTAATGATGAGCTGTTTTTACAAGTGCAGGGGACGCTATTGGCACCTGCTTCGCCCCCAGCTATGCAAATCTGCATATGGGCTGGTGGGAGGAGCAGGTGCTCAGGGTGCCTACCTTAGAACATTGGACAGAAAATGTCACATTGTGGTTTAGATTCATAGATGATGTCTTTGTGCTGTGGCAGGGCACAGAGGCACAAGCAGAGCAATTTATACTTGACTTGAATCTAAATGAATTGAATTTAAAATTTACTTTGAACATAAGTACTACTTCGGTGGAATTCCTGGACATAGAAGTGAGGGCTCAGGGAGGCAAATTGGAGACAACTATATTTAGAAACCCTTCAGTTGAAAATACTATCCTCCATGCGCGTAGGTCCCATCCTACTCCTTTGATAAGAAGTATTTTCTTTGGAGAATTCTATCGAACCAGAAAAGCTTGTAGTACAGTTGAGAAATATAGTATAATAGAAAAAGAAATGAAAGATCGTTTAATCCAGAGAGGTTATCCCACTACTTTATTGAACGCAGCATCTAGAAAAGCTAAAACTATGAACAGCTTTATATGAACAGGAACCTCTCATAGGCTCCCGAGTTTCTAAAAAAAAACAAATCACTTACAGTAAGTCAAAATCATTAAAAGATTATCTTGTGAAAAGTAATCCTACTACACAGAACACAGGGAGAACATGGTTAAAACCTAGAGATGTGTTCAGTAAATGCTATAAGTGTAAAGTGTGCAGAAATGGGGAAAATCTGACGGCAGTAACTACAGCTTTCAACAAGACCAAAAGAATAAGAGGACATATAACATGTAATCCAGCTATGTTGTTTACATTTTTAAATGCTATTGTGACAAATTGTATGTCAGGAGTACCACACTACCGGTACACAAAAGAGTGCTACAGCACATACGTGCTATTATAAACAACGATCACAGCTACCCAATTGCACGACACTTTGAAAAAAGTCACAACAGTAATCCAGAGTACCTAAGATACAGTGGTATTGCCCAAATCCCCAAAAATAAGAGAGGAGGGGATCGGGAAAATGAACTTCGGAAACTGGAAACATATTATATATCATATATTGTAATTAGACAGCCGGGAACCTAATGGCTTCAATGTGTATGAAGAATTACATACTTGCCTTTATTAGTTCTGCTCTCTAGTATCCTCTTCATACAAAGATAACCATATTTTTATTAATAGAATTTGATCTTTTTTTGTTTAAGGGGTGCACATAGACAATTTATCACTTAGTATATATGGGTAGTACGGCAGACGTCTTACATTCCCTAAAAAATATGATTGTTAAATTCACAATGCAAAATCTTAAACCTATTATGGTAATTATAGGATAATAGAGTTTTTAATGCTTTCAGTACTGTGTATACATAATAAAATAGAGGAAGTGTAAGGATAACATATATCAGATTGGAGGCGCCTATATTTTTGGGTGTCATAAGTATGTGTAAACATGAAAAACAGAAACATTAGTACCCTTAGGTTTATATAGGCAGCTATGGATTTCTAGGATATAACTAGATTTGTTTTGTTTGGGGATCCTGAATTATGAGCGAAAATTAAAAAGGATCATATGCAGCCAAATTACTTTAGGGAAATACTTATTTTCTAGGATGAGGACGCCTGTTGACCCTTGTAATTAGCACTTGAGCACTTTATATTATAGGCACTGGCCGGATGGTAATAATATATCAGCATACAATTAAGGATTTCATTAATTAAATTGTGATTTTGTAAACATCATGTATTAATTGAATAATGCTATATAGAATGTATATATTATCATTTAAGCATATAAAATAGTACAAGAAGTGGAAAGCTTTTCTTTCTAAATATATCCTTCTATACAAAATCAATATATCAATGATCAGTGTTATCCTAGATATATGATTAGAGTTAAGGCTGAATGAATTTATTAAGCAAGGTCACTTTAGTATAGTTTATTGTATCATTAATACTTTATTTCGGCCGCTAGGACCATCAAAGTGCATCAATAAAACAAACAGTATATACATCTGTATTAAAAAACACTAAATACTCACAAAGGATTTCATATACAATGATCAACCCACAAAAGAAAGTAGAGACAAAAACACATAGCACAAGCTTCATAGATACAGCAGGGATGAAAGTTGTATATATTAAAACATAAACAATTAAAATACAACCAGCCAGATAAAAAGACATTAAAAAGAATCACAATGAGTGCATAAAAATATCCAGACAGTAAAATCTTATACTAAAATCTTATGATAAAATAAAACTGTGGGACATCAGTGCAAGGCCTAAAACCCATACAGAGACCTACTCACCCAGTCACCAGTTCCCCTAAACCCCCAGAAATCACTTTATGTAAGCCCGACGGGTGTGCCACATACAGTTTAAAAAGCGTGATACGGCAAAGACAATTGGGGGATGAGTGTCATATTTTAGAACTCTATAAGCCTCTATGGCGCGCACAAACCCTAAATTTTTACATAGTTGGATTAACCAACGCTTGCGCGGCAGCCGATAGGCGGGGCAGAGGAGCAGAACATGTATTTCAGACTCCACCTTATATTTGCACGCAGGGCATTCACCAGTTTGGTCACTCAGCCATTTGCTGGAATATGCTGCAAGTGGGAGGGTCCCCAACCTCAATTGCATATACAATTTCCTTGCAATTGGGGGTTCAACAAAATCTAAAAAGGTTTCTCTGCTATATACATCCTTTATCGCTAAAAATTCTACAGTTAAACGACCACTTGAGGTACTTTCTCGGATGGCCCTTAGCTTGACTACTCTGTAAGAATTGACTAGGTCCAACCTTGAGAGCTTGGCACACGATGTCTCAGGCGTGCTCCAGAGGTCCGGCTTGCCCATCTTGAGGGCAAGGTCCCTTATATGGCAGAGCCATGTAATTTTCTTTATATTACACATAGATAAAAACTCGGAGAGTTCATCCCTAAAAACAGACAGCTCTGGAGTCACCCACATCCTCCGCCAAAAAGCAAGGGGTCTTATAGCAATTTCTTCATCCAGCGGCCTCAATCCGAGGTCCATACGAAGGGGAATTAAAGGGGTGCTGCGGGGTAAACCTAGTACTTGTCGCATGAAATTATTCTCTACCTTTGTCAGGTTTCCAGTTGGACAATGTCCCCACAGCTCTACCCCGTAGAGTGTAGCACCCCTCACCTGGGCTTTATATATTTCCACCACAGGGGCAGCTGGTTTAAAAACAGAAGATCTATACAATTTCATTATACCACCAACTGTCTGTGTTAATCTAAGCCTTGCTTTATCTATTTGAGGGCCCCATTCAAATTTCTCAGCCAAGGTAACTCCCAGGTAGTCAAATATCCTAACTCTTTCCAAGGCGATACCATACAGAGAAGGGTTTGGCCGGGTTTTAAGAGGAGGGTTGAAGACCATATATTTAGTTTTATCTAGGTTGATCTCCAGCCCTCTTAACTTACAAAAGTTTGCAAAACCATCTAAAATGCGCTGAATGCCCATAGGCGATTTTGAAAGCAACAAAGTGTCGTCTGCGAACATCAGCGCAGGAACCTTCCCTGAGGCTAACTTTGGAGCATCATTGTCCACAATTAATTTAAGATGGTTAATAAGATCATTAATAAATAAACAAAATAAAGTAGGAGCTAAAACACATCCCTGCCGTACCCCCTTTTCGACTGGGAAGCTAGAAGTAAGTTCCCGTGCCTCCCACAGCGCACTTGTGCAAAATTATCAAAGTGTAGGCTCTTAATAGCTTTTAGAAGATATGGAGGAATCCCTAGTTCACTCAAAACCCTCCATCATTTTTCTCTGGGTACAAGATCGAAGGCCGACTTCAGATCAACAAATATCAGATAGAGGCTGCCACCCTCTATAGTCACTGTTTTCCAGTAAAGTAGTTGGAGTCTGAATATCTGGTCAACAGTTGACAATTTTGATCTGAAGCCGGCCTGATAGGGACTTAGTATTCGCTCTTCTTCCAGCCAACTCTGGAGACGGTCTAAGAGCACCCGACCATAAAGTTTTTGAGGGATATCAATTAGACTAATCGGTCTATAGTTGGAGGGTGTAAGGGGGCAACCTTTTTAAATATAGGAACAATCTCAGCCCCACGTCAAGTATCAGGGGGTTAGATCCCTGCAATACCGCATTGAATAGAGCACACAAATATGGGACCCATATTACAGGTTCTTTACGAAAGAGATCCCCTGGAAGTTTGTCTAGGCCTGGGGCTTTATTGCTATGTAGCTTATTAATGGCATTCCTCACTTCAGTGCTAGTGATCTCCATCTCCCCCTCTAGTTGTGTCTCGGAAGCCATACTGATGATGCTAGTGCTGGCAGAGCCGGCATCCCGATGGGAGTATAATGTCCCAAAGTGGGTCTCCCATGCTTCTGACGCTATGTTGGGCTCAATGGCCGGTCTCCCTTCCCTATCACCCGTACTCACTATTGCCCAAAAAGTTTTCAAATCCTTATCATCCAGGGCACTCCTTAGCATTTCCCACCTTTCTTGCTCCCAGTTCTTTTTCCCCAGCTGAATAGACCGGTTGTATCTGGCCCTGGCAATTTTAATTTGCACCCTATCGTTAGCCTTAACTGCTTCCAATAAACCCCGCTTGTCCTTACGGCACTGGTCATTAAACCAGGGGCATCTGTTGCGACTGTTTGCTCTAACATGGCTCACCGGGTAGAAAACCTCCCCCAAATTGAGGGAGAGCTCAGAGTGTATTTCCCCTACCTTGTCTAGATCCATATTTTGACCCACCTCATAAACTGTCTCCCACATTTTAACTAGAGATGGCAATACTAGCTGATAGATTTTCGCTATCTTTGTGGGGGACTGTTGAATGTAGCCCCATCTAACATGTCTTCTATTATTAGTCACTACCAGGGCACTGTGGCAATTGGCGGATGAAAGGGGTATTTTAGCAATACCTAGGTCCCACTGGTTGAGGGTTAAGATCAGAGCGTTGTGATCACTATCCCGCCTTTGCTCAATATGAAAATCAAGGACTTTTCCCCAGAGTCTTGTTTCTACCAAAATGTAATCAATGAGTGAGGCCTGTCCTGCTCTATTAAATGTAAACTGCCCTGGTTGGTCAGATTTAGTCCGGCCATTGCATGCTCTTAGTGAGAAGGTGAGGGTAAGTGAGTTTAACTGCATGACCAATGGAGACCAAGCTTTGATAGGTGTAGTGAGGGGGTTAGGAATAGACCAATAAAGGTCTTCTTCTGTTGGGGCAAAATGTAGAGAATCAGTGAGGGGTTCAAAGTGGCAATTAAAATCACCCCCCACAATCAACCATATCGCCGGATCTAAGGTTGGAATGAAATCTCCCAGCAGAGCAATAGTAGATGATTCCTGACTATTATTAACAGGGCGAGAATAAACATTCATTATGGCGATTTTCACCTTTGTTGGAAAGGAGAGCAGGACACATTGAATGTCACTTGACGGGGTTGATAACTGCTCCGCCCTACAACCAAGGTGGGTGCCTACCCAGATTGATAGGCCTCCAGATGGTCTCCCCCTCCCCCCCATGGAAGCTGAGATGTTATAAGAGGCATAACCCACCCGATGAAAGTCTTCCCTCGCCCAAGTCTCTTGGAATATACAAATGTCATACTTATCGACAAAGTCACCCCAATCCGTACAGGGCAATTTATTTTTGAGACCTGCCACATTCCATGAGAGTATCCTCAACCCATTGGCTTGCCCACTCGCCCCTCTCGCGGCCCCCGGTACTACATCATCATGTATAATAGAGTCGCCAGAGTCATCCACACAACACTCACCTGTTTTCCCCCCCACTATGCTTTCTCTGTTTTGTTCTCTCAAAGAGGCATCAACTTGTGCATCCGGGACCGTGGATGTAATGGATCTTTCTCCTATCTGGTTAGTCAAGCGGGGGAGGCTTAGACTACCACCTACCGTGGTTCGCTTCAATCCCCTCCCGTCTCCATCCTCAAAATCATATCCTATGGCTTGTGTAAGCCCCACCAACGAAGATCCCTCTCTCAGTCAGTCTACACCCTCCAGTACATCATATCTGTTATTCACCGGGATGTTAAAAGGCGGGAACCTATGGTGAACATCCCAACTACCTTCTGAGTGGAAGCCTACAGCACCTTCTGAAATTAAAGATGGAACACTGGTTCTTACTAATGACTGTGGTAGAGGATAAAAAAAATTCAGGGGTTGGAGACTCATGGCCATCGTAGACTTATAGCGGCTAGTAGGATTATTAAATAAATTGGCCACCGTGTAGGGGTTTTTAAAATTTATAACAACACACTCACCTGCCTCACTTTTTTTCCGATTTCCCACCCACCTCACTCTGTGAACCATGATAATTTCTCCAGCTCTGGCGTAGTCAAAATGTTTGTGTTTTACAAGCCAGAACAGGCATTTGTTCCTCAGCTCAAGATGTGTTTCTTTCATACTAGGTTCGATGGGCGGAACACCCGTCAAAATAGCTACATACGGGGCGCAGGCAGGAGGGAGGTTTATATCTGGGAGTTTTGGAACATTTCCACCTTCACTCGATCCTTGAATTATTTGTCTGCTCTCTTTTCTATTAGTGGCTGGGGCTAGTGAAGTAGGGTCTTCTCGATTTCTTGCACATGGTGACTTACTCTTAATTCTATTCTCCGGGCCAATGCTCCTATCTCTCTGTAACCTGGGGTCACTTTGGTTCCCTAGTTCATGGTTCAGACTAGGGCCCTTGGGTGCATTCCTCTCTGGCCCCAACGGGGATATTAAATCCTTACTTTCGACCTGACAGCATACATCAATCCCTCTTATGGGCTGACCATTAGAATGGTTAAGTGAGCAGGCCTCCCCTGGCACTAGTACTTTATCCAAAATGTCTAAACGGCCAACAAGGGGGGCCAATTCTTCTTTAATGATAGCCCTTAGGTTATTCTGCAAGTCTTCCACTAAACTCAGAGCCCACAGCGGGTATTGCTTATCTACATTAGCTTGATTCTGCCCGCCAGCTCTAAACTCTTGCTCTACCTCCTCCTCTATGTTAACAGCAGAATCCTCACAGAATTTCTTTTTTTTTGATCCAGCCTCAGGTGCTAATTTACGCTTTCCCTTTTTAACGGTACTCTGGGCATGTTTGCTTTTGCCCATCACTTTTTTGTGTACAGCTCCCTCAGTGGGAGTCGGTAAATGTACGTCTGCCTGAATTTGGACCTGGTTTGGCTGGGTGATCAGTAAGGATGGCGAGACAAATAAATCAGGGGTAAGTGATAACCGCCTTTCTCTTAACTCAATTTCAGAGTCCACCACCCCTATTGCCCTCTGGAGCATTTTATCTATAGATGTTGGAGGGAGTGGGGGCATACTTATCGTTTTGCCTCGGGTAGGGACTGTCCTCCTCCCCATTTTATTAACTAGTAACTTAAGAGAAAAAAAAAAAACCTGAAATTATAGACTGAAAATATACGGTCTAATCTAAACACTCCCACTCTAACACATCCCACCACACATCAAAGATAATAATAAACAAAAGTCACTAAAGTCTGATAGTCCTAATAATGCCTCAGCTTGCAGACGTTATTCAATTGTGGCGATGATATCCAGGAGGGCCGGCAGGATACGTTAGTTTAGCAGAAGGGGAAATGGGCTGTAGAAAATCTTACCGGCTGGTCCTTCTATAATGCCAGTCAAAACGACCAAGGGAGGGCGGCCCTGCCCTGCCTCTTCCTGGCGATGACGGGCGCAGGACGGGCCCGCCCTTGGCCCGGGCGAGCCCGCGCACGTCCCGCGCCGCGGTGGTTGCTCGCGCTTTTTAGCGCGTTTTGAGCGGCAGTGCACCTCCCCTCCAGGGAAGGATCCTGGGACAGGTAGTCCCCTGCGTCAACAAGGGCAGCAAGCAGCACTTTCAGGCGTCCCGCGCCGCGGTGGTTGCTCGCGCTTTTTAGCGCGTTTTGAGCGGCAGTGCACCTCCCCTCCAGGGAAGGATCCTGGGACAGGTAGTCCCCTGCGTCAACAAGGGCAGCAAGCAGCGCTTTCAGGCGTCCCGCGCCGCGGTGGTTGCTCGCGCTTTTTAGCGCGTTTTGAGCGGCAGTGCACCTCCCCTCCAGGGAAGCATCCTGGGACAGGTAGTCCCCTGTGTCAACAAGGGCAGCAAGCAGCACTTTCAGGCGTCCCGCGCCGCGGTGGTTGCTCGCGCTTTTTAGCGCGTTTTGAGCGGCAGTGCACCTCCCCTCCAGGGAAGGATCCTGGGACAGGTAGTCCCCTGCGTCAACAAGGGCAGCAAGCAGCACTTTCAGGCGTCCCGCGCCGCGGTGGTTGCTCGCGCTTTAGCGCGTTTTGAGCGGCAGTGCACCTCCCCTCCAGGGAAGGATCCTGGGACAGGTAGTCCCCTGCGTCAACAAGGGCAGCAAGCAGCACTTTCAGGCGTCCCGCGCCGCGGTGGTTGCTCGCGCTTTTAGCGCGTTTTGAGCGGCAGTGCACCTCCCCTCCAGGGAAGCATCCTGGGACAGGTAGTCCCCTGCGTCAACAAGGGCAGCAAGCAGCACTTTCAGGCGTCCCGCACCGCGGTGGTTGCTCGCGCTTTTTAGCGCGTTTTGAGCGGCAGTGCACCTCCCCTCCAGGGAAGGATCCTGGGACAGGTAGTCCCCTGCGTCAACAAGGGCAGCAAGCAGCACTTTCAAGCGTCCCGCGCCGCGGTGGTTGCTCGCGCTTTTTAGCGCGTTTTGAGTGGCTGTGCACCTCCCCTCCAGGGAAGGATCCTGGAACAGGTAGTCCCCTGCATCAACAAGGGCAGCAAGCAGCACTTTCACGTGTCCCGCGCCGCGGTGGTTGCTCGCGCTTTTTAGCGCGTTTTGAGCGGCAGTGCACCTCCCCTCCATGGAAGGATCCTGGGACAGGTAGTCCCCTGCGTCAACAAGGGCAGCAAGCAGCACTTTCAGGCGTCCCTGAAAGTGCCAAAGATTGACGATGACCCTATTCAAGGGCGGGACATGTTATAAATGCTGCTGGGGGAGGAGAAATGCAAAAGAAACAATTGATGGACGGAATGCTGGACAATGCAAACATTCACCCCCAGTCACAAAGATCTGGGTTAAATCCATCATTCTTTTGCTCACCACACCACCCCAGTTTGGACCCAGCCATATGCAAATCAGTCTTGACCCTGTTCCTTGTGGGAACAGTCCAGCCCGAACTGCCAAGCCAGGTCCTCTCTGGACCGGAAACAAGCATCCTGGGACCGGTTTCAGGGCTTCACCCTTCTTCAGCCAGGCTAGCTTGAATCCAGTGGTGTAGTGAGCACGGGACCCACGTCTGGGCATACCCTTCCCACTTAGGGCGACAAATGCAAAAGAAACAATTGATGGACGGAATGCTGGACAATGCAAACATTCACCCCCAGTCACAAAGATCTGGGTTAAATCCATCATTCTTTGCTCACCACACCACCCCAGTTTGGACCCAGCCATATGCAAATCAGTCTTGACCCTGTTCCTTGTGGGAACAGTCCAGCCCGAACTGCCAAGCCAGGTCCTCTCTGGACCGGAAACAAGCATCCTGGGACCGGTTTCAGGGCATCACCCTTCTTCAGCCAGGCTAGCTTGAATCCAGTGGTGTAGTGAGCACGGGACCCACGTCTGGGCATACCCCTTCCCACTTAGGGCGACAAATACAAAAGAAACAATTGATGGACGGAATGCTGGACAATGCAAACATTCACCCCCAGTCACAAAGATCTGGGTTAAATCCATCATTCTTTTGCTCACCACACCACCCCAGTTTGGACCCAGCCATATGCAAATCAGTCTTGACCCTGTTCCTTGTGGGAACAGTCCAGCCCGAACTGCCAAGCCAGGTCCTCTCTGGACCGGAAACAAGCATCCTGGGACCGGTTTCAGGGCATCACCCTTCTTCAGCCAGGCTAGCTTGAATCCAGTGGTGTAGTGAGCACGGGACCCACGTCTGGGCATACCCTTCCCACTTAGGGCGACAAATGCAAAAGAAACAATTGTTGGACGGAATGCTGGACAATGCAAACATTCACCCCCAGTCACAAAGATCTGGGTTAAATCCATCATTCTTTTGCTCACCACACCACCCCAGTTTGGACCCAGCCATATGCAAATCAGTCTTGACCCTGTTCCTTGTGGGAACAGTCCAGCCCGAACTGCCAAGCCAGGTCCTCTCTGGACCGGAAACAAGCATCCTGGGACCGGTTTCAGGGCTTCACCCTTCTTCAGCCAGGCTAGCTTGAATCCAGTGGTGTAGTGAGCACGGGACCCACGTCTGGGCATACCCTTCCCACTTAGGGCGACAAATGCAAAAGAAACAATTGATGGACGGAATGCTGGACAATGCAAACATTCACCCCCAGTCACAAAGATCTGGGTTAAATCCATCATTCTTTTGCTCACCACACCACCCCAGTTTGGACCCAGCCATATGCAAATCAGTCTTGACCCTGTTCCTTGTGGGAACAGTCCAGCCCGAACTGCCAAGCCAGGTCCTCTCTGGACCGGAAACAAGCATCCTGGGACCGGTTTCAGGGCATCACCCTTCTTCAGCCAGGCTAGCTTGAATCCAGTGGTGTAGTGAGCACGGGACCCACGTCTGGGCATACCCTTCCCACTTAGGGCGACAAATACAAAAGAAACAATTGATGGACGGAATGCTGGACAATGCAAACATTCACCCCCAGTCACAAAGATCTGGGTTAAATCCATCATTCTTTTGCTCACCACACCACCCCAGTTTGGACCCAGCCATATGCAAATCAGTCTTGACCCTGTTCCTTGTGGGAACAGTCCAGCCCGAACTGCCAAGCCAGGTCCTCTCTGGACCGGAAACAAGCATCCTGGGACCGGTTTCAGGGCATCACCCTTCTTCAGCCAGGCTAGCTTGAAACCAGTGGTGTAGTGAGCACGGGACCCACGTCTGGGCATACCCTTCCCACTTAGGGCGAGAAATGCAAAAGAAACAATTGATGGACGGAATGCTGGACAATGCAAACATTCACCCCCAGTCACAAAGATCTGGGTTAAATCCATCATTCTTTTGCTCACCACACCACCCCAGTTTGGACCCAGCCATATGCAAATCAGTCTTGACCCTGTTCCTTGTGGGAACAGTCCAGCCCGAACTGCCAAGCCAGGTCCTCTCTGGACCGGAAACAAGCATCCTGGGACCGGTTTCAGGGCATCACCCTTCTTCAGCCAGGCTAGCTTGAATCCAGTGGTGTAGTGAGCACGGGACCCACGTCTGGGCATACCCTTCCCACTTAGGGCGACAAATGCAAAAGAAACAATTGATGGACGGAATGCTGGACAATGCAAACATTCACCCCCAGTCACAAAGATCTGGGTTAAATCCATCATTCTTTTGCTCACCACACCACCCCAGTTTGGACCCAGCCATATGCAAATCAGTCTTGACCCTGTTCCTTGTGGGAACAGTCCAGCCCGAACTGCCAAGCCAGGTCCTCTCTGGACCGGAAACAAGCATCCTGGGACCGGTTTCAGGGCATCACCCTTCTTCAGCCAGGCTAGCTTGAATCCAGTGGTGTAGTGAGCACGGGACCCACGTCTGGGCATACCCTTCCCACTTAGGGCGACAAATGCAAAAGAAACAATTGATGGACGGAAATAGCACCTACCTTCTTGAGCCTCTGAGGAAGAAATTTTCGAAACGCGTCAGGCTAAAAGAAAGGCTGCCAATCATGTACCAGCTCCTGAACTTGTCAATATCT
Source organism: Calotriton arnoldi (assembly GCA_963921515.1). Lineage (NCBI taxonomy): Eukaryota > Metazoa > Chordata > Amphibia > Caudata > Salamandridae > Calotriton > Calotriton arnoldi. The sequence continues at coordinate 590,713 of CAWUFW010009182.1, forward strand.
TTTTATTTTAGGTTGGTGACCTTGCACGTTTCCCGAGTGCTTCTCGAGTGAGTCACTGTGTGTTTGCCATTGATAAGCGGCCGCTCAGCAGCTGAGGATGCACCACCCCAGTATCCAGAGGGGGCCGCGTGGAGTGATTCATCCTCCGCATATGCGGCGAAACGTTGCAGAATTATGACTTTGATCAGTGGCTGGGGCCCAATCTGGGCTTTATCGCTAGCAGTAATTGTGCACAACAATGTTTAAAGATTAAGAACTCCAACTCCCAGAATGCCAAAGAATGACGATGACCCTATTCAAGGGCGGGACATGTTATAAATGCTGCTGGGGGAGGAGAAATAGCACCTACCTTCTTGAGCCTCTGAGGAAGAAATTTTCGAAACGCGTCAGGCTAAAAGAAAGGCTGCCAATCATGTACCAGCTCCTGAACTTGTCAATATCTTTTTATTTTAGGTTGGTGACCATGCACGTTTCCCGAGTGCTTCTCGAGTGAGTCACCGTGTGTTTGCCATTGATAAGCGGCCGCTCAGCCGCTGAGGATTCACCACCCCAGTATCCAGAGGGGGCCGCGTGGAGTGATTCACCCTCCGCATATGCGGGGAAACGTTGCAGAATTATGACTTTGATCAGTGGCTGGGGCCCAATCTGGGCTTTATCGCTAGCAGTAATTGTGCACAACAATGCTTAAAGATTAAGAACTCCAACTCCCAGAATGCCAAAGAATGACGATTACCCTATTCAAGGGCGGGACATGTTATAAATGCTGCTGGGGGAGGAGAAATAGCACCTACCTTCTTGAGCCTCTGAGGAAGAAATTTTCGAAACGCGTTCGGCTAAAAGAAAGGCTGCCAATCATGTACCAGCTCCTGAACTTGCCAATATCTTTTTATTTTAGGTTGGTGACCTTGCACGTTTCCCGAGTGCTTCTCGAGTGAGTCACCGTGTGTTTGCCATATATATATATATATATATATATAAATATATATATATATATATATATTGAGTTATAATTGTTTGTGAAATGTAATAAAGTTTGAATATCAGTCACGTATCCTGTAACATACCTAAAAAGGTACTGAAATAATCGATTATATGTGAAGTGAAGTGCTCATGAAAGTAGCCACCGATTTGAACAGTAGCTGATATATGCATGTAAGCAGTCTGACAGGTGTTTGGACAATCAAACAGTCACTAACAAATGTAGGTATGTACTGAGTCATGTAGTTGGAATTAGGAAACCGAAAACTTTATTAGTGGTAAAGTGGACATTTTTCTGTTTTATATATAGTTTCATTACCTTATCCACAATTAGTATATTTAATTTATTTGCAAAGCTGTAGTTCAGTGCTGTAGGTGTGGAAGGATCTGTAAATGATATACTAGTAGAAGTATTCTTTGTCTGATTGTACAACACAGAGAAGAAGGAATTCAAATATGTGTAAGGTATGCTACTCCAGAACCTTTGTCTGCAGTTTACACAGCTATGTTGAATTGACAGTTAAAACACCTTGCACAGTCTTAAGCTTTCCTTTTATTAAATATAAATCCCCCTAAGGAAAGCTGTTGGTAGTTAATAGGGCAGGAAGGTACGTGTTTAAAAAGAAAACATGTAGTTTGAATTTTTTGTTAGTTTGAAACATACATACAGACCAATATACCCAATTATACATCCACTCATCTATCTATGCACTCACTGTAATACATATTTAGAAAACCATGGAGCCATTCATACAACCAGTCAGACAGCGACAGAAGCACTCACACATTCACTCACAGACTGTCATAGTACTTATGTATCCAGCAGGAGCAGAGCCAGTTGCACACAGTAATACACCCCGAGAATCACTAACAGAGCTAATAAGCAATGCATACAGTTACTTACATACACATTTAAAGAGCCAAATAGTTTCTAAGTCAACAAGTCATATAGTGACACAGTTACCTACATATCCAGAGACACACGCTCACAGGAAATGGTATACTCACTTAAATATGTACTCAAATACGGCACAAGCAAGAGTCCCATCCAGACAAGATGCCCTTTAAACATCTCAGGCGTACTACTGCACTGCCTATGTGTGCAGTTTTACTGCTAGGTTGAGTAGGTATTTAAAAGTCCTTGCTAAGCTTAAAACTTGCCTTCTACTAAATATACGCCACCCCTAAGTTAGGCAGTAAGTAGGCAGTAGGGCAGAGTTCTATGTGCTTAGAAGGTAAGACATGTACTTTGAAGTTTCAGTGAGTCATATGCACACTTACAGACTTACATTCAGTGTATCACCCACACTGCAAGTTAGGTACTTAGATTGAGCCACTCATACATCCAGTCTCACAAAGATAGAGCCATTTACACACCCAGTCATACACCCATACAGCACTTATGTATCCAGTGGTAACAGAGGTACTTGCTAATATAGTTACACATCCAAAAAGTCACTAACTAAGCCAGTAAGCAATCCATACCATCACAGTTTTGCTACTAGGCCGACTTGATATTCAAAACACAATGCTAAGCCTTAAACTCCTCTTCTACTACATATACGTCACTCCTAAGGTGGGCTGCAGGTAGGTCATTGGGCTGGGAGCTCTGTGCTTAAAAGATAAGACATGTACTTTGAAGTTTCATTGAGTTACATGCACACTTACGGACCTATATGTCCAGTCTACCACCCATACTGGAACTCACATACCTATGTATAAAAAGATTGAGCCTCTAATAAACGCAGACAAACAGTGACAGAGGTACTTAAACATTCCCTCATACATACATACCGCTTTTATGTATCCAGCAGTAATGGAAACAGTCGCACACACAGTTAAATACCCTAATACTCTCCTACACAGCCGGTAAGCAATCCATGCAGCTCTTTACATACATATTTAGAGATCCATAGCGTAACTAAAAGAGGCAGGCATATACCAACATACTTACTTACATATCCAATGACACACCCACATGGAGACTGAGACACTCAGTCAGATATGTTCTGAAGAACTGACACGAACAAGTCATCCATCCAGACAAGTAGCCCTTTAAGCATGTCTAGGGCCTGCTACTGTAGAGCATGTGTATATAGTTTTCCTGCTAGGCCGACTTGACGTTGAAAACACATTGCTAAGCCCTAAACTCCTCTTCAACTGCATATAAGTCACCCCTAAGATAGGTGTTAGATAAGCCGTAGGGCAGGGAACTGGGAACTTAAAAGATAAGACATGTTCTTTGAAGTTTCATTGAGTTATATGCACACTTACAGACCCATATGTCCAATTCTACATTCAGTCTTCCAACCATACTGGAACTCACATACCTATGTATAAAAGGATAGAGCCACTAACACACCCAGTCAGACAGTGACAGAGGCACTTAAACATTCCCTCAAACACATATACAGCTCTTATGTATCCAATAGTAATGGAGGGAGTTAAACACACAGTTAAATACCTCAAAACTCACTAACATAGCCAGTAAGCTATTCATGCAGCCCCTTACATATACATTTAGAGAACCATAGAGTAACTAAGAGAGCCAGACATATGCCAACATGCTTACTTACATTTTCAATGATACCCACATAGGGACTAAGACACTCATTCAGATATGTACTGACAAACTGACACTAACAAGTCACCCTTCCAGACAAGTAGGCCTTTAAACAGGTCTTGGGCCTGCTACTATAGAGCCTGTGTATGCAGTTTCCCTTGCAGGCCAATTTGACAATCAAAACTTATTGCTAAGCCTTAAACCCCTCTTCTGATACATATAACTGACCTCTAACATAGGTTGTAGGTAGTCTATAGGGCAGGGATCTAAGTGCTTAAAAGATAAGACATGTTCTTTGAAGTTTCATTGAGTTACATGCATACTTACAGTCCCATATGTCCATCCAGACAAGTAGCTGTTTACATGTCTCTCTGGCCTGCTAGTGCAGAGCCTGTTTGTGTTGCTTTACTGCCAGGTCTAATGTGAATTTAAAAGCCTTTGTAAGGTCTTAAAGTACTCTTCTACTATATAAAAGTAACCCTTAAGGTAGGCCATTGGTAGACATAGGAGAGGTTGCTATCTGTTTGAAAGGTAAGACATATATTCTAAAGTTTCAGAGAATTAGATGCACACTTAGAGACACATGGGACCAGTTATACATCCAATGTGTCACCCATACTGTAATTCATATATGTATTTTCAAAAGCACAAAGACAGTGACAAACTCTGTCAGATAGCAACAGAGGGAGTTAGATAATCACTCACTCACTCACTCACATATGTATTGAGGTACTGACACAACCAAATCACTTATCCAGTAAAGTAGCTGTTTACACTTGTTTCAGGCTTGCTACTGCAGAGCCTGTGTGTGCAGTTTTGCTGCCATGCCGACTGGGATTTAAAACACTTTGTCAGGCCTTACACTACTCTTATACTACATAAAAGTCACCCATAAAATAGGATGTAGGTAGGCATATGTTTTTAAACGGAAAGTCAAATAGTTGAAAGCTTTAGAGAGTTACATGCATACTTAGAGACACATGTGACCAGTTATACATCCAATATGTCACCCATCCTGTAATTCACATATGTATTTTCAGAAGCTGTCAGAAACAACAGAGGGAGTTAGACATTCAATCACACACTCACATACCACTTATGTCAGCAGCAGTACCAAAGTTAGTTGCACACATAGTTACATACACTAACACAGGCAGTAAGCTATCTATACTGTCAGTAGCAAATATATTTACATACCCATTGAGTTACTAAGAGAGACACTCTTATACTGATAAAGCCACTTACACGAACAGTCACACATCTATACAGGGGCTGATAAACTCACTCAGATATGCACTCAAGTAGTGACACAACCAAGTCATCTATCCAGAGAAGTAGCCCTTTAAACATGTCTGGGGTCTGCTACTGCAGAGTCTGTGTGTACAGTTTTACTGTCATTCCGACTTGGCATTTAAAACATCTTTTGGGATTTAAATCTCCCTTTAGCAGATATGTCACCCTCAACGTAGGCTGTAGATAGCTCATAGGGGAGGATGGTATGCGCTTAAAAGGTAAGACATGTGGTTCGGAGTTTTACTGAGTTATATGTGCACTTATAGACCCATATGGTCAGTTAAACATCTCACACTCATATTGCAACTTTACACACCCACTGAAACAGTGACAGATGAATTTACAGCTTTAGTATGAGACCCATACAGCACATATATATCTAACAATAACTGAGCTAGCTGCACTAAGATTACTTACTGCCTGCCAATCAGGGTTTAGACCAGACCACAGCACGGAAACAGCAATTATGCACATAGCTGATGACGCTTTACTTGCTCTAGACCGTAACGAAACCTGTCTACTAGTCCTCCTCGACCTATCTTCAGCATTTGACACCGTAAATCATGGCAAATTATTAGACCGATTGGAGAATAGGATGGGTTTCTCGGGGACAGTCCTAAAATGGTGTCATTCCTTCTTAGAGAACAGATCGCAAAGATTCTTGGTGAACCACAATCTATCCCTTCCATCCCGAGTCATATTGGAGTCCCTCAAGGTTCAACTCTATCCCCATCCCTATTCAATCTGTACATTGAGCCACTCACTGAAATACTGCAGCAGGCTAACATCTCCTTCCACATGTACGCAGATGACACTCAGCTGTATATGAAGATCACATTGCTTGAAGAGCTCAACATAATGAACCAAGCACTACAAAAGACCGTCCACTGGCTTTCTAGCAATCATCTTAAACTCAACTCACAGAAAACAGAATTCCTTCTGATCTCCCCACCTAAATCCTCCACGATGATTAAGGAATGGACCAAACTGATCAAATCGCTAAATGGTACTCCGATTCTAGTTGATTCTACTAAGTCTCTTGGAATCACGCTGGATAAGGATTTAAACATGCAAGCTCACATCAACACTATGGCAAAAAACGCCCAATTCCATTTGAGGTATCTCAGAAAATTGAAACCGTTCATTGACGCTGCTGAACTGAAAACGACTGTCCAAGCTTTGGTTATCTCAAGGATTGAGTATGGTTGCACAACTCTAGCTGAGCTTCCTAAGATTTCAACAGCCCACTAAAAGCCTGCCTCAATGCTGCAGCGAGACTCATAACGGGTACAAAAAAAATTGACCACATCACTCCACATCTGAAAGCGCTAAAATGGCTACGGTACGAGGCAAGAATTCAGCTAAAGATGGCGTGTATTACATACAAAGCTTTACACTACAAAACACCACTTTACCTTGCCCAGAAAATTACGATTTATGGAGGCCTTAGATCATCGAGGGGGGCCGCAGATTTCCTACTGAAACCAGCAATTTTCCGTAAGAAAAGAACCTACAATACAGCATTCTCGGGAGCGGCACCAAGAATTTGGAATGCGCTTCCACCGAATATTAGAAGAATCACCTCTGTCTCGCAATTCAAAAAAGAGGCTAAGTCCTTTCTCATGAGTAAATTTCTCCCGTAACTAACTACGGCCCCCTTGCGGCTCCTTTGAGACCTTTAGTCATCCCTGCATCTACTATTTTCAGATGTGTTAATAGGTGGAGATAAACAGGATGACTGTACTGCTAATATCAGAGTAATGGCTCCGGGGATAGCACAAGTCAGTGTGTTTTCATCGAGTCTCACCTATGGATCTCAGTCAGACCTGCTTGGATACCCAAGTCCATACGCAAGATTCAGGAACGATAGCTAATGAAGATACCTCTATCAAGCCACATGTTTATTGGTCTGTACTTGTAACTGTGCATCCAGTTCTGAATCCAGGTTTTCTTTAGAAAGGATATTACATTTTATATTACATTTTATATGCGAGTATGTCATGACATGTACTACTATAACCCTAGTGGTCGCCTAGTAAGACTTAATATGATTATTAGTTGTACATTTGTAAACTGTGAACGAAACTTAATGCTGCTGAATTGTTAAGCGCTCTGACACCCAGGATTGGGTCATGTTCGCGCTATAGAAAACACTAAAAATAAATAAATACATACCCCAACAGTCTGTATCACAGCTAGTGACCAATGCATACACCCACTTAGATACAGAGTAAGACATCCATACGGGTTTTAATATACCAGTCAAAATAGTGACATACTTACTTAGATATCCAGTGAGCCGTGTACAGAGAAAATGCAGTCATTCAAGTATGGAGCCCAATACTAACAGACCCAAGTGAGCCATGCAGACAAGTTGGACTCCAAATATGTCTCAGGCCTGCTACTGAAGATGCAGTGTGGGTAGTTTTAATGCTAGCCCAACTTGGCATTTAAAATTCCTTTGACAAGCCTTAAACTGTTTTTCTACTACATATGAGTTACCCTTAAGGTAGGCTGTAGGTAGGCCAAATGGCAGGGTGCTATATGCTTAAATGGTAACACATGTACCTTTAAGATACCCTGAGTTAAATGTACACTTACAGGCCCATGTGTCCTTTTATACATCTAATTTCCCACCCACACTGCAACTCATAAACCTTTTTGCAAAAGCATACATGCAGTTAAATACCCAGTCAGTGACATACAGAGGCACTTACACATCTATTCACTCACCCATGGAGCAGTTATGTATCTAGCACTAATAGAACACTTGTACACACAGTTATATACCCCAACACTATTTAACACAGACAATAAGCTATCCATACAGACACTTGCATACAGATTTCCAGACCTATATAGTGACTAACAGAGCTACTCATATACTGATATATTTACTTACACATATAGTCAGACACTGAAAGAGATACTGATACACTCACTCAGATAGGTACTCAAGTACTGATACAAAAAAGTCATCCTTTCAGACAAGTAGCTGTTTAAACATGGCTTGGGCTGCAGTGCAGAGCCTGTTGGTATAGTTTTATTGTCAGGCTAACTTTACATTTAAAACTTCTTCCAAACCATAACATCCCCTTTTTCTACATAAAAGTCACCCCTAAAGTAGACCGTAGGTAGGGCATAGGGAAGGGAGGTATGTGCTTCTGATGCATATAGTGACACAGCCACACATACACTAAGGCATACACTGACACACCCAGGCACACACTGATACACACACGCACGCACACAGTCACACATTGACCCATACACTAAGACACTCAGGCACATACTGATCCATATATTGACACATCCAGGTAGACAGTGATTGAGATGCTGACTCACCTAGATATACTCTGATGCATATAGTAGTATACCCAGGGAGACACTGATATATACACATACATACCCATGCAGACAGTGATGTATGCAATGACACATCCAAGGACACTTTATGCATACACAAACACACCAATTGATATACTTATTCATACACTGACACACCTGTTCACATACTCATCGATTCACTATCACACCCATGCACACATTCACACATACAGTGAAACACCTAGGCACACACTGACGCACATGCCCAGGCATGCACTGATCCATACGGTGATACTCTCAGGCACACACTGATGCATACAGTGATACACCTAGTCATACACTGATGCATACGCTGACGTAGGTAGGTACACATATATTTAAAAATGTAAAGTAACAGACTTAGAGTAGCTATAACATAGTGAGTAAGCTCTTCATAAAGGTATAAATGCTTAAAATATGTAATTTAACAGTATAGTATGAAAAGCTAAATGTATTGATTTGTGTTTTCTTTCCAGACATCTACTTGTAAACAGAGAGTTACAATGCCAATAAAAACTAAAACAAGAAAGAAAAAGAAGAAATGATACTTTCTCCTTGCAACAGAGAAACAAAAGGGGCAATATACAAACAATGTGGTGAAAGAGAAACAAGCTGCTGGTAAGAAAATTCAGAAGTTTCTTAAAATAGTTTGTGGAAACCTGCAAAATGTGCATAACCAAGTTAATAAAATGGGAAGTCTGAAATCAGCCAACAAAGGAAAAAAAGAAAGTGATGGCAAAAGTAATAAATTGTATAACGAAGGAGATACTTTAACAAGGAGACACAGAAACTTTAAAGAAATTAGAGTCAGAATGTTCTGTAGTAGAATAACTCAGAATCTCATCCAAGTGAGTAAACAGTATAAAAGAAAAAGCGAAATAGTTAAACAAATGGACCGTGTTGAGGCTGCAGATGATAAGGAACCCACAGTTGGCAAGGCCAACTTCCACGACGGGATGAAGGCTGTCGCCACCTCAGTGAAGAACAGCTGCCTCAAGCACCACTCAGAGAAGACCAAAGTCCTCATTATTAGCTCCACCCCCGCCTGCGACGACTCCTGGTCCGCAGCACTTGGAACTCCCCCCACC